>OY987336.1:12504283-13125494 GCA_963920685.1 Polydrusus tereticollis | reverse complement strand
CAATACATAGTGAATGAGTCAATCATTCGAGAAGAATGCATACATACCATCCGTTTACCACTTCTTTCAACAACAATGACGTAATTGAGATTGTCATCAATCAACAAGATGTATTTTTGGATATGAGCGAAGCCCAACTCTACATTGAGGGTGAATTTAAGGAAGAAACAACTGCTGGAAAAACCGGCAATTGTTCTTTTAACAAATAATGCTGGTGCATTCCTTTTCGAGTCCATATCTTATGAAGTCAATGGCAAGGAGATTGAAAAAATTAGAGATCCTGGTATGGTTAAAAGTTTGCTATGTTTAAATGACCAAGAAAGTCGTGCTTTAGAGATTGCAGGATGGAATTGGCCCAGTGGTGTACTAAAAACGTTAGAGAGCACTACAAACGAGTTTAATATACGTATTCCTCTCTCTTTCTTGCTAGGTGTTTTTGCTGATTATAAGAATGTAATTATGGGAAAACAAAAAATTAAGCTTGTACGTGCTCGACATGATGATAACTGCTATAAAAATGTTACTGCTAATGGCGATAAAAAGGCTTCCATAACTTTAAAGTCTATCGGGTTGAAAGTTAGACACATATATCCGAGCGACGCAATAAAATTGAGACTTTTAGATGACATTGCTAAAAATAAACCGATTTTTATCCCTTTTCGAAATTGGGAAATACACGAATTACCTGCATTAAAAACAACTAAGAAAGATATTTGGACCGTTAAAACAATGTCTGAACGTGCTCGATATGTCATTGTATTTTTTATGGACAATCGTAAGGATAATTTTAAGTCCGACTGTACATATTTAGATAATTTGAGTATCACCGATGTTAAATTGTTTCTAAATTCCGAAGTGTATCCATATGAATCGTTAAACTTAAACTTTAACAATAGACAGTTTACGGAAGCTTACAGGATGTACACGGAATTTCAAAAATCATATCTAGGCAAGCCGACTAGTGAACCACTAATGGATTTTGCGGCGTTTGCCAAAAGGACTCTTTTTGTAATTGATTGTTCTAAACAAAACGAGAGTATCAAGAGTGCAACAGTTGATGTCAAGTTAGAATTTCAAAGTTCTGAAAACTTTTCGAAAGATGCGCGTGCCTTCTGTATCATTGTTCACGATCGTATTCTCGAGTATCAAGCTTTAACTGGTCAAGTAAGAGACCTTATGTAATCAGTTTGATTTAAGTCTTCAGACAATGAAGTTCGTTGTAGTCGATATTCAAGGATTTAACATACCTGAATTTTGCGCCAAAGAATTGGCTATTTACGATGGGAATAGTATGAAAAGTTACTTTTTTAAACCAGTTAAACCATTCGACACCTTAAGTAAGGCTTGCAAGAAACAAGTCAAATATCTATTTGGAAATCATCATGGTATCCTTTATAATTATGGTGATACCGATTACAAGGAGCTACATAATATCATCTCCAACAATCTGATAGACGCAGACATTATTTACGTTAAAGGACGTGTTAAAGAGGAATTTTTAGTTAAAACATTTTTAGAATTAAACTGTAGGGCACCATATATTATAAACTTAGAAGACAACATTGGTGTACCAAAATTGGAGAAATGCCAAAGTGTTGTATCGATATATTTATAGTCTTTTACCTTAATAAATATTAAAATTTTTCAACAAGCCAGCTTTTATTTATTTCCCACGTAGCTCAAACGTTTTTGTTTCTTTATCGGGGTTGTTTTCTGTAACAGGGAGGTCAACAGGGTCCGTTGAACAGGGTCTGTTAAACAGGGCTGTTCAGGTCAACAGGGCCCGTTCAACAGGGTCTGTTTAACAGAGTCCGTTCACAACGGATCTATTTAGAATTAGGCTCTGTTTCGAAACTATCAGTTGCTCTCGAACCTATGACGAAGGTAGTTGAAGAGAAGATCAAAGATCATTTAAGTAATATTCGTGCGCTGAAGAAACGTATAAAGCTTTACGAAGACCGAAAATCTTTGGTTAAGTTACTGTCAAGACTTAATATTCAAGATGAGTGTTCAAATCAGATATGAAGTTGGAGATGACGTTACAGTAACATTTTCTACTGCAGACGAGCGAGTTATCGTTGAGATTGCTGAAGGAGAGCTATATTTTTCCAATTATGATTTTGAGGAGTTTATAACTACCTACAGCGGTGTTCATGGATACTGGCCTGAAACTACTATTATAATTGACAACTACAATTTGCGTTTCCATACATACCTCGGCAGCCGATGTTTAACATTTGAAGAAAATGAGCAATACTTGTTTTGTTGGGATGAAAGTCTTATAGATTTATTCTCTAAACACATTGAGAATTTATATAAGATAAATTGTGTTTGCTTTAAAGATTAATATACTTGAATCTTTTTGTAATAAATGAAACTATGATTTAAAAACAAAGCATGTTTATTAAAAACGCAACAAGAACAGCTAAAATCAATAAATATATTAAAGTATAACTAGTCTTTTATTTGGTATAAAACAACTTTACTCAGGTCGACATTTTGTAAACGACTCATGACGTCACCCTAAACACGCGACATGTATTTGCAACCTTTCACCCTCCTGCCGTTAGGGCATTAGCTATATCAACTTTGGCCCTATTGGCCCGATCAACCCGGTTCTTTTTTTAAACGACTCATGACGTCACCCTAAACACGTGACATATATCAGCTGTCGATTTTGACATTTGACAGGTGAAATCTGACAGGTGACAGTTCTTAATTGACAGGTGACAGGTGTCATTTTCGGGTCATGCGCAAGAACCCATTTCATAGACCCCAACTACGCATGCGCAATATCCTAGGCCATTGGTTCCGGAGATATGAGTCATAAAAATCCCTCCGAAAATTAACATTGGAGGGCCCAGCCTGGTTTACCCTAATTTTGTACATTATAAAACACCACCATAACCCCACTTAAGGACCTTTTGTTCCAGCAATCTAATCAGATGTGCCCCCGTGGTTTCACGTTGTCAAACATTGTTTAGCAGTTTTAATCTATATGCTCTCGTAGCGTATTTTGCAAGGCTTTGAGGTTCGGCCCCAGAGGTTTATGGTTCAATTCCCGCTGCCGGCACAAACTTTTTTTCTGTTATTATTTATTCATTATGTTGTTCAATATTGATTATTTAGATAGATGTTCAGGTTAGGTACTTGGGTTTGGGTACTATTGAGAACGTGCTACGTCATCTCTCCTCCGCTATAAATGTAATAACACGTGACCATGGGTCATAAAGTTGGGTTAGAATCTTGAAATAATGAGGGTTGATAATACCAGGGGGGGCGCCACTTAGGCTAAGACGGGTCCTATATTACCGACATCGGATACCCTCGGGCGATCGTCGGGTGACCATCGGGTGACCACCGCTCGGGGTCGCTGACCTGCCTGAGCTAGCCTCGCGAATTATGCATAGGGTCTCGCGGTATCGCCTTCTATCATCATGCGCGCTCAACGCCTGTTGTGGAGGCTTCCCCCGCCGCGGTTCTGGGGCTCGCGCCGGACCAAGTGACCACGCCGTAAAATGGCACCAAAACTGCAGATTTCAGCGCAATGTTATTTCTTATGGGATTTTGGTCTGAGGGTCACATTGCTTTACTACTACTTAATAACATATAGAGACTGCAAAACAAATACTCCCCCGAAGCCTGCCAACTACATCGTCTACATGATGGTCCCATTTAAACTTGCAGTCCAGTTGGACACCCAGGAAATGGACATTTTTTAAGTTGTCTCTAACATTGATATCGTCCCGAAGTGCAAAGATTATTTTAATTGTTTTGTCCACTAGCAACAAACCAGTCAGATTATTTATTTTTATATATATTTTTTAAATATTCAGCCATATAAATTTACAATGTAAACTACTGACAACGTCAACAATTAGAGATCTAAAGTGATAGGTCATAAGGCGTTTAGAGGATAATGGTATGGTATTCACGTATGTCGTAAAAATTGTTTTTAAGAAGATAGCACTTAACTTTTTTTTTAAACTTTTTTACTTGAGAAATTTCTCTAAGGGACTCTGGTAGTGCAATTAATAATCTGCTGCAACAGCAGAAAGGGCTTTTCCGATATGATGATGTTTTGTAGCCTGAAATATAGATTTTATTTGAGTTTCTAGTATTATATCTGAAGTATATTAAAACTTGTACGAGTGTTTTTTAACAAACATCAGTGCACTAAGATTCAGAATACCTGGAAGTGTGAGAATCTAATGCTGCCGAAAGGTTTCTTTGCATGACTCAAGTGGGCTTAAGGAGTAGATTTTACGAATAATTTTTTTTTGAAGAATAAATAATCTTTGAAGTTCTGAGTAGTTTGTCCTCAGTAAAGCACAAGAAGAGTTAAGTGGTTGTAGGCCAAAGAATAATATATATTTAATAATTGTTTGGGGTTCATAAAGGTTTTTAAGTTGACAAAGGCATAATAAGGGCTGTTTACTTTAATTGTAAGTCTAGGTGAAGACCCAGAAACTTGCATTGTTCTACTCTTGTAATAAAATTATTATTCAATTTTAAGTATAAATCAGGAACCTGCTGCTTTTTATAGAATGCCATGTAATGGGTTTTATTTGTGTTAACAACTAGATGATTTGTTTGGCACCAAACAGAAAATCTAAGCAGAATTGTACAAGTTATTTCAAGTAGTTGATTAAGTGTAGAAGCAGGTATGACTACTGTTGCATCATTTTTTCAAATCGTTTATAAATAATGCAAAAAGCAAGGGAGAGATTACGACTCTTTAGGGAACGCCCTATCTGACATTTAGTTTCTCCGAATAGGAGCCCTAAAGTTTTACTCTTATTTGGCGATTAGAGAAAAATGATTCCAGCCAGTCAGAAATATTACCACGTATTCCCATAGCATGCAACTTTCTGAGCAAGATGGCAGTGTCGACGCAGTCAAACGCTGGGCTAAGATATGAAGTGATATTTTGGGGTAGTTCAACGGAAATACACAGAACTATAGTCATGCAAAAAAGGTGCATCCGAAATATTTTTAGGATGAAGCAGCAGGAAAGTTGTAGGTCTGTTTTTGTAGAAAAAAATATTCTGACGGTAATAGGAATGTACATTTTGGACTCTGTAATATTTGTATGTGATAATAGGGATCTTTTTCTCGATTTTAATGTGAAACATGATTATGATACTCGCCATAAAAGTAATTTAGTACCAGAAAATTATAACTATACTTACATACCTCCAAAAAAATGTAAAATACTGCATCATAAAAATTTTTAATTGTTTCTCAGACGAAATTAGAAACCTGCCAAAGAATAAACTAAAATATACCTTAACAAAATATCTAGTCAAAAAGGCCTTCTACAACCTTAATAAATTCTTTGATGATCCTGATAAAGGAATAATTCAGTGTTAAATTTTAAATGTTTGTTACAATTTTAAGCATGTGTAATTTTATCAAAATTGTTATTGTCTAAATGTAATGTAATTACAAATTTAAAATGGTTATTTACAAAAATCTCTCCAGACATTGTTCAACAGCCCCTATTGTTTTTTTTTTATTATGTTTATAGTAAATGTAAGCATCTTATTATTGAACAAATAAATACTATTGTATTGTATTGTATTAAATCGAAAAATAGAGCTATAGTATAGTAATTAGAATCTATTGTTTTATAAATATATTCCAAGAGATCGTAAGCAGCTGTGCTAGTAGAGAAGTTTGAGCAATACTAATAAAAAATTAGGTAGGTACTATATTTTAAGACAGGACCTACGTTCACATTATTAGATAAAGATCCTTTTATAGTGAATAAAATTGAATCGAGTTTAATCACATTGGAATCTTCTTGAGTCCTGATATGTGCTGGTAATTTTAGGTTGGTCATATCCTATAACATCACATTATATCACTGAGAAAAAGGCTAAAATTAAAAAAAAAACTAAAATTATACAATACATACTTTGCTGTCACTGCGAATAATCTCTCGAGTTATCTGTCTAGTTGAAAAGCATCTCATACCATAATCTCTTTTTTTCTAAGTGAGTTTTCTGACACAAGTTGTTGTCAATTTCTGTTAAGCAGATAAATTATTGAGTACCTACTTTAATTTTCATGCAGCAATCACATTCTACTGATGTTAATACATAAGTGTAAGCCGGACTACAAATACAAATACTAATAATCTTTATTCCCACTAGGAGCCCTAAAGCAATTAAAAGTATATTTAATATGAAGTAGTAGGTAAATACATATATAATTGTTTAATAACTAGCCTCTTTAGGTATCAAATATTTTCTTTTACCATTTTCTTGGTCAAAACTTGTCACAGTTACCAATTGAAATAAACTTTGTCTCGTGTATGTGTTCTTTACTGGTTAATACTTTGATTCCAATTCATATTCTAAAAAAAACGGCTGTAATAATGTAAATATGTAAACAAGCATTCAATTGAAATATATAAATAGGTACTTACGACATAAAATAATGTATCTCGAACGCACACTATAAAACTTTCTCTCTAAAATCTATACTATTTTTAGGTTAAGAATTCTGACACTTAAATCTGACAATCACATCCGATAACTTTAACGGCTCAGCTGTTTCTTCACCACAGTGAAAAATCAACAAGTAGGCTGTTTTCGGTTGTTGTCATGGAAACACTCACGTTAAAAGTTAAAGTGAGCATTTGATCATAGGGCTGAAGGTCTTTTTGTTAAAGGGGTGAGACAATTAAAACGCAAAATTGTTTAAGGCAATTTAGGATCTCCCTTATTTCCGAAACAGATCAAAATGAATATCAACAACTATATGTTTTTAAAATCGGATCGCGAAATGCAATTCTCTCGTGTGGTTATTGATGAGGGATGAATTAGCCTCAGACGATTTACCGGCTGATATTAAATATGGCGATCGGTAGGAAAAAAAGCATGAATTCATTTCCACCACCACCGTAAACTGGCCCATGTTCAGGCGGCTTATGGAAGAACGTGAACCACTGCAGCCTATCCTGAATCTGATGGAACAGGATATAAATTGTGCCATAGTTAACATCACTAACGTTATCAGCATGGCTATGGCTAGCGCTTCGACCACAAAGGGATCCAGGTTTTCGAAGTACGGTACCTTTACTGAAAATGCTTAAAAACCAAATCAGAACTTAAAATAGACTTTTGAAATGCGCCTATCTGACTGATCTGATCTGATCTCTTAACGGAACAAGAGTCCTCTTTGTGGCAGAAGAGAACAAACTGACGCTGACTCAGTAGGAAACTTATGTCCTGTGTCAGAGACGTAAATCCCAACGCGTTTGTGTCTTATCTTAAAGAAGTTAAGGGCGTGTTAAGCATTATCAAAATAAAAAAAGACGCCGGGATTCGACGGCATAAAGATTAAGGCATTAAGAAGCTTGCCTGACTATGTTATTACGGACGTAGTTAACATTGCAGACTATATTTAAAAAGGGCTGTTTTCCGCAAGTGTGGAAAAAAGTCAAGGTTTTTTTAATTCCTAAGACTGGACAGGATCTAACATTGGTCATCAGCTTGTTGCAGGTTGTTGAAAAACTTTATTATATAAACGATTTTGTATTCGACAATAACATTTTACCGCCAGAGCAGTTTTGTTTTCGATCTGCTCATTGCACGGTGCGTCAAACGACTAGATTGGCGTCCAGTGTCCTTAAGAGATTCAATTACCGCTTTCACACAGGAGCAGTGATTTTAGACGTGAGCAAAGCATTCGACAAGGTCTGGCATGATGGACTAATACTAAAGTTAAAAGGGGAAGGTATGCCTAATTACCTAATAAAGGTCAATCACTAACTTCTTGACGACAGGATTTTTGCGGTTTTGTCAGAAAACGCGATATCGTCTGTAAGACACGTTAGAGCCGGAGTTCCGCATGGCTCCCCTCTTGCACCGGCCCTGTTTAATATCTATACCAGCGATATACCTAAATTTGCTCAAGCACATTGACTTACGAATGCTGACTATTACAGAACATCTCGACAAACTCATCGCTAACTACTACAAACGGACAGACGTATCATTAGATCATCTGATTACACAATCACACATTCACTTAAACTCAAACAACATAAACCATATCGACTTCCTAGGGACTGGTTCCTACTATGATTTGCCATCCACTTATCATGTAATTACCACATTCCCGAAGACTAAAAGCTACTGCTTCTCTGCCTACCACGTCTGTCATCAAGAAGTCCAATTCCAATCCAAATTTAAAATGGATAATTGCTGAACAGCGCCACAATCAAGTAACTGGAGTAAGACAGAAGTTGACTCAAAAAGAAGCACGTGATTACTGACGTAGTTTAGACAGTAAATAATGACTTGACGTCCTAATAATCTGTTTTATTTAAAGTCAGACCAACCCCAATGCCAGACTTAGTTCATATGTAGTCATAAGTCCCAAAAATGCTTGTTGGGATTAATAAACAAATTGTCATAAAGTAAAATTTAAAAATAGTTAAGAAGCACTTGGCGAAATTCAAGTTTAAATCTGTCACTTTTACTAACACGATTAAATGTCTATGCCGCATCGCTGAAAAGCACAGGTAACCATATTCCATGCAACAGTGTTCCTTACGAGGCGTTATACGGTTCAAGAAAATTTATCTGGCCTGCGTGATGCTGTCCTTTGATCTACGCAGCAGTTCTATACGAAAACAATTCGCGAGTTTAATAAACATCATTAGTTGATTATCCCACTACTAAGGGCAGCGAGCAGTCCTCGTATATACAATTTTTTGCGAATTTGTCACCCTGTCTTGGAAGTAATGTAACAAATTGGCAGTATCTGTAATGTTTGCTGCATTTGCCGATTGAAAGATGTTGCGTTGCTAAGTAATATATTTAGCAGGATATGTGTATTCCACTTAAGTTAAAGGGGCTCCCAAGGGCACTTGTTATAACTGGAATAACAGAGGTTAGTTTGATGCCATCATATTTAAAGACTCGATGAGAACTGTTGCAATACCCTATTTAAGAAGATCTTCTGGGAAATAAATATTAATGGTGATTCGCTTCTCGATTGTGTCTTCCCAGCAATTTAACACATCTAACACAACCGCTAGATATAACTTTCTTCACTGGAAAAAAATGTCCGGGAAAAAATGGATAATCTTTGCTAAATTGTGAATTTCCCCAGCTGCTAAACAAAGTTTTTGAAAAATTGGAAGACAATGCGGCATCCAATATTAAATCGAGGTTTACGAAAGCTGGAATAGTTCCGTTAGATGCGATAATAGGGCAAACCAAAAAAGAGAAATCAGTGGATGTTGCTAGGGGAAATAGGAGTAGAAGAACTCGAAGAGGATTTAGACAATGAATTGAACGAAGATGTGGAATTTGCAGGCAACATAGAAAGGTCCGAATCCCCAGAAACTTTATTCAATCGTAATGATGAAAGTACTTACCGATTTTAATATTATGCATTTTGTAAAAAATTAGGAAGGAAATTTAAGCAAGTAAAATACATTAGAGAACAGGAAGTAGGGGATCGGCTGCTAGTTTGGTTTTCCTCTAAGGGCAAAAGAGCTTGTTCAAGCAAGATGTTGTACTATGTTTGCCAGATCACTAATACAAAAAATATGTCGTAGTTTAAAGGAAAGAGGGAAAGATACAACCTGCTAGGCTCTGGATAAAAACGACTTTCAGCAAAGGAAGCCTCTTTTCATAACACTGGACGCGTCAACAAATATAATTTTCATTATTGTTTCATGGAAAATCCAATGATATTTCGGCAAATAGATCGCCAACAACGTTGATGTATAGACATCAAAGAAGGAATTGTTGGAGAACTTGCAGTGGGTCTACATTTTTTTAAATTTAATAATCACTTTAACTGCCAAATCTATTTGTAATTTTTAGCAAAGGACTAACTGAAGTTGCTTCAAAATTTGCATCTAAACACCCAGACCCAACATATTTAGTAATAACATAATGGAGCACCAGCCCATTTTTGGCAACAAGTCAGAGCCCTGTTAAATAATATCGGTGGATCGGAACTGGAGGACCAGTTAGATCGCTAGATGGATATGTAAAAGACCTTGTTTATAGGGACCCTCCAACCACCCAATGCTCAGAAAACTAAGCCAAAATTGGTAAATCCGCTTTTAAAATACCTTTCTTTACAGATATTAATACAAGTGGATTATTTTCTGAGAAGATCAATCGAGAATTGTATAGTTTTGAAAAGTAATGTCGAAATATATTTAATTGTGAAACATTACGCTTGCTACTCCATGGCCGCTTAACAATTTTGTTGACATTTATTGACATTTAAGATTTTTGGTAAATACTTTGAAAGGGGTATGGAAACTTAAATAAATTGAAATTACAAAAACTATTTATTTTGAAATTCTACATCAAATATTAAAATCATATACAAGGTATTTCATTTGAAAAGCGTGAGGAAAGCTAGTTATAAATAATTTTTGAGACCTTATTTTATACACCCCGTAGAAAATAGAAGAACACTATTTAATTTAGGTTAATTCGGGTGAGTAGTAGTATTTGCAACAATGAAGATTTATTCCGCGGTTAAAGCTTTTAGATTGTTTTTTTTTTATTTTTTATCTCCAGGACTGCTAAACCTATTTTTTGTTTTTAATCTATTGCTTTTAAAGTACCAAAACAAATTAGATAAAATTTTGCTAACTAAAAAGGACGCTATACGAATGTAATTATTGAAAAAATACTAGGACTACCATTTTTAAAAAAATACAACCTACTGTAATTGTTTGAGAAACACGTTTCCTAATAATCAAAGTTATAAACATAAATTAATCTGTCAACGTCACAATGACGTCTGCGAATTGGCAACGCTGCAATAAAGGAAAAACTCCGCCCGTGTTCAAGAGGCCTTCAGTCTTCTAGCGTAGCAACAAGACATGTTTATTCTATTTTACTGACAAAACCGCCAAATGTCTAGCCTATGGTTAGAAATCATTAATGTTTTATCCCGCAGTATTCTTATTCTCGGAAAACGTCAAGTCTTCTGTAAACATCAAATCGTGCTATATTCTAAACTAAATAATAATAAATTCACGTCTACAAAGACCGTTAATCGGTAGCTTTGCAATAGGTTTGCGGCTTCGGGAATATGTAAATTGGTTTCTGTGATGTTATGGTCGACAGGGAGCAACGTCACTTTGATGCTTTAACGGTCGGTACGTTGGTTGTTATTCTCGTACTAAGCGCTGTAGCACTATACATAAATCAGTGTGCTCTTAGAGTTTAAAGTAAGCAGATACTCCACGTGGCTGAAAACAATAAAAGCACGTATTTTGATATCACATGTGTGTCAGTAATTTTCTAATGTTAAAGTAAATCATATTTTGGACACGGGTGCCTGGTAACACAGGTTACTATTTTTTTTAAACGTTCAGTAAGTACCGTGAATTTCGCACTTAAGTATATTACACTTTTTGTGTTTGGTTAAGACGTGCACGAAGTTGCACCTCAGTGTGTTGCAGGTCGCGTTAATACGTGAAATATTCCGTTTAATACAGAACATTTCTTTCAAATAACCCTCGTAATATTCAGATGGTAATGAGGCTGTAACTGATTAAAGTTCTGATTCATTTTCTACGGTAAAAACCAAAGAAAGCCTAACGGTATCTCTGTGCAGTGCTTTAGGGTTGTTAAGATGATGTATTCGTGTTTAACAGTGTAAATATTGTAATACTGTAATGGTGGTCAAAAGTGGAAGAACAGAAAGACGTAGCAAAATAAATTGTGTTTAACTGATCTAGTAATAATGAAACGAGCCAACCTTATACTATGGGTGATACAGGGTTTATGTGAGGCCAGTGGAACCCCTGTCTAAAACAGAAATCATGCCTTCATATTATCATACCCTGTGCATGCGAAAATATTTTCGTGAAATACATCCTTTGATGCAGTATTAGTCATATTTTACTAACCTTATTACAAAAAAATGTTTCTTCGCAATTTCCCTTAATGTGTCAAAACTGCTAACAGATTTATCATGTATTCTGTCCAAATTTCGTATATGACATTGCAGCGCTTTTAATTCAGCAGTGACGAATAGCATCAATGAATAATGTATTAAATGAACGAGCAAATACACATTTACAGTCCCAAAAGCAATAGATACATTTATAATAACTGTCAATATCAAATTGGTGCTTTCTTTATAAGGTAACCATAGAGAATATATCATTGAGTTGGCAAGAAGTTCCTTTTCGCTTTGCTCTCCTGTTTCTAAGGTATTTATATAATTAAATGATTTTTGTGAAAAAATTACTGCCGAACCAAAGAGTGCTAAAACGACTAGGGTGTTCTTTAGTTTTTTAAAAAGTGTGAGATCGTTGCTGTAAGAAATAATCATTATATCGTCCGACGACTTGGTAATTTCGTCTTCTTTGTCGATAATTTCTCGAAATAACACAGACAAATTATTCCATTTGTACATAAGGCCTCTTATAGCCATCGCAGTAATAACTAGGAGTTGGGAGGCACATTCATATATAACTTTGGCTGGTGTCCCCATTGCGTATAATTCAATTAACTTACAAGACATTAATAATACACAGGTAAAGTTTAGTGCTTGAATCGTGCGTTGATAGTAGACCTGAACGGCTCGTAACGTTGGGTTTTCTGTCCACTTTGGATCCCAAACTCCTGCTGTTATCATAAAGTACTTCATACTCTTGATAAGCATCCTTTGAGAAACACTTGGCAATTAGATCCTTCTAGATTTTCTTACTCTATAATATAAATAAAATTTAATATTACAGAGTGTATCCTTAATAATCTCAATTATTTTAGAGGGTGATTTCTTCGGTCCTTTTATAAACAAAAGTTCATATAAACATATTTCGAAATATGTGTCTATTATAAAATTGATTGAATATGTTATTTACATAAAAAAAATGATTGATTGAATTGATATCTTTTAATTTGTGAGTATTTTTTGTAACCTTAATGTAACACTGACTTAGATACCTAGATGCCCCTTCAAATTTTTCCATCTTCAGTTTATTTTAAGAGACAAATGTTATTAATTTTTAAACGGTTTGTATGGCTCCATCAGCAGCAACATAACTATGTATTGGTACTAAATGTCATAAAACACTGGCGAAGAGCAAAGTTTCCTTTTTTGAAGACGTTGTTTTAATTATAAAGAATTCTTAATCAGGATTATCAAGGTAAAAAATTGAAATTTCTAAACTTAACTTTAAAATCTGGTCTAAACATTTTTTTTTAAGTTTAAACCGTTATTTAATGTTTTTTTGAAGGTGAAAATTATTCATTTTGTATTTTTTTTAAACTCTGTTAAAAAAATCATCGTGGATCTTATTTTTACAGCAAGCAAAAACTTTTATACACAATGATTTGTGGACATAAGGTATAGCTTCGCTAATAGCATCACCCTTATCTTTTACTTTATGTGCTCAAACATCTCTATAGGCAGCAAACATTTCGACAGAGTCCTGGAAGAAATTCCGCCTTGGGGAGACAGCAACTTAATAGATTTTAATGCTTAAAATGCTTAAAATCCTCAGCGGCAGTTTTTCCTAAAAAAGTTTTTGTTAAAGAATCAGATATTAGAGTTGTAGCAGGATACTTGATTTCCATGGCTCAACCAAATAATTTACTGGGCTTTGATTTGGATCGTTATATTATGTCCTGGTATAGTCACGTTGCAGCCATAGCTAAGGCAACTTCGCCGAAGCTTAGGGTACTTTCTCGAACTAAGAACCTCTGATCACCCCAATAACATTTGATGCTCAATAAATCCGACCATTATCGGTGAAATACTGGACACATTTTGAGATATGCCCCTCAACATGACTGAGCTTGATCGGCAACCATGATCTGACAAAGCAACCTTAAAAACTTGGAACTTAGAGGACATGATATTATAACTTAAGCTTATCGATAATTACCAAATATTAACTTAAGCTTTTAATTCAAGCGTACAACTCTGAACAAACAGCTAACAACACATTTAAAATCAATATCTTTAAACAAAATACCATAAATTCCTATGCATATTTCAAAAATTTTACAAATCCTTAAACAAACTAAACTAATTTCCTAACCGGAAATTCTAGCAGAAATTTGATAAAGTTTATATGGTATGTTATCCCACAAATAATGATCGTGGTAAATCAAGTCAGGAGCCCATCTAACTGAATATACAAATGCTTCCTATATTTTAACATCACTGGCAATTTAACGGAACTGAATTAAATTTTCTTATTTATGCGCGTTTGGTTTTATTCTAATTTTTCTCATTGTAGGGAAATCTCAAAACTCACAGAACAAAAATTTAATTCTATGACAGAAAACAAAGTTTGCTATTGCGTTCTTTAGCATTTAGATAAATTAGTGACTATTTATTAACTTTCTTATTGATTGACTTTTTAACTTTTTAAATATCATGGTTATCGGTATCGGTTAAGTGAATCTATCTAATTATTTGTAACAAGAAACGGAAACGCGTAAATGGTCACATACACACATACAATAACTTTATTCAAGAATAGCATATTAACATGTTTTTTATATTTTAACTATTTAAAATAAACTTATTATTATTATTATTTAGATGGTAGATATTGGCTCATCCGACATCGCCCGGTGAAATACCATCGCATCGCTTTAGGTGGCGTGAAGTTGTTCCTTGAGCTAATGTTTTATCGCTGTGCCGAAGTCTCCGGTCTCCAGGGTGGGAAATATATAAAAAATGACAGTGCCAAGATCAAAATGCTTCGGAGTTAACTTGCCCCTCGATCGGAACTCCAGATGGGGGCTGGTCCTGGCGCTTCATTAGGCGAAGTTATTTTAACATCCACCATTTTCAATAGCCAGGCGACCATTCAAAATGGAAATGGTGCGACAACAGAAGTTGCTAAAAGACGCAAAAAAAACATCCTCCGAATTGACTTTTTTAATATAACAGAACTGAACTCGAACATCAATGTAGTTTATTAAAATCTACAATCTACCAAATTTATGTACTCGCACTAACCGAAACAAAGGTCAGATCATCGACTAGAACGCAATTTTGGCCTTTGTCTCTTTGTCCGCAGTGATTACAGTGATATTTCTCGTCAACGAAAGGAGACACTCGAGCCTAACGACTTTGATGTAATGTGGTTTAAAATATCAACGCAGAGAATTACTAAATTCATCTACCGTTTTTACCGGCCGCTAAGCGATACCCATTATAGAGACTTCTTCTTCTCTCTTGCTAATTAATAATTTAGAATTTTTGCAAACCCACCATCCCAATTCCGAAGTTGTCAACCTTGGCGAATTTAACTTTCATAATGTCAACTGGCTCAAATGCTCAAATATAACCGACTGGCAAGGTCGCAAAGCGGAATCCTTTGCCATCAGCTCTGGCCTCACCCAACTTGCGGGTGAACCAACTCGGGCTCCAGACCGGTTGGTACGTCTGACCACAACCTTATTTCGGCACTGAACAAACTACCATTTAGTGCCAAATAGCCTCCTAAACCCCGCAAGATCTAGCATTTTACATGAGCTAAGTGTGATGACCTAAAGGACCATTTTCGAACCTTTACTTGGCGGAATGATTGTTTTACCTCTGATCATCTATCCATCTGTGCTAGAAAACTAGCGAAGGTTATCCTTAGTGGCATATAAGCCTTTATCATTCCTTTCTCAAAAAAGTGCCCTTATAACGGCAAGCCTTGGTTTACCAAAAATTGAAAACTAGGTAGTAAATCAAAAAATGATTTCTACTGACAATGGCGTCAAAACCCTACCGCCAAATATCGTACCATCTTTATTAACGCTCGAAACCCATGCAAGCAAACGATAAACCAAAACAAAGAAGCACACAACCAGTGGATCAAAGACAAACGTTTTGAATGTCGTAACGGTTTATGATCATTTTGGTCGGTAGCTAAGGCCGTCAGTCAGTCAAATTGAATGGTAATATTTAACGATGGTAATGTTCCTGCTGGTTCTGAAGAAAATCATTATGATCCACAGCCTACTTCACTTGCTGTTGCAGCAGAAGAAGATATGCAACGGAATATTAGTCCTCCTGTTATTAAAACACCTTCGAAAGAAGTTGCTGATTCCTCCAGGCTTGTTTAACAACTCGTAGAGATATAATACCTCTTCCTAAAATAAAAATAAAGTGAAAACGCAAAGGAAAAGGGTTGAAGTCTGAGTTGCTTACGTCAACACCTAATAAGGAACACATGGAAAAAGAAGAAGCTAAAAGAGAAAGGCAAGGTACGGAGAAGGAAAAACGTTCCATTGAAAGAAAACGCAAAAAAGAAATCGTAACTAAGCAACTTTCCTTGCCGCCAAGTCAAAAAAGAGGATGAAGACTTTCAGCGCATCCTCTTCCGACACCGACGCAGATTATTCTATTTATGACAGTAGCTCTGATTTTGCAACTGATGATGAGGAAAACGATCAGGAGGATATCAAGAACTCACAACAGAACTCCGAATTGATGACAAATAATTATGCTGTAGTTAAAGTTCAGGGTAAAATAAAATATTATTTTAGGCACTACTTAGCTAAGATCATATCTATTGACCAAGGAGGTTATCAAGTAGAGTATTTTACAAACGATTACCAAATGCTTACAAGTGTTCGGAAACGAATGAAGAGTCCTTTATCCCGAATGAAGATATTGTTCTGAAATTATCAAAACCTACTGAGATGAACTTTGCTAGGTTCCACAACGTGATCACTTTTAAAGAGGACTTGCCTATTTTTTCTATGTACTAATGGACGTTCACTGCATCATTTATACACGTTTTAAATTTTTTTTTTATTTTTTCTTCTACTTTAGCACTTCTTACTAATAAATGTTAAGAACAGTGTTTTTATGATCTTTTTTATTGGGGAAAGCCCTGCACCGCGGGGTTTTGTCCCGTTTGGTGGGGCAAAGCCTTGCAAAAAAACTTTTTAAACAATATTTTATTTTTAAACATTTATTACTCAGACACCACAGGTGCTGTAACGTTCTTACAAATAATATCCCTACCTAACACTTTTACCTCAAATTGACAAAAAATGCACCTCCCATCTTCAACAATACTTTAAAAAGTAGAATTTGCGGGGTTTTGCCCCCACCTACCCTATCTACTTTATATTACAATGTTTGTAGGGTGTCCATTTTTTGGTGTAATTGCAGGGTATCTCGATAACTAGTAAAGAAAGAGACTTGCGGTTTTTACATTACTACGCTACTTTTTCGTGAAACAAAAGATGACTAAACAGAATTGTCACAGCTTTCTTAGTTTTTAAACTACAGGGTGTTTCCCAAAATGTTTGCTTTCTGACCACCCTTGTATTTCGATTGTCCTTTAACTTATTAAAAAATTGAAAACTGCTTCTGAGAGAGTTTTTATGTAGAAGTTCAGTGGCCTACTTACTTTTTTACTGTGAGTCTCACTTTTCGAGATTTACAGCAAACATATGATTTTTTAAATAGGACACACTGTATATTTTTCTTTTATTGATTTGGGCTATTTTTAAGCTTTTAAAAAATAAATTATAGTTGATAGGTATTATTAACAATAAACGCACAAATCAAAAAATTTAGAAAATAGTGTAATATTACATTTACATCTGGGGACCCATATCTTGTATTATGGCAATTGATAATGCCTGTGCGGAACTCTTAGAATAGGATTCGACAGACCATATTATTACTTTTGTAGCAAACTGCCCGTCGACTCGTATTCAATCAGTAATCTTTACTTGATAGATTTTCAAACTATATTTATTTAACAATTTTTTGACAAGATTATATTACTCACAGATCCTTTTTTTTTGGCTTTTGTGACACAAGGACGTGGTGGTGATAGACTTGGTGGTATCATTCCTCACAATAATTATTAGAAACGTTTCCTATCTATCCTATAATCTGAATCGGGGCAATAGCACTCTTGAAGAATCTGGAGGATCACACGGTATCTAGAAGTATCTCGAAGTTCTAATATGGTCGGATGTAGCCATTTATTAATATTGTTAGTGCCTATTCAGATGAACTTACCCACCTGGACCTCGTCGGAATCTAACAGTCAGTTGTAGCTGGGGGAGGATCCCTTTCTCCTCTAGTCAGAAGGTCAGCAGGCACACGCATAGCATTACCCTCGCCCGCGAGACTACCGCGAACCGCAGAATCCTCGTTAAGTAAACCTTATAGGTAGTTTGGTCAAGAATTAATATTAGCCAAATAAAACAATTACTTTCTGAAAACGCTTAAAATATATTATAAAGAAAAAGAAAGTGATACTTTACAAAAAGAGCTTTACATAAATTTACAAAGGAATATTTACATCTAGCGAGAAAGATTGATAAGATTAATGAAAATTAATTTCGAATGTAGAATCCCCAATTAAAAGAAATAAAGAAATGAAAATTAATTTCGATTGTAAAATCTCCAATAAAGGAAATAAAGAAATAGAACAGAATGTACTACCAAATGGTACAAGTCTTACCCCAAAACACTGATTAATAAACGATAAGAGATTAAATTGAACTTTATAAAATTAAGAAAAGGGACACTTTAATCGAGAATTAGCAAGTCGACCAGAGAGTTCGGTAAAAATCTCGGAACTGCCTCCACTGCCTCCTCGAAAAAGAACTTGTGGCCAAGGAACCACACCCCCTGGCTCCTAAAATCCTGACCTATTAACTTTAAACCAATTAAAATTCCCAAAACAAGTAATGGCCGTTCCTGCGTCCCATGACTGATGGTACTTGACTAATAACAAGTGTAATTGCCCTTCTAACTGTTTAAGCCTTATTGACCATCCCCTATAATCTTGGGCTGTTTGCCGATAGATGGCTTACCTAGTCCACGGAAGGGACAAAAGTTTAAATTTTTATTTCCTCTCATAGAAAACGACTTAAACCTATGATTTATACAAAACATCAAAGTCCTAATCTAATTATATCCAAAAATAGTTAGAAATGTTAAAAAAAGACCTACAAAGTCGTTTATGCTTTTGTACAAGGTGTATAGGGGCAGATAACGGTTTCAGTCTCAAAGCCGCAGCTTTATCTATTTTTTTTTTAATATCAAACTATATGATTCCATTCTCGCGCATTCTTTGTTTTCGAGAACCGTTGTTTGTGATAATAAAAACAATGTGTTCCCAAAATTTCTAAACTAAACCCTAGTAGGTAAGGGTACTTTCTAAGAAAGGTACTTTTTCTAGCAGATTTATGTTTTAAGTATTCATAGAGAATATTTTCTTTTAAATCCAAAACTTGTCCATTTTAAAAATATTTACGGTTATTGCTTTTAGTCAGTACCATAACGAATAAAATTAGGTCCAAAAAGGAGTTAGGTCTATATTACAGAAAAGATGTTTTATATTTATGTTCTATAGTTTGATTAATTGTTCAGCATTTTAACAGACAATAAAACCCTTGCTTTCCTCAAGACAAGCCACATGTTAACGTATTTCTTGGGAAAGTTTCTTCCAGTGAAGCTGAAGTTCTAGTACCTCTAGTAAAGCCATAACATTTGTTACGTCCCTTTCGCGAATTTCCTTATTATATATGATTTACGTATTGGCTTCATAAATGATCGATTCTTAAATAACTTTATTTTTAGACTTGAAAATGCTACTTGGTTGGGCTGTCTTCTCTTTGGTTAAGTAAAAATTTTCATTGCACTCTATAAAGCAAACTAACATGTCATATTTTCAAACTTTCCATACTACTACATTTTAGCCATTTTCTAAACTTTAGCGACTTGTTGACATGTATTTTAACAAAGCGTTATTTTTGCCTATACATTTCGACAAATAGACATGCCAAATAGGTATTGTTTAGTTTGTCTCAATGGTTTCATGTCCTATACACCTACCCTAATTGTCAAAATTTTTCGATTTGTTCGTTTATTATTAATAATAACTGTCAACTATTATATATTTTTGAGAAACTTAAGAATAGCCCAATCAAAGAAAAGAAAAATTTACATGGTGTCCCATTAAAAATAACATATGTTTGCTTAAAGTCTCAAAAAGTAAGACTTCCAGAAAAATCGTAAGCACGCCACTAAATTCAGGGTAAAAAACTCTCTCTGAAACAGTTTTCAACTTATTAATAAGTTAAAGCATAAACAAAATAAAGGGGGTGGTTAAAAAGCAAACATTTTCGAGAACACCCTGTAGCTTATAAACTAAGAAAGCTATGACAATTTTATTTATGGTATCCTTTGTTTCACGAAAAAGTAGCGTAGTAATGTAAAAACAGCAAGTCTCTATCTCTACTAGTTACCGAGATACCCCGCAATTACATAGAAAAATGAGCACCCTGTACATATTCTACAGTATATTATAAGTCTATAAATAGAGAAAAAGGGCTTTAGGTAATGATTAAATGAATTGAAATGTTGAATTTTAAAGATAGATGGACGAAGGGAAAATTGTAAAAAATTTTTTTTGCGTCAAAATGCGAATAAAGTTACTACTGATATCAAATTACCATACCTAGTCATTGATTAATAAATTACTGGTAATATCTAAGTCTTAATTAGCACTGTAAACTTTTCAATAAAATGATGAAAACTGGCCTGTAACGATTATCCTGACACTATGCCTTAGCTGGAGTGCAGGGATGTTACATAACCTTTACTGGCAGTTCATGACCTGTCTTCGGTCAGAGGCCTATCAAATCAAGTAATAGTATGGATCCATGTTCTAAATTGGAAGTTTTCTGCTACAGTATCACGTGCTCAGTTCCAGTTCGGCATGAATTGGCCAAATAACGACTACGTCTAGGATGGATGTACAGCCATAGCTAACTAACATAATACTAATGTAAAAAGGCACAGAAAGTCAAGAAATAGAAAAGGGAAAAAAGGAAAATACTTTAGCAGATATTTTACTTACGTTTTATATGGTTAACAATCTATAATTCGTGGACATACTACAAGGGATTATCCTGTGATTTTGTTCACAGAACTCTTTAGATGTGCATCTGTTATGGACTAATCACCCTGGGGGTTCACTAACAGCACATCTCGATTTCAAGACTTCTTGCATTGGAAAAGTTGAGAATTGGAAGTGCGTGATTGAGGATTTTAACTCATATTTATAAACTCACATCGTGCATTTAAAAAAATAACTTTCTCTCGTAACAGAACTGACATTCTGATTTCATGTTTGCCGTCCAACAGTGACAAGTGACTGGAGTACGTTTCTTTATTCGCTCTCACGTAATTGACGCTACCAAGTACCTACTTCGTACACCAAGTGTACAAAATCCACCAATTATAAAAGAAGATCTTATGTCAACCGGACGCCTAGCGATGGTATCAAACTCAGCTGATTGTAAAAGAAAGAAAAATCGATAAAGCTGTCATGTAAAAATGTTATTAAACAAAAATAATAATGAGTATTAATTAAATAAGCATTTTGTGATTTGATTATTAATTTTACATTAGAGTGAATGACAATGTGCAATCGTAAGACAAAAATTACCGAATTTTGTAAAGTTAATAATTGAGTGACCACACTAAATATTTTGAATAAATATCTAGTTACCTAATTGCTGTATCCTTTTAACCAAATTATTAAAACTAGTAGCATTTTTATTTGTGAAAATAGTGAGTTATTTTAAAATGCTGTACTGTTTGGTTTCAAACTCAACACAACATTAACTTTTTTAGAGAAAACTGACGCATAGGTTTTTTAGCCTTAAATTCTACTTGGTTACTCTCACTCCAAGACAAAATTTTTTCTAGGTCTTAGTTGAGACCTCTTGCTGCCTATAGAGGTGTGCATTAGCAGCCGATGTCCAAGCATCCAAAGTAAAAGATGAAACAAGCGTGCTGTCTTCAGCGAAGCTATATATAGGATTTTTAGTTTTTTCCAAAAGATCATTAATGTATAGGATAAAGAGGTGACAATATAAAACCTTGAGAGACTCTGGCGTTGATGTTAAATGTGTCTGAAAGAAATCCGTCCATCGCCACTTGCAGAGAACGGTCTTTAAGAAACCTTGACAGCAATGAACAAAATTGAATCGGTATTTTGTATGCTCTCAATTAAGTTAGAAGTCCCTCATGCCATACTCCGTCAAAGGCCTTGAAAATGTCCAGTGCTACTTCCCGGGACTCCGCATGATATTCTATTGCGTTGCTCCAAACGCGAGTAACATAAGCGAGAAGGTCTTCTGTTGATCTAGACTTACGGAATCCATACTCACTAATAAGGTTGAAGCCTTCCAGGTCCTTTAATAATTTCTCGTTAATAGCCTTCTCCATAGCTTGTGATATAACCGATAGCAATGCGACTGGACGATAGTTGTTTGGCAAGGTCTTTTTGCCTTTTTTGGGTCTCGACTGGACTCGCACAGTTTTCCAGCAAGGAAAAGTATTCTTTTTGTAAGATAAGTTAAAAAGCATACAAAATACCGGTGTCAATTCGTCAGCGCATGTCTTAAGTACGATGACTGGAATATAGTCAGCACCAGAAGCTTTTTTGGTGGCAAAACTCCTCAAGATTCGTTTAACATGGCGCTGCCGGAAAACAATCTCGGGCATTCTTGATCCTACAGCGGGAATGTTCGGTGGAGTTTTTTCCTAGAAATCAACCCTTGAATGTGAATACAATAGTTTCGCCAGTAAGTTTGTTTTCTCCTGTGTTTTCTGTTCCTAAAAACATGTAGCAGGACAACATATCAATTTTTTTTTTCGTTTGTAAAACTACCTTTTCATTGGAAAACAATTTAAATTAAAAAGGGGGAACAAGAATTGTTACAATAAAAATTCTTAATAAACGAAGAAGGAAACTTTCATGCCTATTACACTAAAATATTTCAAGTATATTATCAAGCCTTTTTCTGAAACATATAAAAATTGTTGGGTGTACTTTTTTTACGGTTGATGATGGTTTTTTCGAAATGAAATGTCGCACTGAAAATTTGTAAACGTCATCATGTAGAGCTAAAAAGTGGCAATGGCCTTTTGTTTTTATTTCGGATTTTTTAGAATATCTCTATATAAGGACAATATAAGCTTGATAAATAATATCATTACAAAAAGTAAACTTATAGTTTCATAAAATGGATTATTGTTAAACTATTTTGCGTTTCACAAACTAGTCATTATAAGACCCAAATAGAAAGAAAAGTTACCAGATTTTTCAAATTGTATCACAATCACAATGGTTTTACACAAGTAGTGACCAACATTCGTTTGACTTTTCCTTACGCCCTGTCTAATTATATTTAATTGTGAGTATAATTAATGTGCAAGGAATCTAATACGTACCTAAACTAAGCAAAAACTGAAATCAAATGTTTCGTGAATTTCTAGTTCTCTCTCCAATCATTATTTTTATTAAAAATACTAGAAACTGTAATATATCTCATAGTAATCTTGCACAATTTAAAGTGTTTTTAAAAAAATTCTAAACTAACCTCAAAAATTTACGGACATTTTACCGCGCAGAAACCGTTACTAATTTATCGTTAAAAATTGAAATTTAATTTGTATCTAGGTATATATGTATTCAAAACTTATAACAATCTATATATTATTTTATTATTTACAAAAACTCAAGATTTGTATAAAAACAAACGCAAGCTATAATTTTAGTATTTATCCCGCTTTTTAAGGGCAAACTATCTTACTAAAAGTAACCGTAGCACTGCAGGACAAATCCTTTATGGCGCCCTGCAAGCGGTACTTGTGTGGAGTAAACGATACACGTTGGTTTTGGATCTTTGGAGATTATACTCGTTGAGAAAAATGACCTTAGGGCGGTCGTTCCAGAGTGATCACGTTTTCCTAATGAAAGTAGTAGTAGCGACTATTAACTGCAAAATATATTTTTTAATTATAAAAAAACTCTTGTAACGGTAAGCGAATCAAATTTAAAATACTGATATTTTACAACCTTATTAGATCTAGAAAGTTCCCGTAAAACGACAAAGTGCAGTCAACTGCTTATGAGTCTGCTGGGAATACTACGATCAGCACTAACTGTTGCATTTTAGTATCAGTTTCTATTAAAGTAGTAAAAATAACATTAAAAATGCAACATTAAATCCCATCGTACATAACGATTTCCTGGCGCAACGCGAAACAATACGCCGTAGGTGTAGCTATCGGTCGCCGAAAATATTTGCAAGAGATCAGCACAAATTGAAAAACTAGAATACCAATGTAAATAGAAGCAAATTGTATGAAATTTCTAAAGTCAAAAGAACAAAGGACTCTTCTCTTCTAACATCTTTTTTGTTTTAGAAAAAATAATATGACATACAAATATGACTACATGTGAGAAACTTTGTTCTCTAGCCACTTGTTGAGACTTTATATAATACGGATTAACCAAATTATGCTTTTTTGCATCACGATATATTGGCTACAAAGTAATTTTTAAAAAAACAAAAGCTAGTCTATTTGAGATCTCTTTATTATTCAAATAAAATATCTATATTGGCATCCTTAATCTATTCTTATGTTCTAACTTATTCTATGCTATTCTATCTTAAGCTAAACTTAAAACTAGGGACAGGCACCTTGGTCCTTGTACCGACATGTCAAAATTTTGCATCACGATATATTGGCTACAAAGTAATTTAAAAAAAAAAACAGAAGCTACTCCATTTGAAATCTCTTTATTATTCAAATAAAATATCTATATTGGCATCCTTATTCTATTCTTATGTTCTAACTTATTCTATGCCATTCTATCTCAAGCTAAACTTAAAACTAGGGGCAGACAGAACAAGCTATCTCCGAAGCCGACGCTCCGGGGCTGGTGACAAAGCACTGTAGATAAGATAGCACAATTCACTAGACTAGAGATAGTAGATGTTGGCTCACCCGACATCGCCCGGTGTAATACCATCGCATCGGCTTAGGTGACGTGAAGTTGTTCTTTGGGCCAACGTTTCGTCGCTGTGCCGATGTCTCCGGTTTCCAGGGTGGAAAATATATAAAAAATGCAATGATGATGGTTCCAAGATCAAAATGCTCCGAAGTTAAACTCGCCCCCCGATCGGATCTCCGGGTGGGGGCTGGTCCTGGCGCCTCATCAAGCGAAGTTATTCCAACATCCACTATTTCCAATATCCAGGCGGGTCCTTCGAACAACATTCAGAATGGAAATGGTGTGACAACTGAAGTTGTTAAAAGACCCAAAATTAGCAGCTTCCAAATTGACTTCTCCAATATAAGAGAACTCAAGCATCAATGCAGTCCATCAACATCTACAATCTACCAAAACCTCATGTACTCGCACTAACCAAAACAAGGGTCATATCATCAAGTAGTACGGTCAGCTATTTATATTCTGGGTACGACTTCCATCACCGACTTAGGCGCAATTTTGGCCTTTGTCTCTTTGTCCGCAGTGATATTGCTTGTCAACGAGAGGAGACACTCGAGCCTAACGACTTTGATGTAATGTGGTTTAAAATATCAACGCAGAGAATTACTGAATTCATCTGCTGCCTTTACCGGCAGCCAAGTGATACCCATTACAGAGACTTGTTCTTCTCACTTGCTAATACTATCGACTTTTTGCAAACCCACCATGCCAATTCCGACGTTTTCATCCTTGGCGAGTTTATCGTTCATAATGTCAACCGGCTCAAATACTCAAATATATCCGACGAGCAAGGTTGCGAAACCGAATCCTTTGCAATCAGCTCTGGCCTCACTCAACTCGTGGGTGAGACAACTCGAATTCCAGACCGAAATAGTGATTTTGCTAGTTTTTTAGATCTTTTCTTAACTTCAAACCCAGACTTGTATACTGTCACCGTGAAGCCTTCGTTAGGAACATCTGACCACAACCTTATTTCGGCACTGAATAAACTGAACCACGCAAGATCTGGCATTATACATTAGCTAAGTGGGATGACCTAAAGGACCATTTTCGAACATTTCCTTGGCGGAACTTTGTTTTACCTATGATGATTCATCCACCTTTGCTAGAGAAGTATCGCAGGACATCCTTACTGGCATGGAAGCCTTCATCCCTATCTCAAAAAAGTGCCCTTCTAACAGCAAGCCTTGGTTTACAAAAAGCGAGCCGTTAAATCAAAAAATTGTTTCTACCGACAATGGCGTCAAAAGCCTACCGCCGAAAATCGTACAATCATTGTTGACGCACGCAAAGAAAGCACGTAACCAAAGAATCAAAGACAAACTTCTTGAATCTCCTAACGGCTCAAGATCATTTTAGTCGATAGCTAAGCCCGTCAGTCAAAACTTTACCAAGTCAACCATTCAAACTGAAACACGTTCTGATGGCACCATTGCTACCAAAGCACAGGAAAAACAAATTTACTGGCGGAACTATTCTTTTTACATTCAACGGTTAATTTTTAGGAAAAAACTCTACCGAAATTGCCCCTGTAGGATCAAGAATACCCAAGATTGTTTTCCGACACCGCCATATTAAACGAATCCTAAGGAGTCTTGATCACAAAAAAGCTGTTGGTCCTAACAATATTCCAGTCATCATAATTAAGACATGCGCTGACGAATTGACGCAGGTATTTTATAGGCTTTTTAACATATCTTACAAAAAAAGAATATTTCCTTCTTGCTGGAAAACTGCGCGAGTCCAGCCCATACCCAAAAAAGGCAGGAAGACCTTGCCAAACATCTATCGTCCAGTCACATTTCTTTCGGTTATATCAAAAGTTATGGAGAAGGCGATAAACAAAAAATTATTAAAGTACCTGGAAAGCTTCAACATCTATAGTGGTCGCCAGTATGAACTCCGTAAGTCTAGATCAACAGAGGACCTTCTCGCCTATGCTACTCACGTTTGGAACAACGGAATAGAACACCATACAGACGCGGCACAATTTACCAAATGGTTCTATTTGGAATATTGATTGAGTTCTTGAATTTAAGCTGCGTATTGTTCCGAATAAACACCGTTATAATACCAACGCACTTTTAATATACTAACTGCTTGCTGGGGCCTCTTAATGCGGAATTCTTATTACGGCTGCTAAATTTCATGTTACAGTTAATAGAGTTTTTTCTCAGTGCGGAGTGTAAGAAAGCCAGGAGTATTGCAAATTGTTCCAAAATATGTTTGTTTGGGAATTAGCAAGTGTATAATATAGGGCACTGTCGCGTACGCTACTTCTTCTACAACTGTCGTTTACTAACTGCGTACGCCACTAAAAGCTTTTTTTATTACGTGTTTTAAAGCAAAACCCTTTAAGTACCAAATATCAAAAAGTAATATAAGATAATAAAATATATTACTTTATAATTTGCTTCACAGTGCACAAATAAGTCCGTCAATTTAGTTTAAATTATGAACTATTAAGCGGTCTCTTTTAATGTTTCAATTGTTGCTCAGTTTATATTGCAAAGTAAGATATGAACAGAAAAACAACAAAAATATAATAATTAAAAGCACTAACTACATTTTCTGTTCTATAATTATTAGTATGCCGTTAACGCTGACTCTAAAGAAGGCCTCTAAAAAAAATACTAACTATTTATTAAATATTTAATAATTTATTAGTTAAGTAATGATCCAAAAGGAAAATTATTTACGAAATTAAAAAATACGAACATTTGACCTCCATATAAAATATTAAAGTGTTTCCAGTTTCCACAATTGCGCGTTTCTAATGAAACTTTGATGCAATTGTTGATTTTGTCATCTTGGATGAGTGTGTCATCTGCATATTCACATAATTCATCACTCTGTCGTTGACGGTAATTCTTATATTCATATAATTTTTTTAGAGAGAATTTCATAAAAAAAAATCTTGGTTAAATATTTCCTTAGAATAGATTTTTTATCTACGGATAGCGCTATTCATCGAATTATGTCTATGAAAACAATTGTCGACACAATTGAAACTATAGCAATTATTTTGAAAATAAAGATATTCGGACGTGAAAGTACCGGGCCTGAGAGTATATAATTTAAGACCAGTGACGTACCCCCCTCTGATAAATGTTAATTTCTATTATTAGTTTTCTTCCTAGAATGCCTAGTAATTTGTTCCAACCAGTGACATTAATTCATGCACACACCCGGGCACGTAGCGACCACAAACCTCTCTATTCCAGGCTCACAATTTTTTTTCAGAATCCTGCCACTTTTTAATGTGTTTTTCCCATTCCGGTAATTATTTAAACTTAAAATATAGAATATTATTGCAAACATTTCCATTTTTAAGATTTTTGAATCAAAATTGAGTTTCCAGTACACCGAGGTCAGAGAATACCAATGACCAATAACAGCCCTAGTCTACTGTGTCTGCGCCACTGTGATGAGGACGTCCAATCGAACCCTGGACCAAAGAAGGCCTGCTTAATTCGTCTTTAGCATAGACGTTATATACAGGGTGGTTCTTAAGTACATTCAAGAATTATAGTGAAAGGTTCCCTAGGACATTCTAAAAAAAAAGTTCCGGTTAGTTCAGGTGAAATTTCTTAAAAATAACAAAAAATGTAAAATTAAATTATTTGCATTGCATAAATATGTAAAAATGAAAATGGCAGATATGCATTTTGCATATGGCTTGGCTAATAGCAATGCAAAATGCACGAAGCGCGTCATATTTATGAGGATAAGTATATCATCAGCGCCTTCAAGATACGCAAAGTTATGTAAAATATGCCGATATTCCTGAAAAGCCTAGGACAGTGAGACTTTCTGGGCTAGGGAACGCTGTGCTAACGGAAATATCAGTACCGGAAAAATTGGTTATACACACACATGCGTAAGTCACCACATGGATTTAAGAATTTTAAACGATCAGCAATTGTACCCAAACCATATATAGAGGGACAAGTATTATTACCTGATTGTTTCCCCAAACAAGTAGATTTTTGCCAATAGATGCTTCAAATGCAGCAGAAGTTCCTGCGTTTTTGAAGTTGTTTTTTTTTTACCGACAAGGCCAACTTTTCCCGTAATGCGATTCAAAATTTTCATAACAATCATCTATGGGCTAAAGACAATCCTTATGCTGTAATAGAAGTTCACCATCAGCATCTTCATTAAACGTTTGGGCAGTTATTATATGGGTCTTTCTTATAGGACCCTTTTCTTTTTCCTCCAAGACTCGACGGAAATACGTATCGCTATTTTGTCGAACACAGATTACCTATATTACTTGAAGATATTCCGATCATGACTATAAATCAATTATGGCTCATTTTAGCTTGATTGCTGAAGAATTTTTGGATAGGGTGTATGAAAATCGCTGGATTGGTCGCGGAGCTGTGGAACCAAATTACTTGCAAGCATTTTTGGATCATGTTCGTTCTTTAAATCAGTCGGGGACTATTAATTTCTATTTGTATACAGGTAAGCTTCTCAGCGGGACTTAGCATAGGTTTAATGCCGAATTTTCAAATTTGTAGCTTATTGAGGGGTGGTAGACAGCAGCAGAGAAGGGTGTTTTTTTTTTAATTATTTTGTGATCGTTCTCGGTCAGTTTATTGTGGTGGAGGGGGAAGGGGAGGCTGGGCAGGATTGAGCCAGTCTCTCGGTAGTCTGTATGATTTAAGTGGGTTTGAGTGAATGTGTGATTATATGATTAGCGGATTTAGGGAAACGTCTGTCCGTTTGTAGTAGTTGATAATAAGTTTGTCAATATGTTCAGCAATTGTCGGCAGTTGAAGGTTATTATGTAGCGTATGTATCATCGTGAAGCGTGGAGCGTTAGTCATAATTCTGAGTACTTTGTTCTGGAATGTCTCAATTTTTTTGAATGTTGACTTGGATACGGTGCAATAGGAGGCGACGCCATAAAGAACAACAGGTCTAATAATAGTATTGTACAGCAATGTCTTTGTTCGTAAGTCTAGTCTACTTCTACTATTGATGAGCGAGTAGATGGCGCCGAGTTGGCCATTCGCTTTTTTTAAGCGCTGGTCTACGCTATCGTTCCAAGCCAGCCTCTTATCGAAAGAGAGACAAAGATATTTGATGTAATTGCACCAGTCTATTCTGGTGTTTTTGACTTGAAGTCTGGTTTGGGGAAATTTACATGTTGACCTCGAAAAGTAGATGGCTTGGGTTTTAGCGTCATTTAGGCGAATCTTCCATTTGTCTAACAACGCCTCGATAAGTTTTATGTGGCGCTGCAGCTTTGAGACTATCAACCTTGGCTGTTTGGCGGTGGCGGTGATCGCGGTATCGTCAGCAAACAGGTATAATTGTGTTTAAGCGAATTAAGGGATATCGCTGGTAAAAATATTGTACAGGGCCGGTGCAAGAGGGGAACCCTGCGGTACTCCGGCTCTGACGTATCGCACAGTCGATATCGCATTCTCAGAAGAAACCGCGAAAATTCTGTCCGTCAAAAATGAGTGAATCACCTTTATTAGGTAGTTCGGCATACCTGATCTTATTAACTTTAAAATGAGTCCGTCATGCCAGACCTTATCAAACGCTTTGCTGACGTAAAAAAAAACCGCCCCTGTGCTATAGCGACCGTTAAACCCGTTGAGTACGTTGGAAGCCAGTCTTGTTGTTTGGCGCACCGTGTAATGAGCAGATCGAAAACCGAACTGTTCTGGCGGTAAAATGTTGTTGTCAGATACAAAATCGTTGATACTGTAGTGTAAGAACAAAATATATATTATTATATAAATATATATTTATTAGTTTCTTGTCGTATTCGCACACTCAGTATATTTATTATTATTAAACCTAACATGTAGACCTAAGGTAATTAAGGTTATTAAGGTTATTTATTTTATAATTAGTATAACAAGTAAAATAAGCACTTTTGTAATGGGTACATTTTTGATATCAGAAAAATAGACATTTTTTTTACTCGAAAGAAGAGGGTTTGATTTATCGTAAAAGGGGGGTATTAAAACCCCCGTATCTCCCTTCGTTACAATACGATGAAGTATGAGTTTCTCAACAATCTTGCCAAGACAAGATAGTAGGCTTATGAGTCTGTAGCTGGTCACTAGTGATTGATTTTGCTTACGTTTTGGAATAAGAACCACTTTGGCTTTTTTCCAAACCTGGGGAAAACAGCCTTTTTCGATAATAGCCTGTACAATGTTTACCACATCCGCTATTACATTATCTGGCAAGTTCTTTAACGCTTTAACCTTTATACCGTCGAAACCCGGAGCTTTTTTAGGTTTAATAGCTTTGATAACGTCTTTGACTTGATACTTGATATTCTGAATGGGGTGCTCGATCGACCTATAAATTCGTATTGTCCTGGAGATCTGCGCGTCCCTCCCTGGATCCGTCGTCGGGTTATCATTAAACTGTTCGTAGAGGCTATTCGCGAATAGTTCAACCTTTTCCCGGGGTCAGAGACTGGAGTGTTGTTAATGGAGTTTCTAATAAATGACATTAGCTTTTTGCCGCCCTTTGTCAGTGATTTTGTCATTTTGTGTATACTGTTGTCTTCAGTACTGAGACCAGCCACTCTACTCTCCCACTAAGAGGATTCTTGAGCTTTGAGCAGATCACGAACAAGCTAAACGGCTCTATTCGCCTCTGTTTTTATACGCGGATCACCAGTGCGATACGCGCAGTTCATAATTCGATTTTTTAATCTAATTTGTTCTTTAATTTGGGTTGTTAATATGCCGTACTTGAAAAATCTGGATATTTTCGTGGAAGAAGCTCTAGCCATTGAAGTATGAATGGCATGTATCTCTTAAATAACGGCAGGGTCGATGTCAGCATCCGCCTGAATAGGCGGTAGCGGTTCTTTGCGCTCCAAAAGACGCCTAAACATTAGCCAATTGACAGAGGTGATGGATATTGAACCGTATCCCTTTTCTTGCGGATTACCGTACTCTACCACAACCGGAAGGTGGTCGGATGACAGGTCGCAGAGAGCCATCGGCTGTGAAAGGAAGTCGGTGTTTTTTACCACGAAAATATCTAGAATTTCCGGGAGCCCATACGAACACGAATGGGTATGCTCTCTCGGCAGCATAATATGATAATTAAAATCTGCAGACTTGTTGTACAAAATGCGATCTTTGTTGTTTTGGTAACGGCATCCCCAAATACGATGTGTGGCGTTTAAGTCTCCACCTATAATTATCGTTTCGTTGGTACCAAAAACCTTGCCCAGACATGTGCCGTCGAAATCGTATTCGACAGATGGGCTGTAGTAAACAGAGCCCAGATGAACTTTAATATTTGTAAAATAGACACAACTCGCCAACCTGCCTTCGATGTTTAAGGCTTTCCAGGTTGTTTCTCAGATCATGGTCACCGATGAAGCGAATGGCTCTTCTTTGAATGGAATCTAGCCATCTTAAGGTATGTTTAGAAGCAGAGCTCCAAATATGCGAACATTACTCTAGCGATGGTCGAATTCGAGCTTTAGAGATCATTAATAGTAGTTGGGGTGTATAGAAGTTCTTAGTTTGGAAAACTATTTCAAGCTTCTACGAGGCTGCCTTAGCAATGGCCGCAACGTGACTATGCCAAGACATATGAGTATCCAAATCAACGCCCAATAAATGAATTGATGAAGCTAAGGGAATCGAGTGTCCCGCCATGACTATGTCCGGTTCTTCAATATTAACTTTTTTAGAAAAAACTGCCGCTTAGGTAGTATTCAAACGGCGACTTATGAAATTTAGAAATAATATTAACTACACGTTCAATCAAAATATACAGTTAAACGAGGTGTGTATACAATTTCGTTCCGATTTAAGTTAAAAATGGAGATTTTTAACCTTTCAATTGGTAAAAAGTGAATATGAATAATAGTGACGGTAGTAAAAAGCCGACCGTTAAGTTAAAAAATCAAAATACTAACGAAGAACAAAAACAAAGGAGTTTTTCTTTATGATCTCTAAATGTTTCCATGGCCGGTTTAAACGAGATAATTGGGGTCAATGTTAAGGATAAATCAGCCCAGCTGGTAAGCAAGGAAAGTGAACAAAGCGAGGTCCATTCGATTCCAGGGAGATCTGCAAAGTATATCAAAGAATGTGCACATGAAGAGACCGAGTACGCATCTGTGTTTAAATCAGAGAGTACTGTTTCCTGTTTTAAGGAGTCCAGGATAGGATAAATCAATAATAGAGAGTTCTACGAGAAACAACAAGGAAGAAAGTTTAAATAAAAGACCATTATCAGATACCACTTCAGAACAACAAAAATCATACAAACGGCAATGTGCATTAAATAAGATCCCACAAATCGTAGATAAAAGCAATCTGCAAAATGATACCACAGAGGAAGAGAAAATTTCGGATAATATGATTTCGTCATTTTTTTCGGCAATAGGGAGCATTAACAACACCGTAGGTACAACAAAGGAAAATAGAAATGAAGGCATCACAACAACTGAACGGGAATTAATAAATCAAGCAGAGTCTGAAATGTGTAAATTATTTACACTCATGGTCTTCACAACGGGGGAAATAGAAAGGAAAAATGTTACTTTAAAAAATCAGTTGCAACAAGTAAACATTAAAAAAAAACGACTGAACATAAAGACGATTCTCTAAAGATAGACATATACGCCAACGTGGCATGTTCAAGTCAAGAACAAGTTATGAATAGACAAGTATCCACATTAAGTCAAAAAGAAAAATGAAAAATACCAAAAACAACTAAAATCCTTGAAACAGTCATAAGAATTGATAATGTAAATGAGCCAAAGGAGGCAATGAAAACATTTAAACAAAGAATTGACATAAAAACATCGGTATTAGAGCTTTTAAACGCGTGAAGCAAACACAAAACGGTTGCAATAATTGTGGAAACCTTTAACAAAGAACAACAAGAACAGCTTAATGGCACCGAGAAAGGATTCTTAAATACTGAGTTTGTTGATGAGCTTGTAAGATTTAACTACGTTATTGTTGATGAACTGAAAGATACAATGAATGATAAAATCAAAGTCATAGCAAAAAAAGAATGTAGAAATCCTATAAAAGAGAACTGGATCTTGCAGGCGCCTCCAGAAATTGCTTGATGGTTTCTGAAAAAACAGACAGCTTACTTCGATCTAGTTTTCGTCCATGTACAAGAGCATCTTAATTTGTCAATTTGTTTTAAATGCTCTGGCTTCAACCATGTCGCAAAGTATTGCACGCAAGGAATGTGTTGCCTCAAGTGTAAAGGACAACACATGTCTAACGATTGTACTAAGCAAAACTGTAACTGTCAAAACTGTGAAAAATTCAAACTTCCGGACCTAAATCATTCTGCAACAGATTCTAATTATCCAGTATTTTAACGGAGAATGGAAAGATTCAGAAACAACATAAACTATGGGGGGGATTTTAAGACAGACAGCCGCAACGAGCGAAACTATTAACAGATCACCCCAAGAGTAAAAACGACACCAATTTTAAACATGTAATTGTGATCGACCAAAAGTCTCAGTCCATTGGCAATTCCATAGACACACTTAATGATTTTTTGGAAAATCACACTGACTGTAAAATAGTATGCATTACGCAACACTGGAAATCTACGAATAAGCTGATATATTATTCCCTGAAAAATTTTAAGCTGCGTGCAAGCTTCTGTCGGGAAGGCGTTCACCATGGAGGAGCAGCCATCTATGTTCACAAAAGTGTTAGTTTCCAAGTGAGAGTGAAAACAAATAAAGTTTCTATCAGTGACGAGTTTGAATGTGTGGCCATTTAAACTGTCCTTAATGGAGGTAATATTTTGATTATAACAGTATATCGGCCACCTTAAGGTGACATAAAGACGTTTTTCCATAGAACGGAAAAACTATTAACGGGTGTTATCAATGAGAATAAAAAAATTATAACTGCGGGTGACTTCAACATAGAGTTTCTAAAAGACAATGTAAATAAACATACTTTTTTATCTTCGATAGAGTCCTTTAATTAAAAAAAAACATAAGAATAGCCCACATTTCATCCTCCTGTATAGATAATATTTTTGTAAATTTTGACTTAAACGGAAGCTTAGTGTTAGATACGACTATTTCTGATCACACTGCTCAAGAAATATCTTTTAGCTTAGAACAATCAACCCAGAATAACTTAAATATAAAATAACTTTCTCAGAACAAAACAGAACTTTATTCTTGGAACTCCTAAAAGAACAAGGCTGGGATCAAATTTGTAAAATAGAAAAGCGAATGTAAATAATAATAAAAGTGCGATACTTTTATGAATATTTTATAACGGTTTTTAATCATTACTTTCCATTTAAGTTAACTAACTTGAATTATAAGCCTAAAGAGACTGCAGATCCTAGAGTTTCAGAATGCAAGAATAGATTAGATATTCTTTTGACATTGTCTAGAGTAAATAATACATTCAAAGATCAGTACAAAAATACAAAAAAAGAATATGACAAGTTGTTAAAAGCAGTGAGACCAGAAAAATATGAAATACGTTTAAGATTATGAGATAACAAAACAAAATGTATGTGGAATATTTGTAGAGAAATCACAGGCAATGGAAGCAAAGATTCCGATGTGGATATTGACGGTAATGTTGAAGACATTCCTAATGAATATAACTGTTTTTTGCGGATCCTCATAAGCCTTCGATACTTAACTCTGAGATAAAATGGACAACCAAATAAAAATCAAATTTAAAAGTCCTTACCTGACTATGATGAGATAGATCTCACCAGGCTTGCTCTGGTGGAGACTTCCGGTTTTCTTGGTCCTGGTCAATTGAACTGTGGGGGTTGCGGGTGATAAAAACAAAACACTACTTTGGCTACCGTGAGCGAAACGTGATTCCGTGTTCACAGTTAACTCAAATCTCTCGTCACGGATCCGCCGCAGAACGGGCGGTACCCAAAACTTTTAAAGGTGGCCATACACGCGGAGATTTGAAAAATAGAAGTTGAGTATGGACCGCTGTTATACAGGATGTCCGGAAATGACGATGAAAAATTTTAAGGTATGATTCTACATAAAAAGATATGAAAAAAAGTTCATATTAACATAGGTCCGGAAATGCTTCCAGAGGGAGCTACAGGCCCTTGAAGATGGTGTCATAAAAGTAGTTTTTATTTAATTTATTAGGATCTACTTACAATACAGGAATTAACTTCTACGTATAAGTTAGAGTGATTGGAGGTCACTTTTTGAAAATATCAGGTGACCCATTTTAATTTTATTCATAGCTGTCCAGCTTTTTTAACGACCGTTCTCTGTGCAACAAATTTCTTTCATATAAGTACTTTTAACATAAATGCAGGAATCCCTCAAGGTTGTATATTGTTTTCTACTCTCTTTTTATTCTATATTAACGACCTATTGAAAAAAACTAAAAATACGACATATTATAGCTTCGCAGATGATAGCACACTTGTTTTGTCTTTTACCTTGGATGCTTGAATATCAACTGCCAATGCACATCTCTATAGGCATCAAAAGGTCTCATATCTTCGCAAAGAAAGAAATTCTGTCTTGGGGTGACAGTAACCAGATACATATAACGCCAAAAAGAAAGGCGGTAGTTTTTTTCCAAAAAAGTTAATGTTAAAGAACCAGATATAGTGATGACGTGACTCTCGATTCCCTCTATACACCACAACAGCATTTCACGCTCTATAAAGCACAAATTCGACCATCGTTGAAATACGGCTCACATATTTGGGTTGCTCCTAAACATACCCTGGCACAGCTGGATTCCATTCAAAAAAGAGCCATTCGCTTGATCGGAGACAGATAATCTTAAAAGTCTAAAACATCGAAGGCAGCTTGGTGACTTGAAACTCATTTACCAATATTTTTATGGCAAGTGTTCACCCAGAGAGATATATCGTAGAAATATACGACAAACTACTGCAGCCTACCCGTACGTATTTCAGCTGTATTTTTCCTTAAACGATACTGTTTAAGAATTCTCTAATCTGGAGAACGTCTTTACTCTGGAACGACCTCTTGGAGTTCGTGTATCCCAACGAGTATAGTCTCCAATGTTTCAAGACTAACGTGAATTGCTATTTATGCACATGCACCGCAGTGCCGTGCCTACTCATAAAAAAACACATATAATGGAAGCAATACGTCGTTAACATTTTTCATTAGACAGAATTTACCAACTGATCGGGCCATGACCGAACTGCCAAGCTTATGATCGCAAAGAGTCCCTTGAAAATGTTTTTTTTTGCACCTGAACAAGGAATTACTGTTAAAGATTATAAAACGCCATATTTACAAGGACCTGAATGGGCGCCAAAAGAAATAGCCGGTCACCTGTAATAGGATACGGGGCTTTATGCTTAGAATTGAAGTTCAAAAATATTGAAATGTATAATTACCACGTAAAACAATAATCTTTAACGGCTTAACAGAATATCAAAAAATAGTTTTCATCACTTTATAGTTAACAAACCTACTGTTAGAAAAAATATTTTTCTAATTAATGTTAATAAATTAATACAATCCCACCCCTTTAATTCCTATAAGGGAAAGTACACGGAACAATAATGGCAATACGTACAATCTTTGACGTATCAGATGTTTCTACGGACTTTTTAAGTTTTGTATTTCCAATTAAAATAATTACATATATAATTTTTTCAGGGACATAAATAAAATATCAGAAAGTACTAAAACGTAAAAACTAATTTATTGGCTTACGACACAAATGCAAGCAAACGATAAATATTTATTTATTTATTTCGCCTTTGTTTCCAACAGGTTACAGAAAGCCTACTTAAAAGAAATTTCAAATACATATAAATAATATGCTTAATGATACCTAAACTATGAATTGATAATTATTTTGGTTAAATTAGTAATTATACAATGACAATGATACAAGTAATTAATTAGAAATAAAATTTACTTGTTTTATAATAATATAATATAGAGCACTATTATCAGATCGTACTGATCGTAATGATTAAAATTCAATACAGCGTTAACTATAGTCGCAAGAGAATCAGCATTAATGTTACATGCATTAAATACACAGTTAAATACGAAATAGAGAGGACATTGCCTTAATATAATAGACCTATGTGAACTGAGATAAAAAGTCGGCGTGTACCTTACTCACAAACGCGGAACCCGAAAACAGTAGAGAAGCACATTAAATAAACTTGAAATTTAACCACACATATAAAAAACTTACCGATTTAACGAGTTAGTAATAAAATGTTATCAAATCTCCTAATGGGATACATATTGTCCTCTTTAAAAACTTAGTACTTAAATAAACGCCTCTGCAATGATTCAATAAAGCTAATGTGAGTAAGATATATTGGGTTCTATACAATTGATGCATAATCAAGATTGAAACGTACAAATGTATAATATAGGAGTTTTATTGTAGAAGAATCATTAAACTGTTTACTGTTACGGATAACAAAACCAAGCACATTGGAGGCCGAAGCCACTATCTGTTTTATATTAGGTACAAATGTGAGCTTGCTATCGAATAAAATGCCAAGATCGGTCATTCTCCGATCGATTTAGTACAGCTTCGCTCATTGAGTAGTTATTGAAGATAGATTATTACTCCGACTTAAACTGACTATGTTGCACTTAGAAATATTTAGGATCCATACATTATTTTTACACCAGATGGTGATGACCCGCAAATCATCCTGCAGAATGCTACAATCAGCAACACTACAGATTATATGAAAAATCTTCAAATTATCAGCATATGTGAGTCTGTCACAATTAATTATGTTACTAAGATCATTCATGAAAATTAAGAAAAGAAGCTGCCTCCGGTTAGACCCCTGGGTATTCCCGCAGTAAATTATGACGATCTAAAACCCTCACACTCGACATACTGCACACGGTCAATCAAATATGATCTAACAAAGTCAATCAGTCTCTGCCACATACCCAGGCTCTCTAGCTTAGCGAGCAAAACAGTTGTCAAAATTATCAGCATATGCGAGTCTATCACAATTAATTATGTTACTAAGATCATTCATGAAAATCAAGAAAAGAAGCTGCCTCCGGTTAGACCCCTGGGTATTCCCGCAGTAAATTATGGCGATCTAAAACCCTCACACTCGACATACTGTACACGGTCAATCAAATATGATCTAACAAAGTCAATCAGTCTCTGCCACATACCCAGGCTTTCTAGCTTAGCGAGCAAAACAGTTGTCAATCTGATCAAAGGCTTTTTGAAAATCCGTATGTATTACATCCGGCCACGAGAATCTAAAGTCTCACAGGCTCTCTGTGACAACGAACATAGATTAGTAACGCACGATCTAGACTTATTAAAGCCATGCTGATATTCACAGAGCAAGCTTCAGATCTGTGGGTAGATGTAACTGTGGATTACTGTTTTTAGGATTTTTGAAAAGTTGAAAATAATGGAAATACGTCTATTGTTTTCAATTACACTGAGATCACCTTTCTTCAAATCAGGCGTCAACCTCGCTACCTTTTAAATTTCGGGAAATGAGCCTGTCACGAGCATCTGATTAAAAATTTAAGCCAAGCCAAGCCAAGCCAAGCCAAGCCAGGACGTAAGAACAATCTCTTACGAGAAAACTGGGTATTCCATCCACTCCGGACGTTAATTTATTTTTAAGTTTTCTACTTGCAACTAAAACATCATGAGCTGTAATTTTTGATATATCAATTATAGTTGTGACACATGCGAAGGTCTGTGGGATCCCAGCAGGGACAGAATTTTTGTAAACGCTCTGAAAATAATTAGCAAAAACATTGATAATGCTTCAAGAAGTGTTACACCCGAAATCATCATAATCCATTACCCCGGAATCCTGAATTGCTCCTTTTACTCTGAATGAAGGACCAAAATGAATAATGTATTTTTGTACGCTAAATTAATTTGCCTCTTAGTAAGACGTCTTAATGAATGATATCCCTCTAAAAAGTAGCCAGCACCGTACGTCCTGAAATTCCGATAAGCCTTCTCTTTTTTTAAAATGTTATTTATTATAATGCTAGAGGATCAGGGTGGAAATCGCCTTATGCGTTGAATCTTGACGGGTACACACACTAGAAAAAGATTGTGGAGGATGTTATAAATAGCGTTACAAGAAGTAACAACGATTTATGTATATTGAGGGTACGTGGCTAACTAACCTGAATTAACCAAATTAAAGTAGCACACAACAATAGTAACAAACTTATTTTCGATTCCAACGAAGATTCTTTTGGTCGGAAGTTAAAGACATTAGTCAAAAGAGTACCATGTCTATACCTCTAATACGGTCTGATGGTAGTAAGGTATTAAAAAGATAATGTTAACGTTCATTTTTCGGTAAATGGAGCCCCATAGCACACCAAAGAAGCTTCTGATCCTAACGAAATTTTAATTATCGTGATCAAGACTTAGGGTAATTTCAAGAGAGATGACGCACATTTTTTAAAAGTTATTTAAAAAATATGTATGAATAAATTAAATAAAAACGAATACGGATTTTTATAAGGTTTCGCATTAGCTTCAAACATGTAGTTTTAAAACGGTTAAAAGAACAGTGTCAGTGTCAGTGTGTAAGAAAACTAATGTAATTTTTTTTTATAACTGCGTCATCTCTCCTCAGGAGGTATATAGGACATTTGATGCGTTATGTTAGGTTAGATGACGCATTTTTAAATGTACATATATCTATGCAAAACACCAAACAACCGTTAAATATTATATAAGTAAATCTAGAAGACCCTAATAAATGCTTTTATCAGATTTATTGCCGCAAAATCACAAATATTAAACAACTTTGTGCAGCCTCATGCATCCAGCGTTGGCATTTTATGCATTGAATCCAGTCTTCACTTTTTTCGCTCGATTGTAATATTCTCTACATTCTACACAAACATTTTGATTCATCCTCATCACTTGAAGATTCGTTATAAACAATATACAGCTCTTTGTCTTCGTCTGATGGTTCAGCAATACATTTTTTATTTCTCTTCTTTGATCTCTCTGCGGTGTTTTGTTTTGATACTTTACCAATTGTGTTTTAGCCTTTTTTTGTTTTTTTTTTCCATCTTTTATTTTTTCTCTTGTATATTTTCGTCGCTTGTCAATTCCGAGGCAAGCTGCTTGCTGCACTTTCTAACTGATTCTACAGCACGTAACTGGAACTGGAGATGTTTAATCGAGCAATTTACTAGGCGTAGGATCTTGGTCAGTCCAAGTCGAACAACCTGGCTGTGGTGAAATTGAATTTTTTTCCAACATATTTTCAATCCCGGTTGAACTTTCTTTGACACGCTGAGAAGAGACTTGGCCAGGATCGCTGCAGTTATCGGTCTGTGATAAGATCGACTTTCTTTTGAGTCCATTGATAACCAAAACCTCGTATTCTTGAGTATATTGTGGAGGAGCTTCAATTGTGTTTAATGGTGGTTGCAGTGGTTCTATTAAAAAAAAAGTGTACTCAGGTGTAATAGATGGATCAAACGGGACGATTTCTGTTGCTTTAATGGAAGACACTGCGTTTTTAATTGTAGCTGATTTTTCTCAGGCCTTGTCAAGTAGTTGTCCAAACTGCAACCTGGTAATACGTCTTCCTGGATTTCATCCCAGATATAAATTACACGCTTCACAATAAAATGCCTTAAATGACTTAAATAGCCGTCTGTTCAAAGGTTGCAAAAACTGGGTGCTATGACTTGGTACGCAAAAGAGCATGTCATTTGTAGCGGCATATTCAAGCATTTCTACGTTACTACAATGGGAGGAGTGTCCATTGTGTCCATCCAGTAGCAGCAATACTTTTTCAGGTGGCTTGCGAGGGACAAACTGCTCCTTTAGTCAATTAAAAAAGATATCATTGTTTACATAAGCAGATTTCTCAGACATGTAGATTATGGATCCCGGTGGCATTCCGTCTTAAAACTCTGACTTTTTGTTTTTGCCTGTAAAAACACATGTTGGGGGAATATATGATACCTCTGCATTGCAACAGACAATAACTGAAATGGTTTCCCCTTTTTCACCTGAGGTAACTGAGACAAAATTTCTGGACTCTTTAGCAGCTACTACGTGTTCGGGTCGGTTGTTCAACTGTAAACCTGTTTCGTCAATATTGTAAATTTGACCAGATTCATTCATCAACTCATTTTCTGTCAAGGTGCTTTTAAGAAGAGAAAAATAGGAACTAACATTTTCCTTTGCCATAGCTAATGCAGGAGCAGCTGAAACACCTTTCGATTTCCTTATTGTGAGTTCTTTATTTCTTCTTAAAAAGATTCAAACCAAGGATAACCAGCTTTTAGATAATTTTTATTATAGTTGTGTGACAATTTTAATATTTCTGCCAATTCAAAAGCCATAGCTCGTAAAAAAGATCGAGCAAATCCATGTTTTTGTAGCTTTTTATTATGGTTTACTATTTTGGCTTCGTTTTCAGTTCCCAATAAAGAAGGCGGCCGTAGCCTCGTAATTCGAAGATCTCTGCTATTCATTCGACGTCGTAAGGTTCCTTCAGGAATGTTATATTCATGGCCAGCTTGACGGATGCCCATCTTTCGACTCTCAATAGCACTAATTGCTGCAGATAATGGTTGTATTGTCCATTCACCTCTCACAACGTTCTCTTTTCTTTTGAATTCGGACGGCATTTCTAAAAAACACAAAATGTATTCTAAGTGCAAAGAAAACAGTTGCTAAAATGCATTTAAGTACGTGCGTCAACTCTCCTTGATTCATGGTGCGTCATCTCACCTTACACTATTAGAAGAGATGACGCAGCAAATTTTAAACACTTTGTTTGCAATAATGCAAATTGTTATGATGAGAAGTAATTACACACTAAGCACCTACACCTACAATAATCCACTATAAAAAATAACAAAATACGACCAAACATACCTGTAGAGTCTATTAATCCTAATTTTGGGCGGCGAAATAAACAAAAATTTAACGAACGCACACCTCCTCAGTACAATCTTGACTGAACTGATCGTATCGGTTCGCTGCGCTGGTGTTACAAATAGAGTGCAACGCTGTTAGGTTCCCATTTGTCGCGGTAATTATGACTGCGCTATCTCACCTGACGCGCCAACTCTCCTCGAACTACCCTATACCTCTCGATTTTATTTATTTACATTTTTTTTATTTGTTTACAAAACAACTACATGAATTGGTTAGTTATTAAAAATCAACAAATGAAATATAAGCCCAACACTAGATGGTAGATGTTGGCTCACCCGACATCGCCCGGTAAAATACCATCGCATCGGCTAAGGTGGCGTGAAGTTGCTCTTTGAGCTAACGTTTCGTCGCTGTTCCGATGTCTCTTCTTTCAAGGGTGGAAAATACAGGGTGGCCCACTCTCAACACAGGCTTCCATAGCATCTAAACTACTCAACTTCTTAATATTTTCTAATAACAGAGTTACAGGGAGGCATTAGGCCTACAATTTAAAATGATTTTAAATTATACAGGGTCTCCCAAATAGTCAGGGCATAGCAAACATATTTTTTTTAAACGCAACACCCTATATCTTACATAACCCTTGAATTCTACATAAAATAGCAATTATTTTGTAATAAGTGCATTATGCGTCGAAACTTAATAGTTTCCGAGATATTGACTTTTAAAAAATGGCATTTTTAAACTTTGACAGCTTTTAGCTTTTTAACGGTATATCTTAGAGCTCACATGTCCTTATCTTACTTCTTTATTATCTTCCTAAAAAAACGAATTTCCGGTTAAACCGGAAGTACCATATTTCCGGCCTTCGAGTCATATCCGATTTAATAAAAGTTTACATTTTTCAGGAGATATTAAAAAAGTAAGATAGGGACAAGCAAGCCGTTTTGCTCTAAGACGTACCGTTAGAAAGCTAGAAGCTGTCAAAGTTCAAAAATGTCATTTTTCAAAACTCGATATCTCAGAAACTATTGAGTTTAGACTTATAATGTACTTACTAAAAAATAATTGTTATTTTATGTAGAATCCAAAAATATTGTAAGATATAGGGTGTTCCATCGGATCTCTTTTTTGGAACATGATGATGGTTCCAAGATCAAAATGTTTCGGAGTTAAAATCGCTCCCCGATCGGATCTCCGGGTTGGGGCGGGTCCTGGCGCCTCATCAAGCAAAATTATTCGAACATTCACCATGTCTAGTAGCCGGGCGGGTCCTTCGAACAATATTCAAAATAAAAATGGCGTGACAACTGAAGTTGTTAAATGAAGTTGTTAAAAGATTCGAGATTAGCAGCTTCCAAATTAACTTCTGTAATATAAGAGGACCGAACTCGATCATCAACGTAATCCATCAACATCTACAATCTACAGAACCTCATGCACTCGCATTAACAGAAACAAAGGTCAGATCATCGATTGGTATCAAGTATTTATATTCTGGGAACGACTTCCATCGCCGATTTAGGTGCAATTGTGGCCTTTGTCTTCTTATCCGTAATGATATTTCTTGTCAACGAGAGGATGTAGCAATTTTAAAATTGCCATTATTTATTTTGTGTGGATTTATACAGATATGTTTCCACAAAGTGCATTCGTTTTTATTTACTGTTAAAAATTGTTCATTGGGTTGTATCATCCTTGTTTATCGAACGATAGTCAGAGTATGGGGCGAACGCACTACTTCTGTTTTCTGTGGCTGATGGCATCAGGCGCCGCACATAGGTGAACCATGTAATTCCGTTTTTGCGTCTCGGTCAAGTCGCAGACCGTCCATTTCTACTTTTGGCGATTTTATGTTTAAACGGGGTTGTTTAGAATTACTTTCTTCATTTCCTTATGTAATTTAGGTTCTGGAAAAAAAACCAGACTCTTGTTTGTTCTGATCGTTTGGATCCTTTATGTTGTGTCTCTGTTCTCTTCTTCTTCTTATTTTCCTTTGTTGGGGTTTATGTTCAGTTGGCAACATTGAGTCAGCCGATTTTGCTAGAGAAGGGGGTTGTCTTACTTCAGAGTTCTTGCGGTCAATGCGGTCTCCATTTTACTTTCTGAAAATACCTTTAGAGAAGAAGGTCGCCGTTGGGCCATTTTTTTTAAAAAAGACCACGAGGTCTCACCCCCCTTTTAGAGGTAAGCTATTTTCGTTTCTTTTGTTTCTTGGTCATCGTTTTGTGGGTATTCAGTGGGTAATTTTTCTTTTTTATTATTTTTAGGGGTTTTGTTGGTTCCGGCTGATATGCCGTTTTACCTTTGAATAGGTTAGGAACACCACATGGGATTTTAACATCCACATAAATAGCCCTTGAGCTACCAGGTTCCGATTGGCCCACGTAAGAACTGATTGAATTGGTTACGAGCTATATATGGACTAGATTTCACCTGGCCGACCATGAGCAGCTTTCAGGAGCCACATGGGCCATGCCCAGTATAGCTGCCCCAGCAGAAGCGAGGTATTAAAAGGCTTGTTTAAAGCGAACCTCAATTAAATACATTTTGATTTGTTAATTTAATTAGTACGTCGCCACATTTAAATTAACCGCTAGTTAATCAATATTTTTTTAATGTAGAGCCATCTTGACAAAGGTAACCTTTTTATAACCATACACCATTAAAAGATTTAAAAGGTTCTAGAATCTTCCCCGAGGTTATACATAAATTTTATCTTAAATCCTTGCGTCCGGAAAGGCTGTTTTTCGTTCATTTCTTTTTTATATTTCAAACTCAACTAAATTTTAAACAATTTGATACCAGATAAAACTTAACAATACCTTTTGCTATCAAGTAACCTTTTATTTTAATAAAAACTTAATTGTATGTGTGGGAAAGCTTTGGTTTTATTTATTGCATAGATTTCTCAATAGAACTGATATACGGTATATTTTTCCTGGTTTGGACTTCGATCAAACCAGGTGGCGCCCAAGACAAACCAAAGACGAAGGGAAGGTGTCAGTATATGGACCACGACCTAGTGCCTCCACATAAAGAGCTACCGTCCGTAGATAGTGACAACCTGTTGTCCAAGACAACAGATTGCCATTGTCATAAGGAGACACTCGAGCTTAACAACTTTGATGTAATGTGGTTGTAACGATGACGTTGGACGCCATTGTAACGTTAATGATTATCATTCAAATGATGTTGAGTTGCCTCGGCTAAAGACTTTTTTTTTTGTTGTTAGGTGTGGGTTTATCTTATTATCTGACAAATTTTTTTAGGGCGCCATCCTACCAGAAATAATACAAAATTTTACAAACACTTAGTAGTTTATTAAACTATACTTGTATAATGATGGTTGTTGCGATTGGTTTCTGAGGAAACAGTTTACAGTATAAAAAGGTGAAAATTAAAATGAAAATATAGCAATGGTCTACTGATCTTTACAAAGTTGTCCTTCTGACTGACAAATACTTAGCTCTGCATTATCTTCCATGAGGTGTGTCCAAAATTCAGTCCTCTTCACCTGTAAGTTGTCTCGATGAGGTGTTCGGTGTTCCATGCATATACTTCAGCAACGGAGAAGGTGTTCCATGCATAGACTTTAGCAATGGAGAAGGTGTTCCATGCATAGACTTCAGCAATGGAGACGATGAGGAAGATGTCAGGACTTGATTAGACCTAAATTCTTGTGACAGCGATTGATAGGAGTAATGACATCTGATGAGTTTGTCAGTTTGTCAGCCTCAGGTTTGCTCGTTTACATGTAATGTTAGAAAAGTGGCATTAGACCAGCGAATATTATTGCAATAAAGGTGTGAAAATGAATACTTATGGTAAACAGTACCAGTTGTAACTTAAATTTCTATACTATAGTCACAGGATGTTTTTCCTCCCTGTTACTCAAGTGAATATGCATAAAGTTTTAAATTAAGAAATGAAATAACCATGTTTAATTACATAAGGTCAAAAACAAATTTTCCTTCGTGTTTAAGTAGTACGAAAAACAAATGATTTGATTGACTTAAAATGTATCTAAGTTTTAAGTTAATCCAAAAGAAGCATATATTGTGCCAACAAGATAAAAGTTAAGTAATTAATATACAAAATGTACAAATATATCATACAGATATTTAAACTAGTAGAAAATGCTGCACTCAAAAGCATCTAGAACTTTTGTGCAGATTCGATAATGCATAAACGAGCAAAAAGGCAATCGTTTGCTAGATAAATGTGGTTTAACGAGCTATAGGCATTCGTTACCACATGATATTGGCGTACCAGACTAATGTCTTAATTATGGCACCCAAGGTAAGATACGAACAAGATAAGTTCAAGATACGGTACAAGAGAAATTGTTTATACAGTGTGACTTAAGATACTATCCCTCCAGTACAAGCATGTCACGCCAATTGAGTGAGAAGTTTGAGAAAAAGTAATGTTAGATCAGAACTGATTTCTGACAGATATCTTCGAGAGAAACTAGGTGAGCTTTCCGACAAATTCAATTTAGGTTTCTGCTTAGAAACAAAAAGAAAAACTCACCTGCTTTCCTCGATATCAGTTTCCTTGGATATTCTGTCAGTCACCAGTTCTGTAGAGCCTGGATCTGTCGGTTTCCTTGTAAATGGTCCAGCCAGGTTTACCCTATATCTGGTCCTCACCAATGTTCATCAAGAACTTAAATAAACCACCCACTGGCCAACGATATTTGCTAAAACGTAAAAGAACGACAGAATCCCGAGAAATAAAGTTAAATTGAGAGTTTAGATATTAATTGATGAAGAAAAACACAAAACCATGACCTGTTGATTGACTTAAAAAGATATTCAAATTGAATGCAAAATTATTAAAATATTGATTGAAATTCTACACTGACCGAAGAAATAATCTTATGACTGCGTTCTGTCTGTTAAGATGATGCTTTTAGATCTTTAAAAACACTATTCTTTACAAGGATAAATGAGATGAATGAAGATTATTAAAATATGACGCCATTAGGGTCGGCATGTATTGTCTTTATTTTTGTTAAAACATAAAAATGTGGAATTTAATTCGTGTAAAAATAGACTAAAAGGTCATGGGTTTCTAGAAAGTAATATTTATGGTTCAATTACATACTTATTATCAAATAAAATATAAATTTAGTGAAACAAAAGCTTAGCGTGACATACCTGTAACAGGATAAAAACGAAAGTGAGGTCAAAAATTCACTTCTCTGAGTCGAGCCTTTACGCATCCTCGGAGACAATATGAACTAAATTAAATGTACGAAATCGATAATCTATATTAAAGAATACCCTAGAAATCTATATTATAGAACGACAAATTTACAGTTGCTCTTTTCCTTTATACAAACTTAAATAATCTATATTCTGCAGTATGCAGAGTTATCCATAGATGGCAGCGCCAATACCTAAAGATACTTACTTTAAAATCCAGTGTAACGAAATAAGTTTTATTTCGTTACATACCCCATTAACCCGGTAAGAAAAGTTTGGTAACTTGTTGACTAACTTTTCAAAAAAAAAACCTAAAATAAGCATTAGCACAGAAAATCATAAACGAAAGTATTCCAGGAACTGCCCTGCAATCCCCAAACCTAGGACACCCCCAATAGCAGAAGAAAGCCACCCCGAATCGCTTGCATGGAATAAGGATCCTAAATAAAAATGCATAAAACCAAAAACTAAGATGGAAAACGGACTTAAGTCAGCATTGCATTACACCAAATGTGACTTGGCAAATCTCATGTACCAACCTCATACAAGCAAATTCAGAGCCTCCCCCCATACTACCAAGAGAACCCATGCAAACGGGCCACACAATAGTACCTGGAAGGTGAAAAACTAAAAATAATTATTAAAAAAAAATAGAAAAAGATAAATAATTGTAACCCAAATGTTTCACCAGTCAAACGGAGGTATATTGTAGTATACACCAAACTAAAAGATACACCAGTGTTTGAAACATCTAAATGCACCATAGCCTTTTAATGAAAACTGAATAGGGTGTTCCGAGAAGCGCCACTGCCTCTAGCCTGCCGTATCACACTAACCTGCCAACGAGGTCATAAGCAGTAGTTTCGCCCTCCCCTGTGCTGCAGCGATGTACAGACTGAATCAGGGGTCAGACAGCCACCCCCCACAATATAACTCTGCCGGCAAATTTGCCCGTAGCAGAACAAACATTCTACAAAAGACGGTAACGCGCCATCTAGGGGCTCCCGTCGTCCCCTTAGCCTTTATATAACAAAGAGAAGGCTGAAAATATACAAGACACAATCGGTAAAAGCAAGTTCGGTTCGAACTCGAGTTAGGACAAAATCGGTAAATCCAGACGTCTAAAAGACGAAGTAATAATATATACCTTTATACAATTACGACAAAAAGGAACAGCTTTACTTTAATAAGTCACAATAAAATTGTGCGCATCCAAAGCCTACTACAAATAAAGGTCTTATTGAAGAAATAGGTAAGTAAGAAAGAGATAGACTTATTTTAATAGGTCACAATAAATTGTGCGGATCAAAAGCCTATTACAAATAAGGGGTTCATTAAACAGAGACTTTAATGACAAAGAGGAAGAAAGAATGTCACTGATGTTGTGTGAAAAATTATTCCGGAATTAGAATTACACGGAATATTCTAAAATCATCTGTCTCTCTGGTCATAGAGTTATTATGCAATAACAAGTTAATTATAAAACTAATATTCAAAACGGTTTGAAATATTAAGGTAATGAGAAAGATATACGAAATCAAAGATAACATTAAAAATGAGATAATTTAAACATCACCAAAAATTGAGAGACAAGATAATATATAGAAAGAGATAGAGCCCACCACTAACCCATAGTATCGTTAACTACCAAAGGTGTAGGGTGCAAGATAACGATACCACCAAAATATATAAATATTAATTTAAAGAAATAGTCCATTCTCGAAGTGGAGTTGAAATATAGGGAAAGGGGAAAAAAAGGCAAAAAGTCTTTCTCCACTAATTATAATATATAAATTAGTGGAGGAAGACTTTTTGCCTTTTTTTCCCCTTTCCCTATATAAATATTACTTTGAAACAATAGATGCAGACATCTTCTAACGAAGACTGATAAGAGTCAAAATCGGTATTCAAGATCTGCGAAAGATCTTGTAGATAAGAATTCAAAGAAATAGTCCGCCATTCTCAAAGAGACCTGATTTAAATATAATAAATAAAGACACACTAAGTCTCGGTCTCAGTCACAATATAATTTAGTTAGGTGGTGGTGGTTACATGTTTCGCCCAAACAATGGGCATCATCAGACCTAAAACCATAATCGTACGATAACATCCAATCTACACATATAAAGTTTAAAAGCCTAACCTACCTTAGGAATAATAACTTAAAAATCCATGGAAACACAATCACAAATGACACATAACAGATTAAAAATTTTTAAAAAACGTTACTGGACCATTACAAAATATGAAACGATACGAAAAAATAAATAAACAATCTAAAAAATGATTCGACAACTATGGCGGGTTCGGGAACAAACCAGACGCTTGCGGAATAATAATTTACCTCTCAGGCGCGGAACCCTAAAAATATAAGTGGCAGGTCGTAGTGCAACAGTACAACACGCCACTGTGTTCTATCACCTTAAACCGAAGTAAGAAGAAGACACTCACCTGAACGTTACTTTATGATCGATAATATAATCAATAATGTCAATATCCACACCAAAATAGTAGGAAAACAGAAAAAGGTTATAGGGACCCAAGTTAATTATTCAAGTTATTAAAGATAAAATATGGCTCAAAATTAAACACTTCGTTTACGCAGTTAAGTATTGGACTCCTCTTTGCTTTAGTTATTTCTAGTTTTTCTAATAAATCCAACCGTCTACCCTTTTGGCACTCGTGAAGAATGTTTACATTCGTAGGTGTTGAGAATTGATGTCCAGATTCCAATAAATGGTTTGCGAAAGCTGAGTTGGTATTAGTTATATCTGTGTTCTGATATTTGTGGACAAGACTAAGATGTTCCTGAACTCTGGTGGCTATTTTTCTTCCCGACTGCCCTACATAAATGGCAGAACAGTCCCCACAATTTAGGGAATACACCCCGGATCTCGACAGAGGATTTACTTTATCTTTGGTTTTAACTATGTGTTGTTTCAAAGTATTTGTAGTTTTAAAACTTAGGGAAATATTAAAAGGTTTAAAAAATTTTGCTAATTGTAGAGAAATGTTACCAAAAAATGTTAAAGATCTGTAATTGTTCATCATATTTTGTGGATTGAAGTGTAAAATATTATATGATAGTTTATATTTGTTGAGGAATTTGTAATAAAGTTTATTAATCAACCTCAAGGGAAACCCGTTATTAATAGCTATTTGTTTTATTATACCTAATTCTTTATTAAAAGCTTCTCGAGACAACGGTAATTTAAATAACCTATAGAAAAAGGAGTTGAAGGAGGCAAATTTATGAGAATATGGTGAATTAGAGCTAAACTGGATGACATTGTCAGTGGATGAGGGCTTTCTGTAGACTTCAAGCATTATGTTATTTCCATCCCTAATTAATAGAAGGTCTAAGAAGGGTAATTTACCTTCTTCTTCAATTTCGAGTGTGAATGTTATTTTTGGATGTAAATTATTAATAAAATTAAGGAAATCTCTAAGATCAAGATCACTGCCCAACCAAACTACACAAATGTCATCCACATATCTTTTATATGCCAACAAAAATCTTGAGAAATGACTATTCATGATTGACCTCTCAAGATTATTCATGAAAACTTCGCTCAAGAATGGCGAGAGGCAAGATCCCATAGCCAAACCAGTCTTTTGTTTAAAAAATTTATTATTAAATTGGAAAAAATTTTGTTCTAAGACAGTTTTAAGTAATAATGTTAGATCTGAAATTAATAGATGGGATAAACCTTTATCAATCAATAGTCTCTCTATCAAGTCTACACATTCTGTTGGGGGAATACTGGGGAACAAATTCTTTACATCAAGCGATATAAGTCTAGCGTTAGGTGGAAGTGCTATGTTCTTTAAATAATTGGAAAAACCAATAGAGTTTTTAATTGAAAAGGTACTATGGAATCCTGTTACTCGTCTCAAAATCTCATTAAGCCATGAAGAGATATTGTAACATGGAGAATTTACGAAAGAGACGACCGGTCTCACGGGCATACCTTCTTTATGGGCCTTAGGTAATCCGTAAAGCAAAGGTGTTTTAGGGTTCATAGGGTAAAGTTTGTATTTAGATGAATCAAAATATTCTAATGTAACCAGGGTCTTATCTAAAACTTTCTTTACTTTAGCAAAATAAGCATTAGTTGGATCCTTAGGGATGGACTCAAAATCGTCCGAGTTTAAGAAGTCCATAACCTTAGCTACGTAATCAGTACGTCTCATCACTATCAGGCAAGAGCCCTTATCTGCTTTTGTTAGAATTAGGTCGTTAGTTTTAATTTTATTTTTAAGAGAGTCAAGATGAGATTTATGAAATCTACCTTTGGTTACTCTACTTGATGAGCTTGAGTTGAGAAAACTTATAATCCTAGCTCTCAAGATGTTTTTATTTGAGATGTCTGTTGTTTGTATTATGTTTTCTGCCTCTACAGCCAGTATCTCCTTCGTATTCATGTTTATTTGGTGTGGGAAATTATATTTGAGGTTAGAGGATAAAATGTTCTCTTCTTCAGGGGTGAAATATGTAACCACCACCACCTAACTAAATTATATTGTGACTGAGACCGAGACTTAGTGTGTCTTTATTTATTATATTTAAATCAGGTCTTTTTGAGAATAGCGGACTATTTCTTTGAATTTGAAAATGCCAGTCAGGCTAAATTAGTCCAACACTACAGAAAAAACCTAATTACACGGAAAAGCCTCCTGCTGAAAATTTTTCTTCAACAATGTTTACACTTTCATTTGACACCCAAGTTTATATCGTTTAAATGTAAATCCAGAACCAGCTCGTCTAAGACTGCTATGGAACATGCCAAGGTGATCTGGATTAAAGAAGAAATCAAATTCCATTACAGAAACTTGAACACGGTGAACTCCAGATTGAAGTATTTATATTTAACATTAACTTCCCTTTTATCGTTTATAGAATTCGTTATACTTGATCAAGGTTTCAGGGATGGGGTACAGACGTTTGCGGAGGTTACATTCGATAGATTGAGTAAGAAACTTTCTGCTTTAAAAATTCAACAAAAGAGAGTTCCAAACAAATACAATAGAGGAGACCATAACCCGTCAGGTCACTTGCCCTTCAAATTTCATAAAAGACTTATCAACTTGACTGATATTTATTTCACCCCTGAAGAAGAGAACATTTTATCCTCTAACCTCAAATATAATTTCCCACACCAAATAAACATGAATACGAAGGAGATACTGGCTGTAGAGGCAGAAAACATAATACAAACAACAGACATCTCAAATAAAAACATCTTGAGAGCTAGGATTATAAGTTTTCTCAACTCAAGCTCATCAAGTAGAGTAACCAAAGGTAAATTTCATAAATCTCATCTTGACTCTCTTAAAAATAAAATTAAAACTAACGACCTAATTCTAACAAAAGCAGATAAGGGCTCTTGCCTGATAGTGATGAGACGTACTGATTACGTAGCTAAGGTTATGGACTTCTTAAACTCGGACGATTTTGAGTCCATCCCTAAGGATCCAACTAATGCTTATTTTGCTAAAGTAAAGAAAGTTTTAGATAAGACCCTGGTTACATTAGAATATTTTGATTCATCTAAATACAAACTTTACCCTATGAACCCTAAAACACCTTTGCTTTACGGATTACCTAAGGCCCATAAAGAAGGTATGCCCGTGAGACCGGTCGTCTCTTTCGTAAATTCTCCATGTTACAATATCTCTTCATGGCTTAATGAGATTTTGAGACGAGTAACAGGATTCGATAGTACCTTTTCAATTAAAAACTCTATTGATTTTTCCAATTATTTAAAGAACATAGCACTTCCACCTAACGCTAGACTTATATCGCTTGATGTAAAGAATTTGTTCCCCAGTATTCCCCCAACAGAATGTGTAGACTTGATAGAGAGACTATTGATTGATAAAGGTTTATCCCATCTATTAATTTCAGATCTAACATTATTACTTAAAACTGTCTTAGAACAAAATTTTTTCCAATTTAATAATAAATTTTTTAAACAAAAGACTGGTTTGGCTATGGGATCTTGCCTCTCGCCATTCTTGAGCGAAGTTTTCATGAATAATCTTGAGAGGTCAATCATGAATAGTCATTTCTCAAGATTTTTGTTGGCATACAAAAGATATGTGGATGACATTTGTGTAGTTTGGTTGGGCAGTGATCTTGATCTTAGAGATTTCCTTAATTTTATTAATAATTTACATCCAAAAATAACATTCACACTCGAAATTGAAGAAGAAGGTAAATTACCCTTCTTAGACCTTCTATTAATTAGGGATGGAAATAACATAATGCTTGAAGTCTACAGAAAGCCCTCATCCACTGACAATGTCATCCAGTTTAGCTCTAATTCACCATATTCTTATAAATTTGCCTCCTTCAACTCCTTTTTCTATAGGTTATTTAAATTACCGTTGTCTCGAGAAGCTTTTAATAAAGAATTAGGTATAATAAAACAAATAGCTATTAATAACGGGTTTCCCTTGAGGTTGATTAATAAACTTTATTACAAATTCCTCAACAAATATAAACTATCATATAATATTTTACACTTCAATCCACAAAATATGATGAACAATTACAGATCTTTAACATTTTTTGGTAACATTTCTCTACAATTAGCAAAATTTTTTAAACCTTTTAATATTTCCCTAAGTTTTAAAACTACAAATACTTTGAAACAACACATAGTTAAAACCAAAGATAAAGTAAATCCTCTGTCGAGATCCGGGGTGTATTCCCTAAATTGTGGGGACTGTTCTGCCATTTATGTAGGGCAGTCGGGAAGAAAAATAGCCACCAGAGTTCAGGAACATCTTAGTCTTGTCCACAAATATCAGAACACAGATATAACTAATACCAACTCAGCTTTCGCAAACCATTTATTGGAATCTGGACATCAATTCTCAACACCTACGAATGTAAACATTCTTCACGAGTGCCAAAAGGGTAGACGGTTGGATTTATTAGAAAAACTAGAAATAACTAAAGCAAAGAGGAGTCCAATACTTAACTGCGTAAACGAAGTGTTTAATTTTGAGCCATATTTTATCTTTAATAACTTGAATAATTAACTTGGGTCCCTATAACCTTTTTCTGTTTTCCTACTATTTTGGTGTGGATATTGACATTATTGATTATATTATCGATCATAAAGTAACGTTCAGGTGAGTGTCTTCTTCTTACTTCGGTTTAAGGTGATAGAACACAGTGGCGTGTTGTACTGTTGCACTACGACCTGCCACTTATATTTTTAGGGTTCCGCGCCTGAGAGGTAAATTATTATTCCGCAAGCGTCTGGTTTGTTCCCGAACCCGCCATAGTTGTCGAATCATTTTTTAGATTGTTTATTTATTTTTTCGTATCGTTTCATATTTTGTAATGGTCCAGTAACGTTTTTTAAAAATTTTTAATCTGTTATGTGTCATTTGTGATTGTGTTTCCATGGATTTTTAAGTTATTATTCCTAAGGTAGGTTAGGCTTTTAAACTTTATATGTGTAGATTGGATGTTATCGTACGATTATGGTTTTAGGTCTGATGATGCCCATTGTTTGGGCGAAACATGTAACCACCACCACCTAACTAAATTATATTGTGACTGAGACCGAGACTTAGTGTGTCTTTATTTATTATATTGTAGATAAGAAGTTATTGTAGGTACTTGGAGATACAAAATATCCGATTAGACAGACATACAATGTTACTCCGTAACATCACCAATACTTTCCTCATCGTCACTACCCAAAAAGTTGTCTTTTAGGTCACTTATATGCCAGTTGCCTAGGTCATTACCGTCCATATCAATTAAATTATACGACACTTTCGAGAGCACCTTTTTTACGACACACGGTATATATTTCGGTGCAAACTTTGCGGTAGAATCGTTAACAGCGTTGGACAAAACATAATTTTTCTTCCAAAGCTTATCTCCTATACGATATTGGATTTCTCGTTTCCTAAGGTTATAGTGTTTTGCATTTTTGGAGTGATAATTTAAAATTTTTTTTCTTATATCATTAAAAAGTTTAGGTACTTCCTGTAAGTCATCAATATGTTGATTTTTATTAGCAATTAAAGGTAAATTTTTATCGTTTTCTGAGATTTTTAATAAGCACCTGAATTGGTACGTTTCTACCAAAAGTTAAAAAAGCAGGAGAGTAACATGTGACTTCATGTTTTGCTGTTCTTAGAGCTTGAGCAACTTTATGTATACATAAGTCCCAATCTTTATGATTGTCATGAATATATGATCTTATGCAACGAACTATATCACGGTTGACTCTTTCAGTATGATTAGCTTGTGGATCTTAAATTATAGAAAACTTTTTGAACGCCATAATCATTTAAGAGCTTCTTAAAATCTTTGCTAATAAACTGAGGCCCGTTATCTGTAGCGAAAACCTGAGGAACACCATAAATTAAAAACACTTGATTCTTGAGAAACTTAATAATACTTTTAGAGGTAGCGTTAGCCATAGGATGTACAAAAATGAACTTTGTAAACCAGTCAACGATAACCAGTAAATAACGATTTCCTTGTTTAGATCAAACATAAGGTCCTAAGAGATCTGCAGAAAGCATTTGAAATGGAAAATTTATTTCCCTACAACTACCCATTAAACCAGGTGTGGTTTTATTGAGACATTTGTTAGCCTGACAAATTGTACACTTACGTACGTATTTATATACATCTTTTCTAATACCTGGCCAATAATAAAGAGAGACAATTCTAGTCAAAGTTTTTGATATGCCAAAGTGTCCTGCACATTCATTATAATGATTAAGTTTAAGAATCTCCTCACGATTCCTGGTAGGAATTACCAGTTTCCATTCATTTAAATTACTAGATATGCCATGATAATTAATAACATGTTTATATAACAAATTATCTCTGACACAAAAGGTAGGATATAAATTCGGATTTTCAGAAACTTTGGTACACATATTGTTATACCATTTGTCGGGCTGAATAGTAGATACGTCAAAAACCGAAATATTTGATTCTTCACTATTGTCAGTTTTAAAGGGAATAGCTCTGGAAAGAGCGTCAGCAACAACGTTAAGAGAGCCTGTACAGTGAACAACTTTAAAATCGAATTGTGAAAGCTTAAGTGCCCATCTGGCCAACTTTCCTGTAGGATTAGATAAACTCTGTAGCCAAACCAAAGCAGCGTGGTCAGTTATGACAGTGAATGAGGTACCCTCGACATAGCCTCGGAATTGTTCAATATCAAAAATAAGAGCAAGCATTTCCTTTTCAGCGACAGAATATTTACGTTGACATTTGTTAAGTGTTTTACTAGCATATGCAATTGGGTGTTCAAAACCTTCGCTTTCTTGGAACAGTACAGCGCCTAGACCTGTATCACTACTATCAGTTTGAATAAAGAAAGGTTTAGAGAAATCTGGACAAGCAAGTACCGGGGCGTTAGTTAACCTACTTTTAATTTCACAAAAAGCTTTATCGGCATTTGTTGTCCATTTAATTGCCTGGCCCTTCTTTCTGCCCTTTAGTAAGTCAGTGATAGGTGATGAAATAGTTGCAAAATCTTTAATGAAACGTCTATACCAACCCACTAGTCCAAGTAAGCGTTTGATTTCAGTGGTATTTTTGGGGATAGGGAAATTTTGAACAGCAGATACCTTTTCTTCACTAGTACGTAAGCCATTTTTATCTACTTCATAACCAAGATAACTTAAGGAAGGACGACAAAAGTTACATTTCTCCAAATTTATTGTTAAATTAGCATTTTTTAAACGATGAAAAACTTCTCTTAAGGTCTTAACATGATTTTTAAAATCAGGTCTCGTTATTATGATATCGTCCAAATATACAAAACAAAAGGGTTCAAGTTCTGGACCCAGAATTAGATCCATTGCTCTTTGCATAGTAGCTGCACTATTTAAAAGACCGAAAGGCATGACTTTATATTCAAAAAGGCCTAAACCTTGAACAGCAAACGCGGTTTTTGATCTAGAAGAAAGTTCTAAAGGTATTTGATGAAAAGCTTGACGTAAATCTAATAAAGTGAGGTACTTGGCATCTCTCCACTTTGACAAAATTATATCTATTCTAGGCATAGGGTAAGAATCCCTCACACAAACATTGTTTAATTTCCTTGCGTCATAACAAATTCTATAGTCCCCGACTTCTTTTGTACCAACCATAATGGACTACACCACGGTGATTTCGAAGGCTGTATAATACCTAGTTCAAGCATTTGGTTCACTTCTTTTTGAAGGTGTTCTTGCATTTTAGGAGATAAAGGATATTGTCTTTGTCTTATAGGTTTCGAATCACCTGTATCTATAGAGTGAGAAATTACTTGAGTTAATCCTAATCGGTTATCTGATTCAATAGTATTATACAAATTAATCGTTTCATTCAATCGATCCTGTTGTTCAATTGTTAAATCATTTTTATTTAAAATTAAGCTAATTGTGCTGCAATTATTTGTTGTCGTATTAAACGTACAGTTATAAAAATCTGCTTTAATTTTAAATAACTTTAAGAAATCGACTCCTAATACTAATTTATGTTTTATGGAAGTAGTCCATCTCACAGTGGAGTAATATTTTAAGTGAGGAATGAAACAAAGTCTGCTCCACTAATTTAATAAATAGGTTCAGATTAACATCCCAAACATGTTTCAAAGGCATAAACCTTCATCTTCAGTGGGTAATTATTAAGATGTTGTTATTTATGAAGAGACCAATGACATTGTTACGTTTTTTTTTTATAAACTGAAAAGGGAAGGAAAAAAACACAAAATTAGACAATTTAAAAACCGAAAAGGTGTCATCAATAAAAGTTTAATATGATTAGGAAAAGATATTTAGTAAAATGTGGTGATTAACATAAAACCGCGAACATAGTAAAATAAAGTCAAGTTAGAGACTTACCTAATGTTGCAGAAAAATTTTTATGAAACCATATGTAACTTTAATTCGGTAAAAATATATATCTTAAATTAAAGTAAAATAAGATGAATAAACATAATTTAAATGAATTTAGTTTTATTTTAATTTTAAACTTGTTGAAAAACCCAAATTTTACTGGGAGATTGTAATGGGGTACGACCATCATGGTGGAGTCGTACCAAATGGTAGGTAAAAATTTTTATTTAGTAGAAGTATGCAGGGATAATACTATTTAATTTTTTATATATTCAAAAAAAACGGTTAAAATCAACGCACTGCGACAATGTCAAAGGTTGTCTGTTTAGACAAATGGAGTAACAACTAAATAAAGAAGGAAGATATACACTGTATGTTAGAAAAGGTATGATGTGAACTAATATAAAGCTGAAAAATCTTAAAAAACTTAAAACATAGACATCTGTTAAAGCATTATAATAACATAATGGATGAGTAAGGCAAAGTTAGGACGCCAGTCACAAGAGAGCGTAAAATGTTAATATTATAGTAACCTAAAAAAGTTTATGAAGGTAAATCATGACAGGGAACTAGGATGTATGGAAAACGAGGTACCATTAACAGAACAAAGATGGAGCAATATAACAGGGTAGTTATGAAAACCGTGGTGCCATGAGATGAAATGATAGTTAAAAAAATAAGGTTATGTTTTAATTATTCAAGAATTTTAGAGCATTGAAAAAAGTTAGGCAAGTAAAGTTTATCTGGTCATTAATGCAGTGTAAAGAGGGATTGTTAAGAGTTTTCTGGATTTCAAGGATCTCCAACAAATTCATCATAGTCCCTTTATCACAAACATGAAGCACCTTAGTACTGGTATGGAGCTCAAAGGAATGGTTAGCATTGATTACATGATTGGCAAAGGTCGATTTAGAGTTTATATCAGTATGGTTTTTGTTTTTTTCAATGATTTTGAGATGTTCATTGACTCTGGTTATGATCTTCCTACCACTCTGACCTATGTAACAGGTATTACAACCTGGATGAGAGCAGGAAATGGAATATATACCTGACCTGTCCAAAGTGGATATTTTGTCCTTGGATTGCACCACAAAACTACGTAAGTTGGTTTGAGTTTTAAAACTAATGTTGATATTATATGATCTAAAGATGTCTTGAATTTTATATGAAATATTGTTTAGGAATGGTAATGAAAAATATCTCAATTGTTGTTTTTGGATTGGTAAACATAGCTTCTTGTTGAGAGATCTAGACAGATGTTTATAATAAAGTTTATTTATGAAATATGGTGGATAATGATTATTATAAGCTATTTGTTTGATTAAATTAAGTTCGGATTTGAAGTTTTCATGAGAAAGAGGGATGTTAAATAATCTATGAAAGAAACTGTTAAATGCAGCTGTTTTATGGCTATGTGGATGGTTAGAATGAAATGGAATAACCAGGTCGGTACTCGTAGGTTTATGGTAAATGCCAAATTGTAATTTATTATTTTCTTTTTGAACGAGTAGGTCTAGGAAGGGAATGGAATTATTTGACTCAATTTCCATTGTAAATTCTATAGAAGGATGTAATGTGTTGAGGAAGTTAAAAAACAATTGTAATTCAAGAAGGGACCCTGTAAATATAACCAAAGTATCATCAACGTATCTGGAAAAGTGGATGACTTTCGTGAAAAGAGGGTGTGCTTCAATTTGTGATTCTAAACTAGCAAGAAAAATCTCTGCTAAGAGAGGGCTAAGAGGTGAACCCATACCTAAACCTGTTTGTTGGGAGAAATATCTATTATTGAATTGGAAAAAGTTTTGTTTGAGCACAGTATCTAATAAGAGGCAAATATTAAGTACATGATGTGTGAAAATAGAGTGATTAGAGAATAAGAGGTCTCTAACAAGCATAATGCACTCTTCAGGAGGTATACTGGGGAATAAATTTTTTTTACATCAAACGAAACTAAAATAGAATGTTCAGGAATGTTAATGTTCTTTAATCTGTTAGTTAATTCATATGAGTTTTTTACAGCAAACCTACTGGAAAAATCAGTTAAGTCTGTCAAAATGGAGTTTAGCCAAGAAGCCAGTTTATGAGTAGGAGAACTAGAGTAGCTTACAACTGGGCGTATTGGAATGTCTAACTTATGGATTTTAGGCAAACCATACAAAAGAGGGGTTTGTGGATTCATTGGATATAACTTGCTCTTATCTGTTTCAAATGTATTTAGTGTATCATTAGTGATTGAGAGAATTTTCTTTAGATGAGAGAAAAAATTAGGGGTTGGATTTGGCTTCCTTTCGTCGTAAGATTTCTGAGTGCAATCTCGTCTTATCGAGAGCCGATAAAAGCAGTACTGTAGTCATTTTAGATCGACAACAATACATTACTAAAGTCGAAGAATTTTTGAGCCCGGACAACTTCTCCACTATTCCTTCTGATCCAACCCCTAATTTTTTCTCTCATCTAAAGAAAATTCTCTCAATCACTAATGATACACTAAATACATTTGAAACAGATAAGAGCAAGTTATATCCAATGAATCCACAAACCCCTCTTTTGTATGGTTTGCCTAAAATCCATAAGTTAGACATTCCAATACGCCCAGTTGTAAGCTACTCTAGTTCTCCTACTCATAAACTGGCTTCTTGGCTAAACTCCATTTTGACAGACTTAACTGATTTTTCCAGTAGGTTTGCTGTAAAAAACTCATATGAATTAACTAACAGATTAAAGAACATTAACATTCCTGAACATTCTATTTTAGTTTCGTTTGATGTAAAAAATTTATTCCCCAGTATACCTTCTGAAGAGTGCATTATGCTTGTTAGAGACCTCTTATTCTCTAATCACTCTATTTTCACACATCATGTACTTAATATTTGCCTCTTATTAGATACTGTGCTCAAACAAAACTTTTTCCAATTCAATAATAGATATTTCTCCCAACAAACAGGTTTAGGTATGGGTTCACCTCTTAGCCCTCTCTTAGCAGAGATTTTTCTTGCTAGTTTAGAATCACAAATTGAAGCACACCCTCTTTTCACGAAAGTCATCCACTTTTCCAGATACGTTGATGATACTTTGGTTATATTTACAGGGTCCCTTCTTGAATTACAATTGTTTTTTAACTTCCTCAACACATTACATCCTTCTATAGAATTTACAATGGAAATTGAGTCAAATAATTCCATTCCCTTCCTAGACCTACTCGTTCAAAAAGAAAACAATAAATTACAATTTGGCATTTACCATAAACCTACGAGTACCGACCTGGTTATTCCATTTCATTCTAACCATCCACATAGCCATAAAACAGCTGCATTTAACAGTTTCTTTCATAGATTATTTAACATCCCTCTTTCTCATGAAAACTTCAAATCCGAACTTAATTTGATCAAACAAATAGCTTATAATAATCATTATCCACCATATTTCATAAATAAACTTTATTATAAACATCTGTCTAGATCTCTCAACAAGAAGCTATGTTTACCAATCCAAAAACAACAATTGAGATATTTTTCATTACCATTCCTAAACAATATTTCATATAAAATTCAAGACATCTTTAGATCATATAATATCAACATTAGTTTTAAAACTCAAACCAACTTACGTAGTTTTGTGGTGCAATCCAAGGACAAAATATCCACTTTGGACAGGTCAGGTATATATTCCATTTCCTGCTCTCATCCAGGTTGTAATACCTGTTACATAGGTCAGAGTGGTAGGAAGATCATAACCAGAGTCAATGAACATCTCAAAATCATTGAAAAAAACAAAAACCATACTGATATAAACTCTAAATCGACCTTTGCCAATCATGTAATCAATGCTAACCATTCCTTTGATCTCCATACCAGTACTAAGGTGCTTCATGTTTGTGATAAAGGGACTATGATGAATTTGTTGGAGATCCTTGAAATCCAGAAAGCTCTTAACAATCCCTCTTTACACTGCATTAATGACCAGATAAACTTTACTTGCCTAACTTTTTTCAATGCTCTAAAATTCTTGAATAATTAAAACATAACCTTATTTTTTTAACTATCATTTCATCTCATGGCACCACGGTTTTCATAACTACCCTGTTATATTGCTCCATCTTTGTTCTGTTAATGGTACCTCGTTTTCCATACATCCTAGTTCCCTGTCATGATTTACCTTCATAAACTTTTTTAGGTTACTATAATATTAACATTTTACGCTCTCTTGTGACTGGCGTCCTAACTTTGCCTTACTCATCCATTATGTTATTATAATGCTTTAACAGATGTCTATGTTTTAAGTTTTTTAAGATTTTTCAGCTTTATATTAGTTCACATCATACCTTTTCTAACATACAGTGTATATCTTCCTTCTTTATTTAGTTGTTACTCCATTTGTCTAAACAGACAACCTTTGACATTGTCGCAGTGCGTTGATTTTAACCGTTTTTTTTGAATATATAAAAAATTAAATAGTATTATCCCTGCATACTTCTACTAAATAAAAATTTTTACCTACCATTTGGTACGACTCCACCATGATGGTCGTACCCCATTACAATCTCCCAGTAAAATTTGGGTTTTTCAACAAGTTTAAAATTAAAATAAAACTAAATTCATTTAAATTATGTTTATTCATCTAATTTTACTTTAATTTAAGATATATATTTTTACCGAATTAAAGTTACATATGGTTTCATAAAAATTTTTCTGCAACATTAGGTAAGTCTCTAACTTGACTTTATTTTACTATGTTCGCGGTTTTATGTTAATCACCACATTTTACTAAATATCTTTTCCTAATCATATTAAACTTTTATTGATGACACCTTTTCGGTTTTTAAATTGTCTAATTTTGTGTTTTTTTCCTTTTCTTTTCAGTTTATAAAAAAAAACGTAACAATGTCATTGGTCTCTTCATAAATAACAACATCTTAATAATTACCCACTGAAGATGAAGGTTTATGCCTTTGAAACATGTTTGGGATGTTAATCTGAACCTATTTATTAAATTAGTGGAGCAGACTTTGTGTTTCATTCCTCACTAATTTATGTACTATACTAGGGATTACCAAAACTCTAATTGTGTGGACAACCTCGCCCAACTTGATAGGTAAATTAATATAACCAAGATAATCCTGAACCTTGCCATCAGCTGTTGATACATGAAGAAAGGTGTCATAGCAAATTTTAAGATTAAATCTCTCAAGAATAGAAAAAGCTGAGGATCCCAAAATGCAATTATTTGAACCACTATCAACCAAAGCTAAAATTTCAGTATCATAAACTTTAACTGTTATATAAGGTCTGGTGTCATTGTCCTTTTTTGAGAAAACTGGCGATATGGAGATATTATTTGGTTGCTTATAAAAATTTTGAACATGCTTAAGCCAAAGCGACCACTCCTTAGAATTTATAGATGTTATTGGTTTTTTGGTTTGTTGTTTTTGCAGTATTTGCCCTTTGACTTGCTGTGACATGGAGTTTCCTCCAAAGGAACATTTTCTTCCTCGGTGACGACATTCACCTCCGAACGACCGCCACCAGAGTTGGCGTTTTTTGAACAAGAAAGACACTTCGACTTAATTACGTTTTTTCTACCACAACCATAACAAAATACGTTTTTGCTTGCACGACAAAGAGAGAATCTATGACCCTGTCCGTCACAGTTCCAGCATATCAAAGACTTCTTCTGCAAACCAGAAACATTGGAGTGTTGACCAGAGGTCGAAGCAAACGCACTTAAATCTGGTTCTAACAAACCAAATCTTTTAGAAGGAGGACTTTCATATTTTTCTGACCAAGATCGAGACTCTTCCAATTTTTTAGATAAGGTAGACAGTTCTGAAATTGTATCAATATCTGTCAAAGCTAATTGATTAATATAAAAAGGCAATAAATTTCTGCGAATCTGATCAACTCTAGTTTTTTCATGAGGTAAAGCAGATAGTTTTCGATAAAGACATTCCATGGAGGAAATATACAAAGTTACCCTCTCATTATTACCCATGGTACGATTCTGAATTTCAGTAAGAAGATCTTGTTCATAGAAATAAGGTAAGAAGTCAGATTTTAATTTTTGAACTAATTCGTCCCAATCATTAAAATTATGTCTATTTGTGGAGAACCACGTCCAAGCAGGGCATTTAAATAAATCACAGGCAGATAGAAATAAATCCTCTTTAGTCACATTCCTACTAATTCTTAATTCTTCGATTTTTTCAAGGAAGGAAACTACCTTCTACTCCCTAAACTTTATTGGTCAGACCATTAAAACTTACGTTCCATTTGTAAGGAGGTATACTTTGTTTTGTATGTACTGAAGGTACTGGAGGAATACTCACGGAAGGAGAAGTATTTATGGGGGTTGAGGTATGTTGGGTTTGAAATTGATCATTTTTAAATTCAAAATCCCCCTCAAGAGCAATAACTTTCATCATTAGGGCCTGCTTTTCGGAAATTTGTGAATCATCACTAGGCAACAAACGAAAAACTCTATTAGAAAGGTGGGTTAACCTATCCTCAAATCTCTTTTTTTCAAAAACGGTGCCAGAAAATTTACTAACTAAGGCATTCAGGTCATTATAAGATTCATAGGCCCCTTTAAGGTCATTAGCAAAAGGTTTATAATTTGTTGGCTCAACAAAGCTTCGGTGTGCCGATTCTTGTTTGAGACAACCACGCAAAAGTTTTCTTTTTTCATCGACATTCATTTGGGCTGCGCCCTTTATTTGTCTGAGGTCTAGTTCATAAGTTAATTCGTTAGTTTTTAAATTATTGACATCCATCTTGTTAAGTTTACGAGAAACAACCAATAAATTTAAAACTTCAAGATGACTCAATATTTTTAGTATTTATATTCTCAATTGGTATTATATCGGTATGTCAAAAATAAGGAAATAGTAGACAATTATATAATATTATAATATACAACAAAAGAAAATTTTGTATAGACCAGGAAAAAAAATTAAAGAAACTTGAGTATCAGTGTCACAAAAATTTCTAGTAGGATTATGCCAGAAATAAGACACCTTAATTATGTAAACCACATAAAAACACGTTGGGAGCCATTTGTAACGATGACGTTGGACGCCATTGTAACGTTAATGATTATCATTCAAATGATGTTGAGTTGCCTCGGCTAAAGACTTTTTTTTTTGTTGTTAGGTGTGGGTTTATCTTATTATCTGACAAATTTTTTTAGGGCGCCATCCTACCAAAAATAATACAAAATTTTACAAACACTTAGTAGTTTATTAAACTATACTTGTATAATGATGGTTGTTGAGATTGGTTTCTGAGGAAACAGTTTACAGTATAAAAAGGTGAAAATTAAAATGAAAATATAGCAATGGTCTACTGATCTTTACAAAGTTGTCCTTCTGACTGACAAATACTTAGCTCTGCATTGTCTTCCATGAGGTGTGTCCAAAATTCAGTCCTCTTCACCTGTAAGTTGTCTCGATGAGGTGTTCGGTGTTCCATGCATATACTTCAGCAACGGAGAAGGTGTTCCATGCATAGACTTCAGCAATGGAGAAGATGTTCCATGCATAGACTTCAGCAATGGAGACGATGAGGAAGATGTCAGGACTTGATTAGACTTGAATTCTTGTGACAGCGATTGATAGGAGTAATGACATCTGATGAGTTTGTCAGTTTGTCAGCCTCAGGTTTGCTCGTTTACATGTAATGTTAGAAAAGTGGCATTAGACCAGCGAATATTATTGCAATAAAGGTTTGAAAATGAATACTTATGGTCAACAGTACCAGTTGTTACTTAAATTTCTATTCTATAGTCACAGGATGTTTTTACCCCCTGTTACTCAAGTGAATAATATGCATAAAGTTTTAAATTAAGAAATAAAATAACCATGTTTAATTACATAAGGTCAAAAACAAATTTTCCTTCGTGTTTAAGTAGTACAAAAAACAAATGATTTGATTGACTTAAAATGTATCTAAGTTTTAAGTTAATCCAAAAGAAGCATATATTGTGCCAACAAGATAAAAGTTAAGTAATTAATATACAAAATGTACAAATATATCACACAGATATTTAAACTAGTAGAAAATGCTGCACTCAAAAGCATCTAGAACTTTTGTGCAGATTCGATAGTGCATAAACGAGCAAAAAGGCAATCGTTTGCTAGATAAATGTGGTTTAACGAGCTATAGGCATTCGTTACCACATGATATTGGCGTACCAGACTAATGTCTTAATTATGGCACCCAAGGTAAGATACGAACAAGATAAGTTCAAGATACGGTACAAGAGAAATTGTTTATACAGTGTGACTTAAGATACTATCCCTCCAGTACAAGCATGTCACGCCAATTGAGTGAGAAGTTTGAGAAAAAGTAATGTTAGATCAAATCAGAGAGGTGAGCTTTCCGACAAATTCAATTTAGGTTTCTGCTTAGAAACAAAAAGAAAAACTTACCTGCTTTCCTCGATATCAGTTTCCTTGGATATTCTGTCAGTCACCAGTTCTGTAGAGCCTGGATCTGTCGGTTTCCTTGTAAATGGTCCAGCCAGGTTTACCCTATATCTAGTCCTCACCAATGTTCATCAAGAACTTAAATAAACCACCAACTGGCCAACGATATTTGCTAAAACGTAAAAGAACGACAGAATCCCGAGAACTAAAGTTAAATTGAGGGTTTAGATATTAATTGATGAATAAAAACACACAAAACCATGACCTGTTGATTGACTTAAAAGATATTCAAATTGAATGCAAACTTATTAAAATATTGATTAAAATTCCACACTGACTGAAGAAATATTCTTATGACTGCGTTCTGTCTGTTAAGATGATGCTTTTAGATCTTTAAAAACACTATTCTTTACAAGGATAAATAAGATGAATGAAGATTATTAAAATATGACGCCATTATGGTCGGCATGTATTGTCTTTATTTTTGTTAAAACATAAAAATGTGGAATTTAATTTGTGTAAAAATAGACTAAAAGGTCATGGGTTTCTAGAAAGTAATATTTATGGTTCAATTACATACTTATTATCAGATAAAATATAAATTTAGTGAAACAAAAGCTTAGCGTGACATACCTGTAACAGGATAAAAACTTCAAACTTAAATAATCGATATTCTGCAGTATGCAGAGTTATCCATAGATGGCAGCGCCAATACCTAAAGATACTTTAAAATCCAGTGTAACGAAATAAGTTTTATTTCGTTACATGGTATAAAATATTAACGCAGATAATTACTAAATTTATTTGTTGCCTTTAACGGCCGCCAAGCGATACCCATTATAAAGACTTGCCCTCCTCTTTTTCTAATACTATCAACTTCTTGCAAACCCGCCATCCCAATTACGAAATTGTCATCCTTGGCGACTATCGACGAGCAAGGTCGCGAAGCCGAATTCTTTGCCATCAGCTCTGGCCTCACCCAACTACCCCAAAAAAATTACGTTATTGCTGGAAAACTGCGCCAGTCCAGCCTTACCCAAAACGGGGGAGAAAAGTGCTGAACGGACAAGGTTCTAGTAGCTAGTGCCGTCATTTAGAATTACTGATTCAACTCATTACTAGGCTGGTTAGTTTTTATATTTGCCAGATTCAATTGAGCACATTTTTTTACTAAAAAAATAGCATAAAATTTTCACATTTAAATGATCACTTGTAGACAAAATTCTACAACACTCTTAACTTCTTAAATTACGAATATACAGCACTTGACGATTAAGAATCTTTTAAAGTTAGACACTTTGCATTTTATGTATCTGTGGGATTTATTTATACATCGCTACGTAAAACAGAGGAATACATCATGCGTTACAATACTAAAGTAAATGTCATACACCGAAGGGAAACGAATACTTTACGTTTTTAAGGACGTCCTAGAGAAAGAAAACCCGTCTTTACGTTACACACACGAAAACTATGCCACCACTTGGCTGGAGACAAACAGCTTACTCACTGAATAGCACCAAGAGAGTTTTTATTACAGAGCAGAGGAAAGACAATTTTTTTTACCTTTAAAATACAATAGGTCCCGTGAAACCCGATCGCGAGGCGAACTTCTCCTGCTAAGATGCTGTTAGCAAGTCTTAACTGTCGCCAAGTCGCTCACCTACCTTCTTTCTTCAGGATATGAGGCGCCAATTTAAAACGATTAAAAATGTGTAATACCGGCCCACGTAGTCCATTGTCGTGACTACCATCGCGGCAATATTTGTACATAGCCAGTCAGAAAATAGAGCAACTTATAGAAGAAACTGCTGGTAATGTGTTACCGCGGCACTTTACAAAGGCCCAATTAGCATAATTATACCATGCGAGCAAAAATTATTTTCATCCAAGAGGGCTTGGACTGAAAAATGCTTGGTTTCGATCACAATTATCAGGGACGATTACGAAATAAAAGTTAAAATTGTGTCAAATTTATATTTTGACATGATATGCCAAACTGATGAATATTAAAATAAGTACACAAATACAAATTTATTTTTGTTGCCTACAAATTAACAAAGTAAGAATATAGAGAAAGGAAAACAAAAACTATAGAAATTGGTGAAATTGTCACCACCATACTCCAAGCATAAATTCACTCATCTCTTTATAGTTTCGGAAGCATTGACTAGCATCTCTGGAGAAATGTTACTTTCTTGGATAATCCTTCCTTGTAACTGTTCTAAATTTTTCAACTGGTGTTTTAAAAATATTGTTCTAGTGGAAAAATTAAGCAATCCATAACCGTCAAATAAAGTAATCTGGATGAGAATTTAATATGTGTTCAAAAACTGATCAATCTGTCGTCGAGAAAATTGCGTAAGTTGTTAATAGTTTCGGCGGATATATGGGTGGTTGGTTCAGGTTAGTTGAAATGAATGTTGAAAATAACCAAAACGCAGTTTATCGTCAAGTAATTGCTCCACAAATAGATTCAAAATATTGTCCCAATAACGCTGTACTTTAACTGTATCATGGAAAAACATAGGAGCAACAATTCTTCTTCAGGAAACAGCAAACCAGAGACCAATTTTTTCAGGATGATTTTCACGACTCCACATGCTTCTATTCTGAGAATTGACATTACCGGTGAGGTGGAATCAGGCTTGATCAGACAAGAATCTTAGGTCTAATAAACCATTTCGTTTCAATAAATTTTTGGGTAAATCACTGACAGTAATTCCTGCGTCTATCAAAATCTGCAGCTCGTATTTCTTGGAATACTTGCACTCTATAAGGAAGCAAATGTAACCTTTTTTCAGAATAGTTCTGCATGTTCTATAAGATCTCCCCACTTCTTGAGGCAGGCGTCTTACACATTTTGTTGGCGTATTTCACCCATATTTATAACAAGTTCTTCTGTTCTTACAGATAGCCTTCCAGCTCCCTTTTAATTAACCTGTTTCTCTAAGTAGAGCCATAGACCTTCTCAGAGAATAATAAAAATCCCCAGCAATAAAAGCGATGTTACGAAATTTTTCGCAAAAATCGTCCATGCATAATTGCATTTACTCTAACTCCGTTTCGAAAATACGCTTCAACCATGAATTTTTTGTGTTATTTCATAAAAGCCATTGCGTGAATTAGTCAAGAAATTGGATAAATTAGCGATAAATCAAATTACTTGTAACGACTGTTGAAGATGACGGAATAACTGATTGATTCATAATGCTGGTATTTACTGATACCGAATAGGTATTAGGCTCCTACCGCTTAGCAGTTCGGTCTTAGATGCAAAGCACACTCTGATGATAATAATAATTTTTGGTCGCATGGTAATATCCAATAAAGGATTGTAGTTATAAATATATTTACTGCAGAATATTGCACCTTTTTATATTAACTGGAGAAATGAATAACTCCTAGAACCGAACTTAGTATGGTTTATTTTTTGACCTTGCCGTTTTTAACGGTCTTCTGAAACCGTTAAAAAAATTTTGTAGAATTTTATGCTAAGAATATTCTTAAAATATAGTTTGTCAGGGGCGAATTGCTTTGTCAATTGCCGCCTGTCTACGTATAAAATATTGTTAAGGTTTTATTTACTTTAGCAAAATCTTTCTACTGTAGAAAAATATAATTTTATGTCTGATGATTTTACTTAGGTTAACACACGTTTCTCTAACAAGTGCTAAGCAACTACAGGTCAATCGCATCCTTTTCAGTGATGTTAAAAGTTTTGAATAATGCTATTAACAAAAAGCTATTGCGTCACGTTAAGTACCAGGAGCTTCAACATTATCTGGAACCATCAGTAACCATCCGTAAGTCTTGATTAACAATAGGTCGCCTCTCATAATATATTACCCTTCTATAACACAACGCAATAGAATTCCATGGAGGGTCCCAGGCATTAGCACTGGACATTTCCGAGGCCTCAGCGACTCTGGTAGCCAGTTTCATGTCTGTTTAAGGCAATTCTCCAGAATTGGCGATGAACGAATTTATTTAATTCATATACAGTTACTATAAATGCCGAAGTCCTCGAGTCTCCATATTTGTTGATAGATTAATATTAAACTACTGAAATTGGACTAAAAGTGATCAAAAGAATAAAAAATTCATAACTCATCTAAAAAGAAGTAGTTTGGTCCTGTTTAAATCATAAGAAAAATTTTTTTGAAAAGAAATGAATGCCTAAGGTGCAATTGGTCTAATTGCTTCCTATGGAAATATTCTTCATGGCACCAGAAGGTCCAGAAGTGTCTTCCACCTTTTTTCACCCACATACATTGCTAGGAAATCAATTACTTCGGGAAAATAGATGATTATTATTTACAAATGCATAAATTAAAATGTAGTATTTTACATACTTAAAAAAATTCCTCATTAGATACATCAGACAACTTTTTTTAGTAGGAAATCATCAGTCTGAGGTTGTGCATTATTTTCAATTGTAACAAATACTTTCTTATGCCATTTTTCTGAAATAAAAATTAAAAGCAGTTCTATCTTGGGTGAATTATGAATTTTTTAGTTTTCTGGTCACGCTGAATATTTTAGATCATGTTTCGACATGTTTACTAGGCATTAATTTCTCAAAAATAGAACTTTCTCATATTATTATGTAGTATCCTATATATAAACTCTACAACTATAATATGTTATTATTATCTTTCGGCATAGTAACATTGCGGCCACAGCTAAGGCAGCCTCGTGAAAGCTTACGGTACTTTCCCGAACTAAAATGCTCTCTAAAACCCACATTCGACAATTGCTGCTCACACATCTGTGGGATTGCTCCTAAATATACCCGGAGACTGTTGAATCCGAGTCAAAAAATAAAAATTCGCTTGATGGGCGACCATGATCTCTCAAACAACCTTAAGACTTAGAATATTGAATACATATAGATATTTTCAAGGTAGTAGTTCAGCTAATATTGCTTTATTCAATCATTGCTAACAACGCTAAAAAACGTTGATTCGGCTCTTACGAAATTTAAGTAATCACGTGAATGACAAAAAATTACTGTCCATTCAAGATGATCAAAAAACATTTTTTCATCTCTAGAAAACCACAGTACTTTTGGATGTAGGTTAAATTATAATGTCGGCATCGTTTCACGTAATAAAATACCAGTAAGGTCAAGTGGGGTTATAAAGTTAAGTTAATAACTATATATTGGTAATATTATATCCATTAGCACCCAGCGTTACTATGTGGCAACAAATGTATTACTATTTTAAACTCGGCGTTTGGTGGTGCTAGTGAGCTGATGTCCCTAAAATGTGTAACAGCTCATGCTAGAGATAGCACGGCATTGGCGCTCCTAGTGACAAAAACATTTTAAAGGCTATTGCTTTTCTGTAAGTTGGGTTAAGCTTTGGGCGTATTTAATTATGGACGCAAATCCTTACCTACATTTACGGTAAATATGCATTTAAGGGTTTCTGAATAATTATTAGTAATTTTTACATAGTATGTCTTTAGAATAGTTAATAAAAGATTTTTTAAAGAAATATTGAATTTGTGTCCATATTTTATTTTGTATCTCAGGGTTAAAGGTAAGTGTTGCATGACAACGTTAATTTTTGTAGGTTGATAGGTTACTTGTACTAAATTTCAGATTTATCAGGATTGGACTAAGCCAAATTTGTTAAGCACGTAAACCACATTAAATGTGCAATTTTTTTTTGGAGGATTGGAATATATAGTGTCACGACGGGGGGGGAGTTTAGTCCTAGAGGGGTACGTGGGGGTTGAAAAGATAAGGCGAGCTGTAAAAAACAACAACTACTTTATTAATTATTCCTTTTAGGATTCACATTTACCAGGTAGCCCGTAGAATGCCGAGCATAGTCAAATGGGCCGTCGAGGGGGTGCGTCCGGGACTCCTAGGGGAGTTTACCTAGGACGGGTACCGTGGTCAGTCGGGTGGCCTTGGCGCCCCGACGGGTTTGGCAGGATGGAGAGTTGGCGTAGACCGTATTGGCTGTTGCCGCTCCAGGATAGGGTTGTAGGCAGGAAGGGGGATGGAGAGTTGGCGTAGACCGTATTGGCTATTGCCGCTCCAGGATAGGGAAGGTTGACCAAGTCGAAAGACGAAGGTGCCTTACCCACCGTGCGCTCGGGTTTTTATACACCAAAAGTGCTGACCATTGTTTGGTTGCACTTGACCGTGAGCGTACAGTGGGTTAGAATCTCGACGACGCACAGTGGTCTAGAAGTGTAAAAGATGGTGGGCGGCCATTTGGTTGACATGCCCCCCCTTCGAATAGCGTTGGACCCCAATGCTTTAAGTTAGGCTAGGCATTCTTTACAATTTTAGGTTTATACAAATGTTACTTAAATATATATTATATTTCTTCTTTTGTTTCTGTTTTCCCTTTTTCTCATGTTCCACCAGTTTGCTTGGTTTGTACTATGCCCCTGTTGGCAGAGGACGACGGGGGGTCTATTTAGTTTCGTCGTCCGCTGGAGTTTGGGTGGCTCCTGCAGGATGCGGCGTAGTGTCCTGTCCTATTGCAATTGTGACATCTCGGCCTATTGTCGAAAGTCCTTGAATTATATCGTGCTGGTGAGCTGCGTCTGGTGTTTTGTTGCATCGGTTGTCGCGGGCCTGTATATGCTTCTGTTTTGAGCTGCCGATGATCCCTGACTTGTTCGTTCTGTCGAGTGTATGTGTTTCTTCTGTTACTTTGTGGGCTATATGATGGTCTCCATGGTTCTCTGTGGTAGGCGTCTTGTTCATTGTGGCGATAATTTTCGCTGAATTTTACTGTGTTTCTAGGTTCGGATCGGGGGGTTCTTGGTGCGTTGTCTATAGTGATAGCTATTTTCTTTAATTCTGCTTCTGTTTGGGGAGGTGAGTTTGGTGTGTTTGTTAACCAATAGTAATGGTACTGGGCATCTTCCCTCAGGCCATTTTCGAAAAAGGTCCGGAACTCTTCTATGTTCAAAGTCGATTTATATTCGTGGTATAGCATGCGTAATTCGTAGAAGTATTCTCTTGTGGTTTCTTCATAATTCTGTCTTCTTCGTTCGATTTTTTGTTTTCGGACTGCCTGGAGATTTGTATCTTCGAATTCTTGTGTAAATGCTGCACAAATGTCTCGCCATGTTTTGTTGCCATTGGTCGTTGTGTACTCGTTAAACCATAGATTTGCTGCACCTTCCAAGAATGTACCAAAGTATGCGATTTTCAGATTCTCGTCCCAGCTGTTTGCTATGGCGGTTCTTTCATAGGTCCCCAGGAAGTTTGTGGCTGATCCCTTTGAAGGGTGGAACGTTGGTGGACACACGAATTGTGGCGTTGCTGCTTGTCGGGATGCGGCCATGGCATCTGCGATGGTGACGTTTAAAGTATTCATGGTTTGGGCTGGCGGGTCTTGGTTACGTGTGCTTTGGCTGACGTCAGGCGGGGCGTCGGCGATGATCTGTAGGTTGGCAGATGCTGAAGGTGTATTTACTGGTGGTCGCTTGGACGTAGTCTGTCCTGGTAGGTCCTTTTGGCTATGAACTGGGTCTACCGTGGGTGCTGACGTAGTCTGGTCGTTAGATGGCTGTGTGTTGCTGGGGGTATCGGTGAATACCACTTTGATTGGCCGCGGGGAGTTCGCAGGACTGCGACTGACTTTTTGGCTTTTATGGAATGGGGTTGCACCGGCTATTGTGCTCTGATGTTCTGGTTGGAAGTCTATAGGGGTGCTGTTTGACTTGGTGCGGCTCCTTAGCTCGTAGTTTTGCATTGACTTTCGGTTCCCACGGTGCGGGCACAGATTGATTTTTCTACCTTCACCACTGTCAGGAATTGGCGCATTCACCAATTGTCAGGATCCTTGTGGGGTGGGGTTGTGTCGTCCTTCTTGGGTTGTTCTTTGCTGCGAGGGGTTGATTGAATGTCACTGGGGACGGTTTAGTTGCTTGGAGGTCAGTCGTACAATTTTCTGAAGGGGTTGGCTCTTTGGGGGTGGGAGGGGTTGAAGAATTCTTTCCGACGTCTTGGTCCTGGTAGGCTGCTTGGTGTGAACTTGATAGGCAGATCAAGCTCTCCGGGAACGTGTAGGCGCCTCCACCATGTCACGCCGGGGGGGGGGGAGTTTAGTCCTAGAGGGGTACGTGGGGGTTGAAAAGATAAGGCGAGCTGTAAAAAACAACAACTACTTTATTAATTATTCCTTTTAGGATTCACATTTACCAGGTAGCCCGTAGAATGCCGAGCATAGTCAAATGGGCCGTCGAGGGGGTGCGTCCGGGACTTCTAGGGGAGTTTACCTAGGACGGGTACCGTGGTCAGTCGGGTGGCCTTGGCGCCCCGACGGGTTTGGCAGGATGGAGAGTTGGCGTAGACCGTATTGGCTGTTGCCGCTCCAGGATAGGGTTGTAGGCAGGAAGGGGGATGGAGAGTTGGCGTAGACCGTATTGGCTATTGCCGCTCCAGGATAGGGAAGGTTGACCAAGTCGAAAGACGAAGGTGCCTTACCCACCGTGCGCTCGGGTTTTTATACACCAAAAGTGCTGACCATTGTTTGGTTGCACTTGACCGTGAGCGTACAGTGGGTTAGAATCTCGACGACGCACAGTGGTCTAGAAGTGTAAAAGATGGTGAGCGGCCATTTGGTTGACAATAGTTTGGTGAAGTCAGCGTAGGAGCAAAGGGAAAGAAAAAAGGTGTATGTAGTACTTTTTTATTTCTAATTATAAAAAATCTACAATCTACAAGTAAAAAATACTAGTACTACTGTTTTAGCACTCAAATTTACTATAAATAGCCGACAATCGTGCTATTGATTCAGTCATTCACGGGGGTTCAAAGTAATAACATCAAATTAGCTGCAGTCATCATATGACGTCATAACTCGAGATGATGAGTTATTTTCAAAGTAATTAAAAGTTGTTTACATATTTAAATGAAAGTTTCCTAAAGCATAATCTGGGACTTTCTTGGCAGTAATAAAGCATCGTAAATCGGATGAATAAAAGTATTGGAAAAATTACGCAGTTGTTTCTTTTGTGTTTATAAGTTAGGAATAATACTTAGACATAAAAAGTGTTAAGGAATTAAATATTATACAGAGTTAGAATAAAAACTTTGATATTTTAATTACGTTTTAACTAAGCTGTTGGAAGTCAGACACATGGCCTTAAATTTCGCAACAGTCTTAGACCGAATGCAAGACAGTAGTATATTATAGTGATCGTCGCCACCCAACCCAATGAGAGTGTGGCCACACTCTCACATAGTTACCTAGTCCTACACGATTGAGAGTGCCGCCACACAAACTTGTATAGATTTAATTAGTTCATTTACATCTTCCTACACGATTGAGAGTGCCGCCACACAAACCTGCATAAATTTAATTATTTCATTTACATCTTCCTACACGATTGGGAGTGCCGCCACACAAACCTGTATAAATAGATCTAATTATATAATTTTACGAGATTATTTCTTCCTAACTTTAACCCCACTTAAGTAAAGTAGGATGACTATAAAAGACCCTAGATTTGAATGTTAAGGCAAGACAACGCTTTACCTAAACAACGCTTTTACCTAACAGTACAGTATGAAGATCTTAATTACTGAGATGTGTGAAGATTTTTTCATATCCGAAGCATATTCCCGTTTCTATGCCGGAACGGGTAACGATACCGAAGCCCAAGATATGGACTTGTATATCGGACAAACAGAGCATGCTGATTTGTGTCAAAAAGAAGCCGCAGCTTGTAAAGAATTTTAAAAATCTAAAAATTTGTATAAGTTATTGTTAGAATTTAGGATCTTAGGCTTAAAAGATCATATTTCATTAATTAAAAATCATATGCCAAAGAAAGAGTAATCTATATTATATCATACCTAGTGGAAAAATAAATAAAACAATTGAATGAAAAATAAAGTTTTTTTTCTTACTTTGTTTAGCCAGGATCTTTTAGACTTATGAAAGGCCTTCACACCACCATAAAACAGTAAAAAAAAACAGTAAACATACAGTACCCGACGAAAAACAGGCAACATATTACCGATCCAATCGTATTAAATATGATTAATGAAAAGAAAAAAAAATCTCCGTTTAGGTAGCAAATTATAATAATAACAATAATTTAAAAAAATAAAACGGTAAATAAAATTAATGTTCTTTTATTCGTTCATAAAAAACGTAGCATACAAATAATATACATTCGCTAAGGCACAAACCCAAGGTGACGTTGCATGAAACATACACTTTGGTGTTGACTGAAGCAAGGCTGGTTCTTCATCCAGTTCAATCAGTGGTTTGGACACATATTTTCTAAGAAACTCAGCCTTTTCTGTGCCTTTAACGTAAACAACTTGAACCTTTTCAGTAATCCTCGAAACTATCTCGTCAAAACAATGGATAGGGGTAGAACCTAAGTCCCAATTTATGCAATGATGATTCTTCATTAGCCAGTTCGCTTGCTTGTAACGTTTTTGACAAAGTGAATTTAGTTCGAAAGGTGGCTTGAAAATATAGTGACTAATCTTATCTCCGTCAAAAGTGGCTATTTCCTTAGGGACAAATTTATTATTATTGTCTATAAACCCTTGCACATCCATCACAAGTTTGGAACCCATATTAACTAATTTTGAAAACAGTAAATTTTAAATAAAACTATATAGTCGTTTAGAATATCAAATTCTTGAACTGCTTTTGACATTGAAAACGGAGCTTTTTATATGCTCGCTAAACCGAATAAAAAACAAATTTTGCTTGAAACGGTTTTCTTACGTTGCATCATTCATAATTTCAACACCAACTTTTACCTTGAGAACACGTGAGGTGATGCAAGTTGTCTTATTGTTATTCTCTCAGTAACCCGGGCGGAGAAAAAAAATTAGACAATAAGTAAATATGTTCTTCCTCGGGGGCGCACGATAATGGCGTTTTACTTAACTGAACAACTTTTTTAAAACTTCAGTTTAAAATTTTTAAAATCTTTAATTTCATTACCTTAGTGATAAAATAATTTTGTTAATTTTGTGCCCCCCTGTATTACGACTAATCTCTAATTTTTGATATTGGACCGCCCGACATCCTTTTTTTTTAAATAAAAATATTGTGATACTTCAGAGTACCTAAAAGTCTTGGCCCCCCTGTAGGGACAAATATACTGAAAGGGTTAAATGTTTCATCATGCATAATTTTAACGACAACTTTTACTTTTCGAATTATGCAGGCTTAGCTTTGTTGTGAGAAAACGTGAGCTGATGTAAATTGTCTCATTATGTTATTCTATGAAATGTTTCACCATTTGCCTAATTTTAAGAACTTTTTTACTTTTTTTCGAATTATGCAGGCTTAGAGTTGTTAAAAAACGTGATGCGAGGTACTATACATACTCAGTTTCGCTCGAATGTCTTTACTTAAACGTATGTGTAATTAGTGCCTCCTGTAGCAGTTTAGTTAAACCAGTTGTTAATATACTAGACAATATAATAATTCCAGCAAGCGAGGTTAGTAATAATAATAATAATAAATCTATAGACAAAGAATTTAGTTTCTTATCTCCATTGTTTGACTCTGAAGGTATTTTTAAGGAAGACCTGAGTTTCACTCATAAAATTAATCAAATTATACAAGAACTAGAAGGTATAGATAAGGAAGCATCATTAGTTCCTATCGTACCGAATAATTTTCCTAAACAATTCGATTCTATTTCAACACAAACAAATAATAAACTCTTGAACGTGGAAACACAAACTGAAGAGTGTTTTACTAATTTAGGCATAATTTAGGCATTAAAAAATCTGTATTAGACAAACAAAGAAACAAGCGTAGAACCAAAGCTACCTAAATGAGCTTAAAATTTTGTTTTCATAGTATTACCACGTTCAAGAGCTTATTATTTGTTTACTATAATAATTCTAGTTTTTTCCACTATTTTTCTAAGTATTAAAAGTAAATTTTAGTTAAATATCACTTAATTAACACTGGTTATTCCTAGATTGTATAGCAGGTTTTTAACACAAACTTTAGGCAAGAAAAAGAAAAAAGAAATGGCATTTGAGTGTAAAACATGCAACAAATCATTTAACAGAAAAGATACTTTGCTAAGACATTTGCGACAGTTCTGTCGTATGAACCGAAAAAAACAACTAATGGATAGGAAAAATGTAAAGAGACAGAAAACAGGTAATGCCAATATTTTATTGGTACTAATAATAAAAAAAAAACAAAATATGTCTGAGATAATTCTGTTTTAAACAGTATCGTTTTTTCTTTTAGGACAAAAATCGAAATACTGTTTCGATTGTAAAAAGATGTTTCCTAAAATGTTCTTTACAAGTCATCTACGCTCAAATGAACATAAAAATATCGTGTCTATATTTTCAAATGGGATTGAAAAAATCAAATCAGCATTTAAAGAAAGAATAATCTCATACAGAATCAAGTCTGAGGAAGTTCATATCAACGTCAAGCAGTTTTTTTGAAGATGTTTTTCAAAAACTAAGTAATCTATTAGCACTGGAGGTTAAAAACATAACTGTATAAAAACTAATTTGGAACTTGGAATTATTTGGGTTTTATATATAAGTCCACTAAGTGGAATTCATAGTGTGAAGTCTTTCAACACTAAATTTAAAGTACTCTTTCACACTTCCGACCTAACCCTGTATATTGATGATATGAGTAAAATAATAGATGTCAAAGCTGATGAAATGGCCGAAAGAGATTCAGGTATTTAACAAATTGTTAGTATAACTTTATTATTTGTTCGTGTTAAATTTTTCAAAATTAGTTATAAAAGTTTTCTTTTACAGGATGGAGTTTGGTCAACATTTTACATTTGGAAGTTAACATCAACAAATGTAAGCCACTCCGAGCTTCTGCCTATATTGAACTACCCAGAGATATTCAGAGGAAGGCAGCAATTGTCAATATAAGGACCAATTTTGTTTCTTCTGGTCAATCGTGGCAGCATTATACCCCCCTACATGAGTAGAGTTTGAGACAAGTTCGTATCCACACTTTACAACAGTATTAGACGTCACAGGTATTGAAGCCCCAGTAAAAATTAGTAACATCCCAAAATTTGAATTACAAAATAATATATCGATTAATGTTTATGGTTCAGAAAAACTAAAATTTGATTTCAAGTCTAAGCACGAAGTTGTTGGACCTTTACATTATACAAAGGTTAAACAAAATACGCATATTAATTTATTGTTAATCAGTGATGAAGATGCGAATTTTCATTACTGCTTAATTTCCGATTTGTCTCGATTAGTTTCTCACCAATTAACACAACATCACGGGAAAAAGTATTTTTGCGACCGTTGCTTACAATATTTCGAAACTAATGAGGAATTAACAACACACAATATTTCTGATTGTGGTCATACGAGTTAACTTACCAACCATAGAAAGTAAAATAGATACCTTTGACAACATGACACCTGGAAATGTTTTAAAATTTACAAATATTCAAAAGCAAATGGAACTTCCCTTCGTCATTTACGCGGATTTCGAATACATCCTTAACCCCTTAAATAATAAGCCCAATGACCTAGAAGCCAACCAACCTTACACTCTGAAACAATATTAACATTTTCCCTTCTCTTTCGCCTACTATAGTAAATGTACTTTAATAATAAGGCTTCAAAATTTCAACTCTAATAATTCTGCTAACGTTTTTATAAATTGGATAGAAAGAGATGTTCGTGATATTTAGAACTAATATTTACAACATAAAAAACCCATGCGTCCTTTAAGTGAATTGGAAAAACTACGACATAACTATACAAACAAGTGTCACATTTGTCAAAAATATTTAAAAACAAAATTAAGAAACGAATCTAAAAACGAGTTTGAAAGAAATACTTATAAATTAGCTAACAATAGTATATACGGAAAAACAATGGAAAATGTTGAAAAAAGAACTGACATTAGGTTGGTCACAGAGTGGTCAAAAAATAAAAGAAAAGATGGGGCGGAGAATCTCATTGCAAAACCATATTTTAAAGATTCGTTCGTATATAATGAAAACTTAGCGGCTATTCAAATGCAAAAAATAATGATTAACTATGATAAACCCGTGTACGCGGGATTCTCCATTTTGGACATATCCAAAACAATAATGTATAGTTTCTTTTACGACTTTTTAAAACCTTTATATCAAGAGAAAGTTAAATTGCTGTACACAGATACAGACTCGTTCATCTTAGAAATAGAAACCGCAAATGTTTACGAGGATATTAAAAATCATATAGATAAATTTGACACTTCAAATTATAAACCTAATAATATACATGGTATGCCCATAACAAAATCTATAGTAGGTAAATTTAAAGACGAATATGCTGGTGAACCCATTGAAAGCTTTTATGGTACAGGAGCGAAAGCTTACTGCGTTCAGACTAAAAATACTTTGCTTAAAAAAGCAAAAGGAATTAAAAAAAGTAGCATTAATAAACAGTTAAATTTGACACATTACAAGGATGTTGTTGAAAATAACTCCAAGATTTTTTGTAGCATGTATTTGTTTAGATCTCGGTCACATAATATTTTTACAGAGCTGGTAAACAAATTGGCTCTAAGCTCAACTGACACAAAACGATTTAAGGTGCCAAACTCTTTTGATAGTCTTGCATGGGGTCACCAGGATATTCCTTTGTATGAATGGTCTAGGGATCATGAAGATTGGTAATCCCCTCCCACACTAACCAAGGGGCTTACTAACACCACATTAACAGTAAAAAACAGTAAAAAAACAGTAAAAGGCAGTAAAAATAGAGTATCTAAAGAAAAACAGTGGAAAACAGTAAGAAACAGAGAGAAGTAGACGCTTAAAGTGTGGAAGGGATTTTGAATTAAAACCAGCGAACAAGGCAGTCACGTTTAGTTATTTATAATAATGGAATCGTCTAGTATCACAAGTAGTGAGTTAAACCAACATGTTAAGAAATTACAGAAGTCCTTTTGTGAGAAGGTTAGTGAGCAACAGTATTTTGCTATGAATAGTAGACCACGATGGTGTAACTTCTATCAAGATCAAGCCGAATATTATGAACAAGGTGTAGAAGCATGTGTTCAATATAATGATTGAGGAAGAACAGAGGAGCCTATCAACATGTAGGTTTAATACACTAATTGTAATAGAAATAGAATTAAAAAAAATAAAACAGTAAATAAAATTAATATTCTTTTATTTATTCATAATAAAAAAGAAAAAAAACACCATAGAAACTCCTCCCTTGCCTTTGAACAACTTAAGATGGGGAAGGAGATTTCGAATTAAAACCCAAACTACTTTTCACTTCGAGTTAATTATCTTCAAATAATGACAGCTTCATCATTACATACTATCTTTCACGAAAAGGTTATGGCTGAATATTATTTTGCTATATACAGGGTGTTTCAATAAAAACTCCCAGGCCAATTATTTCGAAAACTATAAGTGACATGTAAATTCTGTAAACGCAGTTTTTAGCCTCTATGATTGGCTTCACAACTGTGTAAAAAATGTGTTTAAATAATACAAGATGTAGGTGGCGCCATCGTGCAAAGAATTTTTTCGATGACAGGAACTTTTAAATGTTGTGGTTCTTAAAGATAATTAATTTTTGATCAAGTTTCGACTCATAAAAATTTTTGATAAATCCAACATGAGCGGGGATATTTGGGGTTAAGTTTTTTTTATTAAAATAATTTTAACGAGTATTTTAATTCTAAATATTTTTAATATCCATTAGCAGATTTTAATTAATTTTGGTAATGATTATTTTAGTGATAAAACGCTCGTGTAGCGCTGAATTATTACGACCAATGACGCCTTAACAATTAATATTGGCAAAAAAATAAGACGTCACTGAGTTTTTGGTAATTTTTATATTATTTTCGCATTAAGCAACTAAAAATATCCTTTTATTGTCTGTTAAATTGTTTTCATATCTTGCTTCGTTTTCGAGAAATAAAAAAAACAATTTTATTGTATATGCATTAGGAAACAAAACCATAAATTATCAAAACGTTCTATTTTTTGTTGTTTAAAAGCAAAGTTAAAACATTAAAGCATAATGAAATAAACTTAAAAGATGTTTTAAATTTTATGAAAGAACTGATGAGAAATTATACAAAATTATAAATAAAAATTAGAAGAATACCAAAAACTAACTAATGGGGTCAAATGAGGTGTTCAAAATTATTACCGTTTTCATACACACACATAGAAAATCGATATAATAATTCGGTTCTGCAAACTCTTAATAGTGTATTTTGATTAATAGCGGCTATAGTAGCATAAATTTTGTTGTACAGGTCAGCAATGTCTTCTATTGATTCCTTGTAGATTTCATTTTGTAAGTAGTCCCATAAGTAAAAGTCCATCGGGGTGAGATCAGGGGACCTTGCTGGCCATCTAAGATCCCCATTTGCGCTGATTACTTTTCCTGGAAACGTCACATTTAGATGATTCATAACGATATTGCTATTGTGTGCTGGGCACCGTCTTGGTGAAACCACCTAGTATTTACGTCAATTCCTACATTTTGTAACAACAAAGGGAAATCGTTTTGCAGAAATTGTGAATAACGAACTGAAGTTAAATGTTCATGGTACAAATAGGGCCCGATTATGTAACCATTTACAATACCACACCAAGTTAGGATTTTCCCGGGACAAGTAGCGACAATTATGTCTGTTAGTTACTCCATTATTGTGAAACCAGGATTCGTCACTCCACATAATTTGGTTTAATAGGTTTGGATTTTCTTCAAAAAGAATATGAAAATGTGCCAAAAAGTTTAATCTGCGCTGGTAATCTTCTGGTTGTAGATGATGCACTAAATGAATCTTGTATGAAAAAAAATCATTTCCTTTTGGGATTCTGCGACACGAACTTACTGTAATATTAGTTTCATCTTTTAATTTTTGTAATGACGTTTGTGGGCTATTTTCTACTGTTTGTAGGACTATAGCTACATTTTCGTCATTCGTAACCCTCTTCCCTCTTGGAACCTTTTCTTTTTTAAAGCTACCATATGTAGCTAAGTTGATACACAAAGCTACAAAAGATTTGCGATCGGGCGTTGGTCTATCTGGAAAACGAGCTCGATAGCAGCGCACAGTTTCTGAAACATTTTGATGGCATTCTTCATAAACTAAAACCATGTTCAATTTGTCTTGATTTATATGGTGAACCATTTTTATTTTTAAAATGTAGAAATTGCAAATTCTGACACTGACACTGAGTGTTAATAATGTTAATTATTTAATGATTTTTGTTTTCCAGAGATATGCATTTTTATTTCTCGAAAACGAAGCAAGATATGAAAACAATTTAACAGACAATAAAAGGATATTTTTAGTTGCTTAATGCGAAAATAATATAAAAATTACCAAAAACTCAGTGACGTCTTATTTTTTTGCCAATATTAATTGTTAAGGCGTCATTGGTCGTAATAATTCAGCGCTACACGAGCGTTTTATCACTAAAATAATCATTACCAAAATTAATTAAAATCTGCTAATGGATATTAAAAATATTTATAATTAAAATACTCGTTAAAATCATTTTAATAAAAAAAAACTTAACCCCAAATATCCCCGCTCATGTTGGATTTATCAAAAATTTTTATGAGTCGAAACTTGATCAAAAATTAATTATCTTTAAGAACCACAACATTTAAAAGTTCCTGTCATCGAAAAAATTCTTTGCACGATGGCGCCACCTACATCTTGTATTATTTAAACACATTTTTTACACAGTTGTGAAGCCAATCATAGAGGCTAAAAACTGCGTTTACAGAATTTACATGTCACTTATAGTTTTCGAAATAATTGGCCTGGGAGTTTTTATTGAAACACCCTGTATAGTAAACCACGATGGACTTCTTCCCATCAAGATTTAGAAAAATACTATGGAAGTGGTGTGGAGGCATGTGCGCATTATTTTTGGAAACTTCAAACATTATGGAGCTGGTGAACAAATTTCAGAACAATGAGTTTTATGAAGAACTACTGAGCTTAAAAGACTATATTACCGATCCTGGGGATATAGATATATTTTGATAGTAAAAAATGCCTTTTCAAAATACGTCTGGGCTCAGCCCCTTAAAAGTAAGCAAGGAAAAGAGGTTACTCGAGCTATGAAAACAATATTAGACCAAACCAGTAAGCCCACAAATTTACAAACTGATTTAGGCAAGGAGTTTTACAATAAAGATTTTCAACAGCTTATGAACGAGTTTAAAATCAATCATTACAGCAGTTTTTCTAACCTGAAAGCGAGTATAGTTGAACGTGTTAATCGAACTCTTAAAAATAGTATGTGGAAATATTTTAGTAATCAGGGCAGTTATAAATGGTATACCGCATTGTCAAGTATTATCGAAAAATATAATAATACCACTCATAGCACTACAGGTTATAAACCGGTTGAGGTTAGCCCAAGAAATGAAAAAACTATATTACTAAATTCTTTCACTTTTAAAAAAATAATCGATTTAAATAGAAAGTTTAATGTGAATGACTTTGTTAGAATTTCCAAGCAAAGAAAAGCGTTTGATAAGGGATATACCCCAAATTGGTCGACTGAAATTTTTCAAATAAGAAAAGTAAACCTGACAAACCCCACCACATATCTTCTGAAGGATCAGAAAAATCAAAATATTGAAGGAGGATTTTACCACGAGGAGCTACAGAAAGTGAAACATCCTGACGTGTACTTAGTTGAAAAAATATTGAGAAAGAAAGGAAGTATGGTGTTTGTTAAATGGCTAGGATTTGACAAATCACACAACTCATGGATTCCAAAAAAAGATATTTTGTAATAAATAGATTGAGAAATAAAACAATATTATTAATTAAATGTATTTTATTACTAATTAAATTTGAATCTATTAACATATATTAACATTCTATGTTCTACATTTAAAACATTAGCAAGTATAATTTCACATTGTTGAATTCGTCTTTTGAATCGGAGAATATTGTCTTTCAAAGTTATTTTTCGAGCATTCCTATAGGCAAATAACCATACAACTAGCATATGAACTCTATTTCGATCTTCACAGAAACTCACTGTTTTCTTCATACTTTCTTTTTTGTCCATTTCTTGACAGCATCTTTTCCAACTCGTTCGGATACATTGTCGCAAATTCTAGCATGGTACATACATTTTCACTGTTTGGATTTTGAGTTGGATTTAAAACAGTATAAATATTTGTAAGCAAGTCGCCTGCATTTTTTATATTAGTTTTAAACACATTAAAATATTGTAAAAAGTCCTGTCTTTTAACAATTTCAATCCTGTAATTAATTATATCCATTAGTGTCCACAATTGATCCAGGGATTCACAAGCAAGACTCACATAGTATCCATTACTTTTTTTGATTTTGATTACTGGACGTTGCTGATACATTTCAAAGTAAATTGTAAAATCGCCAAATTTCAACGGAGTGGTATTATCACTAAACGAGTAAAAATAGCTGGTTAGAACGCCTTGATAGCTAAGCAAATTTTTCCACTCTTCTTCAGTCAGGAATATTTTGAACCCATTATGGCCCCCAATAACCACTTTCGGGGAAAAGTTCTCCAAGTTTAATCCAACACTTATAAATTTAGTTAAGGACTTGTTTAAGTAATACATTTTAGCATTTAAAATATTTTCATTATATTTATTTTCGCCACTAACCTCACTTTTCTTGGTGACATATTCGTAACCCTGATTTAAATTAAATGTAGAATACATCTTATTTACTAAATTGTAATACCAGAATTACTTGTTATATATCCGCTTCCCCACCAAGTTTTATTTAAAAGGTCAACAAATGTAAACTTTAGTAATAAGTAATTAAAACACTATACGATTTTTTTTTCTTTAAAACATTTATTATATAGAAAAATAACTTGATATAAGATTATATAGTAAAAATAATAGAAAAGTTAAAACAATTGGTCTTAATATATTACAATCATTTTGTTGCATTGGTAACATTTTTGGTATTTTGTCTTTCATTTTCTGTTGCCACAAACACTCGATTAGATCACAATGTTTATTCAATTTATAATGTTCCTCAATAGGACAGTCTTCATATCTCCAATCAAATATTTCTACACCACAATAAAAACATTTGCAAACATCTTCAATCATTAAATAATAAAATCCACAGACTGCTAATATTTCAGGTGATAATTTTCCATTCCATTTTTTAAACGAAATTATTCGTTGGTCATAGCTGCTATAAAAATAGTTGTCAAAAGATTCTAAGCACATTATTAATTAAAACTGAAATATTTCACAGTCCCGTAAGCTCTTAATATACCTTAATAATTAATATACCTAAAGTGGAGGGGATTACCAATCTTCATGATCCCTAGACCATTCATACAAAGGAATATCCTGGTGACCCCATGCAAGACTATCAAAAGAGTTTGGCACCTTAAATCGTTTTGTGTCAGTTGAGCTTAGAGCCAATTTGTTTACCAGCTCTGTAAAAATATTATGTGACCGAGATCTAAACAAATACATGCTACAAAAAATCTTGGAGTAATTTTCAACAAAATCCTTGTAATGTGTCAAATTTAACTGTTTATTAATGCTACTTTTTTTAATTCCTTTTGCTTTTTTAAGCAAAGTATTTTTAGTCTGAACGCAGTAAGCTTTCGCTCCTGTACCATAAAAGCTTTCAATGGGTTCACCAGCATATTCGTCTTTAAATTCACCTACTACAGATTTTGTTATGGGCATACCATGTATATTATTAGGTTTATAATTTGAAGTGTCAAATTTATCTATATGATTTTTAATATCCTCGTAAACATTTGCGGTTTCTATTTCTAAGATGAACGAGTCTGTATCTGTGTACAGCAATTTAACTTTCTCTTGATATAAAGGTTTTAAAAATTCGTAAAAGAAACTATACATTATTGTTTTGGATATGTCCAAAATGGAGAATCCCGCGTACACGGGTTTATCATAGTTAATCATTATTTTTTGCATTTGAATAGCCGCTAAGTTTTCATTATATACGAACGAATCTTTAAAATATGGTTTTGCAATGAGATTCTCCGCCCCATCTTTTCTTTTATTTTTTGACCACTCTGTGACCAACCTAATGTCAGTTCTTTTTTCAACATTTTCCATTGTTTTTCCGTATATACTATTGTTAGCTAATTTATAAGTATTTCTTTCAAACTCGTTTTTAGATTCGTTTCTTTATTTTGTTTTTAAATATTTTTGACAAATGTGACACTTGTTTGTATAGTTATGTCGTAGTTTTTCCAATTCACTTAAAGGACGCATGGGTTTTTTATGTTGTAAATATTAGTTCTAAATATCACGAACATCTCTTTCTATCCAATTTATAAAAACGTTAGCAGAATTATTAGAGTTGAAATTTTGAAGCCTTATTATTAAAGTACATTTACTATAGTAGGCGACAGAGAAGGGAAAATGTTAATATTGTTTCAGAGTGTAAGGTTGGTTGGCTTCTAGGTCATTGGGCTTATTATTTAAGGGGTTAAGGATGCATTCGAAATCCGCGTAAATGACGAAGGGAAGTTCCATTTGCTTTTGAATATTTGTAAATTTTAAAACATTTCCAGGTGTCATGTTGTCAAAGGTATCTATTTTACTTTCTATGGTTGGTAAGTTAACTCGTATGACCACAATCAGAAATATTGTGTGTTGTTAATTCCTCATTAGTTTCGAAATATTGTAAGCAACGGTCGCAAAAATACTTTTTCCCGTGATGTTGTGTTAATTGGTGAGAAACTAATCGAGACAAATCGGAAATTAAGCAGTAATGAAAATTCGCATCTTCATCACTGATTAACAATAAATTAATATGCGTATTTTGTTTAACCTTTGTATAATGTAAAGGTCCAACAACTTCGTGCTTAGACTTGAAATCAAATTTTAGTTTTTCTGAACCATAAACATTAATCGATATATTATTTTGTAATTCAAATTTTGGGATGTTACTAATTTTTACTGGGGCTTCAATACCTGTGACGTCTAATACTGTTGTAAAGTGTGGATACGAACTTGTCTCAAACTCTACTCTTGTAGGGGGGTATAATGCTGCCACGATTGACCAGAAGAAACAAAATTGGTCCTTATATTGACAATTGCTGCCTTCCTCTGAATATCTCTGGGTAGTTCAATATAGGCAGAAGCTCGGAGTGGCTTACATTTGTTGATGTTAACTTCCAAATGTAAAATGTTGACCAAACTCCATCCTGTAAAAGAAAACTTTTATAACTAATTTTGAAAAATTTAACACCAACAAATAATAAAGTTATACTAACAATTTGTTAAATACCTGAATCTCTTTCGGCCATTTCATCAGCTTTGACATCTATTATTTTACTCATATCATCAATATACAGGGTTAGGTCGGAAGTGTGAAAGAGTACTTTAAATTTAGTGTTGAAAGACTTCACACTATGAATTCCACTTAGTGGACTTATATATAAAACCCAAATAGTTCCAAGTTCCAAATTAGTTTTTATACAGTTATGTTTTTAACCTCCAGTGCTAATAGATTACTTAGTTTTTGAAAAACATCTTCAAAAAAACTGCTTGACGTTGATATGAACTTCCTCAGACTTGATTCTGTATGAGATTATTCTTTCTTTAAATGCTGATTTGATTTTTTCAATCCCATTTGAAAATATAGACACGATATTTTTATGTTCATTTGAGCGTAGATGACTTGTAAAGAACATTTTAGGAAACATCTTTTTACAATCGAAACAGTATTTCGATGTTTGTCCTAAAAGAAAAAACGATACTGTTTAAAACAGAATTATCTCAGACATATTTTGTTTTTTTTTTATCATTAGTACCAATAAAATATTGCCATTACCTGTTTTCTGTCTCTTTACATTTTTCCTATCCATTAGTTGTTTTTTTCGGTTCATACGACAGAACTGTCGCAAATGTCTTAGCAAAGTATCTTTTCTGTTAAATGATTTGTTGCATGTTTTACACTCAAATGCCATTTCTTTTTTCTTTTTCTTGCCTAAAGTTTGTGTTAAAAACCTGCTATACAATCTAGGAATAACCAGTGTTAATTAAGTGATATTTAACTAAAATTTACTTTTAATACTTAGAAAAATAGTGGAAAAAACTAGAATTATTATAGTAAACAAATAATAAGCTCTTGAACGTGGTAATACTATGAAAAATTCTCTGCTATAGTATTACCACTTGTACCAAATACTTCTTTAATTTTTACCCATTTCTGCTTCCCTCTAGTTGTTAAATTTTTTCCATGGTTTTCGTAAAAGTCATTTAAACAAAATTTTAAGCTCATTTAGGTAGCTTTGGTTCTACGCTTGTTTCTTTGTTTGTCTAATACAGATTTTTTAATGCCTAAATTATGCCTAAATTAGTAAAACACTCTTCAGTTTGTGTTTCCACGTTCAAGAGTTTATTATTTGTTTGTGTTGAAATAGAATCGAATTGTTTAGGAAAATTATTCGGTACGATAGGAACTAATGATGCTTCCTTATCTATACCTTCTAGTTCTTGTATAATTTGATTAATTTTATGAGTGAAACTCAGGTCTTCCTTAAAAATACCTTCAGAGTCAAACAATGGAGATAAGAAACTAAATTCTTTGTCTATAGATTTATTATTATTATTATTACTAACCTCGCTTGCTGGAATTATTATATTGTCTAGTATATTAACAACTGGTTTAACTAAACTGCTACAGGAGGCACTAATTACACATACGTTTAAGTAAAGACATTCGAGCGAAACTGAGTATGTATAGTACCTCGCATCACGTTTTCTAACAACTCTAAGCCTGCATAATTCGAAAAAAAGTAAAAAAGTTGTTAAAATTAGGCAAATGGTGAAACATTTCATAGAATAACATAATAAGACAATTTACATCAGCTCACGTTTTCTCACAACAAAGCCAAGCCTGCATAATTCGAAAAGTAAAAGTTGTCGTTAAAATTATGCATGATGAAACATTTAACCCTTTCAGTATATTTGTCCCTACAGGGGGGCCAAGACTTTTAGGTACTCTGAAGTATCACAATATTTTTATTTAAAAAAAAAGGATGTCGGGCGGTCCAATATCAAAAATTAGAGATTAGTCGTAATACAGGGGGGCACAAAATTAACAAAATTATTTTATCACTAAGGTAATGAAATTAAAGATTTTAAAAATTTTAACAACGTTACAAGCAAGCGAACTGGCTAATGAAGAATCATCATTGCATTAACTGGAACCTAGGATCTACCCCTATCCATTGTTTTGACGAGATAGTTTCGAGGATTACTGAAAAGGTTCAAGTTGTTTACGTTAAAGGCACAGAAAAGGCTGAGTTTCTTAGAAAATATGTGTCCAAACCACTGATTGAACTGGATGAAGAACCAGCCTTGCTTCAGTCAACACCAAAGTGTATGTTTCATGCAACGTCACCTTGGGTTTGTGCCTTAGCGAATGTATATTATTTGTATGCTACGTTTTTTATGAACGAATAAAAGAACATTAATTTTATTTACCGTTTTATTTTTTTAAATTATTGTTATTATTATAATTTGCTACCTAAACGGAGATTTTTTTTCTTTTCCTTAATCATATTTAATACGATTGGATCGGTAATATGTTGCCTGTTTTTCGTCGGGTACTGTATGTTTACTGTTTTTTTTTACTGTTTTATGGTGGTGTGAAGGCCTTTCATAAGTCTAAAAGATCCTGGCTAAACAAAGTAAGAAAAAAAACTTTATTATTCATTCAATTGTTTTATTTATTTTTCCACTAGGTATGATATAATATAGATTACTCTTTCTTTGGCATATGATTTTTAATTAATGAAATATGATCTTTTAAGCCTAAGATCCTAAATTCTAACAATAACTTATACAAATTTTTAGATTTTTAAAATTCTTTACAAGCTGCGGCTCCTTTTTGACACAAATCAGCATGCTGTGTTTGTTCGATATACAAGTCCATATCTTGGGCTTCGGTATCGTTACCCGTTCTGGCATAGAAACGGGAATATGCTTCGGATATGAAAAAATCTTCACACATCTCAGTAATTAAGATCTTCATACTGTACTGTTAGGTAAAAGCGTTGTCTAGGTAAAGCGTTGTCTTGCCTTAACATTCAAATCTAGGGTCTTTTATAGTCATCCTACTTTACTTAAGTGGGGTTAAAGTTAGGAAGAAATAATCTCGTAAAATTATATAATTAGATCTATTTATACAGGTTTGTGTGGCGGCAATCCCAATCGTGTAGGAAGATGTAAATGAAATAATTGAATCTATACAGGTTTGTGTGGCGGCACTCCCAATCGTGTAGGAAGATGTAAATGAAATAATTGAATCTATACAGGTTTGTGTGGCGGCACTCCCAATCGTGTAGGAAGATGTAAATGAAATAATTGAATCTATACAGGTTTGTGTGGCGGCACTCTCAATCGTGTAGGAAGATGTAAATGAAAAAATTAAATTAATGCAAGTTTGTGTGGCGGCACTCTCAATCGTGTAGGAAGATGTAAATGAAGTAATTAAATTTATGCAGGTTTGTGTGGCGGCACTCTCAATCGTGTAGGAAGATGTAAATGAACTAATTAAATCTATACAAGTTTGTGTGGCGGCACTCTCAATCGTGTAGGACTAGGTAACTATGTGAGAGTGTGGCCACACTCTCATTGGGTTGGGTGGCGACGATCACTATAATATACTACTCAAGACGTGCTGCTACCGTCTTCGCCGAGCGGCTTCCTGGAGGCCTGGATCATCGATGCCATGGGTGGAGTCTCACCTAATGGACAATCAGAGCTCCAGGGAGTCTGCTATGACTCATCCGTCGACTCTGCGGAGGTGGCGAAGGGCCCAGACCGAGATGCCAACTCAGCAATTGGTGTCCAGGACCTGTTAGGGTTCCCTAAACCTCCGTCCGGCTGCCGGCCGAGTGGCATAGAAGTGGCAAGCGACCCAAACCCCGTGGGTGGCTCAAAAAGGGCATTAACAACGAAGCCTGAAGAAGAGGATCTCTGGTCGTGGTGTAAAGATGTGCAGCCGTGGGGAATGCTGGGTGAAAACGAAGAAAAAGACGTTTATGTCGAACTAGCTGATCGTCAGCGTATTACAAATTGGAGTGCGCATGCGTCCGAGCTACCTGGGAAGGTGGACGTATCGTATCGCTTCACTACCAAGGCTATTTTGTAATTTTATAAATTAAATTAATATAGGCTGCAATGGCATAGAAATTGTTATATTTTAAGAGCCGATATATATTTTCAGTGCAGTATATTACTATTCATTTATACAAATAATATTAGTTTATTCTATATTGTTTTTCTTGGAACATAAAATCGATTTATACTTTTTGTCGGCATTTTTTGAAAAAGGCGAGAAAAGAACTTCAGCGAGTTTAAGCCCAATGCAAAAATGTTATGCAATGTTACTATACATTATTACTGTACTGTATTGATGAATTGCCATAAAACCTCGACGGTATCGTACGGTGAAAATAAAATATTTTTCTCTTCTAACCATCTTTGTTAATCCGCCTTTAACCATTTTTTTGTGGGCCACTTAAAATAAGCCTGGCATTGTCGATAAATCCACATTCGCCCCCTGCATGCAAAACAATGTATCTAAAAATATAAATTAAATGACGATTAGTGTTCACTAAGAGAATTTATCTCCAGAAGGGGGGCCTTCATTTTGGTCTTGTAGAGTAAAGACTATTATCCAATCATCCACCATGTCCAGTAGCCATGCGGGTCCTTCAAACAATATTCTAAATGGAAATGGTGTGAAAACTGGAGTTGTTAAAAGACCCGAGATTAGCAACTTCCAAATTGACTTCTGCAATATAAGAGGACTGAACTCGAACATCAATGCAGTCCATCAACATCTACAATCTACCAAACTTCATGTACTTGCACTAACCGAAACCAAAGTCAGATCATCGATTAGTACGGTCAGCTATTTATATCCTGGGTACGACTTTCATCACCGATTTAGGCGGAATTCTGGCCTTTGTCTCTTTGTCCGGAGTGATATTTCTTGTCAACGAGAGGAGACACTCGAGCCTAACGACTTTGATGTAATGTGGTTTAAAATATCAACGCAGAGAATTACTAAATTCATCTGCTGCCTTTACCGGCCGCCAAGCGATACCCATTATAGAGACTTGTTCTCCTCTCTTGCTAATACTATCGACTTTTTGCAAACCCACCATCCCAATTCCGAAGTTGTCATCCTTGGTGACTTCAACATTCATAATGTCAACTGGCTCAAATACTCAAACATGACTGACGAACAAGGTCGTGAAGCCGAATCCTTTGCCATCAGCTCTGGCCTCACCCAGCTGGTGGGTGAACCAACTCGGATTCCAGACCGAGATGGTGATTTTGCTAGTTTGTTAGATCTTTTCTTAACTTCAAACCCCGACTTGTACACTGTCACCGTGAAGCCGCCGTTAGGAACGTCTGACCACAACCTTATTTCGGCACTGAACAAACTACCAATTAGTGCTGAAGAGCCTCCTAAACCACGCAAGATATGGCATTATACATCAGCTAAATGGGAGGACCTAAGGGACAATTTTCAAACCTTTCCTTGGCGGGACGTTTGTTTTACCTCTGATGATCCATCCATCTGTGCAACAGAAATATCGGAGGTTATCCTTACTGGCATGGAAGCCTTCATCCCTTTCTCAAAAAAGTGCCCTTCTAACGGCAAGCCTTGGTTTACCAAAAATTGCGAACGAGCTGTTAAATCAAAAAATTATTACTACCGACAATGGCGTAAAAATCCTACCGCCGAAAATCGTACCATCTTTGTTAACGCTCGAAACCAATGCAAGCAAACGATAAACCAAAGCAAAGAAGCACACAACCAGAGGATCAGAGACAAACTTCTTGAATGTCCTAGCGGCTCAAAATCATTTTGGTCGGTAGCTAAGGCCGTCAGTCAGAACTTTACCAAGTCAACCATTCCATCTCTAACACGTTCTGATGGCACCATTGCGACCAAAGCACAGGAAAAAGCAAACTTACTGGCGGAACTATTCTCTTCACATTCAACGGTAAATTTTCAGGGAAGTACTCCACCGAAAATTACCCATGTAGAATCGAGAATGCCCGATATTGTCTTTCGCCACCGCCATGTTAAACGAATCTTGAGGAGTCTCGACACTAAAAAGGCTTCTGGTACTGACGATATTCCAGTCATTGTAATTAAGACATGCGCTGACGAACTGACACCGGTATTTTGTAGGCTTTTTAACTTATCCTACAAAAAAGGAATATTTCCTTCTTGCTGGAAAACTGCGAGAGTCCAGCCCATACCCAAAAAAGGCAAGAAGACTTTGCCAAACAACTATCGTCCAGTCGCATTGCTTTCGGTTATATCAAAAGTTATGGAGAAGGCTATCAACGAAAAATTACTAAAATACCTGGAAGGCTTCAACATTATTAGTGACCGCCAGTATGGATTCCGTAAGTCTAGATCAACAGGAGACCTTCTCGCTTATGTTACTCATGTTTGGAACAACGCAATAGAACACCATGGGGAGTCCCGGGCGGTAGCACTGGACATTTCCAAGGCTTTTAACCGAGTATGGCATGAGGGGCTCCTAACTAAAGTGAGAGCATACGGAATGCCGGTTCAATTTTGTTTATGGCTGTCGAGCTTTCTTAAAGACCGTTCTCTGCGAGTGGCAATGGACGGATTTCTTTCAGACACATTTAACATCAACGCCGGAGTCCCTCAAGGTTCTATATTGTCGCCCACCCCTTTCTTACTATACATTAACGATCTTTTGGAAAAAACTAAAAATCCTATATATAGCTTCGCTGATGACAGCACACTTGTTTCATCTTTTACTTTGGATGCTCGGACATCGGCTGCTAATGCACATCTCTATAGGCAGCAAGAGGTCTCACATCTCAACAAAGACCTGGAAGAAATTCTGTCATGGGGTGACAGTAACCAAGTAGAATTTAACGCTAAAAAGACCCAGACGGCAGTTTTTTCTAAAAAAGTTAATGTTGAAGAACCGGATATAGTTATGGCGGGACACTCAATTCCCTTGACTTCATCAATTCATTTATTGGGCGTTAATTTGGATAGTCATATGTCTTGGCATAGTCACGTTGCGGCTATTGCTATGGCAGCCTCGCAGAAGCTTGGAGTACTTTTCCGGGCAAAGAACCTCTATACACCCCAACAACTTTTGATGCTCTATAAAGCCCAAATTCGACCATCACTGGAGTACTGTTCGCATATTTGGGGCTCTGCTCCTAAACATACCCTGAGATTGCTAGATTCCATTCAAAGAAGAGCCATTCGCTTGATCGGTGACCATAGTCTGACAAACAACCTGGAAAGCCTTGAACATCGAAGGCAGGTTGGCGACTGGAGTCTATTTTACAAATATTTTCATGGCAAGTGTTCAACCGAGGTTGCCCGCTTAATACCACCCAGAGCGGTGCATGGTAGAAATACGCGACGAGCCACTGCAGCCCACCAGTACGTGATTCAGCTTAGTGTCCCTCGAACGACACTGTTTCAAAATTCTTTCATCTGGAGAACGTCATCACTCTGGAACGGCCTCCCTGAGATCGTGTTCCCCAACGAGTATAATCTCCAAAGATTCAAGACCAACGTGAATCGTTTCCTGCGCACACGCACCGCTCCTAGAGCGCCATAAAGGATTTATCCTGTAGTGTTGTGCCTTATTATAAAAAAAAAAAAAAAAAAATGGTTTTTTGTACCTTTACTTCTTTACTTAGGTTAACTTATATTTATTAATTCGTATATTGACCTGTACCCTTCTCCAGATTCATTCCTGACAGATTTAATGTTATCATCCTGCCAAGATTTTCTAAATGTTCCATTAGAAAAATTCAAGTCTCGTCCAGAAAAACACATGGTTTTCTATCGGGACCAAGCTCAGCGTTTTCCATGCACGTAGACAGAAATCTTCGCCGTTTATTTGCAATACATGGCTTTTCCATAAGCGCACGGCGATTGTCTTCCTTCTTATAGAAGAAGCCTAAGCTTTTTACCAAACTTAGGAGACTGCTTATGCTTCCAAGATACATTTCCTTGCGATGAAGTTGGTCTTGCAGTTTCTTTATTGTAACTGGTTTTCCTACGAACAATATGGCGTTATATTAAATATTAAAATTACAGAATAATACACGTGTTTCATCCAGACGCATGACACACTGGTAGAAATAGATACACCAATTTATGCTTAGTACTTAATGGTATGCGCAAATATATCATTTTTGCAAATAAATGGACTAAGAAATAAAATGTGGAAAAAAAAAATTGGAAAAAATACTTACTTGAATGGGGCTATTGGAGGATGTACGTCTTTAAAATAATTATAAACATTTTGCACAAATTTTTGGGCCAACTCATTGCCATGTAAAACAGAAAACGCATTTTTCTAAAAATTGTAATAATAATTATACATCATTTTACGACTAGGTATTTAAAACTTTTTGACATGGCCATAGGGTAAGCATATTGTGTTTATATAGTTATATATACATATATGGTGGAGTAGCATGCAACAAAATATATTGATTAATTGTTTATGGAACACTCTCCTCCCTAATCCTATCAGGATAATGATTTTTTTTTTATTTTTATTTATTAATAAATAATGGGGTAAAAGATAACGCCCTTGGAAGAGTCAAAAAGTTGCACGGCATAAACGTTGCCCTGTTTTCTTTAGGAATATTATCCATTGAGGTACTTGGAAGACAATAATTATGATCCATTATCATTTTACGCCTAAAAAAGATAAATACCGTATAAAAGTAGTTTGCGGTTAATGTATTTAACTTACCGTTCCGTAACAAATAAACACCAAAACACGTAGGTGGTAGGTACGTCCAAAATAGAAGTCTTTAATAAACTTATTTAAATACAAAACACACGAGAACAATTAAAAACACAGCAAAACACTTAACGAGAAAAAAAGCTCGTGGCGATGTCCCTGATGTCAGTGGGCTTTGGGCTAATTACGGCTCTATGATGGGTTGGGGATATTTACTGGTCCAGCTAGTTACTGTCATTTGTCTATTGTCAAATGTCGAACGACGAGACGAGCCGTGAATCCGACTATAGTAAAGTCCTCTATTATGAATCGCTGTTCTAAGACTGATATGACTGACATACGCTTCATTTACGGACTTGCTGATGACAATTGATTACAATCTAGGCGGTTGTACATTGGACGATTTCCTCATTGTGAATGTTTCTGATAGAGAAGCTACCAAAATATTCATCAACGTCTTCATGAAACAGGCACAATGAAACGAAATGGCGGACCAGGAAGGCAGGTATGACAGTAAGAACGATAGAAGTGAAAGAGAACGTGCTGGGCATGATAGAGGAAGGTCCAGGTACTTCTTCTCGAAAAGTTGCAAATCTTTTAACTAAAGTAATGGGACTGTTTGGAAAATCCTTAGTGACTATTTGTTGTACCCATACCACATACAACGCGTTTAGGCACTTCTCTCTGCTAGTTTTTCTCCACAGATTGCATTCTGTCAATGTTTTTTGCACAAATTGGTTCAAATCCTTTAACTACTGACGCTGATTTTTTTTACCGATAAAGCAAATTTCTCAAGAAACGCAATAGGGAATTTTCAAAACAACCATGCGTGGACTGAAGAAAACCCACATGAGGTACTTGAACATTGTTTTCAGCATCAGCTCTCAATGAACGTTTGGGTTGGAATTGTGGGGAATGCCTGATTGGACCGGTTCTTCTACCAGGAAGATTTACCGGCCAGGTGTATCGCAATTTTTTGGACCAATCGCTATCTCTATTTCTGGAGGATGTGTCATTGGCAACAAGAAATACAATGTGGTTTATGCACGTTGGTGCACCAGCGCAATTTAGTGTGGTTACTCGTGAGTTTTTAACAGTAACAAACAGAGATCGCTGGATTGGTCGAGGTGGACTTCACTAATGGCTTGCTAGATCTCCCGACTTATACCCTCTGGATTATTTCCTTAAGGCCATCTAAAGTCATTAGTTTATACTACTCCAGTGGAGAATGTGGAAGATTTAAGAAATCGGATAATTGCTGGTGTTTTTGAAAGAATTCGGCAGTCAATCAGGAGAAAATTGGATTCTTGCATCCTAACTGGAGGTTGTCATTTTCAACAGTGCTAGTAGATTAATAAACTTCACGTGTAATTTTTGATAATAAAATGATGTTATTCTTAAAAATATTTCTCGCCCTTCGAAACAAAGCGCTTCCCAAAATCAGCAAAGGACAAAACATTTTTAGAATAGCATTAATAAATTAAAATTAAAATATTTGTATAGGTACAATCACCAATCACACGAATAATCGATTAAAATATAAAAGCAAACAGTAGATTCGCTGATACCGATAACTTGCAGAAAAATTAGAGATAGCTTCAGGCTTCAGGTTAGTAACATGAACGTAACCGCATTTAATTCAAATTGTTAACAGTTTTACGAGAAAACAGGAACGAACTCTGAAAGGAAAGATAGACCATTGGTTTAAATACACGTCCCGGTTATTTTTTAATATGGTTCAACACAAAACAACCGCTACGTTATCGCTTGACAAGAAAATATATTATTTTTAAACCAGATTGGACCGTATTAGCACACTTAAGTCGAGAGCCATGTGAGTATAAACCGGTTCAGAATTTAATTCCTGATAATTCATAGTTATTTTGTTGAAAAATATGTCATTAGTTACCAAGTTGTAAAATGCATTTGTCAAATATCTTTTAATCAGTGGAGAGTAAAGGTGCGTTGTGCGCCATATTATTATAAAAATATTTCTGGAGTTCTGTTGCACGAAACTAAATTCTACACAACTCTCATATACTCATTTTTTTCTATAGGTACTTATAACCTATTCTTTCTAAATTAATGATTACATCCAGGATTTTTTTGCCCTAATTTGACAGAATTTTTTTATGATGAATTTTTAATATTTGTCAACGAAATACCACAGTACATATCAAATGGCATAGCCATTATGTATTCTGACGATACCTCAGTGGTGATCTCATCACGGAGCTCGGAGAAATTGACCAATAAAATATATTTAACTATTAAGGAATTTAGTGAATGGTGTGCTAAAACCCATCTCATTTTGAATACTGAAAAGAATATAAATTTCAGAACTTCAAAATTAAAACCGGATATTCACTTAAACAATAATTTGGATAGTGACAAGAGTACAAAGTTTTTTGGATTGTACCTTGATGAATATCTCTCATGGAACAGCCATAAAAACCATATAAGCCGAAAAATTAATGCGAGATACTACGCAATATCTCAGTTGAGAGACCTAGTGGTAGAGCCTGCATTGATTAACATCTACTATTCATTAATATATTCTCATTTAAGTTACAATGTGATGCTATGGGGAAATGCTACAAATTGCCAAAGAATTTTTACCAATCAAAAGAGAATTATAAGACTTATTTTTAAACTTAACACTATAAGTAGCTGTAAGCCAGTTTTCATAGAAATGAAAATTTTATCCTTCCCTTCCTTATACAGGGTCGTTGGTATGTGTGGAAACGGTCTATTATTTCTTAAAGCACAACAGTTAGCAAAAAATTTTGGAGATAAAAGTTTTAGGGTTTTTTATAGTCTATTAGAATTTTAAAAAAATCAAGTATACAGGATGAGTCAGAATGCCGGCCGTAGAGAAATAAAGTTACTTTTTTTTAATGGAATACCCTCTATCTTAGAATATTTTTGGATTTCACGTAAAATTACAATTATTTTTTATTAAGTGCATCATTAGTCTAAACCTAATAGTTTCCGAGATATCGACTTCTGAAAGATGACATTTTTGAATTTTGACAGCTTCTAGCTCTCTAACGGTACGTCTTAGAGTAAAACGGCGTGCATGTCCCTATCTTAGTTTTCAACTATCTTTCTAAAAGTGTCAACTTCCGGTTAAACCGGATGTAGGTCAAAAGCCGAAAATATAGTACTTCCGGTTTAACGGAATTTGGTATTGTTGAGAAGATAATATAAAAGTAAGATAGGGACATGTAAGCCGTTTTGCTCTATGGCGTACCTTTAGAAAGCTAGAAGCTGTCAAAGTTCAAAAATGTCATTTTTCAAAAGTCGATATCTCGGAAACTATTACGTTTAGACTGATAATGCACTTAATAAAAAATAATTGTAATTTTATCTAAAATCAAAAAATATTGTAAGATATAGGGTATTCCGTTAAAAAAAAAGTAACTTTATTTCTCTACGGCTTTCTGACTCATCCTGTATACTTAATTTTTTAAAATTCTGATAGACAATAAAAAACCCTAAAACTTTTGTCTTGAATATTTTTTGTTAGCTGTTTTACTTTAAGAAATAATCGACCGTTTCCATACATACCAACCACCCTGTATATCTACAAAGCTCTGTTGTATATAAAACAGAATTTAAGTGATTTTAATACCCATGCAGATTTTAGTTCTTATAATACCTGAAACAGAAGAGCGTTGGTTTTAGATAAGCATAATTTAAAAAAATTCGGAAAAAAAACCTTCGTATATAGGAAAGAAACTATATAATAAGCTGCCATTGCGGGTTCAATTAGGTACTTGTATTTAATAAATTTGAGGTGTATGTTAGGGTGCTTTTTAATGAAAGATGTTATTATTGTGTAAGTCAGTATTTGTCACATAGCTTTAATTGACTAATTGATTGTTTTATTTTATTTTTATTTCTTGTTTTGTTAAAACTGTGTGTCTCAAAATTGTTTTGTAGATTGTTAACAATTTTAGAGCGATGTGATATACATAAACTTTGTAATCATCTGACGTGTATATCCATGTATTTGGCAAAAGTACAAATAAATATATCTATCTATCTATCTCTATCTAAATTAATAAATACTTATTAGGCTTGCATCTAGTCCAATGCCGATAATAACTTTGTAACACAGTCCTTCTACTGTATACCAAATTTTAAAGGAAAGCAGGTTTCTCTCACCTCTATCCACTATTCCTCCAAACCAGCGATTTAATCTTATTCGTTTCTAGTGCTTCTGTTGTGCGGTCGTACTGTTTGGTGTGATGCGAAACGCATTTTCATCAGGAGAAACTCCTGTGACTAATTTGAAAAACCTTATTTTGCGGGGATATTACATTAAATTATAGAGTATGTTAAATTTAGATATCACTGCCGCTCGATGTTTACAGTATTTGCCATTATATCCAATGGCGCATGTACCAGGATTGATGGTCATATCTACGTCATAAAATATTTCTAAATTGGAACAACTTTGAACCCGATACTGTTGATTTTCAAGTTCCTCGATTTCTGATACAACATTACCTTATTTAGGCCACTACTCTTCTTGGGCAATTTTATCAACCCTTTTTAAAAGAATACCAAGAATTCTTTGCGTGTAAAAACCTTCAAAACTTGTACACAGAAAATCAGCTGGTTGATGTAAATTAAATGCCTTCGTTCTTTCCAGGGGTATGTCCTTAAACAATCGAAACATAACCTCAGCGTATTTTGTATCCTATCCGATCCCCCGACAGGTAGTACATTTCGTCTATAGAATTTACATCAATCTTCTATACTCAAATACATCTTCTCAGTTTGAAAAGATTTTATTGATTAATTTGGGTTAATTGGATTTTTAAGCAATAGCAAAGGAACCCACGGGCGGCTAGGCGATATTTTTAGTATTTTATAACAATTAAAAAACTACCAAAATTACAAACACTACTTAAGATGCTCAAAATGTTCACCATTCACTTCTTGGCACATGTATAGCCAGCCTATCGTGAAAATCTTCGCAAACATTATGAAAAATTTCTTGACTAATTGATGCGCACACTTGAATCATTTTCTGGCGCAAATCGTCTAATGACTGCTACTGGGTTATGAATTCTTTGGACTTAACAAATCCGCACAAAAAAGAGTCCATAACAGTTAAGTCCGGTGAGCGAGCAGGCCATTCGACAGCACCACGACGACCAATCCAGCGCTCGGGATAGTGCTGATCAAGGTAGTTCCTAACATCTCTACTATAATGCGGTGGAGCTCCATCTTGTTAAAATATTATAGGCATATCACCAAAATTCATCAGAATTTCTCTCAACACACTCCAGAATCAAATATTCTACGGTATTTTCAATCATATCCAGATACACCGGACCAGTTAAATTTCCCTGGAAAAAAAAGTGACCCAAAATACCTGCCCGAAAGTTAAGTTACTGAGGGAACTGGGTACTAACCTCCCTGTAAATATGAGGATTTACATCGCTCCAATACATTTAAGGTAATTTGGGTAACGGTTTAATCTTGCACCCATTAATTTACAAAACTCTAGACTACGATCCGGATTATCTTCTGTTATGTTACTCATGTAACATTTTCAATTTGTAGGAATAAAATTTAGAACGTCTCGATAATCTCTGAACACTTTTAGTACTTACTTCGCATTCAGCTGCTACAAGCGATGTCGGCTGCATTGGATTAACAATAATTTCAGCTGTTATCTGAATCTGTTTTTTTTCTTCTAATGAGGACCGTCCAATTCTTTTAGCATTGCCAACACTTCGAGTTATTTGGAACTTTTCAATTAATTCTCGCAAATATTTCCTTGAAATTGGGCGATCAGGAAAACGTTCATTAAAAATGCGCTCAGCAGCATGATAGCAACGTTGCGCCTCCCCAAAAATCAAAACCCATTCTATTTTATCTTTCATTGGACGAAACATTTTAAATCAATTAAATAATTGACTATAACGACCACAGTAATATAAGCTACACAACTTACTGTCAAATACTTTTTTGACACGTCAGGACAAAACAGATTTTTGTGAAAAAGGAAAGCCTACTTTGCATTTCAAATTTAAAACAATGTGATCTATTGTAATGAAATGACAGCTACGAAACCTACCTACTTCTTCTCCTGTCTTCGAAGATGTGGAACAGAAAAAAGAGCAACCATTCTTTCCCCCCCCCCACAAATCCCGCAAACGGGCAGAAACCACCCTTTTGCCCCGCTTTCTAGTGGATATGAGTGTTTGGAGGGGTATGATTGGGATTGTTAAGATGGTTTAGAGACATGAAAAGGGTTATGAGGAGTTAGTTTCCTTGGCCCAAGGGTTGTTATAGCCCTGACCCTATCATTGCCCTTTCCTTGTCTCTAAACTCTCATGAAAATCTCTATCATTCCCTTCAAACACGCATTCCCACAAAAAAATTGCAAACAAGGGTAGTTTCGGGGCTAAAAAAGGTTTTGACTATTATTTTAGTTTTCTTCACCCTCGAAACCAAGGGAGGGGGGAAAAAAATCTTGGAGCTGCAGCTAATATTCATCAAAATGCGCTAAGATCTCAAATCATTCAATTTGATTGCTTAAAAATCGAATAAAACCCAAATTGATCGCCATTATGAAATGAATCGATAAAACCTTTTTCAAACTTGGGGATCGTTCATAGATTAAAAATATGTTTCCAATGAGGTATCACTCGACCCCATCTGCCATTTAAAAATTTTATTCAAAATGGCGCCCTGCCATCTTTGAAAACTGAGTCCAGAATTTATACGCAGAAACTTAACATTTGGGCAGGTATTTTGGGAAACCATATTATCGGCCCACTTTTTATCCAGAGAAATTTAACTGGACCGGTGTATCTGGATATGATTGAAAATTCCGTAGAACATTTGATTCTGGAGTGTGTTCAGGAAAATTCATATGAATTTGGTGATATGCCTACAATATTTCAACAAGATGGAGCTTCGCCGAATTATAGTAGAGATGTTAGGAACTACCTTGATCAGCACTATCCCGGGCGCTGGATTGGTCGTCGTGATGCTGTCGAACGGCTGCTCGCTCACCGAACTTAACTGTTATGGATTTTTTTTAATATATTTATTAAGTCCAAAGTATTCATAACCCAGCCGCAGTAATTAGACGATTTGCGGCAGAGAATAATTCAAGTGTGCGCATCAATTAGTCAAGAAATTTTTCATAATGTTCGCGAAGAATTTCACAATAGGCTATACAAAGAATTTCACAATAGGCTATACATGTGCCAAGAAGTGAGTATTGAACATTTTGAGCATCTTAGGTAATGTTTGTAATTTTGATAGTTTTTTTATTGTTATAAAATACTAAAAATCTCGCCTCTGCCTGTAGGTCCCTCTACTATTGTTTAAAAATCAAATTAACCCAAATTAACAAAAGTGGCCGCCATTTTAAAATTAATCAATAATATCTTTTCAAACTTGGTTATCGTTCATAGATTGAAAATACCTTCCCAACGAGGTATCACGCGACCCCACCAAAATTTTATTATTCTCACATTTGTTAATCAAAAGTTAACAGGGGGGGGGGGACTTTCACATAATAAAAGCATTCTCCAATTCCTTCCAAAGGTATCATGTCAATTAACAGCCAGACAGACCGACTGACGAGATTATTTGAGCTTTTTGACTTACGACTATTTTTATCAAGATCCGCTTTTCCATGCTGTTTACTACATTCATATTTTTTGATCCCAACAACTCCGATATAATGGAAAACTAGCTAATGTCCAGCTTCCCTAATAGGGTTATATCGCATACCTACTTGTTAAATAATACACCCAAGTGTTATTTTTTAACAAGCAAAATTTATAAGTTTATTTAATATTTATCTTTGAATAAATTTTTAATTTTTACGATGTGTCTGTTAATTTGATATACTCTACACTTTCTAATAATTGCATATGTAATTTATAAATCGGTATTAATTAATAATAATTGAGATATTTACAAACTACCGCGTGCATCTACTTTCACAATAAAATAATCGACGCTCCATGAAGCAGAATTGATAGATCCAGTTGGAATTTTTTAATACTCGACTCTTCGGAAGTCGGGGGTGACCGAAAAGTATGTTGTTTAGCACCCTTCGTTGCAGGCGCAAAAAGCCTAATATAGACTTGATAATTTAAAGTCGTGACATTCGCAGTCGAAGCCCCTCGGCGCTCAGCACTGCGATGGCACACACATCCTTTGGCACGTGTATCTCTAAAGACACGGTGTGTCAAATCCAGAATGTCGTTACAACAGTGTAATCTCTTTTAAATACAAGGACGTAGTGAACATTGACTTCGACGTTGCAATGTCTCATGATGATCTACACTTTCTTGGAAAAGACCCATCAAAATCAGCTACGCCTAGGTAAGAAAGGGGGGACATACTTTATCAAATGGACTGCCTAATGGGACACCACAGGAATTATTAGGAAAATATAGAGTCCTGAAAATTGCCAACAACTTGGTCTCTTCCCCCTCCCCCCCACTCCAACGGTTAATCCTGAAATAAAGCTTCTTCTGCTCACTGCACATGTTACTATGAATACTGATCGCTCAAAACCACCAACTTGTGCTAGGCCGAGGCGCAACTGCGGTTGGTTGCGCGGTTAAATTAATACGAAAAGTAGGGGCCCATATCAAAAGCAATATAAACTCAACTTCTTGATAACTTGTCGAACTTAGGGCGAATCCTTTCCAATTTAAACTACGCGATCTCTAAAATTAGGCAAGATTTACGAATGTCCCTTGTTGACTCAGCTGTAAGAAGCATGTTAAAAGAAACACCATCAACCACCAATAACATCATAAGTATAAGTGATAAAAACTAGGGAAAGAAGTTGGAAAGGCTTTACGCCCTGCTATTCAAAATCATCAAGAAAACTTCACTTAGATAAAAAAAAATAGAGACGAAGTAGGTAAATCCAACAATATACCAACCAAGGTTAAATATCAGGGAAAGCGGATACCCCCGGCTTACCTCAGTGGGGCAGTGAAGATACGGAAGGGTATCATCCCTCAGGGGGACAAGTATCGGGGCCAAAAACAAATATTAACGCCAAACCTCGAAGAAACGCTGGATAATATAATATAAATCAGGCCGGAGATTGCCTTACCTCATGTTACCACGCTTAGAAAAAATTAAGAATTAACATAATTCTCGTCTTAGACAAAAAGGATATGGAATCCCTTTTAATCTAAAACCAAGTTGTCCAACATAAATCCCAACTGAAAACTTTTGTCAAAGCGAAGTTGCACTTCCGCTATTAAAGAACTCAAAGAACAATTTATCAGGCAATCCTTAGGTGCCAATCTAGAGCAGATGGACCAAAAAAATTGATATTAAATCTCAAGAAATTGAATAAGTACGTGGCAACACCGCTCTTTAAAATGGAAGATTATCGAACCATATTAAAAACATTAACACCGGAAGTCTTTATGACGATCGTTGGTCTAAAAAAGACGCATATTTCACAATTACAATTCATGCTAACAAACAAAAAATTGTAAGATTTTAGTCGGGCGGCTCGATATATGAATTTGTATGTATGCCGTATGGCTATCATCTGTACAATTTTGCTATACAAAGCTTATGAAACCCGTTGTTAAAAATGCACATACCCAAAGAATAAATTGAGTTAATTACTTTTTCGATTAATTTTGTGAGTGCGGAAGATCCCGGGATTAAATTCTGCTTCTTCATATATTTTTATTATTTAGTTTTACATAGATTAGTCACAAGGCCTTATGTAATTTTTAAAGTTAGTCACCATTTTATTTATCCATATAGTCTAACGCTACATCAGTTTTTAAAACTCGAAGTAAAAAAGTATTAATGTCACTTGAAGTATTTTATGTGTTCCGTCCAGTATGCAGCCTCGGCTAGCGCCTCGGCGGTACACGCTTCTGGGCTCGACAAGTAATGTTCATTTCCTACTTCTAGTAACAATATTATATCATATCCTCAGGGGAAATGTGCAGGGTTTTATGGAAACGGCACCAAATATATTTTAATGATTTTTTTTAATACAACGTTTCACTAGAAAAAACATGCATATGCTAAACAAGCTAGCGCGTGTGTGTGCAATTTTGTACGCACCATAACACTTTAAGAGATTAGATGGGTGTTTTTTAACACAATTATAAAAATTCTTAAAACCATTTTGTTATAAACGTTCAAATGCCGTAGTAGATACCTACATTCTTAATTGCAGAATTCTTATTTTCTAATTAGACCGCGATCACCGCTGCCAGTACAAAACAATACAGGTTCAAACCTTGATTTTTACTAATTTTGTGCGTAGTTTCTTTTTATACTAAGAACCGGTTGTATAAATATTTTAAATTGTAGTTCACTGTTCATCTGCAGTTTAAAGTAAAATAAGTCTATTTATTTTATATTTCGATAAAAGCATTTTTTTAATTTGCATTTTTACATGTACAATTTACTTCCCTTAAAAGTCGGCACGATAAATTGCGAGTTAATTTAATTACCAAATCCTTAGGTTATGTTATGTTATGTCAAAAATCAAAAACAAAAATATCTAAATATTGGCAGTTAAAAAAAAAGTGAAAGCTGATTTTTTGTTGTTCGTATCGTCCAACAAATGTATATAGGTTTTTCTTTTTAATTTTATTTTATTTATTATGGTGCTTAAAGAAAAAAAAACTATATACACCATGTTCATAGCGGCTCATATGAACACCAGCTGGTAACCTGTAATAGGACACAACATACTTAAAATGAATAATAATAATAATAATAATAATAATAATAATAATAATAATAATAAAGTTTATTCAAAATATTTACATAAATACAATACATTTTAATATATTTTACATTAAAAATAAACTTAATAATAATAATAATAATAATAATTACCACTTAAACAAAATGGTCCAAGAGAAAATCGAAAAATACTTTTTATCACTTTATGGTTGACAAGCTACTAAACGAAAAATTATTTTCCTAATTAAAATTGTTAGGAAATTGATCCAACCCCTCCCCTATATTTACTGTAAAGAAGAATACGGCAAATAATTATGCGTTTACTTAATATTTATCACATTTTTTCAGGTATAATTAGGTACTTTTTAAATTCATATTCCCAATAAAAATTATTACATACATAATTTAGGCAGGGATATAAATTAAATATTTCAATATACTAGTATAAAATAATAAATGGTTAAAGAAAAATACACTAGAAAAGTTTGTTTAAGGAATGTAAACTACCAAACTTATTTTAAATACTAAACTTCGATCTTACTGTCAAAAATATATTAATGTAGACGATAATTGCCACAAATATGCAAAACAAAATACGTGGGAAATTGAACCTTTCAGTTAGCGATGCTTCTCATTTCTGCCGTCCCTTGTTTCTCGTGAATGATTACCGGCCGACCTCAATGATTCACCCATCTTCTTCTTCTTAAGGTGCCTCATCCAATCATTGAATGTTGGCGACAATTCTGGCATATTCGTTTCGATCTTGCGCGGCTCTGAAAAGTGTATGGCCATCGAGGTTTGTCCAGTCTCTTATGTTCTTTAGCCACGAATATTTCTTTCTTCCGATGCCTCTCTTTCCCTCGATCTTTCCCTCCATGATCAACTTTAGGAATTGGTACTTGGAATTTCTGAAAATATGACCCAGGTATGCGGCCTTTCTCCTTTTCACTAGTTGTAGTAGTTCTCTTTCTCTTCCCATTCTATTTAGAACGTGTTCGACACATAATCCGTCCACGGAATTTTTAGCATTCTTCTGAATACCCACATTTCAAAGGCTTCCAGTCGGTTCATGGTATTGGCCTTTATTGTCCATGTCTCTACTCCATACAGCAGCACAGAGTAAATGTAGCATTTTACAAAGCGGTACCGTGATGTCAAATTAAGACTGTTGTTGCTGAGAAGAGCTCTCACATTCATGAATGTTACCCTGGCTTGTTCAATTCTGCTTCGTATTTCCACGTCTGGGTCCAGGTCATTAGTTATCCAGCTCCCGAGGTATCTAAACTTAGCGACTTGTTTGATTTTCTTGCCAATCACTGTGATATTCAGTTGCATATCGGCTGTTCTGCCTACTGTCATCACCCTCGTTTTGTCTATGTTGATCTTTAGACCTAGTCGTTTACCTTCGGTAGATAATCTGTCTATTAGGCGTTGTAATGCTTCTTGACCATCTGCTATTATGACCGTGTCATCCGCGTAGCGTAGGTTGTTGACAATCTGCCCATTAATTTTAATGCCGTCCTCAGTATCTTTCAAGGCATTTTCAAAGATTGCTTCAGAGTATAGGTTGAAGAGTAGGGGGGATAGAACGCAACCCTGTCTTACTCCTCTCTCTATCGAGAATTTCTGTGTAGTGTCACTTCCCACCTTCACCGATGCTGTTTGATTCATGTATAGGTTCTTTATAAATCGTAAATCGTTCTTATCTATCATCCTGTCTTGAAGCATCTTAATTAGATCAGTGTGTTTGATACAATCGAACGCTTTCTGGTAATCTATGAAGCACATGAAAACGTCCTTGCGCTGGTCTCTGCATTTCTGAAGTAGTACGGTTAGACTGAAGAGTGCTTCCCGTGTGTCGAAGCCCTGTCTGAACCCAAACTGGGTAGGGCCAATGTCTCTTTCGCATCTGTTGTAAATTCTCGTATGGATTATTTTTAGGAACATTTTTAAGACTTGACTCAATAAGCTGATCATGCGGAACTGATCACAGTGGTTTGCGTTTGGTGTTTTTGGGATCGGTACAAAGATTGACTGGAGCCAGTCCTGTGGGATCTCACCCGTCTCATATATGTTGTTGAATATTTCTACCAGGGAGACTACATTCTCATCATTCAGTAGTTTTATTATCTCAGTATATATCTCATCTGGTCCTGCTGCTTTTCCTTGTTTGCCTTGTTTAATTGCCTTGAGGACTTCTGATTTCAGTATTTTTGGGGAAGGTTCACCTTCATATTCATCTGCGGACTCTCTCTTGTTATTCTCTGCATAGAGTTGTTGTGTGTAGTTCTTCCAATGATAGAGAAGTTCCTTGGGATCAGAGATGATACTATTGTCCTTCACTATATTATTCATCATTTCACCCATCTCGTAACCAATATTTATTTGTTGGGTGATTATAGTCGGCTAACCTGACTAGTCTTCGCGTCCTCGTGAAGTGTACCCTGAAACACACAACAGAAATAGATTAGTTTAAAACTAAGGTTATGATCTGATGAAATTATTCGCTTGTAGTATCAGCTTCCTCTGAGGACACCACTGTAACAAATAACTTCATTCGATCGGAAGGGCATATGCCAGTATAAGCCTTTCGTGAACGGTTTGACCCTGGTAATTCCTCAACAACGTAACGATCCTTATCTAGGACTTTCGTAACGACAAAGGGACCTTTATAGCGCGGCTCAAGCTTTCTGCTCTGGCCTTCGTTACTTCCCTTTGCCTTCTGGACAAGAACGTGTTGTCCGACCTTAAATGTTTTTGGGCATGCATGTCTTCGATCGTAAATCTTCTTTTGGTACTCTTGGCGTGACCTAATTATCTCAGAGATCTCGTTTCGTAACTCTGCCAGATCTGGTCTTTCGTCATGGCAAACTTCGCTCGACAAGAATGCATCGTTGGCTCCACGTGGTCGGTAACCTAAAAATACCTCATATGGAGATTTTCCTATAGTGGAATTAACCGTAGTATTAATTCCCCACTTGACTTGACTAACAGCTTCGTCCCAACGTCTCTCATCGTCAGTTGAAGCCATCAGTGCAGATAGGATAGAGCGATTCATCCGCTCGACTTGGCCGTTAGCTCTCGGAGTCGAAGTTGCACACAATACACGTTTGATGTTTAAATTCTTACTGTATTCTGTAAACTGCTTACTCGTAAAGGCAGTTCCACGATCGCATATCACTCTTCGTGGTACCCCAAACATTTCAATTATACCATCGAGGAACGTTATAACAGGCGTTGTCTTAGTATTGGGTACAGCTTTTAAGAAAACGAATTTCGTAAATCTGTCCACCGCAATTATCAAATAAGCATTCTTCTTTACACTGGTTACAAATGGTCCAAGATGATCCAGATGTATCGTGTCCATCGGAATTGGTTGTTTCTCTAAGGGGTTCAGCCTTCCTGGTATTTTACCCGAAGGGTTTTTGTTGTAGAGACACCCCAAGCAGGAATGAATATAGTTCCGTACGTATGTCCTCATGGAGGGGAACCAGTAACGAGCTTTAATTGACTTTAAGGTTTTGTCTACAGCAAAGTGTCCTGCTCCATCATGGTAGTACATTAGGATTCTTCTTCTTGTTGCTGTCTTTGGTATGACCCATCGTTTGCCTTCGGCTGTTTTTCGATATAATCGACCATCTTTAAACAAAAATCATTATGGGTTTGCTTTTCTTCAGCATTTTGAGGCGCACGTCCTAAAGCTTCTATAATATTTTAGCACTTGTGATCTTGGAGCTGTGCTGAAAGTACCCAGTCCCCTTCTTCGACATTAACGATATTTACTTCTAGTGAAGATGGGTCTTCACGAATGCTGACTCTACTTAGAGCATCAACGTGACTCATTTTCGTACCTGCACGATACTCCACCTCAAAGTCAAACTCCTGAATGGATAGCCACCATCGAGCAATCCTGGGTAAGAGGTCACGTTTGAGAAAAGTATGTCTTAATGAATTACAATCCGTAACCACTTTGAATCGAGTTCCTAGCAAATATATGCGGAATTTTTTTAGGGCACACACTACGGCAAGCCTCTCCAATTCGTAAGAGTGATATTTCTGCTCATCTACAGTTGTTGATCGACTAAAGTATTGTATAGGCTTAAGTTGACCGTCTACCTGTCGTTGCAATAGTATGCCTCCCAGACCGATCTGACTAGCATCGCAATGTACTTCTGTATCTGCATCCCTACTATATATTATGGCTAGTACTGGTCTTTTTAGGAGTTTTCCTCTCAAACATTCAAAAGCGTTTTCTTGGGATTCAATCCAAGTAAAATTTGAATTCTTGCGAGTTAGCGAAGTGAGTGGCTTAGCAATTTCGGCAAACCCCTTAATAAATTTTCGGAAGTAGCTGGTAAGTCCTAAAAATCGCCTAACTTCGTGGACATCTTCGGGTTGCGGGAATTCTGAAACTGCTTTAATCTTATCGTAGCCAGGTTTAATGCCTTCTCTTGTTATTTCGTGTCCTAGATATTCGATTTTGGTTTGAAGAAATCGGCATTTATCGAGTCGGAACGTCATGCCAGCGGACCTGAACAGCTTAAGTACCTCACTAAGTCTTTCTAAACCGTGCTCCACTGATTTTGAAGGAACTAGTACATCGTCAAGGTACGCCATTGCACTTTCATAACGTAATGGGCCTAGTATTTTATGCATTGCTCTCTGGAACACAGCAGGCGCATTTACTAACCCAAACGGCATCCTTAAGTACTCGTAATGCCCATCAGGCGTTACAAATGCAGTCTTTGGGATAGAATCTTCTTCCACCGGTATCTGGTGATACCCTGAGGCAAGGTCTAAAGTAGAATAAAATGTATTGCCCTCAATGTTATCCAGAAGATCGTCAATTCGTGGTAATGGATATTTATTTTTGACCGTTTTACGGTTAAGTGCCCTATAGTCCACTACCATTCTTTCTTCCCCACTCTTTTTCTTAACTAAGAGTATTGGACTAGCGTATGGAGATTCTGATTCCCGAATAATACTATTTTCCATAAGACCACCGACAATATCGCGAACCGTCTCCCGGTTTTTAAAAGCCATGCGATATGGTCTATACGTAACAGGTTCTTCATCTGTGAGCTTAACCCTTTGCGGACCGAATTATTTTTTTTGTCAGAATATGTTTTTAGTATTGAATTTATAGTTAATGTGGATCCGCTAAACTATATTTTTTCACAAAAATCAGTGCTAGTTGCGTATTTTTTGTTAAATATGGTGGTTCCACTGTGGAACCACTGGGAAAAGAAAAGAAATATTTTTTATTAATTTATATATTTGTTACTAAAGTTTTATAAATTTTTACGTAATTATTTACTTATGAAATATAGCAAAACAGTTTTTTTTATCCGTAAGGCACAATCCCACCTTACAGGAGGAACAGTGCCATCTGGATCTGTGGGGCTCCTTTCTAGTACTGCAATGTGCGCATCGAACTTTTGGTCCATGTAGCGGCATATGTGCAGCGTTACTAGTTCGACGTTCTAAGGAAACATAAGGCTTGAATTTGTTTACGATTGGTTCCAAGCTTTTTCTACCTCTTTGGGGTGTTACAGGGTCGGCACCAATCAACCCATTTGCACTGCAAGTCGAAATTCCTTCGATGACAATGTTTTTCCAAGATTATTGGATTTCTCTTGAAAAATTAAATAAGCATTTACTACCGTAAGGTCAATAAAGTGCCAAAAAATCCTATGCCACCATTTCTTCGACTTACGGTCAATCTCATAACATGATTTATACATGTCACTTTTGTCAACATAGCCCATGTGCTGATTATAATCTTTGACTAGTTTGATACAACCGAATTCTTTACTTGATCCATCTTTCTGTTTTCGTGAAATGACCTGAATATCCTCAGGATTATGAAAATTGCTCAAAAAGTGTACGCCCTTATTATCCTTCCATTTCAGTGCTATGATTCCAGTATCACTTACTCTCCAATCAAAGTCGCCCCTCTTCATACTCTTGTCATCTTTAAAATCTTTCGGAAACCATTTTCGGTCTTTTCTTGCTGTTCCACAACTGTATATTCCATCGTTTTGCAAACCAAACTGCAAGGATACAGAATTAAAATAATTGTCAATGTAGACTTCATGATTTTTTCCCACTAAGTCTCTTGTCAAATCCGTCACTACCCTTTCCCCTAAGCTATGTTCCGTAACATTTTCAGTTTTGCCTGAAAGAGATAAAGAGGATATATATAGTTACTGTATTCTATGTTGCCTAGATATGTTACCTGTATACAGTTGTAACTGTGAAACAAAACCAGACTCATTTGCTCTGACCCACATTTTGTACCCTCTCTTTATCGGTTTCATCGGCATGTATTGTCGGAATGAAATTCGGCCTTTGAACCGAATCATCGATTCGTCAATTGCTTGACATCTTGACGGTTGGTAAAATGTCGCATAGGTTTCCGACAGCATATCCAGAAGAGGTCGTAAGTAGTGTAACTAGCGGGATACTGTGACAGCGGATGGCATGTGTCCATCCGAAGCGACCAAAGATTGGATGTGGTCCTACTTCTTTACCGAAGAAGTGACGTAGCTCTACAAGAAGTATTTCTTAGACTAAGAAGTGATTGACAGTGACGTAATTAACCAGTGGCTGTTGACCAAAAGGACCCTATTATATATGTGTTAACATGTCTTAAGTGGATGTATGGATGAACATTTTATTTGTGTGCTAAAGAAGTGACGTAATTCTATAAGAAGTAGTTCTTAGCTGAAGAAGAAATATCGACAATGACGCAATTTACCAGAAGGTGCAGATGTTGGTCAAAAGGACCTTAATAAAATTACAGGTAAGTTCTTGTAAGCTGATGACACCTGTATGTGTCAAGTATCCATACATAGCACCACATTTAGGTGAGACCCTACTGGCCAAGGTGAGGCCCTACTGGTCAAGAGAAAATGACGCAATAGCTAGTAAAGTAATTTAGCATGCCTGTGGTTAAAATTATTAAAATATTAATATATTTATCTCAGAGAGAGGTCAGCTTCAGGTCAAAATATTTCTATTTATAGAATTTATACAGATAAATGTGTGTGTATATAAAATAAAACAAGACTTAAATTATTTCACATTCCATGTTTTTGTTAAATAATAAATTTATCTCAGAGAGAGGTCAGCTTCAGGTCAAAGTATTTCTATTTATAGAATTTATGCAGATAGATGTGTGTGCATGTTAAAATGAAACAAAACTTAAATTATTTTACATGTTTTTATGAAAAACAATAATCCCTAAACATTTACATTTTATTTCTTTTATTTTTTCTTCTACAAGTAGTCAGTCTAACAACATATTTATTCCTTTGTTCCTGTATAAGTTCTTCTCTTTCCAAACAAGCATTCAGGTTTGTGAAAATTTTGGTATAATTTTTTAATTGATCTTTTAATATCACCTCACATTGACTCCATTTTTCATCTGTGGCATATAATTCATATACGGTATCAGTTAGGTTACTCCTTAAATTTGCAATTTCTTCTTTATAATCATTTATTAAAGCATAAGCAATACTATTTTTTTCCTCAAGATTTACAACTTTTTTACGTAGTAACAGCATTGTTGATTCAAGTTCAATATTATTCTTTAAAATTTGTACTTGGTTGGTATAATTTACAGAGCTAGTTAAATTTGATGTATTATTTTCACATATTTTAAGTTTTTCCATGCATTCATCAGTAACCATTAACTCGTTTTCATACAAATCATTTATGTTATCAAGGTGGGAAGCACACTCCATATACAAGTTTAGACTTGTATTATATAAAACGTTATAGTCATCTCTTAGATAACTACATTCATGTTCATGCACATGTGTTGTGTTATGACTCACATTTGAATTTCCATAAACAACCACTATGAAAAAGTAATACACAATTGTGAAATATTGGTAGAACATTTTAAAGCTTGAAATGTACTGTTTGACAGATTGATTAATACTAATAACGTTATTATTAATGGTACCCTTTTTTATTGTATTGTTTCAGGTGATAATTTTTTTCTTGATGACATTTACTGTGTGAAATAGTGCAGTTTTTTGATAACCATAAATTGCTTACATTAATTTCTTGGTAGCACAAATAACATTGGTTGCCTTCTTTTACCTTTTCAAATTCTTCTTTTTTACAACCATGTACTATTCTAATACATTTTGACATGGCTGGTTGTCTCAAATGTATTTATTTCTGCTTCTGCTGATGTCAGACACTTACTGAGATAAGAATGTGTTATTACTTCCAATAAAAGGGGTAAATTGAAAATGTATATTTTAATCTAACTTAAATCCTCAAAACATGCCTGTACCAATAAAATTTAAGTGTCCTAAATGTAAGGGTGAATCAGATGTACCACGTGGTGAGCCATGTCTAGCTTGTGAATGTCAACAGCATTTTAAATGGATGGATGGTGCAAAGCATGTACCTTCACATTACTATGATGGACAAGAAAGAAAGGGAGATAGGAGGAACACGAGAAATAACCAAGGAAATTCTTAATGTTATAACCCTTGTTGTTGAACAATAGCAAAAATAAAAGATCAAAAATATATTATTAATTAGTTTTATTCTTAATATACCAATTTCTTAACAAAAATACATTTTCTCTAGCACAAAGTAAATTATTACTGTAATGATGAGTTTCACAATGAAATTTTTTTTCTAAGTTTAATTTTTTAAGGCTATCTAAGTTAACACAACCCATATCTAATAAATCAACAATTGTATTATTATAACAAGTTAATTTACCTAACCAACTTTTTTTCTCTAAACCCTTAACAAATATTTTTTCATGTGGTTTAATTATCTTGCTTAAATATAGAGCAATACATTCTAAAGGTAAATAATTTGAAAATATAGAAGGTGAAGGTGGATACTTATCACCTCCAGAAGAGAGCTCATCATCCCATAAAAGTCCATGCACATTCTTTATTGTCCAATCAATATGTTTACCAAAAGAGTTGCTTAAATAATACAAATCAAATGGTAGCTGAATATATTTATGAAAAACTTTACCAGTTTTTATATTTATTATAGCAATCTCTCGACATATAAAAGAAGTATTTTTGTACTGGAATCCTTGTACGTCAACAATATACATTTTCAAAACACTTTCACTGTACTGGTTAGAGGGTTGTAATTGACTAGACGATCATGTAAAATTAAACAATAAGCTGTAGTCTTCTCAGGCACTGTTTTGGTGGTTTCAAACTCTATGCGGATATCTACAGCTCCACCTTTCAGGATATCTTCACCTTGCCGCGAACAGTCAATAACTACTATTGGTGCTGTACTTTTAAATCTTATTGGGTGCATACAAGGTTCGCTGTTGTATTTATAGTAATAGGACTTTTGAAATTGCGCAAACATCTCATACAAAAGAGAATATTTATTGTTATCAAAGTCTAAATTTAAGCTGTCGTAGGGAAAAACTTCAGAATTTAAATAGACTTTTAAATTGTTTAAATTGCAATGGTTAAAATGACTCATATTTTTAGCGATATTGTTTTTCATATCAGTTTGCAGGGAAAAAATAATAAAACGTGGTTTCTCCAATAAATTTGAAGATTTTACAGCCCAGGTGTGGTTTTTGGCTTGCTGCAGCTGTGGATATTCATGCAATTCCCAACTTCTAAACGCAATCGATAGGTCCCTGTTGCTTTCAAATTGTTTTAGTAGCCTTAATTTCTGATTGTCGCTTACGGTAACATGTGGCATTTTCCATAACACTTTATTTAACGATATTTTATACGTTTCTTTTTTGTCTTCCATCTGGATCATTCCATTTAGGTCTGAATTACTTCTTATCAGAATTAATTCTTGGCGCACATTCATTACAATTTTATGAAAATCTTCTGCGAACCCCAACAACATTTTTAAAGGGATGCAAACGTTGAAATTACCTTTAGCATCCAAAAGCGAAGGATTTTTTTCCTCGTTCCATCCAGCATTTTGCAAAGTGTCACATTCAGTTTTCGTATAGGAAGCATACCCTTTCATAGTTGAAGTTATTCCAGGATTTCTAACCCTATCGATAACCACTCCTCCTAGTTCATATCGAATCTCATCAAAAAGATAAGCAATTCCATTATTGGTAAACCCTACATTATTACTAAACGTATTGTCTTCTTTCAGTAGTTTTCCCTCAATATATAAAAAACTTTGACTAGGTAAAGTGTACAGGTCCTGTGTTTGTATGGGGATTCTAATCTCATCATTATTGTTAAAAGTTGTTGATGTAAATGGCTGGTGTGTGTGATATTGATAGCTAACTATTGAATCATCATGGATGACACTTTCATTAACTTTTAAAATGTTATAACTCATTTTCTTGTCTATATTTACATGTACATTTAATTAAAATCCAAATTCTTTGTAGATGTGTGCGAATATTGCACTTAAAATGACACCAAAACCTTTTTAATTTCTTAATTTTTTCCTTAGTTTAAAACCCAATGAGAGCAATAGTTGTTTGTTTTCAGGTGTTAGTTCTTTCAGCAGATGTTTTGAACTGATTGGATCTAGTTTGTTTGTAGGGTTTTTATACAAATTGTGATAAAAATCTGTAGGTAAATTAAATGAATTGTGACTGTAGAAGAAAACCATTTTTTCTCTTCACTTATGCAACTCTTTTTAGATGCAAACGTGCTGTAACCAACTCTTTTCTGAAATTGATCAAATTTCCATGTTGATCAGTTATTTTAAGAGATATTTCATCAATGTAGCGCGTGCTTATTGGTAAGTATATAACATTGGATGGTTTTTCCACTATTTTGTAACCAGGTGATACAGTGGGGAAAAACATGTGGATAATATGTACTGGATGTCCATTATTATAGGAATTGGTTACTAAATTACATTCTAGACATATAGAATTAACTTTAAATATATCTACAGGATTGTCTGAAATATGACTTTCATTCGCTTCTAGCACTTTCTCTTCAAATCCCAATAAACTACCAATAGAACATTTCTTGGTAAAATCAATTTTTTTATTACATTTGATTTCACATTGTAAGGTATTACGATTCTCAGTTATAGACAGTTCAACTGGATCTGTTTCTTTGTTGTTATTTTTTAAATAGTTAATCAAATATTGACTTATATCCTTTACTTCATATGATCCGTGGGGTATTACGACAATTTTATCATCCCCATAATAAAAAACATTATTTGAATCATCAACATTTGGGATGGAATTGTAACTTTCAAAATTTATTAACCCCAAAACGTACTCTTCATTTTCGTTTAATATAAGGGGAGGGTATATTCTTGCAGCAAGCTTAGAATCATTTCCTGATAATGTAAACGTGTAGGACATATTTCTTTTAAAACGTTGTTATCTTGACAAATAAATTACAATAAATAAAGCAAACACTTATTAAATCAACTATTTATTAGACTAATACAGGGTGGTACAAAAATTTTAAACATAAATGCCCACAATTAATTGAATTATATGATTGATATGGTGTATGGTTATAGAATATGTGACAAGGTCTATCTGAATGGAAATATTGTTGAGTCTCCAGTGGTGGTGGTAGATTACCGAAACTATCAAAATAATATATGCTCCCTTCATACTTCTTGTATGCAGTCCAATGTGTTCCAGGTCCAGAATTATTATCTAAATTAATTACTCCAGATTCAAATTTTCGAATATTTTTCGGTAAACGATCTTTCATAAAAACACCTCGAAAATATGGTATTTTTAGTTTTTTTGCATACATATTCAAATCTAAATTGGTTAGAGCGGTTTTGGGCAACACTAACGGTAATTTTTTAACTTCGTACGCGGCTTGAAAAAAAGTCCTAAACCAGTTTTGTAAGGTTTTAAATAAAGCCCCTTTCCCATCGCTATGGCTTCTATTGTTTTATTGTGACGTTGATTTTCAGCAAGTTGTTGTTTTGCAGCTCGTGCATCTGTAACAGCTTTAGCAATTCCAGCAGCACCTCCACTTAAAGCCCCTAGTGCACTAAGACCAGCAAATATCGGTATCAGAGGTAATATTCCACCTGTTTTTGGAATTTGAATTGTTCTTTGTGGATATTTAATTTTACCAGTTTTATTTTTAATAGTTTTTAGAGCCATATTAAGAGCAGTACTAAGAGTCTTGGGTTGTTGTTTTATTAGATCATTTTTAATCTTTTTAGTTATAGACTGAAAACTTATCAACTTTTTTTTACATTTTTTACTTTTTCTGATTTTTCTCTTTTGCTTCTGTTTTTTAATACTTCGATTATGAGGACGCTTCACATTTTTTGTCTTTTTACGCGTAGTTCCTACCATTATTTTGTATTTGACTGTTCTTTTAAAAGGTTCTTTACATACTAACACTTTAAAGCTAAGTGTTCAGCTATATATAATTAATTATTATTTCTTTGTCTTTTTTGTTAAAAAGTGTTTCCTCATCATCAGAAGAAAAATTATAGTCATCATCATCATCATGTTTTCGTTTAACTGCAAGTGTTATTGAGGGTGAAGATTGTAGTGTTAGTTGATTGTTTTTTTTTAGCTTTTTAATGGTGTTTATGTCATTGTCACTAATATCATGTGTGCTAAGGTCTAGTTTACGTTTTCTAGCTGGATTATTAGTGAGTTGAATAGAGCTTGATAACTCATGATTAATTTTCTTTTCCACTAACTTCCTTTTCTTACTAACACAATCATTATCATCATCATTGTAGTCTAGATTTCTCTTTTTTATAGGCTTTATTTTATCAGAGATATCAGACATTTTTTGCTTAATTTTTTTTTCATGATAATTATCAATATGATCTAGTCTCTTTCCTCCTTTCCTTCGTTCCTTTTTATTTTTATTGTTTGTACTAACCATTTTTTCTGCTAAAAATTCCATTTTTTTTTATATAATTATGCATAGCTTTTATACTTTGCTGTATTGTTCTCGAACTTTGATTCATAATGTTGAGCTGTTGTCTTTTACTTGCAGACTGATTTGTTTTAGGAGGAGATTTTAATTTATTTATTTTCTGAGTAAAATTACTGTTACCATAACTACCCATACCTAATTTAATTTTACCATGCATAACTGCTGAAACACCTGCAGCAAGTAATTTTTCTTTCCAAGGGGTATCTGATGCACCTACTCTAGTTAACGCTCGTTGCAATAGAATTTTGTCAGCTTGATGACGATCGAATAATTCCTTTGATTTTGAATAGGCTATATCATGCTCCTTGCAAGCTTCATCCAAGGGATTAATCCCCTTATTCCCACGTGCCAGTCTTTTTTCCAATTTTGTTCCTGGACCACAAAAATTATAACCAGGTAAATGCATTTCAAATGGAAGTTTATTGATCATAGAGTTTAAAAGACCTTCTCCTTTAAACTCATTATTATTTAAGTAGTATCTCATTTTCAATACTATTACAGGGAGTATCTAACATAAACTGCCTATATATATCCGAAGTTTGGCTTTTATAACTATTTGCTATTTGAATTAAAATGAAGAAGGTTGTTAAACAAAAAACTGCTTTACCAGTTAATAATCATGATATAACTAAAACTCGAAAGGTTAAACATAGTAAATTATTTCCAACTACCGTTCGTTGTATCAATATAGGACCCTCAGGGTCTGGGAAAACGAACTGTATGCTAAGTTTACTTGAACATCCTAATGGATTGAAATTTGCAAATGTTTATCTCTACTCAAAATCTTTAAATCAACCTAAATATGTATATTTAGAAAAATTATTAAAACCTATCAAGGGCATAGGATATTATGCCTTCAACAGTGGTGACACAATAATGTCTCCATCTGAAGCAAAACCAAACTCTGTTTTTATATTTGATGATGTTGCATGTGACAAACAAGATATTATTCGTGAATATTTCAGTATGGGTCGTCATAACAATATTGATTGTTTCTATCTTTGTCAGACCTATGCAAAAATTCCAAAACATTTAATAAGAGATAATGCTAATGTCTTCATACTTTTTAAACAAGACGATTTAAATTTACGACATGTATATACAGACCATGTGGGCACAGATATGTCTTTTGAAAATTTTAAAGACATTTGTTCATACTGTTGGAGAAAACCATTTGGATTCTTATCAGTTTTCAAGGACAATAACTTGAATGATGGTAGATATCGATACTGTTTTGATACTTATATATATGTTTGAGTTATGTTTAAAGTATTATTAGTTGTTAAAACAGAGTGCATTCAACTTCATACATTATGACTCTACCTAAAAATCCTGTAAAAAATAAAAAAGATATTAAGAAAAGACTTATTAGCAAGAGAAAAGATATAAAGAATAAATTAAGCATTCTTAAACATGGTCAAATAGCACATGAAAATCTATTTCAACCTATAACAAAACACCTGCAAAATATTGAAAATAAATTGGAAACACAAAAAAATAAAAACGATACCAGTGCGCCACATTTAAAGTTCGGTGAGGAAGAGGAATTAATAAAAACAGAACGCTCTGATGAGGATGATAACAATACAACCGATGAAGAGGAAGATAATCTGCTTGAAAATGACGATGATGATGATAAGAAATCAATAGCATCTGAACCAATTGCATCAGCTTCTACACCTATAGATTTTTTTTTACACCGTTGGGAACAAATCAACAAACACCTATGACAGCACCACGTATGAAACGTAAATTATTTGCATCAGCAGGTAAAAAAAAAACACCTTATGATTTCAGAAAATTAATAGTTAAAGGACTTGAGGAAGATCTACAGCAAGAAGAAACAGAAAAACAAAAAAAAAACTATGAAAGAGATCTGAACAAAACCATACAGGAAAAGTCTTTTACAGATTATTATGATCAACATAATTCCCCTTTAAAATATATTAAAAAATTTATTAAAGATCCCAATAGTGATAATTCAGATGGAAAATTTCGTGTTAAATTTGATAGAGAAATTGAACAGTTTTCAATTGGAAATAAGAGAATTGATTTTGATGGACCTGACTTAATAATAGGTGGAAAAAAATTTCGAGGTACCAAGGGGTTATATGGTTTACTTTTTAATCAAAATATTCCTTCTGTGTACACAAAAGAAGATGCAAAAAACTATGCAAGTATTTTATTCAAAACAAACGCTGTAAAAAAACACATTGATTCAAGTAAAAATTTAAAGTTTAAAAAAATTATTGAACCCCTAATGAAACAAAATCAAACTGCATTGGAATTAGAGGATAAGCAAGGTCAGGGATTGTTAATGGAAGTCTCTAATAACCTACCTAACTATATCTATTGGGACGATCCAAATGAGTTGGTTAAACGGCTTAAATTGTTACTTGCTTCTCAGACTGCAGGCAATACAGGTCATACAAACGAAATTAATTCAATAATTGAGGAACTACGTGAGGCAAATATAATTGAGTAATTGAAAAATTTTAATATTAAACTTTTGAAGAAAAATAAATATGACACCAACTTTAACTACTAATATAAAAAAACATATAGTTGAGGAAATACACAGACCTGCAAGAATTAATTTTAAGAGACGCCGTGTAATAATCAAAGGTCTTCATGATCTCTATCAAGTTGATCTTTGTGAAATTGGTCCCTATGCAAAAGAAAATAATGGTTACAAATATATTTTGGTAGCTATAAATTGCTTCTCAAAATACCTCTGGGCCTTTCCGCTGAAAACAAAAACTGGAAAAGAAGTAGCTGAGGTAATGGAGAGAGTTTTTAAGGGTTCAACTCCACCGAAACTTCTACAATCAGATCAAGGTTCGGAGTTCCTCTCAAAGGAGTTTCAACAACTTTTAAAAAAATATAAAATTAGACATTATTATACTTTTAGTGAAAAAAAAGCTTCTATTGTTGAACGTGTTATTAGAACACTTAAAAGTATGCTTTGGAAAGAATTAAATGTTGTAGGTTCTTATAAGTGGTATAATTTGTTGTCTACTATTGTTCATAAATATAACAATAAAAAACATAGAACTATAGGTATGAAACCTTCTGAAGTAACTAGAAAGCATGAAAAGAATTTACTGCAAACTGTTTATAGTCATATTAAGATGGTATATAAACCAAAATTTAAAATTGGTGATCATGTAAGGATTTCTAAAATACGTGGTGTTTTTGATAAAAAATATCAATCTAATTGGTCAACTGAAATATTTGCTATTAAAGCTGTTCAATTAACAAATCCTACCACTTATTTGCTAAAAGATGTAAATAATCAAGATATTAAGGGTGGTTTTTATGAACAACAATTACAAAAGGTAAAATATTCAGATGCCTACTTAGTTGAAAAAGTGTTACAACATAAAAGTAATAAGGTATTGGTTAAGTGGTTAGGGTTTAATAATAAATACAATAGTTGGATATTAAAGGATAATGTTGTATAAATTATACAGAAAATAAAATGCAATCTCTAAAATAAAAACTGTTTTTTTATTAATAAAAATTACAATGTCTTCCACTGTGATTGAATGAAGTTATACTCATCGTCATCATTGTCATCATCATCCACAATCTTCTTCTTCCGCTTACTTGATGCGCCCGCAGCTACTACAAGAGAATCATCAATAATATTGATTCTCTTCCTGGAGGATGTTGATGGTGTTGGTTCTATAGCCGGTAATTGAGGTCCCTCTTCTAGAAAGGGCACATCAAAATTGAATGAAAATTTTTGAAGTGCCGTTTCAAACAGTTCAAATTCCTTTTCATTTTCCAACTTGGTTCTTAAGTACTTTATTGGTAAGTTACCAAATTTTTTTTCCAATGTTTCACCCCTTGGGCAATAAGTAAGGGACACAAATATTTTGCCTCCCTTTAATTCAATTGATTTGACTCCATATCTAAAAAATAAAACAAACAAATATTAAGAACAAAGCTCTTTAAAAATAGGTATTTGTTTTACTATTTTTTTAATCACACTTTTTCTAAAAAACAATAATACTTACTGAAAGACTTGTTTCATGACCACAAGGGCCATGTCAAGTGGAAAGTCTCTTAAATTTGTAGAAGATATTATAATGGTGGATGCGATAGTTGCCATTTTTCTCGTTGCTATTATAACACTTTTTAGGAACAAATAAATACTTTAATTGATGCTTACAATAAAGCGTCTACTATATTTATACTACAACAAACATAACATTTTTTAAAATATGACATGATCACTCAAAGGGGTAACTAGTGAAAAACTGTGCAATAAAATAAAATTTTATTACATGAAAATACATGTCTAATTTACTCACCATTCCCCACATGAAAAAATAAAGAAAAGTGATAAAGTCTATATGGTGACTTGAAGTCTACAAAAAATGAATGAGGTTAAAAGTGAAGTAAGCAGAATATTTGATAAAATTTTAAAAATGTTCCAAGTTCTAAAAATCATATTGATATTATTTGGTTTGTTTGCAAGTGTTGTGTATGCAAAATTAAAATTGATAAGAATATTAGGGTGCACTAATAAATTATTACACTAATTAAATTTTGTTAATATGGAAAATCGTATAGTGTAAATAAAATTAACATTACAACAAATCTCTATTTTCTTATGAAATAAACAACTTATTTAAATTTTTATTTTAATTAATTTTCTTAATAAAATTAGAAGTTAATTCATATTGCATTCAGTACACAACACAATGACTACTAAATTAGTTGACAGTCTTGCTGCTAGAGTGATTAGAAAATTTGAACAGGTAAGACATTTAGTTAAATCTAAGAAACAAATTTTAAAATGGCAAATAATTTTAAAAAAATATATTAATTCGTTAAGAAAATGTATTAAAAACAAATTAGATTGTGTTAAAAGTTTTTCTAAAGTAGAAGCTCAATTGTCAGTGCTACTAAATTACAAGGTTAATTTAAAAAAACTTCAACGAACTAAAAAAGTTAAAATGAATTATTTAGTTTGGCAGGATGTTGATTCTTGTTTTAACCATAGAATTAGAACCGGAATTATAACCAATTTAGGTATAAAAGATCCTATAATTTTTTTTCAAAAAGCTTTTCGCAGTTTTTCAATCAAAATTAAACAGGCATTTAAAACATCAATTTTAAAAGTAAACGTTAACTTTTTAGCAAATTTTGTAAAACCAAAAACTTTAGAGATTGATTTAAAACATTTCCAAACTAAAAATGAAGTTATTACTAATTTAACAAATTTAAAAAACTGGTACAAAGAAAATGTTCAAGAAAAAATTTTAAACAAGCTGTCAGAATTTCAAGAACGTGATTCAGGGTATGCATTATATGAAATTTTACAGTTAAAAGTACACATAAATACATACAGACCGATCACTGTAGGCATTTCTACCTTTGTAGAAACTCCCCAATTTATAAAAAACAGTAAATCAGTACTAAACATTCAAAATAATGATGTTTATTGTTTTCTTTGGTCAATTGTTGCTTATTTATGTCCTGCACCAGCTTATAAAAATCCAAATCGTGTCTCATCTTACCCTCACTTTAGTGAAATTCAATATGGACCAACTAAAAGAAAATTAAATTATAGCTCTTTTACCTTTCCTCTAAAGTTAAAGGATATTCCCAAATTTGAGTTATATAATGAATTAGCTTTTAATATTTTTACTTATGAAAAAACTGAAATTTTACCATTTGCTATAAGTAAAAATGATTTTCCTATTAAAATAAATTTACTTTTGTTAACCTCTATAAATAATGAGGGTGATAGCAGTGAAGATGAGATGGATATGGATTTAAATGACTATTCAAAAAGGAAAATTAATCATTTTGCTTTAATTAAAGATTTATCACGTTTATTGCACAACCAACTACCAAACCAAAAAAATAAGTCATGGTTGTGTTTACGCTGTTTAAATGCTTTTGTATCACTTGAAAATTTAGAAAAGCATTCTGTTGATTGTAAAAATTTAAATAAATCTAAAATTGTAATTCCTTCAGAAAAAGAAAAAATATTAAAATTTTCAAATTTTAAATATAAAGAAAATGTACCGTTTGTAATTTATGCTGACTTAGAAAGTATTTTGATTAAGTTAGAAAACAGCTCTAATATCTCAACCAATATAAAAACAGAAAATTATCAAAAACATGAACCTTTTAGTATTGCTTACTATTTGAAATGTTCATATGATGATACACTTTCGCGTTTTAATTTGTATACAGGTAAAGACTGTATTGACTGGTTTATAACGGAATTAAATGATTTGGCATTTGAACTTAATGCAATTTTTGGAGACGTTGAGAAAATGAAACCTTTAAGTCAACAACAATTGGATTATGTCCAAACTGTTACTTGCTGTCACATTTGTGGAAAAAAGTTTGAACCACAGGACAAAAAAGTTAAAGATCATTCACACCTGACTGGTGAATTTAGAGGAATCGCTCATTCCTTCTGTAATATTCAATATGTAGATAACCATGCAGTACCTGTTGTGTTTCATAATTTATCAGGATATGATAGTCATTTTATTTTAAAAGCTTTAGCCACAAGAATTGAGGGTAGAATAAGTTTATTACCTATTAATAAAGAAAAATATATTTCATTTTCAAAATTTATTACAAACACTAAAGTAAATTTTAGATTTTTAGATTCATTTCGGTTCATGACAAGTAGCTTGGATAAATTATCTTCATATTTATCAGATGATCAAAAACAAATTATAAAAAAATACTATCCTAAAGATCTAGAATTTCAGTTAGTTTGTCGTAAAGGAATTTTTCCCTATGAATATTTAGATAGTTGGGAAAAATTAAATGACATTCAATTACCATCAAAAGAAAACTTTTTTAGTAAAATTAACAATAGACATATTTCAAACTCAGACTATGAACATGCAAAAGTAGTTTGGAATACGTTTAAAATTAAAAATTTGCAAGAATACGCTGAACTCTATTTAAAAACAGATGTTCTTATCCTTACAGATATTTTTGAAAACTTTAGGACTACCTGCATGGCTACCTATGAATTGGATGCATTAAATTTTTTTAGTGCTCCAGGTTTAGCACTGCAAAGTATGTTAAAAATCAGTCAGGTAGAGTTAGAGTTATTGACGAACATTGATATGATTTTATTTATTGAAAAGGGAATACGGGGAGGAGTTTCTCAATGTTCAAATAGATATGGTAAGGCAAATAATAAATATATGAATGAGAAATATGATGAAAATCAACCTTCATCATATCTAATGTATTATGATGTAAACAATTTGTATGGTGCTGCAATGTCTTTACCTTTACCTATATCTGGATTTGAATGGGTGGAAAATATATATGAGTTGCCAAATATAATGAACATTCCAGACAACAGTGATATTGGCTATATTTTTGAAGTTGATTTAGATTATCCACAAGAACTTTTCAATTCTCATAAAGATTTACCCCTATGTCCAGAACATAGAATTCCTAGCGGTTCAAAAATAAAAATTCCAAAATTATTAACTACTCTGTATAATAAAAAAAATTATATTATTCATTACCGTAATTTACAACAAGCATTGAATTTAGGTCTAAAATTAATTAAAATCCACAAAGTTTTAAAATTTAAACAAGATTGTTGGCTGAAACCTTATGTTGATTTAAATACAGAACTCAGAAAAAAAAGCAAAAATGAATTTGAAAAAAATTTTTACAAATTAATGAACAATGCAGGATTTGGGAAAACCATGGAAAACGTAAGGAAATACAAAGACATAAAATTGGTAACAAAATGGTCAGGTAGATACGGAGCAAAATATTATATTTCACAACCAAATTTCCAAAATTGTACTATTTTTGATAATGATATGGTTATTATTGAAATGTCTCGTTTAAAAGTAAAATTCAATAAACCAATTTATTTAGGCTTTTCAATTTTAGATCTATCAAAAACGTTTTTGTATGATTTTCATTACAATTATATTCAAAAAACTTTTGGTGATCTATCAAAGTTACTTTACACAGACACTGATTCACTTATTTATCAATTTTATGTTGACGATATCTATAGGTTTATTAAAAAAGACATACACAAATTTGATACCTCTGATTATCCATTAAATAATAAGTATGAAATCCAACCAAAAAATAAAAAGGTTTTAGGCATCATGAAAGATGAAAATAATGGTAAAATTATGACTGAATTTATAGGACTTCGATCAAAAATGTATTGTTTAAAAATTCAAGTTGAAAGTTCTGAAATTGAAGCATTTCAAGCCAATATAACAGATAAAGGTGAGGATATTTCAACTGAAGACATTCAAAATTTAGGAGTAACCAAAAAAGCTAAGGGTATTAAATCCTCATCATTAAGCAAAATTTCTTTTGAAGATTTTTATCAATGTCTGTTCAATAATTCTACATTAGAAACCAGTCAATATTTAATTCGCTCAAATAAACATGATGTGTATACAATTGCTCAAAGAAAACTTGCTTTATCTCCTTTTGATGATAAAAGAATTGTTAATTACTTGTTTACAGATACAAAACCTTGGGGATGGGAAAATTATCAAAAATAATTTTATTAAAAATGTTTCTTAGATCTAATTAAATAGTTCAACTGTGAAATTTTTTCTACTAATCACTATTTAATAGCAGCAAGAAGAATCTTTAGGATGAAAAGGAAAGGTAATAAAAAGAAAATTTATATATATATTGAATCAGTTATTTTGAAAATAAGTATTCCAGATTTTTTTCTATTACAGAGAACACCATCAGGAGCTCTGCTAAACAATTTAAAAGAATCAAAGACGACAAACCAACTCAAAATGAATGGTCAAGCTAATATGAAGAAGAGTAACAATTATAAAAATGTTAGATTTTTTCTACAATCACAATAGTGTGAGGTTATACTTCTACATTTTTTTTAATTTTAGGCTCTTTCCGATCTTTCTCGCTTCACCTGTGAGGGGACAAGATTTTGTGTGAAATGTAACAAGCATTTTTGTTTTTGCTCTCAATCTATTAATGAGCATAACTTTATGGAACGATGTTATAATACCATTGCTAAAGCCGACCTCTATTGTAGTGAAAATATGCACAAAAGTCCAGAGTTTAACAAATAAAACCTTTTTTTCATGTAGAAGGAAGTGAAAAGATTAATTACTTAAACAGGAACAAAGGAATAAATATGTTGTTAGACTGACTACTTGTAGAAAAAAAAATAAAAGAAATAAAATGTAAATGTTTAGGGATTATTGTTTTTCATAAAAACATGTAAAATAATTTAAGTTTTGTTTCATTTTAACATGCACACACATCTATCTGTATACATTTTATAAGTAGAAGAATTTATGTTGTTTTTTAATATTTGTTACAGGGTTACCTCTCTCTGAGATAAATTTATTATTATTTAATAAAAACATGAAATGTGAAATAATTTAAGTCTTGTTTTATTTTATATACACACACATTTATCTGTATAAATTCTATAAATAGAAATATTTTGACCTGAAGCTGACCTCTCTCTGAGATAAATTTATTATTTAATAAAAACATGAAATGTGAAATAATTTAATTCTTGTTTTATTTTATATGAATGGATTCATTGTCAGAAGGAATATCTTCTAACCAAGTATATAAGTCCGCGGCAGGCATCTGTTGTAAATCAGAAAAACTGATTTTTTTTCGGTCTGAAACAATTAGACAAAAAATATTACACCGAGCGTACTAGTGGGCCCATATGGAACCACATAACATAACCTACCAAAAATATAACTTGTTTTAAAGTTTTTGTTAATTTATCTAATGTTTATGCGAAAGTATATAGTTATAAACAATATTAACTAAAAACATACCTGCCATAACTCCAAACGAACAAAAAACAATGATATTATATGGTATATCCAAAAAACGCGCGGGAATAAACCAATTTACGAAGATAAACAGCTCACATGCGATATCGTAGCCAACTGAAGGTACGTTACCCAAGAGCAGTAATCCCCACCAAAGCATCTACAAGTGTGGTTCCAGCCAACGCTTACTGGGACGCCAGAGATTTTAGTGTTTGAAATGTGGTCCCAAGGTGGAACCACTGGCCCACAAAGGGTTAATAGACATTTTCGTAACATCCGTCTTGCCAACATCCCCTAAAGAGGTAGCAAAACAGTCCCGGTACTCGTTAAGCACCCGTAACAAGCTCAAAAGTTGGTCAGCGCTTAGTTCCGTATTTATTTGACTCTGTATATCGTTTAACGTAAAACTTTTCAAATTTGAGGTGTCAGTTGATAAACAACTTGTGGAAGAAATACTACATATTTCATAACAGGTGTAACCTCTTGCAATTATTTTACCCTTTTTGTAACATAAAGGATTTTCAGAAATATTCAGAATTGGAAGGTAGTTATTTTTCTTAAGATCGATTATACATGGTGGTATTACATGAAAATTATTAGGCCACGGCCGTTGTTGTAAGTCTATAGAAATATCGCTTACCTCATCAATACTACACAATTTAATATAGCCCATATGGTTAGGTGGTATTACGGTAGTTTCTTGAACAGCTAATTTCACTTTTTTTGCTAAAAATTCGTTAACACTTTTATTAGGCAGATCATTTTGATTAAATAAACGGACCTGATTACCCCTGATTATAAGCGAACGTTTTCGTTATTTATAAAAGGTTGCCCCACAATAATAGGTACCTGCTGTAAGTGATCCGGTACTATAAGAACTTCCACAGTCGCAGTAGCCATATCAACTTTAAGATTTATTAAAACTTTCGATTTTGCTACCGTAGAGCCCCCTGCGTAGCCAAGTAAACGTACCAAGGTCAGTTCAAATTTTAATTTTAAATTATTTGCCTCTGCTAATCGCAATGTTACTGCAGCACATCCAGATTCTACATAACCTCGTAGCGGATTATCGTTAATAATGCAATCAATGAAATAACATGTATTAGATGGTTGATTATTTGAAAGTAACGAAACTAACTTTGACTCACCCTTATGCGGCTGTCGCTTTCCAGACGTAACTGTGCAGCTCTCAGCTGTATGGCCCAGTAGGTTGCACTTCGAACAGGTGACCCGTGGTTTCGGACACTTTGATTGAAAATGTTCCTTCATCTTGCAGTTGAAGCACGTAACACTTTGTAGATCTGGCTTAGAATATGGTTTTGAACGTTTAGGTAAGAAGGTTCGCAGATCTGCCTTGAAACTATGCCGTCTAGATTCACTTCTTTGAGATTTTTCTATTGTACTTTCTTGACGTACATTCGAGAGATATTGTTCAAACAATGCTTCGGGTGTTTCGTAACGACCCGCGTGAGCAGCGTTTTGAATAGTCACATCTGGTATCCCATCGATTACACAAGATACAGCATTTTTTTCAGTAATATTCACCGTTCTAATCAGCTCCATTTTATTAAAGTAATACGCAGCCATTGATTCATCAGGCCTTTTACTTCTTTCTAACATCCTGCGTAACGATTTTGCATAGTTAACATGGTCAGGGAATGTTTTAATGACAAGGGCTTTCCATTCGCTCCATGTATAACTTAAAGATGTTAGGCTATGGTACCATGTTTTTGCCATTCCAGCTAAACGAGATTGCATATGATAAATCGTGGTTGCGTCATCCCATCCATTTATGTTCTTCAGCTGCTCGATTTTCTTTAGCCAGCTTGCAGCGGTTATATTTTCGTTTTCCGGAGAAAATTCCGGTATACACTCTGTGCGAATAGTAAGTCTGTGGTGATCTGTACCGTGATTTTGCCTTGCCATGCTTTCTATCATATTTTCTAACCTTTCAATGCGAGCTTCGTATGCAGATTTGTCAAACAGCTCAGCACTGCGCTGGGAAATCGATGGAGTGTGCGTAACATCTTCTGTGCTCTCCAATTGGTCGTTCGCTACATGCACCAAAACTCTTTCTGTACGTAACTGTCGTGGTTTACTTGATAACTGAGTCTCTGTAATTCTTTGCGAGTGACTTACTAGTATGGTTTTTATTGCGCTGTTCTTTGCCAATTTTTCTTTCGGAAGCAGTTTTTCTGTACCTAGTATCTGACGAACTAGAGCTAGAGCTACTACTTGACCTATTTCGGCGGCTCCTAGTTTTTTCCATTTTTAAATCTCTCTTAGTTTTCGTAACACCGCTATACAATACACAAACTTACGTAATATTAAACAAACAACAACTTCGTAAAAGTCGGTGTATCTAAACCAATACCTCGTAAAAGCAATATTTTTCACACAAAAACACTATATCTAATTTTATTTCTAAATAACTAAAGGCAAGACTTCGTAAAAGTTCGGCCCAATACACTATGATTAAAAAAAAATAAACACACTCGATGCACAGCAAACAAAATTGCAATTATTTTTAGGGGATACGCTGGAATGCACCCCCCACCTGAACTGTAAACTACCAAACTTATTTTAAATACTAAACTTCGATCTTACTGTCAAAAATATATTAATGTAGACGATAATTGCCACAAATATGCAAAACAAAATACGTGGGAAATTGAACCTTTCAGTTAGCGATGCTTCTCATTTCTGCCGTCCCTTGTTTCTCGTGAATGATTACCGGCCGACCTCAATGATTCACCCATCTCGTAACCAATATTTATTTGTTGGGTGATTATAGGAAGCAACACTAATTACGATTTTCCTTCGCTTGTCCTTCGATATAATTACTATGTAGTTTCCGTGAAATCTGCTTATTGGCACGAACTGTTTAGATATAAAAAAGGTTGACTCATCACCTCTTATCGCCCGGGCTGCATTCTTCAGGCCAAATCATTCCGTTTTTCGTGCTTAAAGGTATCGGACAAAACTAAAAAGTGCACGTCGCAGTGAAACGCGAGTGGTTAATTGAGTGTAAAAATGCCAAAAAGGGCTCATTCCCCTCATAGGGACAAGAGTAAGAAAATTAAAAGACTAAAAACACAACTGTTAAAAATGCAGGCTCAATTAAACAAAATTGTCACTAGTGAATCTTCCTCATCGTCTGTAAATTCATCTAGATTATCAGGTAGGTTTAATTAAGTATAATTTTAGGCAAGTAGTAAGTGCAAGGAAGAGGGTGACGTGCGTCATTCCCTTTAGACTAAAACATACTTAGAGGGTTCTAAGTAGTCATTCTTGTCTGACAATTCGTCTGAATTGCCAGGTAGGGTTAAATTATTAATTATAGGCAATACAAAAAGTGTAAGAACGGAAGTGACGTGCGTCATTCCCTTTACACAACACACCTAGATCGTGTGATCATTAGGTTAGTTAAGGGTAACGTGCGTCATCCCTTTTTAGAAATCGGGCGATTTCACCTATAATTTCAAGGTTACTCAAACCTGTAAAAATATACATAGAAATTTTTTTCTTCCAGTTTCATCCGAAAGTGAACCTGAGGGTCAGACCCTTGAACAGGTAGAACGACCTCTGGAGCCAGAGGTAATTACACCTGAAAATTTAAATGCTCTAGGATCCAAACCGAACTCGGAAGAGACATTGGGGAGCCCAATTCATGATGAAATTGCTATACGTTGGAATACGTATTTGCAAAAAGGGTTGTCCAAGGATCAGCGTGACGACTTAATATCAAAATATAAACTTCCATCCAACTGCAGGGCACTGTTGCCACCGGAAATAAATAAAGAAATCCAACCATGCTTAACAAAATCAGCGGGTGAACAGGATAGATTTATGAGGGCATTACAATCTCAGCTAGCCCATGGATTGGCGGCAGTAGGCCCAGTTATCGAAAAAATGTTACCAGATGCAGGACAATCGGAGAACATGAAATGCTTGGCTGATGCCTGTCAATTGTTTAGTAATGTTCATCAGGCAATTTCAATGCACCGCAAATTTAAAATAACTCCGTTGTTGAACGAGGACTGTAAGAAAGTGTCAACTACTTTAGAAATAGACGAATTTTTATTTAATAAAAATTTCGCGGAAGCAGTTAAGAACGAACAGGCAGTTAAAAAGGCCAGCGTAGATTTTAAGAAGAAAGCTTGGCAACAAACAAATTTGCCAGGACCATCTGGAACAAGACCAACATCACATAAATATTTAAACTACCAGCGTACCAAATACAAGGGCAGGCTGAAGGACAAGGGGAGGGACGAGAGAAGACCAGCGGATTATTACCGGAAACAAACAAGGGACCCCAAGAAGTACTACCGCCGGAAGTAAATAGAAATGAAGAGGTAAGCGATTATGCAGGCAGACTTTCAAAATTTTTACCGTCATAGAAAATCATAACACAGGACCGTGCGGTCCTGGGTTGGGTTTCAGGAATAACAATCCCTTTTTCCTCAGAACCTAGACAATTTTTTGAACCCACAGTTAATATTCAAAAATCTCTTAGTAAAGAATATAAAAATCTGTCAGTGAATTATTAAAAATAGGTGACATTGAAATTTGTAAACCGCTACAAAAACAATTTGTATCTTCTTATTTTTTAAATAAGAAACCTAACGGATCATATAGGTTTATATTAAATTTAAAAGGTCTAAACAGGTATATTGATACTCCTCATTTTAAATTAGAGGATCATAGAACGGTTTTAAAACTCTTAAACCAGAACTTTTATCTGACGAAAATAGACTTGAAGGATGCATATTTTTTAGTACCGATGGACCCGAAATATAGGAAATATCTACGATTTAAATTTGACAATTGTCTATACCAGTTTAAATGTTTACCATTTGGCTTAAATTTAGCACCTTTTATTTTTACCAAGCTGCTTAAACCTATTGTAAAAAGACTTCGGCTCATGGGCATAATTACAGTTTTTTATCTGGATGATATTCTTATTGTAGGTAACAATGAGATAGAATGCAAAATAAATACAAACAAAACTCTGAAATTATTAAACAGTTTTACAGGCTTTATTATAAACAAAATTAAAAGTACATTGACTCCCATACAGGAGTTAACATTTTTGGGGTTTAGGTACAATACAACTAACATGCGCATTTCTCTTCCAAATGATAAAATATCAGCCATTAAGAAACAAATTTTAGAATTCAAACATAAAAATAGATGTAGAATAAGACAATTTGCACAGTTAATAGGTAAATTTGTAGCCTCCTGCCCGGCAACAAATTACGGGTTCATTCATTTAAAACAATTTGAACGTATAAAACATATTTCCTTAAGGGGCAATTACAATAACTATCATAACAAAATGACAATCCCAATTTTTTTAAAGCAGGAATTAGAATGGTGGTATAATAACATAGGCCTAGGGCGGAATATAAAATCGACGTTTTTTTCCCTCGAAATCTTCTCAGATGCTTCACAGACAGGCTGGGGAGGTTTTTGCGATGGCATAAGGTGCCATGGTTTTTGGAACAAACAGGAAATTAAGATGCATATAAATTTTTTAGAAATTAGAGCCGCTTATTTTGCTTTAAAATCACTGGCTAGAAAAAAACAAAACATAAGCATATTATTAAGAATAGATAACCAAACAGCCATTTCCTGCATTAATCGGGGGGGAAGCGTCAAGTATTCTTATTTAAATAAAATAACCGCTAAGCTTTGGGAATGGTGTGAGAAAAATCAAATTTTAGTTTTTGCTAGTTATATCCCTTCAATAGCTAATACTGAGGCAGACAAAGAATCGAGGTCGCTAAGAATTGATACCGAATATGAATTAAATATGAAAGCATACAAAAAGATTGTGCAGATATTTGGGATCCCCGAAATAGATTTATTTGCCACTAGACTTAATAAGAAATGCAAAAAATATATTTCTTGGTTCCCTGACCCAAATTCATATACTATTGATGCATTTACCATAAGCTGGTCACGTTATTTTTTCTACGCTTTCCCTCCGTTTTCAATCATAACAAAGATTCTAGAAAAAATTATTCAAGAAAAGTCAACGGGAATCATGGTTGTACCGCATTGGCCGGCTCAGCCATGGTACCCGATTTTTGTTAAATTATTACTAGAAAAACCGATTTATTTTAACCCGGCAAAGGACTTAATGATCTCTCCTTTCAGAGAAAGTCACCCACTCCGCCCAAAAATTTCCCTGGTGGCAGGGAAGTTATTCGGCGGTCTTTTCTGAGAAGGGGTGTACCGGAAGCGGCATAGAAGTAATAACATCGTCGATAACAGAAGGGACCCTTAAACAATACACAGTTTGTCTTAAGAAATATTGGGAATTCTGCACCAGTAATCAGAAAGATCCTACCGAATACAACTTAGAAATATACCTGTCCTTTTTATCAGACACACTAGAAAAGGGACAGTCTTTTTCGGTATTAAATTCTTATAGGTCTGCACTAAATTTAATATTTAATCCAATTTGTCCTAAAGATGAGAATATTATTAATAGATTCTTAAAAGGTGTTTCTAAAATACGTCCACCTACCCCAAAATATGAGTTTACCTGGAGCCCCGATCCATTTTTAAAGTATTTAAGTGAATTATACCCCCTTGAAAAATTAGAACTAGAGTTTTTAACATACAAACTGGTCACCCTACTGGCGTTAACATCAGCTAGCAGGGTGCAAACACTATCCTTAATAAAAATTGAAAACATAAAAATTTTACAAGATAAAATTGAAATCAAAATACCTGACAGAATTAAAACATCCGCACCGGGTAGGCCTCAACCGCTCTTAAACTTTCCCTATTTTACAAGTAAACAGGAGTTATGCGTGGCTTACACTATTAAATTTTACCTTAATAAAACTTCGTCCATTCGTAATAAAGAACAAAACCTAATCCTTACTCACAAAAAGCCAATCCACCCGGCAACTTCCCAAACAATAAGTCGATGGATTAGAAAAACGTTACATATGGCAGGAATAGATACATCAAAATTCTCAGCACATAGTGTACGTCATGCATCAACTTCGGCGGCCTTCCGGGCGGGGGTAAACATAGAAAAAATTTAAAATACGGCGGGATGGACATCTTCTTCAAATACATTCTTTAAATTTTATAACAGACCGGTGAAGGAACTAAATAACTTTGCTGATATTGTTCTACAATTAGGTGGTTCATAAAGTGTGTTATTATCCCTATGTTGTTAAATTGTTATGTTATAATTATGTTATATTCTTAAGTTATTTTATTTCTATGTATTATATATATACATTTTTTTTTTCTAAATGTAGTTAGTTAAACACTACAATTTAGACATATTATTAAAAGTATACAAACAAGTTATATGTAGAAGAGATAGATATGCTATACATATCTAGATAATGATAATTTATACATACCATAATATACCTGTTCTCAGTAGGTACTTGAAATAAAACGTTCCTAATATAGTTCAGTTGGAAAAATTGCTGTTTTACTCCAAACATCTACATAGTAATTATATCGAAGGACAAGCGAAGGAAAATTTAAAGATTAATCGACTTACCTTAAGGAAGATTAATCGGAATTTTCCGAGCTTGTCCGTAGATATAATTACCCGACCCACCCCAAATTCCCAGGTTGTTAGCAATTTTTTCCAGCACTTCAACGGAATGATTTGGCCTGAAGAATGCAGCCCGGGCGATAAGAGGTGATGAGTCAACCTTTTTTATATCTAAACAGTTCGTGCCAATAAGCAGATTTCACGGAAACTACATAGTAATTATATCTACGGACAAGCTCGGAAAATTCCGATTAATCTTCCTTAAGGTAAGTCGATTAATCTTTAAATTATATTATGTTAACCAATCTGGGTTATACCGTAAGATAAAATAGCTTGCAATACCTTATAAAATATAACCATTAATATAAAGCAAAGACTACCTGAAGACAATATGAAGACAACATGAAGGCGTCGGAAATAAATTAATGAAGAAAAAAGATTAAGAACAAAAATCGTTAGTTAGAGATTATATATAGTGCCTAGAGAAGGAGTTGTACAGTTTAATTAAATTGACAGTAAAAATTCTTTGAATCATAGCTGTCCAATGATTTCGCATAGGTATTTTATTGCCAAACCTGATATCACGCGAATGTACGAACAAAAAGATTGCTTCATAAGGTAACGACGGATTCTTTATGACTTTATGATAAAAAATCCTCAAGTCTAAATTGTTACGATTGTTTATAATTAGTCAGTTTACTATGAAAGACGGAGTGGTATGGGTCAATTTGTTTAGTATTTTGTTTCTTGGCACCGTCGTATTGTTTGTATAGTAATCTACATCTGGACAAGATATTAAATTTTTTTCTCCAGTACAACATTAATAGACGTCGCCACTAATATTGGGGTAAAACGCAACCACATATTTTAAGGAATTTGCACAGTCGATACTGAACTAATCTGTTATGTGTTTATATTGTATATTAGGCTTTATTATTATAAAACATAGTATTGAAAATTTTATAATTTTAATTTAACAAAACGAAAAAGTAGTGGTACTGGCCACAAAATATTTCATTCATTTACTTCAAGGGCACATACTTAATACTTAATACTTCTTTTGAAAAATAATTGTTGGTGAACTCATAATTTTTGTATAGTTCTTTAAGTTTTAGTCTTCTTTCTTTAGCTACTAAGAAGCTTGCTATTGCTGACCTGGGGTCAAAAAACGCACAAGCGACTCTATTTAGGTCGATATCCATCCCGGAATTCAGCGTCTTCCTTCTCTAAGATCGTATACTTGTTTTAAGCGTAGTATGGATGGACACCGGTCTTTCAGGTCCTGTGGCGTCAAACACATGTACGTTTGTACAAGTTACGAAAATTCTAGCTTGATTCGATCTAGTCCATTATCTAGGTTAGACGCAATACCCTTAACTAGGCGGCGCGGCGCTAATATTCAACTTAAAATATGCTTTAAGCCATCAGCATCTACTCTCAACGAGAACACTTTGTTCACAATACTGGATTTGACTCCAAAAAATAAAAAGGGAAGATTAATGGATTTTAAGAATATTGTTTCTGCTTATGAATCTAGCCTCCTAGTGACTGCGGATAAGAAGTGGAAGAACCGTATAAGTTCATACAATTATCCAGTTGGTGGGATCGTTATCATTACCGTGCAAGAAATGATAACACATAGAATATTTTAAAAAAATCTTTATTGATTAGCGTATTGTTTCATAATTACTACAGATAACACTTTTAGAGTGGTTGTGTCCAAATCTCTTCCAATTTTTTGGTCTCCCTTCGCGTACGTCTTATGATAGTAAAGTTGTCCTCTCGGAATAAAAAAATTGGCCGCAATGTCGGCTTCGTAAATGAGCATTTTATGAATGCTTTAGGCATATAAAACTAACCACATAATTTAATAAACAGTTTTGCTGCATCCATGCAATAATCACTAAATGCTTCATTATTAAACTGAATATCTTCGAAAACCTTTTAATTACACGTATTTCAATTCTTGTGATTTCAGCAGTTTTTCTTAATTTTTAAAAAAATTTCTTGCGGTATTTCCGACATTGGTATTTCCACCACCTTGCTTGGGAATATCCACAACTAAACCCAATTCAGATCAATGAGCATCTTGAATAAATCTCCTTCTCTCTTTAAGTTTAGTTTTGTTTTCAGTTCCTCTCACTTGCCAATTCTTAAATTTAGTCTGTAGGATTTTTTTTATGATAAGGCCGAGCACTACATGATTAATCGTTTATGGCGCTCTACGAGCGGTGCGCGTGCTCAGGAAACGATTTACGTTGGTCTTGAATCTTTGGAGATTTGACTCGTTTGGGAACAGAGCCTCAGGTAGGTCGCTCCAGAGTGACGGCGTTCTCCAGATGAAGAATTTTTAAACAGTGTCGCTCTAGAGACACTAAGCTTAACGACGTACACGTGGGCTGCAGTGGCTTGTCGTGTATTGCTGCCATGCACTGCCCTGGGTGGAATTAAGCGGGCAACCTCACTTGAGCACTTGCTATGAAAATATTTGTAAAATATACCTAAGTCGCCAACCTGCCTTCGATGTTCAAGGCTTTCCAGGTTGCTGGTCAAATCATGATCATCGATCGAATGGGTCTTCTTTAAATGGAATCTAGCAATCTTAGGGTATGTTTAGGAGCAGAGTCTCAAATGTGCGAACGGTACTCCAGCGATAGTCTAATTTGGGATTTATTGAGCAACAAAAGTTGTTGGGGTGTACAGAAGTTCTTACTTCGGAAAAGTATTCCAAGCTTCTGTGAGGCTGCCTTAGCAATGGCCATAACGTGACTATGCGAAGACATATGACTATCCAAATTGACGCCCAATAAATTAATTAATAAGCCAAGGAAATCGAGTGCCCCGCCATAACTTTATTTTTTTTTTCAATATAATACCAGAAATAAAAATCAAATTACATTAAAAATAAAACCAACAAAATTATAGGACAAAAACATTTTTTAAATATAATTCCTTATATTTTTGATATAACACCAAAATCAATTTTATCAATCAGATCAATAATAAAGTTTAAAAAGGAAATTAAAAAATGGATAATTACTAATCAAAGATATATCTTTCATAATATAATAAATTAAAACATTTATTATTTACCTACCTATATTATTGTGATAAAAAACATAAAATTAGAAAATTATATTCATAGATGTTATAAAATATAATAATTACCTATACTCACAACAAGTTTTCTTCGTGAGTTAAAACAAATATTATTTTTGGTTTATTCAAAAAATCTTTATATACATATTATATTATACTTAAAATATTGTATTTATATATGTTTGAATAAACTTTTTTATTTATTTTTTTTTTTTTTTTATAACTATATCCGGTACTTCAACATTAACTTTTTTAGAGAAAACTACCGCCTGGGATTTTCTAGCGTTAAATTCTACTTGGTTACTGTCACCCAAAGACATAATTTCTTCCAGGTCTCTGTTGAGATGTGAGATCTCTTGCTGCCTATAGAGATGTGCATTGGCAGCCGATGTCCGAGCATCTAAAGTAAAAGATGAAAGAAGTGTGCTGTCATCAGCAAAGCTATTTTCAGTTTTTTTTTCAAAAGATCGTTAATGTATAGTAAAAAGAGAGTAGGCGACAATATAGAACCTTAAGGGACTCCGGCGTTGACGTTTAATGTGTCTGAAAGAAATCCATCGATCGCCACTCTCAGAGAACGGTCTTTAAGAAAGCTTCACAGCCATGAACAAAATTGAACCGGCATTCCGTAGGCTCTCACTATAGTTAGGAGCCCCTCATGCCATACTCGGCCTTGGAAATGTCCAGTGCTACCGCCCGGGGAGTCCCGCTCAATTGCGTTGCTCCGAACGTGAGTATTATAAGCGAAAAGGTCTCCTGTTGATCTAGACATACGGAATTTATACTGATGGACACTAATAAAGCTGAAGCCTTCCAGGTACTTTAATAATTTTTCGTTGATAGCCCTCTCCATAACTTTTGATACAACCGAAAGCAATGCGACTGGACGATAATTTTTTGGCAAGATCCTCTTGCCTTTTTTGGGTATGTGCAGAACTCGCACAGTTTGTATAGCAAGAAGGAAATATTCATTTTTTGTAAGATAAGTTAAAAAGCCTAAGAAATACCGGAGTCAATTCGTCAGTGCATGTCTTAATTATGATGACTGAAATATTGTCTGGACCAGAAGCTTTTTAGGTGTCAAGACTCCTCAAGATTCGCTTAACATGGCGGTGCCGGAAAGAAACCTCGGGCATTCTTGATTGTACAGGGGGAATGTTCGGTGGAGCTTCGCCCTGAAAATTGACCGCAAGGAGGATAGTTCCGCCAGTAAGTTTGCTTTTTTCTGTGTTTTAGTCGCAATAGTGCCATCCAAAATTTTGAATTGCTCCAAATATGTTTCGTCTTCTGCGAGTCAATGCATCACAGCTGTTATAAATGATGTGCACGCCGGTTTCCTCCTCTTCAGCATTCTATGGATTCGGCGTGAATACTAATCTTCTGCAGGTGTTTTCTCAAGGGACCCGTTAGTAAGCCTGTGCCTTGTTTTATCTAAGTGCATACTAGATACTGCATAGCAGTTCTTAATATCTTTGTGGAGTTTTCTATTACAGCCCTTACGTGTCCCTTAGGGTGACCCATCTTCTGCAACCTTTGAAAAATTGTGCTGCCACCCCTCAAAAAGGTTCCATTTGATGAAACAACATCTCCTCTAAAATTTCATTGTGATCGGATACTAGGAAGTTAAAAGTTGCATGCGGCACACGTTAATTCGGATAAAAATGAGAAATAGTTATTACATAATTTTGCAAATATGTTGTATTTGTAAAGGCGAAATGTAATACAAAACAATATTTTGTTATTCTGAAAGCACATTTAAAGCAAGAAATAAATTATCTATTAAAACAATAATAATTATGCTTGATGGGAAATGGGTATAATAACACTACATGTATACTTTTTTAAATTTGGAGTGGTATATTTATAGAAAAATATCTCAACAACAATTTGTACATTAAGTCATTTTACACTACTCTACAAGTTTACTAAAGACTATGTTACAGTTTTAAATTGAATACACTTACCCATCAATTTTCATCTCTTTAGCTTATTTTTGTGTGAAAACAAAAGTAAATGTTTGTTCATTCCATCCTAATTTATTTAAACTTCAAAGCTATACTTCTCTAAATGACAACAATTATAACTCTCTAGGTCTGAGAAACCACACTCCTCATAACATCCCTGAAAATGTAATCAAGTTCGCTTTGGAATATTGACAATAACTCAGGTATACACTTAAATCCCGACACCGTTGACTGTTGGCAGGTTGACGCCTTTTCATTTTGTTTTTTTGTTGTGGAAACCGTCCTTACTGCAGTGTTGCATTGGAGTTTCCTAAGCATTTTTTTGCTAATTTTTAATGAAACCTAGGCCCTTAATTAGCGCTAAGGTCGTCACATAGCTTTGTGAGCCTAAGAAGCCCATATGGTGCTGATTCTCTGCTAGTTAGTGTGGATCCTACGTTCCAGTATTTTTCATCACATCTAAAAGGCCACATACCACCTTCGGTAAGTTTATTAGTCATATTTGTACTAAATCTAAAGTGTTCCTACCTTACTTTATCCTATAGCTTCATTCAAACTAACACTAAGTTTTGTTACAGGCCTTTTTTTCTTCTTTTATTCTTCTACTGTTAATTTGACTTTCATTTATCTCCGTCTGGTTCAATATTGCATTCTGTACCCTGTGTGGATATCGATTCCGCCCCTTTTATTGGTGTATTCTCAAAGAAGTCATTCTCTCTCCGAAGAAAAACGTCCAGTTAGACCTTCAGGAGCTTCAACGAGTACAACGAGTCATAAGTTCGAGCTTTGATGCAGGCCCCAATACATAAAATCAGCCTACACAACTGTAAAAGCAGAACCAGGTTTGATCTGTCTCATATTAACATTAATGTACTTTCTAAGTATAAGTTATTATACTTATTGAGCCTTATTTAAATTGATTTTACCGGCTTTTTACGTTCTAAAATACAAAATTATAACTTGTACAGTCAACATTGTAAACTGAAAATACACAGGCCTGTTTACGCTCGGTATCTAGACTATAAAGAACACAAACTTTGAGTAATGCTAGTAAACTTGATTAAATAACCGAAACAAAAACAACACATTATATTTAAATATCATAATATCAATATCAAACATAAATATTACCATCATCTAACCTAACTTTAGAGTCAGCTGTCTGATAGGGAGGTGCATCAAAAGGCATCGACCTGCGGACGATATTAAGTATCGATCGATACCAGGGTTTGTTTATAAATATTTTAACAATATATAAGTTAATGTGGAATTATTTAAATCTGGTGTTTTCTTTTCGATAGGGTGTTTCCTGTTTTATTTTAGTAACGAAGGCACTGTCTTAACTTTAAGGGCACAAAACAGGTGGCGCTTTTGTTTGTATTTACCCACACCACTCCCGACTGATGAGCTAGTCGTCTTGGCCCTAAAAGGCAGTGTCCCAGTCCTCCTGTAAACTACCAGACAGGAATAATTTCCACCCGGTAACTATATTGTCAATTTTAGTCAGCTACAAAATGGCGCCCTTAACGTGTCAAGGATTTAATTTTTCTTTTTAGAGTTAGCGTTCTGGTATCGATCACTTAAATTTGTTATTATTCCATAATCTATAATTTATAAGGGTACCTACCCATTTTTATTTTCTTTTAAAATGCAGACATGTTAATCTGGTTGCGGCATAATTAATTTCAATAAAAGGTGTAAGTACGTTTATCCCAGAACCTTTTTTTACGATAGTAAGTATAAAAATATTAATATGTCGATGGAATTTTGATTTTTCCTTGTATTTGCAAACTTGTTTTATTGTGTGAGGTTCAAGTCATATTTTTTTGTCTATAGTGTTCAGGATATCTCTCGTAGATAATATTTGTTCCATGATAGAGTATTTTTTTTTTTGTATTTTTTAGTAGGGGTTGGGTTTGTGTGTCAATTCTCGACACACTTCAACTTGAGCATACCTTAGTTTAGGTTTAGGGTTTGTATTTCCACAAACGTTTAGATTTAGTTTGCTTCAAAGAGTAAACACCTTGGTATATTATTATTCTTGTGATCTTTTCTTTTATTATTAATTTGTTTTTTTTTGTTTTGGTAAATAACTGTAAGTAAAATGGAGATTAATCTTTTAGGTTCGGATGAAATAAAATATGAGTTAGCTATACGTGGATTACCAGTTACGGGTTCTTTTCCGCAAAAACGTTCATTATTAAGGGATTCAATGCGCATGGAACGTGAAGGACTTGCTTCGCGACCGACTACTTCACAATTCAACCCTGAGACAGAACTTTGCGTTTGTCAGGCTAAATTATTTATTTTGGAGCGCGATATTCTAAATTTTGATTTTCACAGTAAAGATAGCGAATTTAAAAGGATCTATTCATTTTTGATGCATGTAGAAGCTCGTCTACATCGCATACAGGTTATAGAATCTTGCGGTCTGATGCAGAAAAATACATTAATAGATAGGTGCGAAAAGCTGATAGGCGATTTGTATTTGGTTTCCGAAAGCTTACCCCGCACCCCAGCCAACGATTATTGTCAGGTCAAACCACCAAATTTTCAAAACATGGAAAACCAGCTGCTACAAAATGAGGCCACAGCTATTTCTTCACCCAGAGCAAATATTAATTCTATATTGGATATGAATAACGATCCAAGAGTTAGTAACATCTTACCTCCTATCATTGCCCCACAAGAACGAACACAGGTTTCTTATGACCTTATCGACCTTAAAGAAGATTTAGGCTCAGATCATTTGTTAACTGGTCAGTATAAATTTACACCACCTAGTCATGTGCAACCCTCTATAACTGTTTCTCGACACCCTGATACTACAACTTATTATAAACCCTTAGCTGCATCCACAGTGCAACGTTTGAATTCTGATGTTTATGCTAAAATGAGTGTTCAAACTCCTATTAGGCATGATGCTTCTTCTTTGGGACTGCGAAGTTCTGAAGTAAATTTTGCGAATCAATCCGAAAATATCTCTCGTTGTGCTATTGTAAATTCCTCTAAGCAAGATAAGTCGTTAAGTGATTCTGATCCTCTCGTTGATCTCGCTGACCGATTGGATAATTTTCAATTTTCGCCCTTAAGGGGACCTGAGTTCGAAGAATCTCGTATTAATAATACTTATAGTCCTAGAGTTTTAGATATAGTTAAATGGAATATTAAGTTTGATGGTAGAAAAAGTGTTAATGATTTCTTGGAACGCATTGAAGAGCTACGTGTATCCCGCGGAGCAACTAAAGAACAGTTATTGCGCTCTGCGCCAGAACTTTTCTCTGGTGACGCTCTCTTGTGGTTTAGAACAAGTCAGTTTACTAGTTGGGATGATCTCATCTTGCAACTAAAGGACGCTTTTCAACCTTATGATTATGAGTTTTCTCTATGGGATGAAATTCGTCGTCGAACTCAAGGCGCTCAAGAACGCGTAGTCAGTTTTGTAGTGTCGATGGAGAGTCTATTCCGCAAATTACCCATTCTGCCGTCTGAATCGACCAGACTCCAGATTGTGCGACGTAATTTATTACCATATATTCAGAGTCGACTGTCGACGCATCAGATTTGTAACTTACAAGAACTTGTAAAGTTAAGTAGAGCAATTGAAGAGACGGAATCGCGAATTCAATGTTTTGTTCCACCTTCCACAAATTATCGTCAACTGGTAGAACCTGCTTTAGCCTATCACAGGCCTTCCAATTATGTTGCTTCTATTACTCCTCCTTCTGAAAATAGACAACTTCTTGTTTCTGATATTGCTGCGCTTGATACCGCTAAACCATTATTATGTTGGAACTGTCAGGAAATTGGGCACCCGTTTCGCCAGTGTGCACAACCCAGAAGAAAATTCTGTTTCAGGTGTGGAAAATCTAATGTCACTTCTAAGAATTGTCCGATGTGTTCAAAAAACATAGTTACGGGAAGTCAGTAATAAGCCGACCGATCTTCTCCAATAAAGATTCTTCTAAGGCTGAATCAAATAAAGTAATTCTAGACTATATTTTAGAGCATGTCAAAGAAGACAAAAGACCATATTTAAAAGTTTTTGTTTATGGTAAACCTATTCTCGGTTTGCTTGATAGTGGATCGTCTCGAACTATTATTGGTTCTCTTGGATGGAATATATTGAAATCCGTTTGTCGCCTTAATCCTTCTGATATTTCAAATTGTACAGTTGCAAATGGCCAGATCTGTAAAAGTATTGGTTCAGTGACATTGCCATTTCAACTAAGAGATAAGGTAATCCTCTTAAATACGTTAGTTGTACCCTCTTTACCGCATTCACTCATTCTTGGAGTTGATTTTTGGAGTAAAATGCAAATTGTGCCTAACTTGTATAGTGACGAATGGTCGTTTCGATCGGATTTAGATCATGACTCACAGATTTGTGCTATACAATCCCGTGATTCACTTACCACCGAACAGCGACAAACTCTTGATAACCTTGTTGATGTAACTTTTTCTGCGATGGGAGATAAGCTAGGATGCACCACGCTAGTCGAGATGGAAATTAAAACCAATTCTACTCCCATAAAACAGAGATACTATCCCCTATCTCATGCACTTCAGAAAGAAGTCAATAAAGAATTAGAGCAAATGTTAGCTGATGGGATAGTGGAACCATCTGAGTCACCCTGGTCTTCACCGATTGTCATGGTTAAAAAAAAATGTGGTAGTTGGCGATTTTGTGTCGATTTTCGTTCGTTAAATAAAGTCAGTGTTCCTGATGCATACCCAATTCCTTATGTTTCGGCAACATTGGACAAATTACGCGACGCAAAATATCTCACTACTTTGGATATTAAATCTGCATATTGGCAGATCCCTATAGCAAAAGAGTCTAGACCTCTTACAGCATTTACAGTACCATCACGTGGTCTTTTTCAATTTAAAAGAATGCCATTTGGCCTTACTAATGCCCCTGCGGTATGGCAAAGGTTAATTGACCGAGTTGTTGGTGTCGATTTAGAAAAATTTGTGTTTGTATATCTAGATGATGTTATTGTGTGTACCCCAACTTTTGAAGAACATGTACAGGTTTTGCGCGAGATAATTTCACGAATTACTCATGCAGGCCTAACACTCAATCGTGAAAAATGTAATTTTTGCAAACCAGAACTAAAGTACCTTGGTTATGTAGTTAATGCTTCAGGACTTTTAGTTGATCCCGAGAAAGTAGACGCGATTCTGCGTATTCCAACGCCGAAAAGCGTAACGGAAATTAGACGAGTCGTCGGTCTTGCTTCGTGGTATCGTCGATTTGTACCCAATTTTTCCTCGTTGTTAGCACCGTTGACTGCTCTGACTAGGAAAAATGCAAAATTTGTTTGGAGTCTCGAATGTGAAGCAGCCTTTGAATCAGTTAAAGAGCATCTGATAGAGGCACCAGTTCTTTCTTGTCCCGATTTTGACCAACCTTTTACAGTACAGTGTGACGCGTCTGATTTTGGCTTGGGAGCTGTACTCTCACAAGTTCAGAATGGCGAAGAACACGTCATCTCGTACTTGAGCCGTTCACTAACTAAAAATGAAAGGAAATACAGCACTACTGAGAAAGAGTGCTTGGCTGTCCTATTTGCAATTGAAAAGCTTCGTCCGTATCTCGAAGGTACCAAATTTACAGTGATTACAGATCATTATAGTCTTAAGTGGCTTAATTCCATTAAGGATCCTGTTGGCCGCATTGCGCGTTGGGCAATTAGGTTACAGCAGTACGATTTCGAGATTGTACATCGTAAGGGCAAAGAGCATGTAGTTCCGGACACCCTGTCTCGATCCGTACCAGTCGTTGATACCATTTCAGAGCAACCAGTTTCCCCAGTTATTGTCAACCAAACTACCCTGCCACGTGATCACTGGTATCTTGGCATGATCAAGAAGGTGACCGCTCATCCGTCGAAGTATCCCCTTTGGTGGGTAGATAACGGTAAACTTTTTAAAAGGGCAAAACATCCTTACCCCGCACTTGTTGATCCTGCAGACTCTTGGCTTCTCGTAGTTCCTCGCGAAGAGCGAGCTTCGATTATAAAAGAACATCACGATCCCCCTACTTGTGGTCATCTTGGAATTTTTAAAACCCTCTCCAGGATCGCCCAAAGATATTATTGGCCCAATATGAAAAGTCATGTCGCCAGATATATTAATCGTTGTCGAGTTTGTCTTCAGACTAAACCTCTTCAGAAAGCCCCCGCTGGACAAATGTTAAGTTTGCAACCCACTAGTTCACGACCATTTCAGGTCATAAGTATAGATGTTGTTGGACCACTTCCTCGTACTGCCTCTGGACATTCCTATATTCTCTCTGTCTGTGATGTTTTTAGTAAGTTTTCATTGTTCTTTCCATTACGTTCAGCCACAGCTCAAAATATCGTCAGATGGTTGGAAAATTTTGTTATTTTAGTTTTTGGAGCCGAGACAATCATTGCTGATAACGGACCTCAGTTTCGCAGCAAGATTTTCCAAGAGGCTATGAAACAGTATGGCATTAAAATCCGTTATACCGCCAATTATCACCCTCAGGCAAACCCCGTCGAACGTGTTCATCGTGTCCTTAAGACAATCCTTACAAGTTACGTAGCTGAAGATCATCGACAATGGGACAAACTAATTGCTAAAGCTGGTTTTGCTATTAGGTCCGCTAAACATGAGGTTACCGGTTTGACCCCTAACTTTGTGGTCTTTGGTCGTAACGTTCCTTTACCCTGTGACTCTTGTCAACACTCAAATGAATCTTCCTCTTTTGACCCTATTTCTAGGTCGCAAACGATTAACAAGATGTTTATAGACGTTCAAAAGAGACTTCAGCAAGCTTATGAACGATCTCGTCAAACCTACAATCTTAGAAGACGAGACGAGCGTTTTCAACTAAACCAAGAGGTTTGGAAGAAAAATTATTACCTTTCGGATGCAACAAAGCACTTTACTGCCAAACTTGCACCTAAGTTTTCAGGACCATATCGCGTGTCAAAAATACTGTCGCCTTGGTCTTACGAGCTCTCTGACCAGAATGGTCGCAGTCTTGGTGTATGGCACGCTAAGGACCTTAAAGCGCATCCTCCGGATGATTCCTTGTAAATACATACCGTGTGTTTAATTTTTTTCCTTTCTCTTTTTGTTGTAGATATAAATTAGTTTGTAGTATATATTTCGCTACCGTTGTACAACTCTTAGTGTAGGACCGAAGAAAAATTTTCATTTAAAATTTTTCTCTGAGGAAGGGGAGGTGTGTTACAGTTTTAAATTGAATACACTTACCCATCAATTTTCATCTCTTTAGCTTATTTTTGTTTGAAAACAAAAGTAAATGTTTGTTCATTCCATCCTAATTTATTTAAACTTCAAAGCTATACTTCTCTAAATGACAACAATTATAACTCTCTAGGTCTGAGAAACCACACTCCTCATAACATCCCTGAAAATGTAATCAAGTTCGCTTTGGAATATTGACAATAACTCAGGTATACACTTAAATCCCGACACCGTTGACTGTTGGCAGGTTGACGCCTTTTCATTTTGTTTTTTTGTTGTGGAAACCGTCCTTACTGCAGTGTTGCATTGGAGTTTCCTAAGCATTTTTTTGCTAATTTTTAATGAAACCTAGGCCCTTAATTAGCTCTAAGGTCGTCACATAGCTTTGTGAGCCTAAGAAGCCCATATGGTGCTGATTCTCTGCTAGTTAGTGTGGATCCTACGTTCCAGTATTTTTCATCACATCTAAAAGGCCACATACCACCTTCGGTAAGTTTATTAGTCATATTTGTACTAAATCTAAAGTGTTCCTACCTTACTTTATCCTATAGCTTCATTCAAACTAACACTAAGTTTTGTTACAGGCCTTTTTTTCTTCTTTTATTCTTCTACTGTTAATTTGACTTTCATTTATCTCCGTCTGGTTCAATATTGCATTCTGTACCCTGTGTGGATATCGATTCCGCCCCTTTTATTGGTGTATTCTCAAAGAAGTCATTCTCTCTCCGAAGAAAAACGTCCAGTTAGACCTTCAGGAGCTTCAACGAGTACAACGAGTCATAAGTTCGAGCTTTGATGCAGGCCCCAATACATAAAATCAGCCTACACAACTGTAAAAGCAGAACCAGGTTTGATCTGTCTCATATTAACATTAATGTACTTTCTAAGTATAAGTTATTATACTTATTGAGCCTTATTTAAATTGATTTTACCGGCTTTTTACGTTCTAAAATACAAAATTATAACTTGTACAGTCAACATTGTAAACTGAAAATACACAGGCCTGTTTACGCTCGGTATCTAGACTATAAAGAACACAAACTTTGAGTAATGCTAGTAAACTTGATTAAATAACCGAAACAAAAACAACACATTATATTTAAATATCATAATATCAATATCAAACATAAATATTACCATCATCTAACCTAACTTTAGAGTCAGCTGTCTGATAGGGAGGTGCATCAAAAGGCATCGACCTGCGGACGATATTAAGTATCGATCGATACCAGGGTTTGTTTATAAATATTTTAACAATATATAAGTTAATGTGGAATTATTTAAATCTGGTGTTTTCTTTTCGATAGGGTGTTTCCTGTTTTATTTTAGTAACGAAGGCACTGTCTTAACTTTAAGGGCACAAAACAGGTGGCGCTTTTGTTTGTATTTACCCACACCACTCCCGACTGATGAGCTAGTCGTCTTGGCCCTAAAAGGCAGTGTCCCAGTCCTCCTGTAAACTACCAGACAGGAATTATTTCCACCCGGTAACTATATTGTCAATTTTAGTCAGCTACAACTATTCTAAGACCTGCAACATTGTCTTTTTTTTAACATCTGGAAAACGTGTTTCAAATCCTTAACCACTTGAAGTAAAAATTGATTTTGCTCTTCGCCCCTAGATAATATTTTGTTATACTTATTACTTAGCTTGATACCTCTCTCAGCTGTGTCATTTAGTACTTTAAGATTGTTGATAATTTTACAACACTTGCTGTAACTTTCGTTTTAATTCTGTAGAAAAGTTCTGGATCGCTTTCCACAAATTCTGTAGAAAAGTTCAATTTAAAAAAAAAAAATTTTTGTAAGTAACGGACTTAAAGTCGTAAATTTCTTTATTTTCAATTTGGTCTAATTCCCCTACATTACCCTCCTCATATGACGCTGGCCTGTTTAGAGCCCTTACCATTCCCTTCTTAACATCAATCAAAATAATTTAATTATAAGAAAACATTTTCAGGATTTAAATACCACAAATGGTGATTTTTATATAACCACATGCAGCTTAAGATATACTGGGTGTTTCAGAATAAGATGCTGATCCTTAACGGTGTGAATCCTTAGGTGATTTTAAGAAAAAAAGTTCAAATTAACATATATCCTTAACCTATCAACTTTCGAACTACAGGGCGTTAAAGTTTTAAGAAAAAAATCGTTTTTCTATCATAACTTTAACATCTTTCTAGCTATTTTTATGAATTTTCCACACATGCCCTCTAAGCATCAATGGCCATTTTTTGGTGTAGAAAAATTTTAAAATTCTTTAACCAGTGGCGTCCTGAAAGGGTTTGGACTAGACATTTTGGAAAAACATTATGTACGCCACTGGTTTTTCTCAAGATAAAAATTATTTTTAAAATACTCATTTATTTTGTGCCAAATTTAATATCTTGCCTTTTTATCGTCCGACAAACAGTTTCCGACAAAAAAAAAACAAAAAGCATTAAATGCGCATTCGCATATATGGTTTATTTTTTAACATTAAATTAAAACAACTAACATTAAATAACGTGTGAACAAAAACGAAAATAATTTAGATCAGCTGTTGAAAGTGGCCACCACCTGCAAGAATGCATGCTTCAGCTCTTCTCCTCATTGAGTCTCGTACCCTTTGAAAAATTTCTGGAGTATTCCTGATAGTGTCGAAACAAACTATTATGCGGTTTCTCAACTCCTCTTCAGTATTTATTGGGAGGCTGTAAACCAAGGTTTTCAGATGTCCCCACAGGAAAATATCTAGACTGTTTAGATCAGGGGATCTAGGTGGCCACGATTGTGTTCCTCTGCGCTCTATCCATCGATTACTATAATGTTGATTTAAAAACTCTCGTGCTAAGAGACTGAAATGGGCAGGTGCACCATCGTGCATAAACCACATACGATGTCGGGTTAAAGTAGGGACGTCGTTTAGCAAATTTGGTAAAGTGTGTTCAAGAAATTGGCGATAATTGATTCCGTCCAATCTGGCTGGTAAAAAATAAGGCCCAATTAAATAATCACCAATAATTCCAGCCCAAACATTTACAGAAAATTGCTCTTGGTGGTGGGATTCCGTAATGGCATGTGGGTTTTCTTCTGCCCAGAAGTGATTGTTATGAAAATTTTGTATGGCGTTCCTGGAAAAGTTAGCTTCGTCCGTGAACAAAATTCTGGCATCAAATTGGAGATTTTCGGTAACCATTTGAATAAACCATTGGCAGAAATTGATGCGTAAAGGAAAATCCCTAGGAAGTAGGGCATGGACCCGTTGAATATGGTACGGATATAACAAATAACTTTGAAGAATTCTCCAGACTAGGACATGAGTAATATTTAAAATATTCCCAATTTTTCTGGTACTTATATTAGGGTTTTGTTCCACTAAATTTAAAACAGCTTCTTCGGTTTCCGGTGTTCGTGTAGTTTGGTGTGCCCCTTTTAAGTAGTTTTTTGTTTCAAAAGATCCCGTTTCACATAACTTTCTGTGAGTTCCTGAAATCGTTCGTGCATCCGGAACTATTCTATTTGGATAACACTCTTGGTATAATCGTCTGGCTTCGAATGCATTGCCGTCAGCAATCCCGTACAGGTAATGCATATCCGCAAACTCGACATTTGTAAAATTTACCATGATACTTATACGTTTAAAAATTATTACGTTTTTCATATTTAAGTTAAGTGGAAAGCCGTGTACATAAATAAATAGCTGTCAAAACTATTTGGCATTAAATATTTCGTTATTGTCATTGTTTCCTTAACAAAGTTCATTGCCTACTTGTCAGAAACGATAGGCACATAGCGAATGCGCATTTAATGCTTTTTATTTTTTTGTCGGAAACTGTTTGTCGGACGATAAAAAGGCAAGATATTAAATTTGGCCTAAAATGAATGAGTATTTTAAAAATAATTTTTATCTCGAGAAAAAGCAGTGGCGTACATAATATTTTTCCAAAATGTCTAGTCCAAACTCTTTCAGAACGCCACTGGTTAAAAAAATTTAAAATTTTTCTACACTAAAAAATGGCTATTGATGCTTAGAGGGCATGTGTGAAAAATTTATAAAAATAGCTAGAAAGTTGTTAAAGTTATGATAGAAAAACAATTTTTTTTTTTAAAACTTTAACGCCCTGTAGTTCGAAAGTTGATAGGTTAAGGATATATGTAATTTGAACTTTTCTTCTTAAAATCACCTAAGGATTCAAACCGTTAAGGATCAGCATCTTATTCTGAAACACCCTGTATTGTCGGCTATGTTTTTATATTTTATTAATTCTTTGCAAAACTGTATGTCGTGAAATGAGGCCTTTTTCGCCGAAGGTGCTGTAAATCAGGCTTTTATATAAATATTTATGAGAAACCACCACATGCCGTTAATAGCTGCTTTCTCTTTTTGTGTTAGTTTAAACTGATCTTGAAAGAAAAAGTATATAAAAGTACAAGTTTTATAAAGCTAATGTTAGCGCACGCGTCCATGTTAGAAAACGAGCCGCTTGCGGCGAGTTTTATAATGGACAAGTCCGCTAATAGCTTTATAAAAAGTGTGCCTTATACTATTTTTTCTCTATTGGCATTTTTTTCAATAAGTAAATCCATATTTAAAAAGAAAATGAAACATACAAATTTTCAAAATTTTTAGACCTAAATTTTATGTTGGTAATACAATCAAATTATTTATCATAATAGCTCCATTGAAATCAACAAATAATTTTATTTCCTTGTCAGTCATTTTGTCACGAAGCTGTCTAATTATTCTAACATACCTTCATTATTTTAAAATATGGAGCAAGATGAGTTTAGTTTAGCTCCCCCAAAATTAAGGGAAATTGCGATAAATTTTATAGTTCTATGTTTTGTAATATAGTAAATTTGTAAGATCATTTGATATTTTCTTCAACTCATCTCTATTTCATAGATTTAATGCAACCAAACATACACGACAGCAAAATAAAACATTTGTGAACATCATTAATAACCTTAGAAAAATAAAGAAAACTGTTTCATAAAAAGTTCATTACGATACTGAAAACGATATCGAAACAGCTTTTTTTATGAAACGAAATTAGAAGATAGTATATTAAAACATAAATTTCATAGGACACAAGTTTAGTTAGCTACGCGGCTAGTATCCTAAACAGACGCGTGCTCTAAAATGTCTTATGAAACGAATATTTTATAATACTTTTTCTATTTGGGTCATTTTTAAGGAAATTTAAAAATAATTGTAGTTTAATAATATCCAGTCAAATTTTTTTTTTTTTGAGGTTGGCAACACTATGTTACAGAAAAAATAATTGGGCACCCCAGCCGCCATTATTTAAAAAGTAATACATATTTTTAATAAATTGTCATTTTTTGCTGTTATGGATCATTAAATATTATTTAATAATTTAATAGTAAAAACAAATAAAAATTAGCCAAGACGAAAGACATACCCCACCACTACAAGAAATCGCGGAAAACAATTTAAATAATCTCTTACCGAAGAAATCTCGCAATGTCTATTAAAAATAATGTACTGATTTTGAGCTATGGTGTGCACAAAATAGTATAAAAGTTATTTCAGAAAATGTCCTGATAGCATTTTTTAACAAAGAAAGTAAAATTAAAAAGGCTTCATCGATGTGGTCCAAATATTCAATATTAAGAAGCTGTTTAAATATGTATAGAAATATTGATATATCGAAATATAAAAAAATTGCAGGTATATTAAATTTAAAAAGGCTGCCGCAGGGTCAGACGCCAAAAAAATCAAAATCCTTAGAGATTGAGCAAATTTGTCGCTTCATTGGACAAGCTGATGATAAAATATATCTAGCAATCAAAGTAAGTATTGCATTAAATAAGAATGTAGTTAACAAGATTGGAATGATTCCTAAAATTTTTGCTTCAAAATACCTTTCTCAGCATTAGCAACGATATAGGTTTATCTTAAACAAAATACAATAGGTATCGACAAAAAAAACCTACTCATAATAAATGTAGTTGATCTTGAATATAAATTTTAGGTTATTGTTATAATGGGCTAAAATAGTGCCTACCGCAGAGAAGAAATTACAAATGTGTCAGTAGATGATATTGAATTTAGAGACGATATAATCATTGTACATGTGCCCAAAACCAAAAATTACATAACCAGGCAGTTTATAATTACAAAGTGTGACTGAGTACAAATGGTAACAGAGTATTTTAGTCTCAGCCCAAATCACGTGACAAGTCGCAGATTTCTCTTGACTTATAGAAATGGACACTGCATTAACACTCCTATTGGTTTTAACACAATTGGCAAAGCTCCTTTCGTTATTGTTTCTTACTTAAAATTACCATTAGGTAGGTAGAATATAAGGAAATTAAAAACTAAGAACATTACAGATGTTCTTCAAGTAAGTATTGCAAATATTTTCTCAGTCGGTTTTTAAATTACATTTTTCCATTATTTAGCATTTCTGTAGGAACATCGAGGAAAACAGTTGTTATTCTATTTTTCATATCCTCTTCAGTTATCGGAGAAATGGGTTATGGTTTTGCACCGGTATAACCGCGTGTGGATTTTTATTATCGTAGTAGTGAAAATTATGTCTATTTACATGGCCCGTACTATTCTCGATACGTAATCTTCTGAATATTAATTGTGGTATAATTGGTAGTGATAAAAATGACATTTCTGTTGCCTTAACATTTTTGAAATGATGGGTCTGCTAATTTTGTACAATTTGTAAAGTTTTTGTTAATAATTATACAAGCACGGTCGCGAAGCCAAATCCTATGCCATCAGCTCTGGCCTCACCCAACTCGTGGGTAAACCAACTCGGACTCGAATTCGGACCGAGATGGTGATTTTGCTAGTCTATTCGATTTTTTCTTAACTTCACACTACGACTTGTACAGTATCACCGTAAAGCCTCCGTTAGGAACGTTTGATCACAACCTTATTTCGGCACTGAGCAAACTACTAGTTAGTGCCTAACAGCCTCCTAAGCCACGCAAGATAGCATTATACATTAGCTAAGTGGGATGATCTAAATGACCATTTTCAAACCTTTCCTTTGGCGAAAACTTAGTTTTACCTTGATGATTCATGCACCTGTGCTAAAGAAGTCTCGGAGATTATCCTTATTGGCATGGAAACCTTTATCTCTTTCCTAAAAGAGTTCCCTTCTAGCGGCAAGCCTTGGTTTACCAAAAATTGCGAACGAGCTCTTAATTTAAAAAATTATTTCTACCGACAATCCCGACAAAACCCTAGCGCCGAAAATCGTACCATATTTGTTGACGCTCGAAACCAATGCAAGCAAACGATAACCTAAAGCAAAGAAGCTCACAACCAGAGTATCAAAGACAGGCTTCTTGAATGTTCTAACGGATCAAGATCATTTTGGTCAGTAGCTAAGGCCGTCATTTAGAACTTTACCAAGTCAACCATTCCACCTCTAACACGTTCTGATGGCACTACTTACAACCAAACCATTGGAAAAGGCAAACGTACTAGCAGAACTATTCTCTTCACATTCAACGGTTAGTTTCCAGGAAAAAACTCCACCGAACATCTCCCTTTAGAAAAAGCTTCTGGTCCTGGGGAAATTCCAGTTATTGCAATTAAGATATGCGCTGATTAATTAGCACCGGTAGAACATAAAGTACCTGAAAGGCTTTAACATTATTAGTGACCATCAGTATGGATTCGGTAAATCTAGATCAACAGGAGACCTTCTTGCTTACGTTAGGCACGTTTGGAAAAATGCAATTGATCATCATGGGGAGTCCCATGGACATTTACAAGGCCTTTGACCGAGTATGGCATAAGGGGCTCCTAACTAAAGTGAGAGCATACGGAATGCCGGTTTAATTTCTTTCTTTCTTTTTACTTTGTATGCTCAAACTTCTACTACCAATGCACATCTCTATAGGCTAGAGGTCTTACATCTCAACGAAAACTGGAAGAAATTTTGTCTTGGGGTGATAGTAACCAAGTAGAAAATAGAATTTAATGCAAAAAAAACCCAGGCGGCAGTATTTTCTAAAAATGTTAGTGTTGAAGAACCTAATATAGTCATGGCGGGACACTCGATTCCCTTGACTTCATTAATTTATCTATTGGGCGTCAATTTGGATAGTCATATGTCTTGGCATAGTCACGTTGCGGCCATTGTTAAGGCAGCATCACAGAAGCTTGGAATACTTTTCAGAACTAAGAGCCTCTATACACCTCAACAACTATGCTCTATTAAGCCCAAGTTCGACGATCCTAGAGTTCTGTTCGCATATTTGGGGCTCTGCTTCTAAACATACCCTAAGATTGCTGGATTCCATTCGAACAAGAGCCATTCGCTTGATCGGTGACCATGATCTGACAAACAACCTAAAAAGCCTTGAACATCGAAAGCAGGGTGGCGACTTAAGTCTATTGTACAAATATATTAATGGCAAGTGCTCACCTGCGGTTGTCCTCTTGATTCCACCAGTACATGGTTCAGTCTAGTTTCCCTAGAGCGACACTGTTTAAAAATTCTTTCATCTGAAGAACGTCAGCACTCTGGACCGACCTTTCCGGGGCCGTGTTTTCCAACGAGTATAATCTCCAAAGATTCAAGACCAACGTGAATCGTTTCCTGCGCACACGCACCGTTCGCAAAGTGCCATGAAGGATTAGTCCTGCAATGCTGTGTCCTATCATAAAAAATAATATATGGCTAGTATGGGTTTTCTCACAACGGCTTAAAGAACAGTGATGTGATTTGCTTCAATATTTGCAGGTTATATTTTCTTTTATTATACTCGACGTTCCCCGTAGTTTTAAATATTTGTTAAAATCTTTCAAGAACTCCGGTTGGGACGCTCTCCATCGAGGTGTCTCGCAGCATATGTCATTTCTGCTAAAAAATAATTTTGTTCGCGTTCGCTCAACATCAGACTCATGCTAATTCTTTCTTCTAAAAAAATCTGTTAATTTTTAAAATTATTCCTAATTAAAAATAATTTGTTTAATTTCCAAAAACTTGATTAAGTCACTTCGAATTACCTAGTAGTAATAAAATGAACAATTGCCATGTATTTTGCGTCCATGGCACTCTAGAAAAAGAGCGTTGTATGGACATGGTGCGGCATCCAAGGCACTTATGAGGAAATTAGCATTAATTTTATGTGGTAAAGGGAAAATGAGCTATTTTAGGGGAACCGCAAAAGATAGGTATATGTAACCCTAATATAATTAAAATTGCATTAAAAATGGCCCTTCGATGAAGCTTAAAAAAAGGTTAGAGACTGTATTTAAAATAATATATTTTTGGGCCATTTAAGTTTTCAAAATTGTTACATTTAGAAAGTCATTCTAAAAGTCTCCGGTAAATATTTTTATTTTTTGAAATATACTTTCGTCGCTACTTAACAATCATATTCCATAACCCAAATTTCATGTATTTCTATTTTTCTGTACTACCGACAGGCGCATCATTATTAACTCAAAAACTACTAAGTTTAGGCATATGATAATTGTTCGGGCAATCCAAAAATGTTATAATATATAGGATGTTCCGTTTTTAAACAAAAGTATGTTTGATATGCCCTGACTGTTTGGGAGACCCTGTACAGGTTTGATGCCTCCCTAAAACTCTGTTTTTGAAAAATATTTAAAAGTTGAGTAGCTTAGATGCTATGGAATCCTGCGTTAAGAGTGGGTCACCCGGTATAATAGGGCCGTACAAAACCAAACAAAATATTTTCTGCCTTAAAGCTTTAAAAATATTCTTTTCTTAGATCAAAATACAAAGTGAAAACGGGATTTATTAGTGTGGTTCAGAGAAGAACCATGTATATGTTATATATGGTGGGGTGGTTTGGGTTTGATTCGAGTTATCAGAAAAATACGGGCTTTGGATTTGATGGCATTTTTTAGGGTTTATGGTACATGGCTGGGATGCAGATATGTTGGGTTTAATAATATTATTTCAAGGTAGTTCCGGCTCGATTGCATCCACGCCAATGAGCTAAGGTTAGTGACTTATGCACTGGATTTCAAGTTTACAGGTTCCTGCGCACGCACAACACAGTTATGTTTCCAGGTGTCTTATTGCTTGACTGCAGTTGTTTCATAACTTTTTGTTAAAAATCGGAAAAGTTAAAACTTTAACGGTCCCTATACAGTAATTTCGGACATTACAGGGCGCTCCTATGATATGCGAATATTTAAGGGTACAAATCTACATAAAAAACTAATGATAGTTGGCTTTATAAACTATGGTCCAAAAATGTTGGCTTACGAAAATACGGGCTGCTAAAGTTTAAACATAAAGTTAATTAATAGTTTCGAAATTACTTGAAATATTTAAGTGATATGTAGGATGCCGCGACAGTTAAAAATGGGCCAATAAAGTGATTACCAATGATTCCTGCCATACGTTAACCATAACTTGGTATTCGAAATGGGTTTCGGTTGCGGTATAGGGCTTATATTCCGCCCACAAATGATTATTGTGGAAATTCTGAATGAAATTTCTTGAAAAATTAGCTTCGTCTGTGAACAGAATGTGTGTTTAAAATTGCGGATTTTGCGTAATATTATGAAGATACCGCTGACAGAAAGTCACAGGCCTTGAAAAATTATTAAAAAAAATTAACAGACAAATTGATGGCAAATATTCAAGTCCCTAGCAATTTTTTTCGTACTATTTTCGGGATGTTATTCGAGTTCGAGCAGTACCGCCTCCTCAATTTCAGGTGTTCGCACACTTAGATATCTACCTTTAGATATGCCTTGTTGGATACTACCAGTTTCAACAAGACGACAATGAATAATAGAAGAGATTAGACTATTTAGCAAAGCACGATTGGGATACCTCAGGTGATAAATACGTCTGGCTTGCTCTCCTTTACAGTCGGCAAAGCCATGCACGTAATGCATTTCCGTTACTTCTTCATTTAAATAATTTACCATTTTTAACAAGGAGGTAAAAATAAAATTAAATAACAAATTCAGAACGCACAGACTTACTAGAAAATGTCAGATGTAAAAAGCAAGTGACATAATATGCTATGGCAACTAAATTTATTGCAAAATATTATTCTTCAACAATTATATTCATTTTTTCGGACACTACACAGGTTTTTGTTTTTTTACTGAAAAACGGTACATCACAGGAAAACAAATTAGGAGAGCTCTTATGTTTCAAACTGAATAGTGAATTCAAAAATATTTTTTATTTGGGAAGCATCGAATAATTTCCATTTTTTTCCTAAAACTTTAACACCCCGTATTTTCGTAACAGAACATTTTTGGATCTTAGTTTATAAAGTAAACTATTATTAATTTTTCATGTAGCTACACACCTTTAAATATTCGCATATCATTATGTTTAGTAGAAGTTTTCGATTTAAAATAATTGTTTTAGTAGAAGTTTTCGATTTAAAATAATTGTTTTAGTAGAAGTTTTTGATTTAAAATGAATGCTAGGATTCACTCATTATAAAATAAATAACTGACATTACTTACTTTTACTACATGTAGAGTTCATTCTACACTGATTTACTCGATGGCGTGTCATAACGTTAAAGTTTTAACACTAAAGATACCCAAGAAGTCTGTTTTTATACACAAACCCATACTACAAGTGCTCAATACAACGAATCTACCCCTATCTTCACATCATCTTTCAGGGTTGCGCACCGTTTCTTTCTACCCTCTCTTTTAATTTTTTTTATTTTTAGGATAAGGCACAGCACTGCAGAATTAATCCTTTATGGCGCTCTGCGAACAGTGTGTGTGCGCAGGAAACGATTCATGTTGGTTTCAATATTTGGATATTATACTTGTTGGGGAACACGGCCTCAAGGAGGCCGTTCCAGAGTGATGACGTTCTCCAGATGAAATAATTTTTTAACAGTGACATTCGAGGGACACTAAGCTTAACCACTTACGGGTGGGCTGCAATGGCTCGTCGTGTATTTTTACCATGCACCGCTCTGGGTGGAATCAAGCGGGAAACCTCAGTTGGGCACTTGCCATGAAAATAATTGAAAAATAGACTTAAGTTGCCAACCTGCCTTCGATATTCAAGACTTTCCAGGTTGTTTGTCAGATCATGGCCACCAATCAAGCGAATGGCTCTTCTGCGAGGCTGCGTTAGCAATGGCCGCAACGTGACTATGCCAAGCCATATGGCTATTCAAATTGACGCCCAATAAAAGAAATTGATGAAGCCAAGGGAATCGAGTGTCCGGCCATGACTATATCCGGTTCTTCAAGATAAACTGTTGAGAACACGCCGAATGTTAAAGCAAAGTACGCCACTGATGACATTCTTGGAAGTCTAATTGATGTATATAGTGTATATATAACGCTTATGTAGCTATCGCACAATGCAATAACAAACCCTGTGCTGTCTGCGTTTTTATTAGTTCATCTCTTTTCCTCACGTATACGTAAATATCCAAGATTCATCAAAAAACCCACATAGTAACAGCGCGGCATTGTTGTCATATGTAATTAGGCGCTTCACCCAAAAATAATCACCTACCAAGCTGCGTGAGGAAGGGAGACAGACGCGAGAAGGGATGAGGCGACGCAGCCTCCAGACGGTCGCCAAGCAGAGTTTGGCTAAACGCTTAAAATATAAGTTTATCAAGGGGACTGTCCCCCGAAAGTTCGGCGGTGCATGTCACACGACTGTTTTAAAAAGTAAAGCACGTCACCGAGTGGAAATTGTCCACATTTCTTGTACTATGTAGTTAAAGTTAACAGAAACAAAGTTCAATAAGTTAATACAATGTGAAAGTATTGAGTACTATGGAAACGTATGTGTGAATGCAATTTGAAGTGTAACTAGTAATTTGATGTAGTGTATTCTCAGATAGTGAGAAGTTATAAAGTGAATATTGTAAATAAAATGTTAGTGCTACCTTACGAATAAAATGCTGTTGGAATTAAATACAGTGTTTTATTAAATCAACAGATCTACACACGAGCCAGCTATTCCAGCCTACGGATACACAGTAATAATAAAATAAGTGTAAAGGCTGAACCATAGTTGACTTTATAACATGGTCCTTCGAAAGCCAGATTGTTGATTTAATAAAATTCATGGGTAAAATTGCGTAAAATCGTAACAAGTAAAAATAAGTGAGTGTTGTGTCGCGACAAAGGGGCTACAAAAAGGTAGCAGCATCTAGTCCAGGGCTTTGATAGCCTATCAAAGTAGCCAGGAGCAGCATTTGGGTAGTTGACCAGTCCAGCAGTCGGCACAGCATCTGTAAGTGATTTTTACTTGATAAAAATTGTAGAAATTTGTGAAAAAATTCAAGTTATAAGTTTCTAAACAAAGAAAAATAAAATTGTATTTTGATTTTTGACATTTGATGAGGTAAACATGGTTTGTTGATATTTGTTAGTAAAAATATTTATGTTTGCAACATTGCTTGACAATTAGAGAATTAAATTGTAGATTTGGGATTTGTTTTGGGGCAAAATTAGTCTGTTTACGTTCGTACTTGCGAAGAAATTTAAAGATATTTTTGGTACTGATCTCGAGTTCACCTAGCTGAGTCGTTGTAAGAGAGTTAGTTTTAATTTACAATCATGGCAAATGCTGAAATAGAGTCGGCGACTATTAGTGGGTTAAAAAGGGATCACGGTGTGGCAAAGTCTGCCATTACGCGAATAAAAACATGGTATAATAATAACAAAAATAATGAGAGCGAATTGGAACAAATTCCAACAAGAGAAGAGGCACTAAAAAATGCTTTTCAAAGGTATTCTGAACTGCAAGACATAATTGAGGGAATAGATCCAAACGACTCAGATAGAGATGAGGTCGAAAGCAAGTATTATAAGTTGTGGGTTGAGTTTAAGAAGGTACAAAGCACAGACTGTGAGTTAAATAGTGTACATGGTGGGTCACAAGCAAGCATGCAATATGTAATGGCACAGCCACAAGTAAATTCCGGGGTTAGATTACCGGATTTGAAACTACCATCCTTTGATGGCAGCGTCTCAGACTGGAGGTCATTTGCGGAAGTTTTCAGAGCGTTAATCCTGGAAAATAAGAATCTAACAGACGTACAGAGGCTGATGTACTTGAAAACTGCCCTCAAGGGCGAGGCATTAAAATTGATTGATTCACTTGAACTGCTAGGGTCAAATTTTCACATAGCTTTTGATATTCTGCGAACAAGATTCGAGAACTTGACATGTGTGGTAAACAGCTACTTAAATAGCATTATAAGTATGCCTGCGTTGACCAAGTCAAATGCACATAATCTGCGGGAGTTTATTGCAAACAATACCAAAACGATTGAATCGCTAAAACAGCTACCACTATCACAGACACAAATTCTCGAATATTTGTTAATTTACATTATGGGAAATAAATTGGATTTTTCTACAAAGAGAGCGTTCGAGCTTGACAGAAATTTGAATGAATTGCCACAGTTAGATGACTTGTTTGATTTTTTACAGCGTTGGTGCATTGTTTTCGAAAATCTCTCGAGCAATAATGAACAGCACGTGACGCCTGCTAAGAATACAAATAATAGAGTGTCTTTATTTGCCGGTCAGCAGCAAAATAATAGTTATAATTGTGCAGTGTGCAGTAGTTCGGAGCATAGAACTTACTCATGTCAAAGATATTTAGAGCTGTCTGTTAAAGAAAGGTACAGTCTTGCATAGTCTCACGGACTGTGCTATAATTGTTTGGGCGCGCATACTTCTGCACAGTGTCCATCGACTAGCAAATGCCGACATTGTAACTCGTCTCATCACTCTACTTTGCATCGAACTGCAGCAGGTACTGGTTCAAATTTAAGTACGAATAATGCACAACATGGTAGTTATTCACAACGTTCAGATTTAGGTACTGTTCAAAATGGCCGGTATTCACAAAACGGAGAGGGAAGACACAATAACGGATTTCACAATAATAATTCGCGGCAAGCGTACGGACACGTGTCGACTAATCACGCGCCTCCACAGAGAGCCACAAGGTACTACGAGTCTAGTAATCGAGCAAATAATATGCTAGTGTCAAATACGCGTACAGACACCAATATTTCGAGAAATTCTACGAAACAGCCTTTTAAAGGTGATGGAACGGCCCAACACAATCGGAATCAAACGGTATCGCTTTCAGCAGTGGCCACAAAACAGTCAAATGTGTTATTAGCTACTGCACAGGTAAATGTTGCAGGCAAAAATGGCCAGATTATAACAGCAAAGGTACTTTTGGACAGTGGTAGCCAAAGCTCTTTTATTACGCAGGCTTTAGTAGACAAGCTAGGCTGTGACGTATACAAACATAGTTTAAATATTTCCAGCGCATCGCAAACTAGTTTTATGTCATATAAAATGACAAACGTAAATATATACTCGAAGCGACAGGATATTTGTCACGCGGTTCCATCGTGTATAATCCTAGAAAACATAACATATAAACTTCCTCAGATACCGATCGATGTAGATACTCTCGACATTCCCTATGAACTGCGCAGCCAACTGGCAGACCCTACATTTAACATCTCTTCACATATCGAGATGCTTTTAGGCGCGGATGTTTACTACACAATTTTGAGCAAAGGCTATTGTTCATTAGGGAGCAATATGCCCACATTAGTTAATACCACACTCGGGTAGATTATAGCAGGGACGGTCCCAGCCCGCTGTGTTGCTTCGGGGCCCGTGCGAAATATGAACGCGTCGAATAGTAGCGCTTCTTTTTTTCTTCAAACACAGGAAGTGGATGACTTGCTGACAAAATTTTGGTCAATTAAGGAAGTGTCTTCGAAGCCTGCATTGTCAATCGATGATAAGGTGGCAGAGAATATATTCATTAGCACAACTTAGATAACGGTTCGTTCCAAGTTAATATGCCTTTTATAACATCAAGTGCATACGAAAATTTAGGAAATTCATTTAAAATGGCATAAAAACGGTTTTTCTCATTGGAAAAAAGATTACAACGACACCCGCAATTATTTGACGACTATAAACGGTTTATTGACGAATACGTGGAACTCGGCCACGCTAAATACGTACCGATGAAGTTGCAAAATAAAACCAATAACAATAAATATTTTATTCCTCATTTATGCGTTATCAGAGAAGCTAGTCTAACTACAAAACTGCGTGTAGTTTTCGACGCATCAGCTAAATCATCATCAGGATATACTTTGAATGACGTCACTTTAAAAGGTTATCAGGTACAGCCTGAATTGTTTGATATACTGTGTCGGTTTAGATTCTATCAGTTTGTGTTGACATCAGATATAAGAAAAATGTACAGACAAATCGCAATTAATCCGGACCATACGTTTTTGCAAAATATTCTTTGGAGAGATGACCCTCAGAACGAATTAAAATGTATCGAGTTGCAAAGTGTAACGTATGGCACGAATTCAGCGCCGTTTTTGGCTACTAGAGTGATTCAGGAAAGAGCAGATTTGGGCGCCGAGGAGTTTCCGGTAGCTTCACACGCATTAAAGTCTCAATGTTACGTTGACGATATTCTGGCAGGTTGCGATAATGTTGAGCAGTTAAGCCAATTGCACCTGTAATTAAAAAATTTATTGGGTAAGTCTGGTTTCACATTACACAAATGGTGTTCAAACTCTAACCAATTTCTCGTGTCTACTTCGGAGCAACAACTGGCTGAATATGATTTAAATTTTGACAATGCGCCAAACAAGGTTTTAGGTCTAAAATGGCTTCCAGATGTTGACATGGTAAAAATCTCGATTCCTGTCGACACTACAACTAAGGCACCAACAAAGAGAGTTATTCTGTCAACTTTGGCACAATGTTTCGACCCTTTGGGACTAATTAATCCAGTGGTGGTACGGGGAAAGATCCTAATGCAAAAGCTTTGGATCCAAAAATTAGATTGGGATACAGAAATCACTAACAGCGATTTATTAAACGAATGGAACGCATTTTTATCTATGGTTTCATTTCTTGCAGCTTTAGAAATTCCTAGAAAAATTTGTAGGGACAAAACAATTTCGAACATAGAATTACACGGATTTGCAGATGCAAGCACAATGGCGTACGGTGCGTGAGTATACTTTAGAATTTTATACGATGATAACTCGGCATCGACCACTCTGATTTCTTCTAAATCCAGGGTGGCTCCAATCAAAACTATTACAGTGCCAAGGCTTGAACTCTGCGCATTGGTGTTGTTGGCGCAGTTGAATATTTTCAGGGAAACCGTGACTTTGTCATCAGTAAATTTGTGGCCAGACTCAAAAATAGTTATCGCTTGGTGCAACGATCACCCAAGCAGGTGGTCTACATTCGTGGCTCACAGAGTATCTATGATTCAAACCATTACAGAGCATAGTAAATTGAGACATATAAAATCAGCTGATAACCCGGCAGACATTCTGTCTCGCGGAAATTTCTCGAAAGATATAAACTTCAGGACTTTGGTTTCACGGACCTAAATCTACTTGATGTACACTTGTACTTGAAATTATACAATGAACAGGTGAGTGTTGCTAATATTCCTGAACAAAAGAAAATAGCACTTGTCGCAGTACGCAGGGCCGAGCCTTATGAGTTTTGGATAGACTATTTTTCACGTTTTTCTAATTTTTCACGTCTAGTGCGCGCTTTGGCTTTCATGTTTAGATTTATACATAACACGAAAAATAGAAATGATAAAATTCAGGAACCAACGATCACGGTCAACGAACTGGAAAAATCTCAATGGTTTATAGTACAGAATTTGCAGATCCAGCATTTCTCTAAAGAAATTTCAGAGTTGAAAAATTAACAAATAATTTCAAATAAACAATTAAAACATCTTAAACTTTTTTTGGATTCAAGCCAGCTAATCAGAGTTGGAGGTAGATTGGAACATGCAGATATCTCGTTTGATCAAAAACACCCTTATTTATTGCCCTCACATAATGATATATTACAAATCATGTTAAAGTACGAACATTTGAGATTGGGACATGCAGGTTCGCAATCGGTGCTAGCGAATTTCAGGTTACGATTTTGGCCATTAAACGGGTTGCGAGAAGCAAAAAAAGCAGTAAGGAATTGCACAACGTGCACTCGGTTTAGAGCGCATCCAGCTCAGCAAATTATGGCAGATCTTCCGAAGGATAGAGTTCAACCAGCGCGTGCGTTTCAAAAAGTAGGAATCGATTACGGTGGCCCATTCCTAATAAAATCCTCTCGATTGAGGAAAGCTTCGTTCATCAAGGCGTACATTGCGATATTTGTGTGCATGTCCACAACAATTCATATTGAACTAGTGACCAGTTTATCTACGGAATCTTTTATAATGACTTTAAAACGATTTATTGCGCGTAGAGGTAACCCGACAGTGATCTACAGTGACAACGCTACCAATTTTCAGGGAACAAATAATCAGCTGTACGAAGTGTACAAATTTTTCAACAATTCACAAAATTGTACGCCATTATTGGATTATCTTGCTTAAAATGAAATTCAGTGGAAATTCCCCCTAGATCTCCTCATTGAGGCGGATTATGGGAAGCGGCAGTAAAGAGCGCGAAACATCATATTTTCAGATTAATGGGCAATTCAAAATTCACGTTCGAGGAATTCTATACGGTGTTAACTCAGATAGAAGCGGTTCTAAATTCACGGCCACTATGCCTACTTACTAATTACCCTTCAGATTTTAGCTACTTGACGCCCGGGCATTTTTTAATAGGAGAAAGTTTAACTGCATACCCGGAAAAAGATTTGACGGAGATTCACGATAATAGGTTAAAGTTTTGGCAACAATGCACTAAGATTCAACAAATTTTTTGGAAACGATGGTCAGTCGATTATCTCAATCGCCTTCAAAATTGCCCAAAGTGGCTGAAAGCCACACGAAACATCATTGCGAATAATATAGTGCTACTGAGAGAGGATAACGTACCTCCATTGCAATGGCCGCTAGCGCGCGTCCTGGAAGTGTATCCAGGGAAAGACGGGAATGTAAGAGTTATTAAGTTAAAAACTGCAACTAGCGTGTTTACTAGGTCAATAGTTAAAGTGTCCCCTCTATTGTATGACGAGTCAGATGTGACTCTGGAGCGTCATCACGAGTAAATGAGTATTATATTAGTTTAGGGTACAGCACATAGTTGCTTGTTGCCTCAAGTTAGGTTAGTTTGCTCTAACCAAGCATCGAAGCGAGAGCGCGCAAACTAACGTTTGGCAATCTCTTTTAACGGTCTATGTGGACACACCAATCGCAAACCTGGTGTATAAAAATTGGTAGCCATCTAAGGTTGCATTCACGTGGTGGATGGCAACAGTTCAGGTCACGCCGTGACCAGATTGGTAATTTTTGTTTCTGATCTTTTCAGCTTAGGGAGCTGAACTGCGTTTTCTCAGCGTAGGGAGCTGACATGTGATTTTATTCTGCTCGCCAGGGAGCTATTGTAGGGTGCCTCAACCGAGCGCCAATCTTCGACCTTTTCAGCTTAGGGAGCTGAACTGCGTTTTCTCAGCAGGAAGTTGTAGCTTTGGTGTGTATGGTCAGTTTACACTGATTCTCGTTTTCGACCTTTTCAGCTTGAGGAGCTGAACTGCGTCCTCTCGGCTCAGGGAGCTGTATTATGGTGTGTGTGTTCAATCTATACTGTTTGTTACTTGAGTATAAATGGAATTTTCAAGTTACGGGGAAATAAAAATATTGGTTTTAAGGGCAGCTAAACAAGTAATACTTTGTCAACTTTCTAATTTTCTGTGGTTCTTGTCTGTCAGCAACGATGTGAGAATGAGCAAACTATGATCAAAAAGTACGGTACTATTCTGCGTCTGTTCAGGAAAACGGCTACATATAAATTTAATCTGATGATCGGGTTACTTATGAAAAATTATGCAGTCTGTGCTATGGCATCTGAATATACTGGATGTAAAATGTTAATTTTAAGGTTCAACTAATGTAAAATCTTATTATGTATTAGGCTAGCTAGTGTAGAGTCACGTGGTGAGTGACACCTATTCAGTGCGCGTTGCGTAAAGATCAATAAGTGCGGAGTTGATAACATCGAGTTATCAGAAAGTCATTAATGTGAAACGAAATATCAAATGTCGGGAGATAGTGTAAATTAAGTTAAGTAGGTTAAGAGCTCCAAACTGTGTTTGGACTTAAGGTTTATTTTCGAATAACGGTAGTAATAACTGGATGCATTCGAGTTCAGTAGTTTGTGTAGATAACCATGTGTTCGTATTGATTGTTAAGGTTGTAGTTGAAGCACGAGTGCTCCAACGGGGGGGAGAATGTTGAGAACACGCCGAACGTTAAAGCAAAGTACGCCACTGATGGCATTCTTGGAAGTCTAATTGATGTATATAGTGTATATATAACGCTTATGTAGCTATCGCACAATGCAATAACAAACCCTGTGCTGTCTGCGTTTTTATTAGTTCATCTCTTTTCCTCACTTATACGTAAATATCCAAGATTCATCATAAAACCCACATAGTAACAGCGCGGCATTGTTGTCATATGTAATTAGGCGCTTCACCAAAAATAATCACCTACCAAGCTGCGTGAGGAAGGGAGACAGACGCGAGAAGGGATGAGGCAACGCAGTCTCCAGACGGTCGCCAAGCAGAGTTTGGCTAAACGCATAAAATATAAGTTTATCAAGGGGACTGTCCCCCGAAAGTTCGGCGGTGGATGTCACACGACTGTTTTAAAAAGTAAAGCACGTCACCGAGTGGAAATTGTCCACATTTCTTGTACTATGTAGTTAAAGTTAACAAAAACAAAGTTCAATAAGTTAATACAATGTGAAAGTATTGAGTACTATGGAAACGTATGTGTGAATGCAATTTGAAGTGTAACTAGTAATTTGATGTAGTGTATTCTCAGATAGTGGGAAGTTATAAAGTGAATATTGTAAATAAAATGTTAGTGCTACCTTACGAATAAAATGCTGTTGGAATTAAATACAGTGTTTTATTAAATCAACAGATCTACACACGAGCCAGCTATTCCAGCCTACGGATACACAGTAATAATAAAATAAGTGTAAAGGCTGAACCATAGTTGACTTTATAACATTAACCTTTTTAGAAAAACCTGCCTCCTGAATTTTTCTAGCGTTAAATTCTACTTGGTTACTATCACCCCAAGACAGAATTTATTCCAGGTCTTTGTTAAGACGTGAGACCTCTTGTTGCCTATAGAGATGTGCATTGGCAGCCGATGTCCGAGCATCCAAAGGAAAAGAGGAAACAAGTGTGCTGTCATCAGCGAAGCTATAAGTAGGATATTTACTTTTATCCAAGAGATCGTTAATGTATAGTAAAAAAAAAGTGGGCGACAATATAGAACCTGGAGAAACTCCGCCCTTGATGTTAAATGTGTCTGAAGGAAATTCGTCCATCGCCACTCTCAGAGAACGGTCTTTAAAAAAGCTTGACAGCCTGGCTTTAGTTGCGTTGTTCCAAACGTGAGTAAGATAAGCGAGGTCTTCTGTTGATCTAGATTTTAATAATTTTTCATAGATAGCCTTGTGGTCAACTAACGGGTTCGCATTCAGCTTAAAAGAAACGCCACACTACGTGGTTCTATTCCATCTCTATTTTCTATATTCACATATTGCATGTACAAGTTAAAATTGCAACAAAGGCTTTTGTCATCAATATTAAATAAAATAAACTTAATTGCTAAACCTAAGTATTTTTCGTCAAGTAAGCTGTACCGGATATTATAATAATTAAACAATACTGAAGTTAAAACACAACGTTTGAAAACTTAGGATCACTGAACTTTTAAACTTGTTATTCCAGTAGAGCCTTCTCCATAACTTTTGATATAACCGAAAGCATTGCGACTGGACGATAGTTCTTTGGCAAGGTCTTCTTGCCTTTTTTGAGTATGGGCTGAACTCGCGTAGTTTTGCAGCAAGAAGGAAGTACTCCTTTTTTGTAAGATAAGTTATACAACCAACAAAATACCGGTGTCGATTCGTCAGCGCATGTCTTAATTACGATGACTGGAATATTGTTAGGAGCAGAACTTTTTTGGTTCAAGACCCCTTAAAATTTGCAAGGCAGAAGATGAATTTAGTAATTCTCTGCGTTGATATTTTAAACCACATTACATCAAAGTCGTTAGGCTCATGTGTCTCCTCTCGTTGGCAAGAAATATCACCGCGGACAAAGATGCAGCAAAGGCCAAAATTGTGCCTAAATCGGTTATGGAAGTCGTACCCAGGATATAAATAGCTGTCCGTACTAGTCGATGATCTGACCTTGTGTTGTTGGTTAATGCGAGTACATGTTTAGTAGATGGTAGATGTTAATGGACGGCGTTGATGCTCGAGTTTAGTCATCTTATATTGCAAAAGTCAATTTGTAAGCTGCTAATTTTGGGTATTTTAACACCTTCAGTTGTTACACCGTTTCCATTTTGAATGTTGTTCGAAGGACCCCTCTGGTTAATGGAAATGGTGGATGTTTGGTTAACTTCGCTTAGTGAGGCGCCAGGACCAGCCTTCACCCAGAGATGCGATCGGGGAGCGAGTTTACCTCCGGAACATATTGATCTTGGACCATCATCATAGCATTTTTCACATATTTTCCACTCTGGAAACCGGAGACATCGGCACAGCGACGAAACGTTAGCTCAAAGCGCAACTTCTACCATTTCCAACGGTAATGTGGTTACAAGGCCCTATTGCCGGCACTTTCCTTACACACCTTGTATAGGTGATTTAAATTAAATATTTTACAGCTGAAAGTCAAAGTTGTCAACTATTTTAAGCACCATATAATAATTCATAAGTGACTAATCAGGAAAATAGTTAAAATTGTTTTAGATTTTGAAGAACATCGGGCGACTTCAGAATGTATATTGGTCTCTGCCCACTTTTTTCTACTTAGCGATACTGTACTTTTCCTCTATTTTATTCTCAGTTTAGTTCGAATTGAATTCAAATTGAACCTAATCAACGCCAATGAGCATAATTGCGTTCTTTCTTTCTCTGACATTCATTATAATTATGCCATTTACAGTTCAATATCTCCTTCACTTTGTTGATTCGTGCGCCAAGTCAGTTCAACTCGTATTATCAGCAACTTAAGGTTATAGGAATAAAAAAAAACTACTTGCATTAAATGTTTATTTGGAACAAAATTTAGCTACTTACAAAAAGGCGAATGCTGTCGGACTTTCGTTGTCTATATCTTAAAATACAACATTATAGTTGTGCAATATATTCAGGCGCTTTAAACGGAAATTTATGCAAGGAATTTCAGAACCTATCCGAAACCGTTAGTTGGTTGTTGTTGTGTCTAGTTGCTTAATAATGTGGTGTGTACTGTAGATACTGTTGAAAGTTTTTATTGGAATTTTTGTATTGATACATTTAAATGGAGAAAAATAGACAGAGTATGCAGAATATTTAAAGAACAATGTGTAGCTGACTAAAATTGACAATATAGTTACCGGGTGGAAATTATTCCTGTCTGGTAGTTTACAGGAGGACTGGGACACTGCCTTTTAGGGCCAAGACGACTAGCTCATCAGTCGGGAGTGGTGTGGGTAAATACAAACAAAAGCGCCACCTGTTTTGTGCCCTTAAAGTTAAGACAGTGCCTTCGTTACTAAAATAAAACAGGAAACACCCTATCGAAAAGAAAACACCAGATTTAAATAATTCCACATTAACTTATATATTGTTAAAATATTTATAAACAAACCCTGGTATCGATCGATACTTAATATCGTCCGCAGGTCGATGCCTTTTGATGCACCTCCCTATCAGACAGCTGACTCTAAAGTTAGGTTAGATGATGGTAATATTTATGTTTGATATTGATATTATGATATTTAAATATAATGTGTTGTTTTTGTTTCGGTTATTTAATCAAGTTTACTAGCATTACTCAAAGTTTGTGTTCTTTATAGTCTAGATACCGAGCGTAAACAGGCCTGTGTATTTTCAGTTTACAATGTTGACTGTACAAGTTATAATTTTGTATTTTAGAACGTAAAAAGCCGGTAAAATCAATTTAAATAAGGCTCAATAAGTATAATAACTTATACTTAGAAAGTACATTAATGTTAATATGAGACAGATCAAACCTGGTTCTGCTTTTACAGTTGTGTAGGCTGATTTTATGTATTGGGGCCTGCATCAAAGCTCGAACTTATGACTCGTTGTACTCGTTGAAGCTCCTGAAGGTCTAACTGGACGTTTTTCTTCGGAGAGAGAATGACTTCTTTGAGAATACACCAATAAAAGGGGCGGAATCGATATCCACACAGGGTACAGAATGCAATATTGAACCAGACGGAGATAAATGAAAGTCAAATTAACAGTAGAAGAATAAAAGAAGAAAAAAAAAGGCCTGTAACAAAACTTAGTGTTAGTTTGAATGACGCTATAGGATAAAGTAAGGTAGGAACACTTTAGATTTAGTACAAATATGACTAATAAACTTACCGAAGGTGGTATGTGGCCTTTTAGATGTGATGAAAAATACTGGAACGTAGGATCCACACTAACTAGCAGAGAATCAGCACCATATGGGCTTCTTAGGCTCACAAAGCTATGTGACGACCTTAGCGCTAATTAAGGGCCTAGGTTTCATTAAAAATTAGCAAAAAAATGCTTAGGAAACTCCAATGCAACACTGCAGTAAGGACGGTTTCCACAACAAAAAAACAAAATGAAAAGGCGTCAACCTGCCAACAGTCAACGGTGTCGGGATTTAAGTGTATACCTGAGTTATTGTCAATATTCCAAAGCGAACTTGATTACATTTTCAGGGATGTTATGAGGAGTGTGGTTTCTCAGACCTAGAGAGTTATAATTGTTGTCATTTAGAGAAGTATAGCTTTGAAGTTTAAATAAATTAGGATGGAATGAACAAACATTTACTTTTGTTTTCAAACAAAAATAAGCTAAAGAAATGAAAATTGATGGGTAAGTGTATTCAATTTAAAACTGTAACAAATGGGGATGTGAATGTTTTGTGACTCAGCCCGCAAATAAGGCACTCTGTTTAATGACTCGATGGCCGTTCTCAAACAATATAATATGAAACGTCAATATGTGACAAAACATTCTCAGAATTTTTTTTAGTAAGTTTGTATCGTCTATTTATATTCTATTTTTTGTTGGACGCTTGGTAATAATTGTTAAGAAGAAAATATTTTTTGTGCTTGGGCATTTGTGATTTTGATATCAATTAAATTGATAGGGTGTTATGCTAATTCGTAGTCCTAGTATAAATTAAATTAATATTAAATACATATTATAATGTGTGATAGAAACGTATATGGTTTAAAATTTGGTCACCTCAATACTAGATCGCTGTTTCCATCTTTTTTAGAGTTTTTACACGTCGTAACAGTTAATCACTTTGATTTGATGGCGATGACGGAGTCATGGCTGAAAGCAAATATTCCATCGAGCTCTATTAATATTCCCGATTTTAATTTAATTAGAAAAGATCGAGCTGCTGGTAGGGGAGAAGTGTCGCTGCGTATATTAGTAATAAGCTTTCATTTCAACAAATTCAAATTTTTAACAACGATAATAATAGTATGATTACTAATCTAGAGTATCTTTTCGTTAAAATTAAAATATGTAATTTATTTATTTGTGTGGGGGTGGTGTATAGACTTCCACAAAATAACCTGCTGGAATGTATAGAATATTTTGATAATATTTTGTCAGACTTAGCCCCGCGGTTTGATAGGACACTCATATTTGGTGATGTCAATCTTAACTTGCTCAATCTGGACAACCCCTTAACAGGCTGCTTTAATTCGTATAATTTGCAGCAGTTAATTGACGAACCGACACGTGTTACCTCAACCTCAGCAACGTTGATTGATCCGATTTTTGTAAATGATACAGATATTGTTAAGGGTAGTGGTACTATGAATGCAGATTTAATTTCCGATCACAGGCTTGTTTTCGTGGAACTTGCGGTGCGTACATCTAAACGCACATAAAGGATGTACACTTTTCGCGACTTTCACAGCTTTAAGGAAGAAAATTTCTATAATGATCTATCAACCTTGTCGTGGGATGACATTTTCTATATTAATAATATCGAAGATAAAGTTTTGTTTTTTCAAGAGAACTTAGTGCGTCTTTTTGATATTCATGCTCCCATATAGGGATAAAGCGTATGCGACTTATAAAAAAGATCGCACAAATATAAACTGGCTACGATATAAAGATCTTCGGAACTTTACTCTCGCAGCTATAAAGAGGGAAAAGAGAGCTTACATAAGGTTCAATGGAGAAATAGAGAGCAATGAGTTGTGGAAAAAATTGAGAAAGATTAACGTTACGCAAAGCTCACATACAGAATTGCCTGAACCTTTGAACGACACAGAGAGATTAAATGATTATTTTTTTGTCTGTATTTAATAATAATATAACTGCTGATAGAATGACTTTAGACTTTTATAATAATGATATTTACGATTATCAATACAGTTTTAACTTTTTAGCCATAGAACCTGTGCATAGCATAAAGTCCAACTCATCCGGCTATAATGGTATAAGTTTGCAAATGGTGAGGCTGTGCACCCCGTTGTTGCTTAACGATATTACGCATATAATAAATTGCTGTTTAGAGGTTACTTTCCTAAAGCATGGCGTTGTGTGGTGGTGTGTCCTGTAGCGAAATGTAATTCTCCTGTGGAATATAAAGACTTCAGACCTATAAATCTGTTGCCAATTTTAAGTAAAATTTAGAAAAAGTAGTACACATGCAACTTACTGAATATATCAACTTGCATAACTTAATGCCTAATATTTAATCCGGTGTTCGAAACGGACATTGTATCACTACTGCTTTATTAAAAATACTAGATGATATTATAGGAGCAATGGATAAGAGAAAGGCTAGTGTGCTTGCTTTATTGGATCTGTCGAAACCGTTCGATTCCGTGAATCTTGAATTGTTGATCGCAAAATTGAAATATTTTGTTCTGAATGATATTACGCTTCAATTTTTTGACACATACTTAAATAATCGATCTCAGAGTGTTAGGGTTGGTAATGGTATGTCGAGATTTCAGTTGGTCAGCTCCGGAGTGCCATAAGGCTTAATCTTATGCCCGCTTTTGTTCCTGATATATACTATGGACTTGTATAGCAAGGTAAACAATGTATATATTCACTCATACGCCGACGATACTCAGGTTTACTTTAGTTTTAAGCCTGATGATACCGACATTGCCAGTAGTAACTCAAATCAAAGTTTGGAGAGAATAAGTGAATTTTGTCAGTCACAATCTTAGGCTTAATTCACAGGAGACTGAACTAATGTTATTTTGTCCTAAAAAAGATTATAGCCCTCTTATTGCCGACCTCAACATAACCCTTGATAATCAAAAATTAGTTTTTGTTAAAAGGGCCAAAAATATGGGGGTTGTGTTTGGTAGCGAATTAACGTTCAATGATCATGTTGATGGGTTGTTTAGAGGGGCATATTTAGCATTTAAAGAACTCTACAGTAATAAATATTTACTAAACTTTAAAATACGAAAAAAGCTATGCAAGCATGTTTTTCTGCCTTTATTTTATTATGGCCTAATACTCTATTACCCATGCTTGGAAAAGGTTATGAAAAAAAGACTTCAAATTTTACAAAATAATTGTGTCAGATTTATATATGTGTAGGGGCGTAAGTGAATTATTATTGGAATTTCACGTCAAAGAAAATCTTTCTTAAAAAACAAACATTTATTACTGAATCTAACAAACTAAAATTAAATATCGGTCGGCGCCCGTCCCTCGCAACGACTTCTCTCTTGCTACCATTAACTCTCTCGTATTGTTGGCGGGTCGCTGCCGATGGTCGCGGTACGAACATTTCGCGAACTTGTCCGAGCTACAGTTTATGCCTCAATGGGTAGTGACGGCACATAAATTAAAAGTACTAAACATACCGCCCCCATTGAAGGGCATTTTAGTCCTTCAAGATTAAAAAAAAATATGTCCTTTAAAGTAACTACACTATTAGTCTTGCCCGAGTAACACACACAATTTCACCACTGTTTGGAGTGTAACAGTCCTTACAATCCTATCAGTTCCCGGATGCACATGGGTAATTCTTCCTAGAAACCATTTTAACGGAGGTAAACCATCTTCCTTCACGAGAACTAGGAGTCTTGTTTCCATTTAGCTCGTTCCTGAAGATTTGATATGTATTCTTTTGACCACCTTGCCCAGAATGACTGCATCATTAGTTGTGTGAGTTGGTACCTCGACAAGAGACTTTGTTTAATGTCTTGAAGGCGTCCATCAGGGATAGCGGTCATTGTTTCACCAATTACGAAGTGCGAAGGAGTAAGGGATGTAGGATCAGAAGGATCGTGTGATAAAGGATACAAGGGTCTGGCATTAAGACATGCTTCCACCTCTGATAATATAGTTGAAAATTCTTCGTAAGTAAGAGGCGTGTCGACAATTACTAGCTTTAGGTGATATTTTACAGATTTAACTCCTGCTTCCCAGATACCTCCAAAGTGTGGTGATCTGGGAGGAATATATTTCCACTCAATACCCTCAGTACAAAGATTATTTGAAATAGAATCTTCGCTGTTTCTAAAAAATTGTGCAAGTTCCCTATTAGCGCCAACAAATGTGGAAGCATTATCAGAATAAATTATTTTAGACTTTCCACGTTTAGCAAAGAAACGCCGCAAAGCTGCAAGGAAACATTCAGTGGTCAGATTACTGACGACTTCTAAGTGTATAGCCTTTGTCGAGAAGCATATAAAGAGAGCAACGTAAACCTTAATTGATTTAAATTTGAAGAAGTAGTCCATACTTGCAGTGGAGTGTAGGTAATAAATTAAAACAACACTTCTGTCTTCCTCCACAAATAATATATATTTTTGAAAAATTTTTAACGATTGTCCCTACATGTTTCGACCATATATATAGTCATCTTCAGGGGAACTAAAAGGAATGTGTGAGAATATAAAGACAATAACAGGCATCATAAGAGACTTACCTATATCGAGTGTGAAATTGGATCCAATAGTTGTCTCAAATTAATGAGTACAACATTTTATATCATAGCAAGTGAAATTTGTGTAGTTGAAGACTAACTTGAGGTAACTTAGAGTTGTGGATAAGTAAGTAAGCACATTTTAGTTATTTAAAAAAAATTTTTTATGTTGATAAAAGTCAGAAAATTTAGTTGTATTTAATGAGCATGGTGTGAAAATAAATTTTAATAATTAATATATTTATATTATAACATGGTTTATGTGGAGAAACCAAAAAGAAAAGAAAGAAAAAATTTTTTAGTTATTTTATAAAAATATGAAATTTCATGTTCTTAGAATACTATTATGAAAAAATAAATAAAGTAGAATGGGGGCTAAGCCCCTATGGGTTTAAATAGAACCGCATTGTGATGTTAAGAAAATAATTTTTTTAAGTTCTTTACAAAATTTAAAAGAGAAACGAAATTTCGTGCGAACCACTACCACGTTTAACTTAAAAAGAATTTTTAAGGAAGGTGTGGTTAAAGTATAAAATGAATGACAGATTTGACATATGGCATAACAAATATCAGACTGTAGAAATCCTAAAAATTGAAATGTTGGTGTAATCTAGAGCAACTCGATAGTAGGTTTACAAAGTCTACAATATATAGTGTACCTGATGTTTGAAAGTTATTATAAATGTTAAACACACAAAGTACCTGAATATGAAAAAGAATGAGACATCTGTGATTGAATGTATGAATTAATAGTTTTCATAAATTAGTAGTTTACAACAATTTTATAAAATTATTTTTAAAAAAGGAAGTTATAAAAGTTCATGGGAGGGCAGATACTACTGCACCGAAGCATATATTTAGAGTTAAGGTTCACTGCACTTTACACTAGGTGGACGTTTAAGAATTTAAACTAAAAATTATGATTAACATTATAAGGAAAACAGTATAACATAACCCAGATTGGATCTAACAAAACTAGAATGAACATTGGGCAGACTGACGTAGGTATGCTACAATTAACAATTAATTGTCAAGGTTGAGTAGTGTATAATAGGCTGGAAAGAGTAATGATATATTGATGAAGCAAACACGAGTGCTGTAGTAATAATGGGAGGGGTGGCACTGTTCCTCCAAGAATACCAACAGCAAAACACCAGGATCCGCAAATCGACCTCATAGCAGCAGCCTCAAAACTGAACCCGTGAGACTAGTGACTAGCCGATGCACTGATGCATGAGTCGCTGATTTAAAGGTCCAAAAGCGACCCCCACTGCCCACCGTGGGATGGTGACAGGACAACGCCAGCTCCCAGAGACAAAAACAATCGTGATGCTATCTTAAATTTATAGCATTGAAGAAATTTGTACTGCTATGAATAATTTGATCGTTGACGCAATTTATATTAGTGTTGTTAAAATTTTTATTAATTTCAACAATCTCGAGTAGGTCCAGCTTATTCCCTTTCGTACAAAAATGCAAGAGTTTAGTGTTTGTTTCAGGATTAAAAGTATGTTTGTTAGCTGAAACATGTCTTGAAAAATTTGATTTAATATTAGAAGGTGATAAATTAAGTCGTGAAGCTCTTTCGATCTCCTTGCAATGTTCATTTATGCGAATTTTAAACTTTCTACCAGTCTGCCCAATATACGCTGTAGAGCAGCCATCGGTCGAACACGTAACCTCATATACACCAGATCTATCCATGAGTGGGATGACATCTTTTGCATTGGAAACGAATGATCCCAAGGTGTGTTTAGTTTTAAAGCTTACGTTGAAGCCATGGGATTGAAGAATATTTTTGAGTTTATATGATAAGGGGCCCAGAAAGTTAAGGAACAATATCTATTGTTATTAGGTTCTTTATATATTAGTTGTTTGTTTAGATGTTTATTTAAATGTTTAAAATAAATTTTATTGATGTGTTGTTGGGGTATCCATTATTTGCTGCGATTTGTTTGATAATGTTTAGCTCATTTTTGAAATTGGTTTGATTGAGGGGTATTGAGAATAAACGTGAAAAAAGAGAATGAAAAGATGCGAATTTTTGTGTATGGGGGTGATTAGAAATATAAGGGATAACGGAGTCTGTGTTAGTGGGTTTGCGATAGACACTAAATTCAATGGCGTTGTTGACTCTAGTAAGTCTCAAATCCAAAAATGGAATAGAGCTATTTTCTTCAAGTTCGTGAGTGAATTTAATAGACTGGTGCAACGAATTGAGAAAGGAAACAAAGTCATTAAGTTCTTCCTGACTACCATTGAAAACTGCAAAAATGTCATCAACATATCTTTTCATAGTGATAATGTGTGTAAAGCGATGGTTATTTTTGATTTTTGATTCTAGGCTTGACATGAAAAGTTCTGCTAGAAGAGGTGAGAGGGCAGATCCCATAGCTAAACCTGAATTTTGTTTATAGAATTTGTTATTAAATAAGAAAAAATTTTGTTCAAGAACCAAATTGACTAGTAGACATATATTTTCTATGTGGGTTAGTTGGAGGTCAGTGGATTCTGAAAGAAGTGAATGTACTAGCTGGGAACACTCATTAGTAGGGATACTTGGGAAAAGGTTAGTAATGTCAAATGAGATCAAAAAGGATGAGTCAGGTATGAAAAGATTCTGCAGTTCACTAGCCAATTGAGTTGAATTTTTAACAGAGAAGTCACTATGAAAATTTGTTAAAGATAAAATGGTGTTGTTAAGCCAAATACTTAATTTGTAACATGGTGAATCACAGTATGATACTACTGGCCTGATAGGGATGTCATTTTTATGTATCTTCGGTAACCCATATAGACGTGGAGTAACTGGATTTACAGGGGTTAATTTAAATTTGTTAGTATTGAAAAAATAGAGAGTGTCGGATGTTATTTTAAGGCAATTTTTAAATTTTGTCATGAACCTATCTGTTGGGTTAGTTGTAATAGGAGTGAAATCCTGATGGGATAAAAAAAGTTCAACTTTGTCATTATATTGTGTCCTGCTCAGAATCACGAGGCACGAGCCCTTGTCGACCTTGGAGATCACCAGATTATTTGATTTGATTTTTTCTTTTATTGACTTTAAGGTATTAATATGAGGGTCAGGATCGGACCGATGGTTGCTCTTATGAAAAAGGTTGATGCACGTCGCTGATCGAGACCTAACAGACTCCCTAAGTACAGCATCACCACAGAAAGATATGCTATTTTCACACTCAACTGCTGTGACTTCAAGATCTTCAGTTTTTGGATTAATTGAAAAATTGTATTTAAGGCCCAAGTTAAATAGTTGAAGTTCATTTTGTTCAAACACAACATCACTAAGATTAAGTGTGCGTTCATGGAACTCGAACTCCGAGAACTGAGGGGTATCAGCATCACGGATATCGAATTCACACTTGAAGAGTGAATTGTCAAAGCTACAGTTTTGAAGCGAGTCATTAGTTGAGTGTTGGATAATGGTTGAATTAGCAAATGTGGTGTTAAGTGGCTCAATAAAGTTAGTTTGGTATTTATTGTTGGAGGTGTACTTAGTATCTCTTTCTGAATTGACATGAAATTTCTGTTGATGTAATAAAGTTTTTATTTTATTGTTAAGTCTTTGAAATTTAATTAGCTTTTGATCTCGGACAAAATTCAATAGGGAGTCTGAGAGGGTATCCCACTCAGCAGGGTGCAATATAGAATTAATTTTAAAATACAAAAATTTTAATTTAAGATCAATAAGATTAAGTCTAAAATAGTGCTTTTTTACCTCTTCTCTTATCCATGCTACGGTTGCCGCTTCTAAGGCTCTTCTGGCTGATGATGATGTGTGATTAGTTTTAAGTTTCACATAATGTGGACGTAGGCCTTTTCTTAAACATTCGTTGTTAAACCAGATGTCGAGTTCAATCAGTCTTCTTCTCAGGAAATTCCTCTTATACTCTCGGACTAGGGTAGCTTGACCAGCTAATTTAAATTTGAAGAAGTAGTCCATACTTGCAGTGGAGTGTAGGTAATAATCTAAAACAACACTTCTGTCTTCCTCCACAAATAATATATATTTTTGAAAAATTTTTAACGATTGTCCCTACATGTTTCGACCATATATATAGTCATCTTCAGGGGAACTAAAAGGAATGTGTGAGAATATAAAGACAATAACAGGCATCATAAGAGACTTACCTATATCGAGTGTGAAATTGGATCCAATAGTTGTCTCAAATTAATGAGTACAACATTTTATATCATAGCAAGTGAAATTTGTGTAGTTGAAGACTAACTTGAGGTAACTTAGAGTTGTGGATAAGTAAGTAAGCACATTTTAGTTATTTAAAAAAAAATTTTTATGTTGATAAAAGTCAGAAAATTTAGTTGTATTTAATGAGCATGGTGTGAAAATAAATTTTAATAATTAATATATTTATATTATAACATGGTTTATGTGGAGAAACCAAAAAGAAAAGAAAGAAAAAATTTTTTAGTTATTTTATAAAAATATGAAATTTCATGTTCTTAGAATACTATTATGAAAAAATAAATAAAGTAGAATGGGGGCTAAGCCCCTATGGGTTTAAATAGAACCGCATTGTGATGTTAAGAAAATAATTTTTTAAGTTCTTTACAAAATTTAAAAGAGAAACGAAATTTCGTGCGAACCACTACCACGTTTAACTTAAAAAGAATTTTTAAGGAAGGTGTGGTTAAAGTATAAAATGAATGACAGATTTGACATATGGCATAACAAATATCAGACTGTAAAAATCCTAAAAATTGAAATGTTGGTGTAATCTAGAGCAACTCGATAGTAGGCTTACAAAGTCTACAAGATATAGTGTACCTGATGTTTGAAAGTTATTATAAATGTTAAACACACAAAGTACCTGAATATGAAAAAGAATGAGACATCTGTGATTGAATGTATGAATTAATAGTTTTCATAAACTAGTAGTTTACAACAATTTTATAAAATTATTTTTAAAAAAGGAAGTTATAAAAGTTCATGGGAGGGCAGATACTACTGCACCGAAGCATATATTTAGAGTTAAGGTTCACTGCACTTTACACTAGGTGGACGTTTAAGAATTTAAACTAAAAATTATGATTAACATTATAAGGAAAACAGTATAACATAACCCAGATTGAATCTAACAAAACTAGAATGAACATTGGGCAGACTGACGTAGGTATGCTACAATTAACAATTAATTGTCAAAGTTGAGTAGTGTATAATAGGCTGGAAAGAGTAATGATATATTGATGAAGCAAACACGAGTGCTGTAGTAATAATGGGAGGGGTGGCGCTGTTCCGCCAAGAATACCAACAGCAAAACACCAGGATCCGCAAATCGACCTCATAGCAGCAGCCTCAAAACTGAACCCGTGAGACTAGTGACTAGCCGATGCACTGATGCATGAGTCGCTGATTTAAAGGTCCAAAAGCGACCCCCACTGCCCACCGTGGGAAGGTGACAGGACAACGCCAGCTCCCAGAAACAAAAACAATCGTGATGCTATCTTAAATTTAGAGCATTGAAGAAATTTGTACTGCTATGAATAATTTGATCGTTGACGCAATTTATATTAGTGTTGTTAAAATTTTTATTAATTTCAACAATCTCGAGTAGGTCCAGCTTATTCCCTTTCGTACAAAAATGCAAGAGTTTAGTGTTTGTTTCAGGATTAAAAGTATGTTTGTTAGCTGAAACATGTCTTGAAAAATTTGATTTAATATTAGAAGGTGATAAATTAAGTCGTGAAGCTCATTCGATCTCCTTGCAATGTTCATTTATGCGAATTTTAAACTTTCTACCAATCTGCCCAATATACGCTGCAAGGAGATCGAAAGAGCTTCACGACTTAATTTATCACCTTCTAATATTAAATCAAATTTTTCAAGACATGTTTCAGCTAACAAACATAATCCTGAAACAAACACTAAACTCTTGCATTTGTGTACGAAAGGGAATAAGCTGGACCTACTCGAGATTGTTGAAATTAATAAAAATTTTAACAACACTAATATAAATTGCGTCAACGATCAAATTATTCTTATTCATAGCAGTACAAATTTCTTCAATGCTCTAAATTTAAGATAGCATCACGATTGTTTTTGTCTCTGGGAGCTGGCGTTGTCCTGTCACCTTCCCACAGTGGGCAGTGGGGGTCGCTTTTGGACCTTTAAATCAGCGACTCATGCATCAGTGCATCGGCTAGTCACTAGTCTCACGGGTTCAGTTTTGAGGCTGCTGCTATGAGGTCGATTTGCGGATCCTGGTGTTTTGCTGTTGGTATTCTTGGAGGAACAGCGCCACCCCTCCCATTATTACTACAGCACTCATGTTTGCTTCATCAATATATCATTACTCTTTCCAGCCTATTATACACTACTCAACCTTGACAATTAATTGTTAATTGTAGCATACCTACGTCAGTCTGCCCAATGTTCATTCTAGTTTTGTTAGATTCAATCTGGGTTATGTTATACTGTTTTCCTTATAATGTTAATCATAATTTTTAGTTTAAATTCTTAAACGTCCACCTAGTGTAAAGTGCAGTGAACCTTAACTCTAAATATATGCTTCGGTGCAGTAGTATCTGCCCTCCCATGAACTTTTATAACTTCCTTTTTTAAAAATAATTTTATAAAATTGTTGTAAACTACTAATTTATGAAAACTATTAATTCATACATTCAATCACAGATGTCTCATTCTTTTTCATATTCAGGTACTTTGTGTGTTGAACATTTATAATAACTTTCAAACATCAGGTACACTATATCTTGTAGACTTTGTAAACCTACTATCGAGTTGCTCTAGATTACACCAACATTTCAATTTTTAGGATTTCTACAGTCTGATATTTGTTATGCCATATGTCAAATCTGTCATTCATTTTATACTTTAACCACACCTTCCTTAAAAATTCTTTTTAAGTTAAACGTGGTAGTGGTTCGCACGAAATTTCGTTTCTCTTTTAAATTTTGTAAAGAACTTAAAAAATTATTTTCTTAATATCACAATGCGGTTCTATTTAAACTCATAGGGGCTTAGCCCCCATTCTACTTTATTTATTTTTTCATAATAGTATTCTAAGAACATGAAATTTCATATTTTTATAAAATAACTAAAAAATTTTTTCTTTCTTTTCTTTTTGGTTTCTCCACATAAACCATGTTATCATATAAATATATTAATTATTAAAATTTATTTTCACACCATTCTCATTAAATACAACTAAATTTTCTGACTTTTATCAACATAAAAAAAATTTTTTAAATAACTAAAATGTGCTTACTTACTTATCCACAACTCTAAGTTACCTCAAGTTAGTCTTCAACTACACAAATTTCACTTGCTATGATATAAAATGTTGTACTCATTAATTTGAGACAACTATTGGATCCAATTTCACACTCGATATAGGTAAGTCTCTTATGATGCCTGTTATTGTCTTTATATTCTCACACATTCCTTTTAGTTCCCCTGAAGATGACTATATATGTGGTCGAAACATGTAGGGACAATCGTTAAAAAATTTTCAAAAATATATATTATTTGTGGAGGAAGACAGAAGTGTTGTTTTAACTTAATTGATTTGTAATTTCTGGTAGTTCTATCTTTAGTATTTAAAGGTCCGGCGTAATCCAAACTTGTAACTAAAAAGGTCTGTTAGGAGCAAAGATTACCCATTTTGTAGGATTCCGACTTGGCATTAAATTTAAAGCATCGAACACAATTGCGTACTATATGTCGTACTAGATCACGTCCAGACAAAGGCCAGAAACGTTCTCTAATTGATGCGAGGAGAGCTTGAGGTCCTGCATGTAATAATCTTAAATGTTCGTGTCGAGCAATAATTGTGGTGAAATGATGACTATTAGGTAATATGGCAGGGTGTTTTTTGTCATAAGAAAAAGTAGAATTTTGTATGCGTCCACCCAAGCGAATTACATCTGCATCATCCAAAAATGGATTGAGACTTAATAATTTACTTTTTCTGTCAACAGTCCCGTGTGTTTTAAGATTATGATAATCCGTAGCAAATCTTTGTTGTTGTATAACACGAGTCAGACATGTAAGTGCATCATTTAAGTCGTTAGGTGATAACCATTGAAGCTTTTTGGAATGTTTATGGATGGATGTATTACTTTTTAAACCTGAGAACATAGGCAAAAATACGCTGAAGTTTTAAAAATGATGAATGTTTGTTAATTATAGAGTTTAAGTGGTTAATCCAATCATTGGGTTTAGATAATAAAACTGTTCAAAACTCAGGAATGTCAGTCACTTGTTCACGAGTAACAACTTTGGGCCACTGATCTTCAGGGTCTAAAAGCCAAGATGGGCCACATATTTAAATTGAGTAAATTAGAAGGAGTAACACCCCGTGAGAGAAGATCAGCAGGATTTTCAGAAGTGTTCACGTATTTCCAAGAGATCGAAGAAGATAATGACTGTATCTGTGCTACACGATTTGCAGCAAAAGTTTTCAACAAACTGGGTGATGTATTTATCCAAGCTATTACAATAGTGGAATCACACCAATAATGTACAGAATTGAAATTAATCTGAAGTGATTGCCTGGTTTCCTCTACAAGTTCTGCAAGAAGTAGAACACCACAAAGCTCAAGGCGAGGTATTGTAATTTGTTTGATTGGAGCAACCCGTGTTTTCGCAATCCAAAGATTGCAATGGTATTTTCCAACACTGTCAAGAGATCGAACGAACACGCAAGCACCATAAGCAACACTTGATGCATCTAAAAATCCGTGTAATTCAATTAACCTTGGATATTGGCATATTACATGTCTGGGTATTTTAAGATTGTTGAGTTTTGGAAGTTGAGTGAAATATGCACTCCATGTTGTGTGTAAGTCCAAGGGAATGGATTCATAATAGTTACGCAGGAAAGTGGACCTAAAGGATCGAAAATACTTGGGACAGATGAAAGAATGGTTCTCTTCGTCACTCGTTTATTCTGTAATTGTAAAGTAATGTCATATTGAAGAGTAACAATGTTTGAATTCCAAATAAGTCCTAGTGTTCTACTAGTTTGATCTTCAGCTATAAGAAGCAATTCAGTAGAATTGGTAGTAGGAATAACCGAAGGTATGTTAGATCGCCATTTTCTTAATGAAAAGCCATGTTTACAAAGAAGAATAGAAACTTCATCTTTGATTTGTTGTATTTCGTCAACAGTAGAAGCTCCGGTCAACAAATCGTCGACATAAAAGTCATGTAAAATTATCTGAGAAGCCAGAGGATATTCGTCAGCGTGTAAATGAGCAATCTCATGTAATGAGCGAATAGCAAGAAAAGGAGCTGAATTAGTTCCGTAAGTAACAGTGTTTAATTGAAACACAGAAATAGGCTCATTAAGATTTGTTCGCCAGAGAATTTTCTGAAGATGTCGTTCATCATTTTTTATTAGTACCTGCCGGTACATCTTAGCAATATCTGCACTAAGAACTAATGTATGTTGTCGAAATCGTAATACAATGGATACAAGATCGTCTTGTATCGTAGGACCAACCATTAGCAGGTCGTTAAAGGTTATATCGAAAGTAGATTTCGCTGAACCATCGAAAACTACACGCAGTTTGGTTGTAGAACTACTGTCCCTGAAAACAGCGTGATGAGGAAGGAAAAATTCCGAATTACCCGTAGGATTAGTACATAAGGACATGTGGTTAAGTGAAATATACTCGTCAATAAATTCAGTGTATTGATTTTTCGGATCATCATTGCGTTTTAATTTATTTTCAAGGGAAGTAAATCGCTTTGTGGCGGCCATACGAGAATCTCCAAGTTTAGAAAGTGAATCTTTAAGTGGGAGTGATACAATGAAACGTCCGGTTTCATCAGTAGTAGTAGTCTCTTTGTAATATCTTTCACGTGTCTTTTCTTCGTCAGAGAAATGTCTTACTTTTGGCAACTCCTCCATTTCCCAAAACTTTCGTAATTGTGAATCTAAATTGGCATTGATGCTAAGAAGGCATTGCGTAGTTGAATATAAGACAGAATTAGGCAAAGAAATGGGACCTAATATGATGTATCCCAATTTAGTTTTTTGAAGAATTGGTTTATTAGATCCAAGTTTGATTTGACCAACACAAAGTAGATCCCAAAAAGTGTCTGCACCTATTAGTAGTTCAATGGGCGATGAGTAATTAAATTTAGGATCAGCTAGAATAATATAAGTAGGGACATTTAAAAAAGTATAATCAAAACTAGTCGAGGGTATGTTTCCAGTAATAACTGGTAACACTAGGCAAGACAAAATTTTCTTGTAATTATTAGCATTAGATTTAATTTTTAAAGAAGTGCTATGTAAAACATGTGAATTTACGTGATTGATACCAGAAATGGAAAAATTAACCTTGTTCTTAAGTAAGCCAAGTTTGTGACATAGAGCTTTGGTGATAAAATTGCTTTGTGATCCATTGTCTAATAAAGCACGAACAAAATGAACAACATTATTATTGTCCATAATCTGGACCATAGCAGTCGAAAGTAATATTTTTGAAGGATTGTTATTGCAAGAATTATTTACCGTTAACGATAACGGATTATTTACAATGGGTTGATCAGTACTACTGGCCTGATTTTGTGTTGGAGGGTTTTTGTTATCGAATCTTTGTCGAGTAGTATCAGTTTTAAAGTGTAAAAGTGTATGATGAATACTACCGCACTTTTGACAACCTGAAGATTTACAATCTTTTGTCGGATGATTGTTGCATAAACAATTCACACAAAGGCGTAATCGTTTGATTTGACTAAGTCTAGCAAAAGGTTCAAGTTTTAATAGATCAGGACAGGAATAAATCATATGTTTCTGTTTACATAAATAACATGTAACTGAACTGTTATCATGTGTCAGTGTTAAAGCTTTAAAAGGCTTACGCGGCATATGATGTGTTGTCTTTTTCTCGTGATGAGTAGCGTCAAGCGTCTCGAGAACATGACATTTATTTTTCAAAAATTTAAACAAATCTGCCAAAGTTGGCAAGGCGCTAGTAATATTTTTCTGTTCCCATTCGCGATGGGTTGAATTATCTAGTTTTGTCATCACCAGATGTATGATAAGTGGGTCCCATTGATCTGTTTGGAGATTTAAAGCCTCAAGTGATCGTAAATGATGTTGTAAACTGTCAAGCAAATGTCTTAGTTCTTGATGTGAATCTTTATGCACCGCTGGTAAAGAAAGAAGCGCGTTAATGTGGCTATTAACCAAAATGTTTTTGTTTTCAAATCTTTTTTGAAGTAGTAACCAGGCCGTTTCATAAGTCACATCAGAAACCTCAAGAGAAGCAATGGTATCAGCTGCAGCACCCTTTAATGATAACCGCAAGCAATGAAACTTTTGAATGTTGCTTAACTGTAAGTTATTGTGAATAATCGATTTAAAAGAATCTCGAAAAAGAAGCCACTTATCATAAGCATCATCATAAGTAGGAAGATTTATGGGTGGTAATTGTATGTTAGTGGGAATCGGTGCAGGTGTTGCTACAGTTCCATGGGAAGACAGAGACAGTCGATCAGGATCCACCACTGAATGTTCAAAAATAAACTTTCTTGCTGCACTGGTTACTTCGAAGAAATTGTCTTCAAAAGAGTTCCGCTCAGTAGGGTGTATAGTGTCAGCGTTTGTTTCAAGATTGTCATCGTCAGTCTCAATTCTAAATTGTGCGCCATTTAAATCATCCAGTAGAGCTTCAGCGTTTGTTAACCGCGACTGAAGCTATTCAAGGTTAACCTCTTCAATAGGTTTGTCTTTTGTGTTTTTAAACCAATTGGCAAACCTTGTGAGCGAACCTTTAGTAATTCGTCTTCTAATTTTAGCTTCGTCAGCCATTATAAGAAAGTTAGAAAGAAAAAAACCAATAAATAATTTGTGAGTTACTAAAAGTGTAAATAGGTAAATCAAAAAATGTTAATCTAGTAAACAAGTATCACCTGGAGTAATTTAATTTGTAAAAAACCGCAATGCACAACGCAAGGACCTTGCACAGCCTTTCAAAAATCACTTTACTTACCTATATGCAATGTTCAAAAAAAATATAATAATAAATTTACCATAGGTGTTATACTATAGCACAGGTAATTTACTATAGAAAATAATAAGGTACTGTGGTGGAAATACTCCAAGGAAGGTTAAATATGTAACACTAAGTACCAACAATGACTAAACACTGAATCCAATATATGAAACAGAGTATATCAATAAAAGAGTTAAAGTGTGTAACGAGTGAAAAGATTACGTAGAATAGCACAAAATGTGTATGTAATAACGTATAAATATATTACTGAACACTGTAAAAGTTTCCAAACCAATTCAAAATAGCATGTACCTGTAAGTTATCTCCTATTTTGGTGACGATTTATTTTACATTTTCATTTTCTTTATATTGTACGCCGTGGATGATGATATTTTTGTTAAGTTCCTTTTGTTAACTTTTGGTTAGTTTCTTTTTAATACTCAATAATTCTTCTCTCAGCTCATTGTTTATTGTTACTTGTTCCTTATATTTTGAAAACAAGGTATTGCACTTCGAATACATGTAATCAAGCTTTGCCATTACGTCGGCAATTGTATATGTGACCGGCGTTGTGTGGTCTTTCTTTGCCGTTGGTTTGTTGTTTTTTTTTTATCCTGTTTGGTTTGTTTGCAGTTCTTGCAGTACCATGGCTCCCTCGATTTTGCTAGTTTGAGGTAGGAATTTATTTATATATGTCAAATATTCAGTCAGCAAATTAAGACATCATTTCTTGTTGATTTTGCGATTGAAGTTTTGGGTGCATTAAAGATCAATTTTGGGAGTCGTTTTTCAGATCTTTATGCGATTTCAAATGACGTCAAGATTTTCCAAAATCCTTTTAAAACTGACATAGAAACACTTACCCCATAATTTTAAATGGAAATATTTGATTTACAGTGTCCTAGTTTTTTTTAAAGATAAATACCAAATGTTGTGCTGAATTATATAAAAGTCTTCTACTGACACAGTTTGAACAGTTGCATATGCTCAAGGATATTTTTCCGTGTTTGAAACTACTCTCCGCAAAAAAACTTTTTCCAGAATGGAATTTACTAAAACTATACACAGATACAAATTAGCTGATAAGCATCTTAAGTCTCTTTTAATAATAAGCACAAGTAAACTTGATCCACAATCACAAGCAATTGAGGGGTTTCTCACAAAAACCGAACAAGTCCAAATTTACCGATTTTAATATTATGGCGGCAAATCGCTCTTTAGTCATTTATAGACGTCCTGAGAATATCAGATTCTACAAAAACCAAACATATCACAGAAATGTCATGGGTCTGTGATCGCTCTTGGTATATACGCGTGATTGCTTAGTGCCGCAGAATTGTGACAGTCTTTGTTAGAGTTATGGAAGATAAGGTAGACCAACCAGGTCCTAGTGGACCAAAAAGAAAACAAGGAAAGTAAGGAAAGAGGTGCTTTGTCGCCACGCCAGGACAGAGGGCAGAGATTATGTTAATTCAACAGGCAATGTTACCCGCGCCCGATCAACAGGGGATGACTGTAGGTAGGTCTTCGTGATATGTTCAATATTCATATTCAAATAACAGATGAACTAGGTAATTTTATACAATATGTTAATTTTAAAATTTATACCTATCGTTGTTAAACTATGTTAGTAGTAGAGGAAATTAAAGTAGTACTTGTTATATTTCACAATTTATTTTCAACCTTTGCCGGTCATTATCAAAGGTATTATGAGACAATAATAAATTCAAGACATGTCATTAATGAATATATTATTGTCTCATAATGCCTTTGATAATGACCCTCAAGGGCTGAAAGAATATCCATTTCACCAAGCATGTAGCCCATCAGATATCAATTATATGTTACTAGTATTTGTTTTTTTATTTTTCACATGCTTGAGGTATCACTGCTTTTAACAGGTTGAGTTGCCGGCAAGAAACCAAATCCTCGAAAAGTTTAATAAAATTGACAGTAAAGATGCCCAGGATTCACCCTTGGGTGGATTAATATTCCTTCATACTAGAGCAAGGAAGAGACCACGCCATCGCCAAGAGGATAACTGTAAGGATCATGCTGCGGAATATTCTTATAAAGTGCGGATTCAGGGCAACGATATCCCAGTATGTCAGCAAGTTACCAAAGGATAAGCGAGGCTTGCATAAAAATCTACCGACCAAAACCCCAGGGTATATAAAAGAGCTTTTTAAGTCTCACATTAAGTCTTTTCCCGGCAGGCAGTTTCATTATTAATTTAAAGAAATAGTCCATTCTCGAAGTGGAGTTGAAATATAGGGGAAAGGGGAAAAAAATCACAAAGTCTTTCTCCACTGATTTAATAGTGAGCTATTAAAGGTTCATTTTTAAAAATAAAACGTCTCTACATGTTTCAAAGGTAGTAACCTTCATCTTCAGGAGACAAACAGTGCTGCAGTTAGTATAAGCAGTAGAGAGAAATCTGTTGGGGGAAACTGACGTTGATGGAACTTTAGAAAATCTTTCGAACAAAATAATAAAAAGTGAATGTAAAAGCAATCAGCATACTGAAATTTTAAATGAAATGCTTTATTTAATTCAAAAAAAATGTATGTGAAGAAATTGTTAACTTGTGGTCGGATATAAAAAAGAATATGTTCCTCATATGAAAGTTATAATCTAGGATATATAAAAAGATCTTTTGGACATTCTAGGGCATGTTATAAAATTTTTTGTGGTAGAGAAGAAAAATTTTTGTTAGAGTTTAAGAGAAATTCTGTAAAAAGAAAGAAATTTGTAATTAGTAATAAAATAAAATTAATAATAATGTCTGTACTTACATAATGTTGAAATTTCATTTGTAAAAATTTTTTTGTGGACCGAAGGTCCCGTCAACCTTAGTTACGTTCGTCCCATTTTGTAGGGAAAGGGAAACGAATGAGAGTTACATTTTTCTTTAAAAAATTAGTAAAACCATATAGATCTTTATTTTATATACCCACAAAGACTAAACAGGGAGACGATCACAGTTAAAATGAGAACAGGAAAACGTGTTCACTGTCGATTTATAGTTGACCGTTGACAGTTGAGGAACAAAAAAAGAAACAATGGCAGCGTGATTGCAGGGACTAAAAAGTTAGAAAAGCTCAATCATCGTTCTTATCGTTAGTTAGATAAACTTACATGAAACTTGAATATAACACAAAATACAAGTGGGGTATTATAATAAAAAATAAAATAATTTTTTTTTTAACAAGGTTGGGGAATAAGGGTCCTAAAAGATCGTTTTCTTTGGTGGCCTCTAGTAGTCGTTAAATGAAAAATGGAAATTTGAGTTAAGAGAGGAACGATTATTGTTAAAATAACAAAACTAGAAGTGATAAGTTAAAAATTTAAAAAAGTTAAGATAGAAAGTAAATGCAAAATAAACAACTCACCTGTTAAGAAATTAAAAAATAGTGTTTGAACAAATTTTTTCTGTCATCTATTGAACAGCCATCGAGGTGTAAGAATCCCGTGATGAAGGAATATGATTTAAAGTATTAAAAAGAAAAGGAATTTTTGTCGAAAGTATTTTACGTTGTTAAAAGACGGTGGTCGTATATAAGTCTCGGTCGTTCATAGTCTCATTATTCTTTAAAAGACAATCCTTCCAGAAAGTACCTCTCGGCAAACTTGACAGTGAGCCTCATGCACGAATCCTTCCTGGACATGTAAAGAATAAATGTACCATATAAAGCTTACTGGTTTGCCTACATAAAAGAAAAGCAGAAGCGTTTCACAAATTAAAGCGCAAATATAAAGAACTAGCCCCACAAGGTAAAATCACATATTTTGCCATTGAGTTCATGCAGAATCTTACGTTGCAGATTAAGCAACTACTAATACAACTTTTTGATCTCTTGTGTTTTTTTCATATCTGGCTTAAAAATAACTTTAACTCATTCTAAGAGCTATCCATGAACAACATAAATTAACAACCAAAAATAAACAATTTCGCCCTTACTGTAAATGAGCAAAATGTCCACCTTCTAATAAAATGCACGACTGCAATCGATTTGCCATTGATTGTCTGACACGTTCAAAAATACCCGAAGTATTCCTTATTACATTGCAATTGTACAGGCGTGGATCTAGAAAAAATTTAAGGGAGGGTTAAGGAGCGCCCCAGTCGAAAATTTGTGGATACCACGACCAATTTTCGGTTTTGTCTACTATTCTAATATTTGTATTGAACAGATGTATTCTTTAATTTCACTTTTTTTTCTATTTCTATGCAAAGAGGTAGGTTTAAGAAAACCTAAATCAAGCATTCTTTATTCATGATAATATTATGTAGTATAATAACTCCCCTGGATCCGCGCCAGAGTCATCATATAATTTTTATTTATTTAGATAACATAACTACTAATAATATAAATATAGAGATATGTGATATTTTATTGAGCATTAGATTCTGAAGCGCGTTAAAACTTTAGACACGATTGTAGGTGAACATGACAATAATTTTAAATTTCCGGAACGGTGTTTTACAATAAATTGTTATATATGTTATACCTAAATAAAATACTATATTTTTCCCAATTTACAAAAATTAGCGGATCAGCCTTGCACTTCTAACTGGCTCTCTACGTTAAAAAAATGATTGATAGCATCTGAAAAATAAAAAAACAAATACTACTAACAATATAATTGATATGTTTTGTGATGGGCTACATGCTTGGTGAAATGGATATTTTTTCAACCCTTGCGGGTCATTATCAAAGGCATTATGAGACAATAATATATTCATTATTGACATGTAGAATTTATTTTTGTCTCATAATACCTTTGATAATGACCGGCAAAGGTTGAAAATAAATTGTGAAATAAAACAAGTACTACTTTAATTTCCTCTACTACTAACATAGTTTAACAACGATAGGTATAAATTTTAAAATTAACATATTGTATAAAATTACCTAGTTCATCTGTTATTTGAATATGAATATTGAATATATCACGAAGACCTACCTACAGTCATCCCCTGTTGATCGGGCGCGGGTAACATTGCCTGTTGAATTAACATAATCCCTGCCCTCTGTCCTGGCGTGGCAACAAAGCACCTCTTTCCTTCCTTTCCTTGTTTTCTTTTTGGTCCACTAGGACCTGGTTGGTCTACCTTATCTTCCATAACTCTAACAAAGACTGTCACAATTCTGCGGCACTAAGCAATCACGCGTCAACGTCAACACGTCTGAACGTTTACTGTTTATAGCAGTTCGTCTAAATTTTCGATGGGGAAATTCGGATAAAATGTAATATACCAAGAGCGATCACAGACCCATGACATTTCTGTGATATGTTTGGTTTTTGTAGAATCTGATATTCTCAGGACGTCTATAAATGACTAAAGAGCGATTTGCCGCCATAATATTAAAATCGGTAAATTTGGACTTGTTCGGTTTTTGTGAGAAACCCCTCAATTGCTTGTGATTGTGGATCAAGTTTACTTGTGCTTATTATTAAAAGAGACTTAAGATGCTTATCAGCTAATTTGTATCTGTGTATAGTTTTAGTAAATTTCATTCTGGAAAAAGTTTTCTTTGCGGAGAGTAGTTTCAAACACGGAAAAATATCCTTGAGCATATCTAACTGTTCAAACTGTGTCAGTGGAAGACTTTTATAGAATTCTAGCACGACGTTTGGTATTTATCTTTAAAAAAACTAGAACACTGTAAATCAAATATTTCCATTTAAAATTATGGAGTGTTATAAGTGTTTCTATGTCAGTTTTAAAAGTTATTGGAAAATCTTGACGTCATTTGAAATCGCATAAAGATCTGAAAAACGACTCTTAAAATTGATCTTTAATGCACCCAAAACTTCAATAGCAAAATCAACAAGAAATGATGTCTTAATTTGCTGACTGAATATGTGACATATATAAATAAATTCCTACCTCAAACTAGCAAAATCGAGGGAGCCATGGTACTGCAAGAACTGCAAACAAACCAAACAGGATAAAAAAAAAACAACAAACCAACGGCAAAGAAAGACCACACAACGCCGGTCACATATACAATTGCCGACGTAATGGCAAAGCTTGATTACATGTATTCGAAGTGCAATACCTTGTTTTCAAAATATAAGGAACAAGTAACAATAAACAATGAGCTGAGGGAAGAATTATTGAGTATTAAAAAGCAACTAACCAAAAGTTAACAAAAGGAACTTAACAAAAATATCATCATCCACAGCGTACAATATAAAGAAAATGAAAATGTAAAAGAAATCGTCACCAAAATAGGAGATAACTTACAGGTATACTTGAAAGCAGAAGAATTTACAGCCATAAGGCTTGGAAAAAACCAGACAGGCAAAAATCCAATAAAAGTAGTTTTTCAAAGTGAAGAAGTAAAGACGAAAGTCCTAAAATCTAAATTTAAGTTCAATTTAAGCAACCACTCCCTGGGGTTCAATGCAAACAACAAAATGTACCTAAACCACGATCTAACAAAAAGGAATTTACAATTATTCAAGGAAGCACAACAGTTCAAAAAGGAGAATGAATATAAATTCCTTTGGATCAGTGGTGGGAATATATTACTAAGAAAAGATGAAAACAGCATGTTGATACAGGACGATGTGGATCTAAAAAACTAGTCGTTAAAAAGTTAAATATAGTAGAAATGAATATTCAGAGCTTAAGGAACAAACTAGACCAAGTGCAGTGTTACGTACAGCAAAATAACTGACATTCTGTTGTTAGTCGAAACATGGCTTTGCGAGGAGGACAAGTGGCTTTATAACCTGCAGGGCTACAACTCCGCCCATGCATGCAGGGACAAAACAGGATTCCTCAATACTTTGGGACATACTTATGCTTAAATACCCCAAAACTCACTTGATGGTCGGAGATTTCAACATTAATATCTTAGACTCCGCATCCAGCCTTGTAAAAGACTATAAGAGTCTTGTAACAATAAATAACTATAAAATTGTAAACAGAGACGATGTTGACAATGCAACAAGAGTAACGTCAACCACACGCAGTATACTCGATCATGTTCTAACTACTTAAAGTAAAAAAGAATGTTCAGTAACAATTAAAGAAAACGCATTGTCGGACATAGCAGACTTCTGATAAAACTAATTGTAAATATAAAAACCCACAAAATAAAAACTGCACATGAAATTAAACATATTAATTATAAAAAATTCCAAGATCTCTTTAAAGATAAAGTCACAAAATTGAATATAGAAACATTTCAAGAGCTAATAGATAAAATTAGTACATGTAAACAAAAACAGAACACATTACTACAGTGAAATGTCACAACAATAATACTTGGATTACTAAAGAACTTCTAGACTTAATAACCCAGCGTGATAAATTATTTAAAAGAAAAAAGTGAATCCTACTAATGTAACTGTAGCAGCTGAATTTAAAAAGATATAAAATAAGATAAATAATAAGATTAAAGTGCTAATAAACCTACATTTCAGTAAAAAATGGAATGAAACAGGAGGCAACCACAGAAAACAATGGAAATTGGTGAATAGCAATGCTTAAAGAGACAAAGGCAGAAACAAACATCGAAAAGCTGATTGTCAACGACATCACTGTGACAGATCCGCTCAATATCGTTACTTATTTGAATGATCACTTTGCCAATGAGGGAAAAAATATTGTCGAGCAGATAAATACAGAGATACAGACTGAACAACCAAAAATCGCATTTAATGAAACTTATTGTAATAAAACTTGTTTTATGGAAGAAACCAATGAAAGGGAAGTTCTTGACATCATTATTGAACTAAAAAAAACTTCTGCTCCTGGAGACGATGGTGTTACTATAAAGGATCTCTTAAATATAAAAGAGGACATTGTCCTAATCTTGGTTCGACTAACAAATAAGGTACTCATAAGTGGACAATTTCCAGAAGAAAACAAATTGAGCAAAATAACACCTATTTTCAAAACTGGAACTAGAGATTCTATGAACAACTATAGACCCATATATGTGGTAAGCGTGTTTTCTAAAATTATAGAAACTGTGATAAAAAAAAGAATGTTAAGGTTTATTGATAAGTATATTGATAGAGATTTGTTTCAATATGGGTTTATAAAGGGCAGTAATACGTTGAGTGCTACCATGGACCTCACTAATAACATTTCTACAGCATTAGACAACGGAAAAATTGTGGCGGCTGTTTTTGTAGACCTAAGCAAAGCATTTGATGTTGTTAGCCTTGATATTTTGTTAAAAAAACTTAATTATATGGGATTTAGACGCAAAACATTTGATGTAATAAAAACTTACTTAGTTGGTAGGCAACAGTATGCTAAAACAGGCAGTACCTTAGGGGTCTGTTCCTGGGCCTCTTCTGTATTCATTATATGTATTGAGCTTAAAACGTGCCGATTTGGCTGCTCGGTACTTTACTTTTGCGGATGACACCGTACTACTGTATACTGGTGAAAATTTGGGAGATTTACAGACTGTGATAAATAATGATCTGAATAATATATATTATAGGTGGCTGCTATGTAAAAGACTAAAAATTAATATAGAAAAAACTAAATTTATGCTCTTTGAACAAAAAAATAAAATTATACCAATGCCAAAAATAAAAATAAAAGACGTATAATTAAAATCAGTTGATAGTACTAAGTATCTAGGTCTAATAATTGATGTAAATTTAAATTGGAGTGAACACATTACATACATAATTAAGAAAATGACTTCAATGATTGGCGCGCTGTATACATGTATAAACTACTTTACAAATAAAACTAGAATGGATATCTACAACGCATATTTTGCATCGCACTTAAGGTATCTTCTCCCAGTATGGGGAACATGCGGAACGGTCAATTTTAACAGGGCACAAACTATACAAAATAAAATAATAAAAATATTATTTAGTATTGATAGGCTAGTACATACAAGCGATCTTTATAAAATGGTGAACGTTTTTGACATACATAAACTTTTAGAATTAGAGCAATGCAAACATGTCTATAAGGTTATAAATAAAAAGCAAAAGTGCAATACACAAATTACATTTATAGATAGTATTCATAGTTACTATACAAGACAATGTGATAATATTTACCAATATAATGTACATAACAATAGAGGGCTTAACAATCCCCTATCACAGGAATGCGGAACATATAATAAATTACCGGAGGTTCTGAAAAACTGTAACACCTTTCCAAAATTTGTAAGCTTGCTAAAGTCACACATAGGAAATAAGTAATAGCTGTATAGAACTTAAGCGTTATTTTATGAAATTATTGTTCTCGTTACCAGTGCTTAATGCACTGTTTAGAGATTATTATTGTATAATGATAATAATATGTAATAATGAATAAATAAATAAAGAATTTCAAAAAAATATTAAAATGAGTAAAACAATTTTTGGTCGACTGAGAATGAAGTAATATAATTTTTTCTCAGATTAGGCAGAAGCTGATTTTTTCCTTGCAATCGTAAATTAAGGTTATTCAGGTGCCTAGTCAGATATTTAAAAAAGGATAACTTCCACAACACTTTATTAACTCCATGCAGTAAGTACCTTAATGACTTGATGCCAAGGTTGAAATTACGATAGCTTGAAGAAATTGGAATTAAGTCAAGTGACCTCCTAAATTTCAATAATTGGTTGGATTAAGGGAAAAATTGAAATAAATTTGAAATAATCTCAATATTGGAAACATAACATAAAACTTTTTAAAATACGAATTTTCGTGAAAATAAATTTAGTTTTGTTTCTTGCATTGCTATAAAATGAAATTCAAAGGTAAGATAAAAAAAAATTATTATTTGAACTTGTGTTTCTTATACTCGTTAAAAACAACTAATCTACGTTTGGTAATTATGCGTTAACGGGGTTATTTTTATTTTAGTTATTTATAAAAAAAATTAATGATGTCTATAAAGACACGTACTTACTGATAAAGCGAGCAAGAGCAAGCGAGCGCAAACAATAATTTACCTAAGCAATTTATTCGGTGTGGACTGTTTAGCGAACATGAGCGTGCGAGAAAATGATCGCTCGGTCGCATTCTCTGAAGATCCGGCTGCTGTCTGTACATCAAAGCAAAATCGCGTCTATGCTTGTTTAGCGTGAACGGATAATGGAACGTAATTTGCTCTTCATTTTATTTTGCGAACAGAAACATCAAGTTGTTTTTACTGTGTTCTAGTTTTGACAATGGAGTGGTCAACTGATACTGTAATTGAGTTAATAAAAGGTTATTGAGAAAACCCGGTTTTGTAGCATAGCAAAAATCCATTTTTTTTTTAATAAAAGTAATAAGCATGACTCGTGGGAAGAGCTTGCTACGTTAATAGAGACTAACATTTCTCAAGTTAAAAAGACAATAACGTCTTTATGTGCGTCGCTTAGAAGAGAAAGGCAGAAATATACAAAAGTCTAGCAATCAACTCGGCAACTCATTTGAATCGCCCATATTCAGCTTCCAACTTTTGGACCTTTCTGCGATCACAAAATTAAAAGCAATAATTGTCCAGTGTGTATACTTGGTTGAGCAAGCAATACAAGAATAAAAAAACATTACCGAACGCTCGCTCGATTGGTCTGTACGCACCTTAAGGATAACAAAATTTTGTCGTTAGTTTTTTATGTGTAATATAAATAAAAAAATATACCTTAACGTTTTGTGTGTGTGACTTGTTATAATTGTGCTGTTTTGCGTCACTTTTCTCTTTATGACAGTATTAAGTATATTTTTTCATAAAACATTATAATAGAAGAAAACCGTATTTGTTACCCTACAGCCTCTCCAGTTTCCGTTATTAGTAAAGATAGAAGGATACGGTTATTGCAGCACCGCGCTACTTTTTATGAAACAAAAGATGCCACAATCACAATTTTTTAGTCCTCATTGTTTTTGATATACGGTATGTTTTTGAATGTCTTACATTTTGGGCCGCCCCCAAAATTTAGTTTACCCTAGAAAACAAATGTTCCTTTTTTAGTTTTTTACGTAGAATTCAGTGACATACTCAGATTTTTTCTACGTTCAATAGTTTTCGAGAAAAAAACCATTTTGCATTTTTTAAATGGAGCACCCATATATTTTTTAATGATGATATAGCTTATAACAAGCTTCTCAGAAATATATAACACCTTATTTTTAATTTTAATATTAGGCACGAAATTTACGTTTTATTAAAAAAATACACATTTTTTGTTAGTAGGCCATAACGAGTGTTTAAAAAAACTATTACTGGTATCATAATTACTGCAGAAGAAATATCTTTTGGACTCCTTAATCTAACTAGCAGTTATACTTCAGTAAAAATAATAACAAAGCTTAAATCGAGTTGTGTTTTACTACGTAAGACGTTAGAAACACAATTTGAAACTTATAGAACTTTCTCATAAATATTGCTCAAATTGTTTTATATTATGCCTTAGATATGTTTCACACATAGTTCTTATTCGCCTTAATGAATTTCAAATAGTAAAAGGCCGCATTTGTAACTCTTTAAATGCTCTTTCAGTGGCATCTTTTAAATCTGCAACTGTTTGGTATCAAGTAGAATAAATTTTATTTTTAAGGTATCCCCACAAGCAGAAATCCAAAACCGACAAGTCGGGTGACCTTGGTGGCGATCTTACAGGTTCATTAGTTCCAATCCAGTGGCCTGGAAAATTAATAATTAGCTCATTGTAACCGGGTGCTCTCTCTTCTTGCGGATGCAAGTTATTGAGATCCGCTAAGGGCAAGTCTTCTACAATTTCCGGCATAACGTTTTCCAGAATTTCCAAATATTTGTTTGCATTAAGGCTGCCTTCAAATATATTACAAATTATTTTGTCTCCTAGTATAAAACATGAAACGTTAAAGCCAAACCTGCTTTGCCGTTCGAGTGGAAATAATACATGCTGATTTTTCTGAGATCACAACCTCGTATTGTGCCGATTAAATATATCAGCACTCATGAAATGAGCCTCAACGGATCATAAAACGGTTCTTTTAAAATTATTTTCCCTGTTGATATTTTGTAAATACCAATTACAGAACTCTATACGGCGCTGTGCGTCCCCAGGGTGTAAGTTTTATTCTAAGTGGAATTTATATGGCTTAAAATTGTGTATTTTTTTAAGTATTGTTTGAATTTTTGATTTAACTACTCCGACCGAACCTTTAACCATTCTACAAAATCTATTTGGATTTGTTTTAATTGAAGCTAAATGATTCATTTAATCAGTCTCGCGGTTTTCTTTGTTTTAGATTTCAGGCCCAGGTTCAGAAAATGAACCGTGTTCAATTAAATTTGATTTCATCTTTAGAAAAATTCTTTTATCCGTCTTTCGGGATATCTACAAGTAATTCAAGAAATTTAATAAATCTTCATAAAGATACTACAAAAAGGCGTATATTTACCTATTAAAGTACACTTCGAATGCTTCATCTGCATTTTCATTATTACAATGGACATAACAAACGAGCGTGTCGTATTTTTCATTATTTTGAATGTTTACCTTTTCTGCCATAATTTTATTATGTAAGCTAGCATGTCTCTCTCACACTCGATAGTTCAAGGTTTAATTGCTCTGTACAGCTCGGTGATATAACCCACGCTTGAATGTTGGGCTGAAATATAGGTTGTTGACTCTACTCTCACGTAAAGAATCCCTTTTTCTGAGAATTGGCTAGAGATTTAAATAAGTTTCGCTTGCGAATATTTTAACTCTTATTTTTCTCTGTATAGTTTGTAAGTCTATGAGAAAAGCTTCACTGTAATTATTAATCTCGAACTGAGTATGTTTTTGGTAATTAACTGTTTTTAAAATACTGTAATTCTAATTTTAATTTATTTGGTTAAACCTGTGTCTTAAGAGGGGAGTTAAATAAGAAATCAATTGCAGAGCCTCACGCAAAAGAGATCAATTCAAAAACTATGAATTTTCAAAGCATTTTGATGGCGCACGTCTAAAGATAGAACATGTGGCTGGGAGTTCGTCTATTTTTTATTATAAAATATTGCAAAATAGTCCAGTTATCAATTAACAAAAATAGCAACAATTTGAAATCTGTTGTCACGGAATCAAATAAAAAATAGTGAAGCTCCTAGGTAATATTACAACAAACATATTTACAGAGTTTCAACAAGAAAAACGTCGGTTTGCAGTCAATGATCTCATTTTAGTAAATATTATATCATATTGGACGATTTTTGTCTGCCATGTTGAAGTTTTAGGCGAACGGTTAGCTTCGACAACCACCATCGCATGGATAACTTAGTTCAGTAACTACATGCCAGAGAGCAGCACGGGTGTCCCAAATATAGTAGTCTTTTCTTGGTTACCCGACTTTGCATATAATTGTACTAAAATTTACAGTGTTCAAGGTTTAATATGTAGTATACAAAATGAATTAAAATATTCAAAAAATGAGGAGACGCACACATTCCATAAGTAAATTTAATTATTAACTAAAAAAGAAGAGCTTCTTACAACGATATTTTCTTTTAATAATTAAATCCGTACGTACCTTAATTAATTTTAATCGCTACTACCCTATGTGTGAACTACAAATTTACGGTTGATAATAATTTTAATAATTAATCAATAATGGTCTCTATGCATATCTAATATTAGGTATATAAAAAGTAATAAACCCCATAAATGCTGTATTGAAACAATATTCATTGTTTTAACAGGGACACCAAATAGAAGAGTAACCCAACTAACGGCTCATCGGCTCCTTTCTGAGATACGCTGGCTTTTATTCTCCGGTTACTAGATTAACTGAAATTTGGAAGCAATTGAGTGGTGCGGTGGATATAACGTCTAGGTGTGATGCCATAGGTCCCGGGATCGATTCCCGTTTCGGGCACTTTTTCTTAATGACTTTTTTAGTTTTCTTACGACTTTTTTTTGGTTTATTATAACTTTTAATTTTTTTTTAAAGTAGATCGACTCAAAAAGGGCTGGTAAATAATTGGCCGGTGAACTTGAAAAAGGCGAATTGGAACCAAAAGGGTGGATTAGGTGCTGTGTTAGCGCCTGTTTAACCAATAAAGTCTATATTTATTAGTTACAGCATTATTTAGTTGAGTTAAGCAATATAATGTTCCAATCCGTTACGTAACATAATATCTTGTTTGACATTTCCGACCGACATGCGCCTATTTCTGACGCCACCAACAAATCCCCATTCGAAATTCCCGCCAGGGTATCTCCGAAATAAGCCGAATGCGTCCGAGGTTTCGGTGATTTAAACCGATCTGCGTTCTAAATAATAATACCGGGTGAGCGAAAGCTAATTATTTGAAGGTATGAATTTTTTGTTTTATTATTTAAACCTTCCGCCTTTAGTGTGGTTTAATAATTTGTAAAAATAGCTACTGGATGTTTTACTAACAGTTGTGCACAATTTTAATACTTTTTAAGTAGGTATATACTTACGACTTTTTCCATACGCAATCTCATGTATACAGTATGTCCACGGATGGGGTTTACAAGAGGACAAATGGACTAAATATTGAAAGATACGAAAAAGAGTCACTCTTAATAAACGTTTTTGCTTATCTCGAAAATACGATTCACCATAAGAAACTTCAATTTTTTTATACAGGGTGTGTAAAAACTGCAAAAATGTTATTTTGCTTAAGAGTAAACATACCTACTTTATTTTGAAAGATACGAAAAAAAGTCACTCCTAATAAACGTTTTTGCTTGTCTAGAAAATACGATTCATCATAAGAAACTTCAATTTTTTTATACAGGGTGGGTAGAAACTGCAAAAATGTTATTTTGCTTAAGAGTAAACATACTTTATTTTTAAAGATACGAAAAAATCCACTCTTAATGGATGTGTTTCTACACAACAAACCGAAGTAGAACAATTCATTAAAAGGTTTACCTATGTAAAAATTATTTCCCAAAAAGTATTCGCTGGCACACCTCTGACTGGTAAACCTAGTTAAAATAATAATGACACTTAAGGTGATAGGTACTTGTTGTCAATATTTTTATTTAATGAAGTTATTATTTAAGTAGAAATGCTATCTACTAAACAAAGAGTTTTTATAATACAATGTTATGGGGATGGTCAAGTTTCATACCCCTACATCATGGAACAATTTACCGACAAATTTGTAGGAATCCCAATAACTAGGATGACAATCTGCAAGTTAATAAAAATGTTCCAGAGAACTGGTTCGGTTTTGGATCTCAAAAAAAAAAAGAAGTAATACGACCATGATGATGCTACTGCAGTCTTAGTTCTTCAATCTGTTGAAGAAAATCCTATGACGTCCCTTAGAAATCGTGTTACTCGGTTGGAAGTTGTGAAAAAAAGTCAAATTCAGAAGATCCTTAAAGCAAATAAATTGTATCCGTATAAACCGCACTTTAATCAAAGATTGGACGAGGGAGATGACGCGAAACGACTTGATTTTTGCTTGTGGATAGGAGACAAAATTTTATGTGAAAATGTTGATTTTTATAAATGTATCATGTTTTCTGATGAAAGTACATTTTCTACCAATGAAACCGTTGCAACCCAGCACGTTAGGTACTGGTCTTTAGAAAATCCCGAATTCAGAATTATGACGAGAAGACAATATTTTACAAAAGTGAACGTGTGGTGCGCGATATCCATCCATGGCATCATAGGGCCATATTTTTTTGATAACACGTGCAATAGATTATAATTTTAGAAATGCTGGATACATTTTTCAATGATGAACTCGAAAATCTACCATTAAATTTTCGACAAAATATGTATTTTCAGCAAGATGGTTGTCCAGCCCATTTCACTCGTGAGGTTAGAGAATGGCTTGAACGCAGATTTGGTCGTATTGAATCGTATTTTCTAGATGAGCAAAAACGTTTATTAAGAGTGACTTTTTTTCGTATCTTTCAATTTTTAGTCCATTTGTCCTCTTGTAAACCCCATCCGTGGACATACTGTATATACCTACCTAGTGTATTAAAACACGCAAGGTGTTCAGGGTTGGTCCAGGTTTAAAAAAAAAGGTTCTGATGCTTTTCTGTAGGTTAGGTGTATATTCGTATACATATTCAGGGTCCTAAATTTAAAACTACCCAGGCCCATATTATCCTTAATTTTTGACAGACAAATTTGTGGGGATTACTGAATTGTAGAGATTATACTATACATATATAGGTATAGAGTTCTTTAAAATTGTATTTATTAACTGTAGGGTATATCAACAATTTTTTTTTAAAACACCTCTGCTGCAACTTAATTTCTTTCAGATAATTTGTTTACCTTACCCTAAACATTAAATCATTTATTCTGACTAAAATTGCAAAAATATAAATATAATCTATAGAGTGTATACCTAGGGTGTTACTTAATGTGTAATACAGGGTTGGTGAGGAGAATACCAACTCCAAAGTTTAAATGGAACGTCCTGTATATTTCTGAAGATTTAGATAGTCCATTAAAAGACAAATTAAAAATGATGTAAGGATGTAATGGGTGTTTGTGATAAAATGAATGAAATCGAATTTTAAAAAATTATACACAATAAAAATAAGAAATCATTAAACAAATGAACAACCTACTTTATGAGATGTTTAAAATTTTTGCCATGTTAGTCTTTCACTAAATTCCCGTAAGGCATTTTTTCAGCTTATATACTATTTCAAAAAATTAATTGTTTTAATTTGGTTTTTACATAAATCTATTAGTTTGACAGATGAACCCAGCAACAGCAGCCTACCATTAAATTGTTTTTTTATAAGGCACTATTTGAAATTTCAAAAATATTCAGATCATTTGAAATCAAAAGAGATTATATTTTTGCTGACCAACCCTATATAGTATAGTTACAGATAAGGTTTTATCCTTCTAAAGTGTGCAGCTTTAAACTATATATCGACATACCAATTTCCAAAAAATGTTTTAAGAAGTTGTAGAAATTATTTGTAATATATCAGACTTTTTTGACACCCTGTATAGCAGAATATCAAGTCAACATATTATTATTACCACATACCACAGTTGAAATTAGCTATATATTATGTTATATAGGAGCTGGTCACAGTTGTCTTTGGTATAATTTAGTATAGTACAATCTAAACTTAAATAGTTAGTACAATAGTAAACTATAGAAAGTTGTTGGGTGGGTAAATTACAGATCTTACATTTATTTTTAGAAATATATTGCTGATATCATACGTCTACCGTCATCTACGAATAATATATAAAACTTTTAGCTGATTTTGTGTGCGATTTTGAGCAATTCAACTGCGCTCTTAAAAGTAGTGGAAGTATCACAAAATAAGAGGAAAAAGCTTTACCAATCTTCAAACACTAACTCTTAACTAACTATATGAAAGAAACTGGATCCATCGAAAGCAAAGGACCCTAAGAAGCTAATGGATTTTTTGGAAAACCCTTAAAATCAGTATTTTTTGGTAAAAGTTAGTGTTTATTTTCACTACAAACCCGTTTATTAAACAAACATTGGTAAAGAAAAAGCTTTAAAATAAAACGTTTTTTTCGTTCCCTGAAAATTTGGTTTTTGGACCTATTTGGTTTTTGTGATAAATTAAATTAATGAATATTACAATAAATGCTAATTTCAGTCCTCTTGGTTACGAGTTTAATTAATGTTGGTGTAAAATGCTAGTAGTTATCGGTTTTTGTGAATTAAAACATTTTGTTACATATTCTGTTTTATGTTTTATATAAAAAAAAAAAGTTGGTCTAGGAGTCTAATTTATAGCAAATACTAATCAGTCGTATCAATTGACGTGCTTCAGTTTTTGGAAAAATTGATTTTCCTTATATTATGATGTTTTTATATATAAAATACCGGAAATACCCCCATGAATACGCCCTTGGTCTCGCCGGCACTTACTTCGACGCTGCGTTAAATCCGAGCTAGTGAGCTTTAAACAATGTGTTGCCTTTCAGCTCCCTTGACGAGGAGCACCGCAAATAGCGGCTTATGCATATCTAAATTCAGGTTCTCACAGAACTGGCTTTTGATAAGGCGGGCTGCGATGCCGCTCGTAGATAATTAAATTAATCTTTTGTTTGAAAGTAGAACTTTTTAAAGGCTCCACCAAGTCATTAGTCCTTACTTTTAAATGGGAAATTGATTTCTTTAAAAAAATATAATACAAATTTAGAGAAAACGAGATAAAAAAGGTAAAGTTTTAATAATTAATTGAAATTTGTTAAATACTGTTTTCAGTTTAATACTATAACAAGTTGGATCGGATGGCTGCCAATCCTCTGCAGCTTTGGGTACAGCAGGAACCAGACATATTTAGACTAGTATGATAAATTTGGATTCAACGGGTCCAAGCTTGCTTGCAAATAAATCAGTGAAGGGTACTTTGAACAGTGAACAGCGTTTGTAGAAAGAAGTAAACAGATATTACAAACTATAACAAAAATTTATCTTGAAGACTTTTATTGCATTTTTCCTTTATGTCATATTTTAAAAGTAACGGATAAGTTGTAAAATATCCTGTAAGTATCTAGCTCGATTATATTGCAAAAATTTACCATGCGAGCAAAAATTATTAAAGTGTGTTTTGCATCTAAGGCCGTACTGCTTAGCGGCAGAGCTTAATACTTGTTGGGTGTCAGCAAATTCCAGCATTATCAATCAATCATTTAATTATTCCGTCATCTTTAACTGTCGTTACAAGTAATTTGATTTATCGCTAATTTATCCATTCCTTTATAAACTCACGCAATGCGTTTTACAGAACGGCACAAAAAATCATGGTTGAAACTTTTTTTCGAAATTGGGTTACAGTAAATGGTTAGTAGCAATACAGTCAGCGTTTATGCATGGACGATTTTCGCGAAAATTTTCCTTTCGTCGCTTTTACTACTGTGGATTTTTATCATTGCCTGAGAAAAATCATCGGTCTGCTTAGGTAAACAGGTTCTGTACAACACAACAAAGGAGCTGGGACATCATGTGTAAGAACAGAAGAACTTGTTGCACACGTTCGTGACATAATGCAGAATACGCCAATAAAGTATATAAGACGCCTGCCTTAAGAAATGGGAAGATCTTGTGGAACATGGGGAACTATTTTTAAACAACTGTTAAATTTGTTTCCTTATAGAGGGCAAGTAGTCCAAGAAATACGAGCTGCAGATTTTGATAGACGCAGGGATTATTACTGTTAGTGTTTACCCAAAATTTATTGGAGGGAAATGATTTATTAGACGAGGCTTTTTTTTCTGTTGAAGCCTGGTTCCACCCCACCGGTTGTGTGAATTCTCAGAATTCACGTATGGGGAGTAGTGAAAATCCCAATTTTTCTTGTCCACATTGATCCCTCAAAAAATTGGTGTCTGGTCGGCTCGAGGGTCGGCTGTTTTCCGAAGAAGCATTGTTGGTCCTATTTTTTTTCCATGAGACAGTTATAGCCCAGCGGTATAGGGACAATATTTCAGATCCATTTGTGAAGCAATTACTTGACGATAAACTAGGTTTTGGTTATTTTCAAAGGGACGATGCAACCGTCCATACATTCACCGAATCTATTAACTACTTACGTAATTTTCTCGATGACAGATCGATAAGTTTTCAAACAGGCACGGAATTCCCACCTATATCACCTTGTTTGAAATTTTGGATTACTTTCTTCCTCATTTGTGAAACAATATTTTTAAAACGCCAGTCGAAAATTTGGAACAATTACAAGAAATGATTATCCAAGAATGTGGTAACATTTCTCCAGAGATGCTGGTCAACGCTTTCAAGAATATAAATAGACATGTGAATTTATGCTTGGAGCATGGCGATGACCAATTTCTATAATTTTTACTTTTTTTCCTCTGTATTCTTACAATGTTAATTTTGTAAACAATAAAAATAAATTTGTATTTTTTTACTTATTTTAATATTTATTAGTTTGGCATATCATGTCATAGTTTGAATTTTAACCTAGATTTGGTTAGATATATCGTCTTGATTGTGTGTCTTATAATTGTGATCTGAACCAAGCCCTACGTTTTTCACTTCAAGCCCTTTTGGATGAAAATAATTTTTGCTGGCACGGTATAAAGGTTTGACTAAAGATTCTTGGGTTTGCCTTTATTTTATTTTTGCATGTTAATACGACGTATCGCCTAGCAGGCATCTCCAATCATTTTAAATTGCAAACTGAATCTTAACCTAAAACTACCAGATTATGAAGGGTGTCCCGAAATTAAGGCGTCATACAAACTGACTATCGAACAATGATTCCTAATTAAGTACTCTCAAGACAGCTTTCTTTAATTATCGTCAAGGGCAAAGCTACCTATAAAGGTAGACCCAAAATATTTTTGAATATTAGAACTAACATTTAAAAGTTATCATTTCTTCACTGTATCTCGTACTAGATGCTAATACGCTAGCTGTATACTAAATATCTTCGTTTGTTTAAATTAAAAGAAAAAATTAACAAAAAAAACAAATAACAAACAAACAACCCCACATTTTTAAAAGTCGATAAAGCAGAAAACAAAATACATTCACATATTAAAATTTTGACCATATATATTTTCCAATGAAATTAAGAAGTGCACAAGAGATGTTGAGGGTATCGTTAATCCGGCATAGGGTATCTCTTCTGTAGTTCTATACGCCTTTCTACGAGCAAGAAGTGTTGCTTCACGTTCCACCAGCTCCCTTATTATAAAAGATAGAGAGAAGGAGTTTGCGGCTTATTGTTCTATCATTTTAATAAACTGTCATTGCTGCAAACGAAATTTTCATAGCCCCCTCAGTTTCTAACATATTTATTCGAAAATTTGTAATTTTTGACGCTCCTCTATATCTCGATTATTTGATAACTCATCAATAAGGTAAAAATGGGTTATTATAGAGTTCTTTATGTAGCATTCAGTGGCGTTATTAGTTCTTTTCTAAAAAGTTTTGCTTTTCAATTATGACCCAAATTTGTGTTCTTTCAAATGGGACACCCTATATATTATTTCTTTGTCTTATCCTTCTTTTTAACAGCGTTTCAAAAATATGTGCGGAATAATTTTAACATTTTTTTTTTGTCTTAATCATTTTTCGTACAAAAGGCTATGCAATAATCAATCACTGATCACCATGACCAAAGCCAAATTTTGTAGATGCGCTATTACGGATTATTGTCAAATATTACTGGTATTTGTTTGATTTTGCAAATTTATATTTTATTTCTGTGGAAAATTGTTCAACATTGCACAAAATAATAAATATGAAAATTATGAAATAGTATATTATTAACCAAGGTTTAGACAGCCATCATTATCGCCCGAGCGGCAAGTTTAAATCATGAGGAGTGGAGCGACGAGGGATTCAAGACGCGAGGGCTATAGGCTGTCTAAACCGTGGTTAGTATAATATTTTTTTCACTACTACAAACTTTTATAAGACATTTATCTTTATAGTATTAATAATAATTATAAAAAGTTATAGGTATATACAGGGTGTCCCAGAATATGTGGGCAATCTCCAGGATTTGGATACAATATGAAAAAATAATATGACAAGTTCCCATAAAAAAATTTTCTACAGGCCCTCCCTACTGAGATATCAGCCCCTGAAGGACGCCTCAGGAAATCGGTTTATCTTGAATAATTCTTAAAGTACTTGGTGTAATTTAATAATTGTTCAGTATGATGGTTGCTAGGTAAGTCTCCTCAAAATGAACCGTTTTAATTTTATTCGGCTTATTTGGTTTTCGAGGGACGGACTAGCTTTAACAGAATAATGCTTATTTTTTTTACATCCTGTATGATAGAGGCATATCAATAATACTATTGAATAGCTGAAACCTTAAACTAAAAAAAAAAGTACTCTTCATCGACATCGATAAAGTAAACCGTTTACGAGAAAAAATTTTTTGTTCCATATGCCTTTTTTATGAAATATTCGATAAATACCTTAATTTGTTGATATGGTTTAGTTGATATGTACCAGTTAAAATAAATAATAACTACGACAGTGTCAGTTCGAAATTGAGTGTGTTTAAGTTTTTGATCTTATTTCTTCTGCTTCGTTTTGGTATGGAATTACGTTTGAGGAATATGCCGACATGCATTTAATGTATTGGCTTCCATCATGTAATGCCTTAGAAGCCCGAAGGCTTTATGAAGAACGATTTCCAAACAGAAGAATTCCTGACAGAAAAACCTTTGAAAGAGTAGATCGTCGTTTAAGAGAGACAGGTAAAAGCTAAGTTGTTTTATTTTTAATTTGTACTTATCGGATGATAAAGATTTGATTTAAAGTATTTAGGTCGTAAATAATTTTAGGAAAGTTTGACAAAGCCAGTCACAATTGTGGAAATGAAAACCATCGCGTTGATGGTCTTGAAGAAAACATCCTTAATGCCGTAGAAGTAGATCCTGCTGCAAGTGTTCGAAAATTGGCTGCCGAATTTGATTGTTCAAAATCAATGGTCTTTAGAATCCTTACAGAGCAACAGTTACATCCATACCACCTGCAAAAAGTCCACGCGCTTCTTCCTGAAGACTTTCCGCGAAGGATGGAAGTTTGTAACTGGGTTTTAGATCGGCACAGAAACGATGCAAATTTCATTGGTTCAGTTCTCTTCACGGACGAAGCTGGGTTTTCCAAAAACGGCATCATAAACCCATCACCGTGTGGGCCGGAATTATCAGACAACACTTAATTGGACCATTTGTATTGCCAAGAAGGTTAAATGGAGAAAGGTATTTGGAATTTCTTCAAAACAATCTGCCAGAACTTTTAGAAGATCTACCTCTGCAACTACGACATAATATGTGGTTCATGCATGATGGGGCTCCGCCACATTTTAGTCTAGTAGTCCGAGAACACCTAAACAGGGTCTTCGAAAATCAATGGATAGGAAGGGGAGGACCAGTGGCTTGGCCTCCTCGATCACCAGACCTAAATCCATTAGATTTTTTTTTGTGGGGCTATCTAAAATGTTTAGTATACGCCAATCCAATACAAAATCGGGAACACTTATTGGAACTGATTAACTTCCATTGTCGCGAAATACGGAATTATGTTGGCGCATTGTGGAGGATCCAACAATCTACCAGTAAAAGATGTAGGGAATGCATTGCAGTAGAAGGAGCTCATGTTAAACCGACGTACAAAATGAATCAGTAAAAATAAGGTATTTATCGAATATTTCATAAAAAAAGGCATATGGAACAAAAATTTTTTTCTCTTAAACAGTTTACTTTATCGATGTCGATGAAGAGTACTTTTTTTTAGTTTAAGGTTTCAGCTGTCCAATAGTATTATTGATATGCCTCTATCATACAGGATGAAAAAAAAATAAGCATTATTCTCTTAAAGCTAGTCCGTTCCTGGAAAACTAAATAAGCCAAATAAAATTAAAACGGTTCATTTTGAGGAGACTTATAAATTATTAAATTACACCAAGTAATTTAAGAATTATTCAAGATAAACCGATTTCCAGAGGCGTCCTTCAGGGGCTTATATCTTAGTAGGGAGGGCCTGTAGGAAATTTTTTTTATGGGAACTTGTCATATTATTTTTTCATATTGTATCCAAATCCGGGAGATTGCCCACATATTCTGGGACACCCTGTATAAGAATATTTTTTAATCAAGGTACCTGCGCTTTGGAATTGGCAAAATATTTTGTTGTCTTGCCAGGTGGCTTTGTTAATGTCAATTTTTGTATTTATGTCATCAGATTTCACGAGTTTTCCGTTTTTTTAAAAAATGAGCGAAGAAAATATTAGTGATATTATTATGTGTACCTCCAGAATTAAGAATGAAAGCAGAAAAAATGTTAATTGTATCGATATTTTACCATATCAAGCATCTCTAATAATCCAATATGTATTGACAATTATCTGGTTGCCTAACCACAACAAATCACCTTTCAGGTTATTCATGTTTATGAATTCATGTTGTAGAATCAAAAAATCAAGTTACCTGCGTTCAAATAGATTCTTGAAGATCGGTCAATAATCGATTTCAATGCCTTATTATTGACCATGGTCAATAATAACTGATAAGGTAGAGAAAAACGATTTCTAACGTTAATAATCGGTCAATAATGGCGATGTTATAGGTTAGTAGTGGAAAAAACACTGTATGTATGTTTGTTTTATCCAAGCTAATGAAGACGCGAACGCAGCCTCGGAGCTGTATTTTAATAGGTAAGTTTCAAAACCATTTGTTAAGTACCATTAATATTCATAATAAAAATAAAAAGGTTCTAATCATTAGTGCAATCTATTATTAGACAACAACCTGATAAAAGAATAATAAAAGAATATTTCAAAAGATCCAAATCAATCTCATTGAGCACAAATCTTTTGATTTTTACAACAGGGAAAAAGAAGAAATAAATGTTTTGACCCCTGTCACGGTACAACCATCCACGTCATGCAGAAAAGTGTATGAATAAGTTCGAATTAAAAAAGCAAGAACGCAGTTAATACTAAAAAAATATAAACAAAAATCATACAAATACCGTCTCGTCCAACATTTACATCCCGGCGAGGCAGAACGTAGGATGGTTTTTTGCAACTGGTTAGTCCAGGTTAGTTTTTGAAAGAAGGGTGGTATGGTCCCACGAAGCTTATTATACGAGTTCTGGTATCCTTAACAGAAACAATTCAAGGTACTGGTCCCAAGAGAACCAACACGTAATATTTCCACGAGAACGTCATGGTCGGTTTGGATTTAGCGTGTCATTTATTTTTGGCACTAAAATTAAGTATTTTATCTATGCACGAACTTTAACCGGAAGTAGACACCTAGATATAATGCGAGATGCACTAAAGGAAATATTAGAGGATGTTCCTTTGACCGATTTAAATAATATTTAACCAGCAAGATGGCGCTTCGACTCACAATTCCCATATAGCAAGGGAATATTTATAAACCACATTTCCCGCTAAATGAATTGGTACCAATGAACCTGTCAGGTGGCCTACAAGATCACATGATCTTTTTGTGTTAAATTTTTTTTGTGAGGGTATATAGAAAGTCCGTCATATAAGAGAAAATACCACAATATTGTTCAACTTCGAGAAGCTACCCGTCAAACCTTTAGGCTTTTGCAAGGAAGCCCAATTATTTTATTAAATGCATTGCGAAGTGCTTAGAGCACAACGGAGTGTAATTTAATAACAAAGTATATTTGTTTTATTGTCGGTTTATTGTTTTGTAATAATATTAATTTGTATAATAAAAATAATGTTGTTAATTTTGTTTTTTATTTGCGGGCATAGCCCCCATACGAAAAATGATTAATTTTACAAAAAATGTTAAATTTATCCCGTTTTAAAAGAAATAATTATAGACTAATATACATACTGGGTCTCCCAAAAGTCCCGCATAAAATTAATACCAATTAAAAGAAAACGATCTAGGAAAAATGCTCGGACCAGTAAATTATTATTTTTAATTGTGCAATTTTTGACATAAAAAAATATTATACAGTCTCATAGAACAGTTGTCACGTCTTTGACAATTTTTTTAAACGAAATGCCTAATTTATTATTAGGCTTTCAAATTCTACGAAAAATTCTAAATATTTTTTATGTAGGACTTGCTATCCCGATTTTCAGCTGTTTCCAAGATATTGACATTTAATTTGAAAATTGAAACAAAAAGGTTATCCATAAAAATTTGTTATGTATTACTAAAATGAAAATTCTAAAAGCGCAACAAATGCTGGAAATGTCCACCGCCTTCTACCTGATACGCCCCTAGGCGATGGTAAAATCCGTTTACTGCATTCCTTATAAAATCAGGAGATATTCTATTTGTTTCTGTCCTTATTCTTTTTTTGAGATCTTCAATGTTGTTAGGTCTGCTTCGGTACACTCTTTCCTTTAAATAACCCCAAAGAAAATAGTCCAGCGGTGTTAAATCCGGCGACCTAGGTGGCCACTCAACAGTACCCCTACGACCAATCCAACGGTTTGTGAAGGTTTTATCTAACCTTCGGACCTCCACGAAAAGTGTGGAGGGGCACCATCTTGTTGAACCATACCATCTCATTTGGAATATCTGGATCCATCTGGTTAGGAAAAAGAACTACTAATGCCGAAATTAAATCTAATGTAAAAAAATCCAAATAACGTTCAGCGATAAGGTTCTCTTGAAAAAAATAAGGTCCCAAAATTCTATTATTTATTATGCCTGTCCAGGCATTAACCTTACCAGCATATTGAGTGTGCATCTCAAGTAACCATCGCGGATTATCATGAGACTAGAATCGATAATTTTGTCTATTAACTTGCCCGTTCAGGCAAAATGTAGCTTGATCAGAATATTCCACTGACGTAAAAAAAATCCCAGGACAGTGGTATTTTCGAAAACTTACAGCGGATATACAAAATCGAAAACACCAAAACGAAAATACCACTTGTCAGTGTCACTTTGTTGACAAATTTCTATTTATTATTTCAAAGTTGACAAAATTAATGTTTTTGGATTGGTGAAATATTCCTTTAAATACCATGCGTGCTTTAAAACTAACCGGATAATTTTTCACTTATACGTGTTTTCTTTACAAATTTCACTCGTCCTTCGGACTCGTGAAATTAAAGAAAACACGCATTCGTAAAAAATTATCGGTAATTTTAAAGCACTCGTGGTATTACACCCGAAAATAAAATATTACTTGAAAAGGCATTATTAGTATCAATCCTTATCATCATATCTTCGTAAAATTCAAGCCGCCTATCATAGTCATCTTCTAGTAGTTCCTGTACAAGAAGAGGTTTATAAGGATGTAATTTTTCGCTCTTAAAAAATCGATGTCCTGTACTACAAGTAGCTTCATTATCTAACGCCAGAGTAACAACTGAAAAGTGGGGGGTTTCAGTAAGCGATAACATTAAATCGATTTTTTTATCCTCGGTTAGAACGAGTGGTCGACCGCTTCTAGGTAAATCTCTAACTGTACCATGCTCCTCAAATTTATGGAATACCCTACTTACAGTCGACTGAGTAATTTGGTTTTCTGGATACTTTTCGTTAAACAAAGTACAAACCTCAGGTTGACTTCTTATTTTGTCTCCACACCCCAACATAATTAAAATTTCGATGCGCTGCTTTTCTGTTAACATTTTTAGGTAATTGACAAATTACTTAAGTCACAGTCAGTATTGACATAATTAAGGACAGTTGATGACAGAAGATACCTGATTTATTTAACATGTTCTAATATAAAATACAATATGTACTAAAATATTACCTTTAATAAAAAAAAATTAAATGTCATTATCTTGGAAACAGCTGAAAATCGGGATAGCAAGTCCTACATAAAAAATATTTAGAATATTTCGTAGAATTTGAAAACCTGATAAAAAATTAGGCATTTCATTTAAAAAAATTGTCAAAGACGTGACAACTCTTCTATGAGACACCCTGTATAATAATTTTTCATGTCAAAAAATGCACAATTAAAAATAATAAATTACGGGTCCGAGCATTCTTCCTAGATCGTTTTCCTTTAATTGATATTAATTTTATGCGGGACTTTTGCGAGGCCCAGTATATTTTTGAAAAGCTGTTAAAAGAGGGATAAGACAAGGAAATAATATATAGGATGTCCCATTTAAAAAACCACATATTTGGGTATATAACTCACAAACAAAACTTTTTAAGTACTCCACTGAATTCTACGTAAAAAACTGTATGATAACCCATTCTTACCTTATTGATAAGTTATCAAATAATCGAGAGAGCGTTAAAAATGACAAACTTTCAAAATCGCCCTGTATGTCAGAAAGTGGGAGGGCTATGAGAATTTCGTTTGCGGCAATGAAAGTTTCATAAAATAATAGAATATTAAGCCGCAAATCCCATCTTTCCATTTTTCATAGAAAGGTAGCAGGTATATGAAAACACACGAAAACTGGACATCCTGTACAGCTGACATTTTCAGGTGTTTAAATGAGAGTTCAATTTCATTTAAGAAATTAAGTTGTTTTGCAGTTCTCCTAAGAACGTTAAAGTTTTATAAATTACTGAAGTTGAGAATATCAACAAGCGAACAATAAATTACCACTGTTGTTACTGTAGCGCTCTAAATAATTATTTTCATCAGATGCGACCACTCAAGCAAAATAATTTTCGAACTGTCCCTCGTTAAACGAAAAGTTCCAAATTAGTGCTCGCGCTAGCCACTAACCACATAGAACTGGTTTCGCTTCGAATTCGAACGGTGTGGCGAAATTGGAAATAGGGAGGGGGGGGGGAGCTATCGTTTATTTATTCTACCATGATGCGGTCAGCGAGAGTACTAGCCGACTCAATCTCGAATTAGGAAAATGATCACATTTTATCAAAAGATGCCTGTGAACTATTTCTCTTAAAAACTTGTTAACGGTATTCCTGTAAGTAAAAATTACTATTTACTTGCATCACGGGTCAAGAGAACGCGTTCTCTCAGAGTTGTCTAAGAAGACGAGAACATATCGTAAGAAGTACAATGATAAGTATCCGTGTTTAGTATACAAAAACATGTTATAAATAGTCACTTCTTCCGAGAGGATTCACTTCTCTTAAGTTGGTCCTTATCCTTTTCCTTAAGACGTCCTTGTATCTGCTCTTATCGGTCCATCGCATGTAATGTGCTACTTCATTCTGTCTATGTCTCTAGTCTAGCAGTTAACGAAGCCATCTGATACATATCCTAGGTTGCAAGTCCTCATTTCTAATCTCTTGTTTTTTTTTAGGGTTATTCCAAGTATAGATAATGATTTTTCCATACGTCCTATGATCCTTATTTTCTGTCTTATTTGCAAAGGTTAGGTTTCTGCTGCAACATTTACTACGCACGCAGGGTTCAACCGCTTCTCTTTTTAAACTTATTGGGATCTGACCTTTGAAAGGATATAATAGTTCTCCAAATTCTGCCCAGCTAAGGTTGTTCGTCTTTTAATTTCACATCAAAATAACTACAGGAAGGGAATATGAGCGAGCTTCTTACATCAATATTCTATCCTAAATTACGAATTGAAAGACAAATTTGTTTTATGGTCTTCTAGTAGGTTTAAATATAAAATAAATATTATTTAATTTTTCATCTCTACGTCAAGCAGCGTATTGGATAAAAAGTACCCTTCTTCCTTTGAAAAATGTTAAAAATCTGTTCAAGAGAAAGTTACTGATGCCGCTGTCAAATTTTAACAATAATTTTATTCTCAGAACATTACTAAGACCGTCATTAGAAATTCAAGTTAGTTCAGGGTTAAAAACTAAAGTCATCCAGAGAACTCTCTTAAAGGGCATTTTACTTAGCTAGGTATGTATTGATGAAAAATATATTATTATTTTGGGACGTAGCTAATGCGCTGTCACTATGGCTACTTAATTTCGGGGCACTCTGTATATAAAAATGCAGTGTTAATATTAAAAATATTATGATACTGGAAATCCGCCAAAATTTGCCTTTTAATAATTCTACATTGATGCCAACTTTACAACAAAGTTTACTAATACTAAACACATCCCGTTGATTCGTTTGCAAGCCTCAATTTACTTAAAATTCCTCATAAGTGTTATATAGGAGTATGCTGCCTGCAGTATCTAAAAAAGAGAAACATATTTATTGGTGAAAATAGTATGGGTACAGGATAGCGGTTCTTTGGTCCACATTTGGGTTTCTGCGAATTCATACATTTTGAAAATTTACGCGAGCCCGCGCTATGAAAGATACATACATCACTGCCTTTAAACTATTAAACAAAACCGTAGAAATAAAAAACCTTAAAGGCATCCTCACTGACCACCAGTTTGATAGATTAAGAAAGTTTAAATCGGCTAGGTATGCCGGTTTAATTTTGTTAATGGCTGACAGGCATTCTTACAGATCGATTCCTAAAAATGGCGATGAGCGACTTTCTCCCTGATAATATTGTAGTGTAATAATTTATGTTTGATGGTTCTTTAAATATTAATAAAACGCATACTGTGCTATTGAACTCTGTATATTCTTTGTCCATTCAACTTACAATTTCCTGTCGTACCGTCGTGAAATAGTAGGATTCAGCAAGTTCGTTATATGCTGAGTCGTTGTCTAGTTTACTATTATTAAATGATGCATAATCCATTGTTTTATTATACAGGGTGTCTTCGTACCATATTGCACCTCCCCGGAATTTTTTAAAATAATTTTCTTTTATTGGAATGAAAATTGTTTTATTAGAGATGGTTAATTGATATATTTAAGTAGTTTTTTCTTTGTGCATCATGTAACAAAGTATATAATATATAGTACCAGTAATATGTTAAAATAACATCAATTATACAGTGTATACTCTAAACTAAATAATTATATATTACATATTTACACTTTAGAATGAAGGTTATGAAATTAGTTTAGAAAAGATAGAGATGGTTTAGCATAAGATGAAAAGTAGGGAATAGTAAATGGGTAGTAGAAAGTAGGATCCTTTTAATTTTAGCGCTCTGTATAAATGCTAATTGTTATGGTATAATTTAGTTCTATTTTTATGAACTAGTACTTCTTTATTATTTTTAATAATTTTTACATTTGGAGATATATCTTCGACCACTCGTCCACTTAGAATGATAAAGTTGTATCTGGACATTCAGCCATTTTGAGAAATCAAGGGTTAAAGTTTGCATTTACGGGTAATCGCCGTAAAATTAATAATATTAAATCGGGATAATTTTTATATTTTAAATTATTTTTATTATAAAATTTAATTCTAAACTCATAGGGATAGAACTTTATCTAATACTCTAATTTGCAAGTAATAAATGAAGATACAACCTTGTTAAATTACCTTTTTGGAAATATTTAATCACACACAGTTCTAACTGTCACTTACAACTTTGTTAAATTAGAGAGTCTATGTATAATTAATCATTGTAATAAAACAGAGTTCTATGTGAAATTACTTAAAGGTTTTATTTAATTTACTAAATCAAAACAAATGAAATACAAAAAAAAATAGTCAAATCATAAATGTAACAGTGCCTTATAAAATTCTTGGTCCACGTGCGGCATTGATGGCATCATTTTTTTGATTGCGGTTATTTTTTCCTTGGAAATTTCTTTTTTGGTTAATAGAACTTTTGGTATTAAATTTTTAATTTCAGGTGGAGCTTTTACTTCTGCATTTTTATTGCTTCGACGGCGTGGAAGAGCTGGAATAGTAGGACTAATCGAAACTTCAACAAATTCATTATCTGTGTGACTTCTTTTAAAACATATTTCAGTCAAATCTGATTGAGCAAATTGCATAGCACAGACTTTCGTAAATGGTACATTATCATACTTCAGTTGTTTTGAACACTCCTCATAGTTCATAAAGTCTGATTCTTTCATCTGAATGATAATAAACGGATTTTTCTTATTCACCTGCTTAAGTTCCTTTATAAACCCCAGAGGTGAAAAAAATTCTATTTGTGACATGTGTCGCTCAATTTGACTATGAATATTGTCTACCTCCTGCACAGCACCATGTCCAGGAATTGAGTATTTCATAGTTAACCGGTAAAGATCTGGGTGATTTCTTAGTAAATCTAAAACGCAAAAAGATATGTGGGAATTGCGATTTTGGGGGACGCAGCTGTCACTCCAAGTAATAAGTTCATTGAAATGGTTATCTTCTAAAACCTTCTCAATAATTTTTCTAAAGGCACTAGCCAGGCAATTCCCACTTCGGCCTTGGAGAGTTTCAATCCACAATACACAATATGCTCTATTTGTTGTGGATAAATGACCTGTTAAATTATACATAGTCAACTTTTGCAAATAAAAGTAATTTCCAATAAACGACCTTGGACAAGTTATGACATTTTCCAGGTCGAAACATAAAACAGGAATTTCACTATTCTTATCATTTTCCTTTTCTTGTCTCATAGCTGCCTTTTCTGTACTATGCCTTTCCATAGCTTCCCCTTCAGTGTCGCCTAGACTGTTTTCCTTTTTCTTCAAATAGTAGGTGGCGCAGATCTCACAAACATCCTTTTTAGGCTTATGAAAGCTATAGTTAAAATTGGTACAAAATATGTACCTGTACATTGAGAGTATAACTGGATTTTCTATGTTATGTTCTTCACAATATTTAAGATATAAATCATACATTTTTGGAATAGTTAATGTTGCTTCTAAATAGTTTTTCTTGCTATTATGTCTACAGTAATGAGACTCGACCACATTAAATTTTTTAATGTGGTCAATAACAATCTGCCTTTTCTCGTCACTTAATTTCCTAGTGCCAATCTTTCCTCTCATATCTTTTTTCGGAAGTTCGTGATCAGTAGAATGTACAGTATATACGGGTTTTTGAGAAATATTCAGTGTGCCTAAAAAAAATTTTTTGCATACTTGTATTTTCTCCTCTTGAACTTTAAAGAAGTATTTGAATGAATAGGCACGACGAGACATACTTTTTGTAGTTTTGCGCCCTTTAACATATTTTTCTGTTACTTGCCTAAGGAACACATACTTTTCATTTTGACTTAATTCATAGTAGTATTGAAACAAATTGTATCTAGCATTCTCCCCAATTTTTTTGGCGCACTGGAACTTGCAGTGATTTAGACAATCTTTTTTATTTACTATCGTTTTAGCGCTAACCTGCTGTCCTCTCCTGCTGATATATTCTTTACCCGTTTGGCAGAGGTTTTTTCGAATATTGTTTTTCCATGTTGCTGGGTTCGATACTTTTTTTCTTACGAGTACTTTTTTTTCTTTTTTTGGCATATTAATTTTGCCCTCTTTCTCATCTCCTGACCCTAAAACTTCCATACCGTTTTTGGATCTCTTATTTTGTGCCGTATTTTGAATTTCATTGTGCTAAAAATAAAAAAATATGATTATTTTAAATTTCATTATGAAAATGTAGGTTCTTATTACCTGACTTATTATGTTTGTTTCAATATCGACTGCTTGAGGTATCTCTTCTAAATGTAAAGATTGTTGGTCATGTTGGTCTGGAAGTTCAGAATTTTGCATGATTTTAGGAGGAGAGTCCAATAATGTAATTTCTTCAATATTGTGAATTTCCAATTCGTTAAGCTAGAAATAAAAAAATTGTAATTTTTGGTTTTATGTTTGAGATTTATTTTATTACTTCTTGCACTATATTCGTTTCTATAACAATTTCCCGCTCTAGAGGTTTAGAAACAATGAACGTAGAGGCAGCAGCTTCGCCAAAGTCCATAATTATTTCCGCGTTTGCTATCATATCTTGTGTGGACGTATCGGTTTCGATTACATTACCCGTAGTGATTTCTGGCGTCCGAGATATAGGTAAAATTTCACAATCATCATTGTCTTTGCCGGGAACTGGGATCTCGTTACGACATTTCTCACGAGCTAAAAATAATGAAACTAATATAACCAGATCTCTCAAATTTTATAAAGCCCTTGTTAGCCATATTTTAAAGCAGTTAATACTTACCCAATTTTAATATTAAAGTTGTTCTTTTCATTATAACTTCACAATTTTGGCAGCCAATTATAATGATTAATTTTAAGGTTATAACAGAACTGACAGGAAACACGTAGCCGATTGCCGTATTACTATAACAAGGGTGTAACTGCTGTGGTCAGAATAACAAAGTTCTATATGCCTGTACATACAACTATGTGAAATAACATAACGAATATTTACTGTAGATAGAACTCTGTACTTTTTCTAAATCATCCTACGATGGTCAGATGTCGCCACTTTGTTAATATTAGACAGAAAATAGCAGTGCAAGCATATTATGCTAAAACATCGAATTTGGGAAAAAGTGTAGTTAGAACCTTGTTATTCTAAGTGGACGCACTACATATGGACCCAAAAAACAAGGTTTTGATATCTTATCTCCACTTTCGTTTTTAATTAAAATCATATCCCCTTTTTCATAATTGATGGGATTTTTTGTCTTGTCATACGTTTGTTTTCTTTTGAGTTTTGATTGTATAAGGTTTGTCCTTGCGTCATTATTAGCTTTTTGCAGTCGGAATTTTAATTCGATGGGGTAACTCTCAAAATTATTTATTGGTTCTAACGTGTTATTGAGATTACTTGGGATTTCACATTTTCTACCAAAGACGAGTTCGAAGGGGGTATATTTAGTTGCGGTATGCACGGTAGTATTATAACTAAAACACCAATATGGAACCCATGTGCTCCAAGCAGCGTCGTGATTTTGAGTTTGGTTTCTAAGATATGCGCCCAACGCTTTGTGTGAGTTTTCTAAAGCTCCTATACTTTCATGGTGATATGCAGTTGATTGAATTTGTTTTATTTGTAAAAGATTGCACACCTCTATCAAAGTAGATGAAATAAACTCTGATCCTCTATCAGTAGCAATTTCCTGGGGAATACCATACCTCAAGATAAAATTTTCCACGAGAATTTTTGCAACAGAGATTGCATCTTTGTGCTTAAGGGGGTATGCCTCTACAAATTTAGTGAGTTCGCATTGAAGTGTTAGAATATAAGAAAACTCGTTAATATCTTTTGGCAAAGGCCCAACTATATCTAAATATAATTTTTGAAACGCGAAAGATGCTGTTGTAGTCACAACCATTGGTTCTTTAGTATACCTGTTTGAATGTTTTTGTTTTTGACAACTGTCACACCTTTTTACAAAATTTCGAACATCGTTATCTATACCTGACCAATAGTAATACTTTTTTATGTTATTTACCATTCGATTAATGCCTGCATGTCCACTAGTGGGAAGTAAATGAAAATCATTTAAAATTATTCTTTTTATATCGTTATCCATTACCTTTGTTACTCCTTTTATTATACATATACGGGGACCGGTCCAATTGGAGTAATTTTTTATTTCTTTTGCTAGCCGTTTAATAAAATCTTTATTATTTTCATTTTTTAAAATAACTAATTCATCAATATATATTTTCTTGCCTATTTTAATCAAATCTCTCAATATTTCGTCTCGCGCCAATATCGATCGAGTATTTTGATTTAAATATAAGGTAGAGTGTAATGGAACGTAATAAAAATCTCCGCAGGTTAGAGTTATGTTTTCAGATAATTGTTTAATTTTTTCAAGTGATGTTAGAATAAGTTCGGTACATTTTTGTGGTTTTTTAAGAATTTCTACAATGTTTGGTTGATCAGGCCAAGCATGCGTAGTATCCTCGCTTTGTGATTGGATTTCCTTATTTTCTATTTTATTGTATTGTGCTCTGGTCATAACAGCAATCACATTTTCATTCATGCTTTTTAATTCGTCGGACGTGAGGATTATTCTGGATAATGCGTCCGCAGTTACATTTTCACTTCCTTTTATATACTCAACATGAAAGTCATATTCTTCTAGCCCTAATCTAAACTTTGTTAAACGACTAGAGGGGTCGGTTAGATTAAATAAGTATAGAAAAGGTCTGTGGTCAGTTAAAATTTTAAAATGTCGTCCGTATAAATATGGACGGTAATGTTTGACTGCCCAGTATATAGCTAGCAATTCTTTTTGAATAGTGGGGTAGTTTAATTCCGCTTTATTTAAACCTCTACTGGCATATGCAATTGGTTTGTTATTTTTATTTGATAAAATTCCCGAAATAGCTGTGTTAGAGGCATCCGTTTGTAAAATAAATTCGTTACTATCAGAAAAATCTGGGTAATCCAATACAGGAGGGTGGCTTAGTGCATTTCTAAGATAATTAAAGGATTTTTCACACTCATTTGTCCATTCAAATCTTGCATATTTTTTGCATAACTTATTTAGAGCTACAGTTTTTTCCGCGAAATTTGGTATAAATTTCCTGTAATAATTTGCAAAAGCAACGAACCTTTTTACCTCGTCCGCGTTTTTTGGAACTGGATACTTTTTTAAAGCTATTATTTTCTCCGGGTCTGGTAAAATACCTTTATCTGTAATGGTATGGCCTAAATAAAGAATTTCCTTTTTTAAAAATTCGCACTTTTGTGGATTTAGTTTTAAATTTACTTTTCGAACACACAGTATGCGTTTTATTAATATTTAAAGAACCATCGAACATAAATTATTACATGGCGATCCTGCCAGGATAAAATTTTTATTAAAATGAATTAAGAAGAGTAGCATTATAAAATGGGCAATAAAAACTCAAAGGACGAAATAATTATCGCTCAAACTGCAAGTGGAGATGCAACAAGCCAACTACATAAAGGTCTTGTCCTATCCGACTATCTATTGATTGGGTTGACGGTTTTGGTCATTTTGATAATCATATACACGACTCACAAGCGTTACCAGAAGTCACTCAGAAGAGCTATAAGGCGTGAAATTCATAAAAATGAAATAAGCAAATCAAGAAATAACGTTACCGAAGAAGAGGACCAAGTATAAAAATTTTTAGGTTTTTTTTTTCAGAAACAAAAAATGGCAATGGAAATGGAAAATTATTATGGTAAACACTAACAAAAATGGACAATTCAGAAAAAAAAAAAAAAAGTGAAAACATTTATATAGAGATATTGTATTATAATATTAGGTTGGGATAAATATTATAAGGTATTTTAGTAATAGGATTATTAATATTATTATTATTGGTTTGGGTAAATTTATTACATATCTATTAATTATTATATATATTACGATAACTACTGAATATTGATCCAAAAAACAAAAAAAAAAGGAGTTATCTATACAAAAAGAAATACAACCGATTTATGGGACTTTCTAAGTTAAACGATATTCAACAAATACTGACACAAATTAGGACATATTTAGTTAAATTAAATTACGAAAGGCGGAAGGCACCGATTGTACAAACTAAGCTTGACGAGGCAAAAATTATTTTTACAGAATTAAATTTCGTAGTTTCTGACCTCAATGAAAAAATTAAAAATTCCGAAGTTGATGACTCCGAAATTTTAATAATAAAAAATCTAGTTCAGAAAATAAAAACAATTTACAAAGAAATTCAAACATTTGGGAAAAATTGGGAAACAGAATCTTAATCTAAAATGGCCTCTTTTGATTTAAAAGTCGCGGTAAGCCTCTTGCCTGTTATGGACGATAGGGAAGAGACTACAAACAAACTAATTGACGCAATAGAACTTTACGACTCAATGCTAAATGATGAAGGGAAACCTTTGTTAATAAAATTTGTTCTCAAAACGCGTTTATCAAATAGTGGCAAATTACGTTTAAAACAAATTATAGTGACGTGAATACATTAACCAATGACATTAGAACACATTTTCTTACGAGAAAATCGGACACCGCTATCCAAACAAAATTATTGCGCACAAGACAAGGTGAGAAATCCATTGAGGAATTCGGTAAGGAATTAGAAGATCTTTTCGTTAACCTTACTATTTCTCAAGCTAATGGCGACAGTAATTCTTATAATGTATTACGCCCCATAAATGAAAAAACAGCTATAAAAAGATTTGCTGACGGTCTCAAAAATCAAAAATTAAGTACAATAATATCTGCTCGTAACTTTTCGTATTTAAAGGACGCAATCGTCGCAGCCCAAGATGAGGAAATTACGTCAACAAATAACTATTCACAAGTTATGTATTTTTCAAAAGGAAGTAGAGGTAACTCTAATAGACCTTTTACGCGTGGCTCTACTTATAATAGAAATTTTACAAGAGGCAACAACAATAATTATTTAAATAGGTATTCAAACAACTCCCAAAATAATAGTCAGTCACATAATCATAATTACAATCAACGGTTTCAGCATTTTTCGAGAAATTTTCGGGGACGTTCATTCCCTCGAAGAAGTAATCATAGAGGTCTGCGGGCGTCTACACCGAGGCACAATATGCATTTCGCAGAATTAACTGATACACTAGGTCAGGGACATTCGACTCATAGCAACTAAGAGAAACAAGATATTTCAGAAAAATTTTTTCGTCCCTAAAAATTCATGTGATAAAAAGCAAATGTTTACTTTTCTAAATAATTGCTCAAACTCTGTTAGTTTTTCTGTAGAAAATAAAAAATTAAACTTTTTGATAGACACAGGAGCTACTCTATGTGCGATTAAATCAGAATTCTTAAATCCAAATTTCTCCTTACATAACGAAACAATCGAAATCAAAGGAATAGGCGGAACTTTATTCACTAAAGGTTATATTTATTTAAAACTTAAGGTAGAAGATAGCGTCTTTAAAGAAAAATTTTATGTTTTTGATTCGCTAACTTGTTGTAATGACGGCATACTTGGCGAAAATTTCCTAAGAAAATATAACGGTATTATAAATTATGAAGAAAATACGATATCATTAGAAACATTTGGAAATAAAATAATGTTACCATTAAATTCTTATAGCACTAACATTTTAACTATACCCCCACGATGTGAGACTATTTAATATTTGTATACAGGTCTGATAGAGGAATGTGTGGTAATACCGAATGAACTGTGTACAGGAGTTTTTATGGTAGGTATCTTAGCAAAACCAAATAAAGGGAAAATTCCGGTAAAAATTTTAAATACCCGAGAAGACGAAGTTACTTTAACAAACTGCATTCCAAAAACACAACGGTTAAGCGATTATGAATTTTGTCAATTCCCTGAAACGAATTTGTCAGTTGAACGGGTTAAAAAATTACTTAATTTATTAAAATTAATTTATTTAAACGATGAAGAGCAAACGTCAATAGAAAATATTTGTGCGAAATTTAATGACATATTTCATATTCCGGGCGATAAACTATCTATTACAAATCTTTACAAAGAATCTATTCATCTAAAAGACAATTCTACACCTGCTTATGTCAAACCATACAGACTCCCTCATTCACAAAAAGAGGATATAAATGCAGAAATTCGTAAAATGTATGAAGAAGGTATAATCGAGAGTGCGCAGAGTGACTGGTCATCCCCCATCCTACTTGTTCCAAAAAAGATGGATGCTAGCGGAGAGAAACGCAGCAGACTTGTTATAGACTACAGACTTCTAAATCTAAAACTGGTAGACCAAAAATGGCCGCTTCCAAATATTACTGATATCCTAGATTCTCTTGCAGGAGCAATATACTTTTCCCATTTAGATCTTAGTCAGGGATACTATCAGGTTGGGCTAAATGAAGACAGTAAAAAATATACAGCTTTTACTACAGATAGAGGTCAATGGCAAATGACAAGATTGCCAATGGGTTTAAAAACTAGCCCCAGTGCTTTTTCAAGATTAATGACAGTAGCTATGGCAGGCTTAAATTATGAAAAATGTTTTGTTTATCTTGACGACCTTATAGTATTTGGCAGAAACCTTGGCGAACACAGTAAAAATCTTATAAACGTTTTCACTCGACTTCGAAAAGTAAATTTAAAACTAAATCCACAAAAGTGCGAATTTTTAAAAAAGGAAATTCTTATCCTGGCAGGATCGCCATGTAGTAATTTATGTTTGATGGTTCTTTAAATATTAATAAAACGCATACTGTGCTATTGAACTCTGTATATTCTCTGTCCATTCAACTTACAATTTCCTGTCGTACCGTCGTGAAATAGTAGGATTCAGCAAGTTCGTTATATGCTGAGTCGTTGTCTAGTTTACTATTATTAAATGATGCATAATCCATTGTTTTATTATACAGGGTGTCTTCGTACCATATTGCAGTAGAACCATATAGTTTACAGGGTAGCCTGGATACCAGTATATTATTTTGATTTTCTTTTCTGGAGGTTAAGGCATAGGTTGATTTAGAGCATGATTTAAAATTATTTTAATAGCTACATGGTTTCTCAAGAAAAAGTTGCAAACCAATGTTACAGATATTTTAATGGATGGAGTATATCACTGCATAATCCGCTTATGTGGACCAAATAAAGACAAGCCCTATTTAAGATTTTTAACAGTACTATGGTAAAGTGTATTCACAAATATAAGAAACTGACTAAATGACTCCTATTTATTTCTACCTTAATAGGGGTATTGACACAATGCCGACTGAGCTAGCACCGTCTTAGAAAATACATAGTATTGAAATATTTAATGTAGCAGCAAATAAATATGAAACTGATGTTTATTTAAGTTTATTAAATTCAAAATATAAAAATAGAATTATGGTCTTACACTTACACTTATAATGCTAAATTATTACATTAATTAATAAATTACCCAACTAAATCTACTTCACTATCGCTATCAGCATCTAAAGTAATAATAAACTTTCTGTTGCATTCCTAATACAAATGTAACTTTCTTCTACTTTCTTTACATGTTGTACGCAGTTGTTCCAGTTCACCTCAGAATATTTTTAAGTTTCATCATGAATTAGAGTTAATACTCTAGAATTAAGTGTGGGTGAAATATTATTGCGACGAATTCCAGCTTTAAGTTGGTGCCATATTTGTTCAATAGGGTTAAATATATAGTGGTAAGGCGGTAGCCGCAATACTATGTGCCCCATGCTTTTCGCAAGTTCATCGCAGTAATATTCTTTTTGAATAGACATACTTCTAAGCACTTCTAATAAGTCTTTCTTTTTATAGTTTTCATGAAAATATATATCATTATCCAACATTTATATTCTTGAATTTTGGCTTTAGTGTCTTTTGAAGAAGGAGCTTTGTTTAATTGTCTACTATAACTAACGTTATCCATAACAATGACACTATTTGGTGGAATGTTCTGCAATAATTTAGTTTCAAACCAATTTTCAAATAACTCCGCTTTTGTGTCTTCATGAGAGAGATAGACCATTCGGCACCCACCCATCTTCAGAACCACCATGTAAGGTTTGACGGGACACGTGTCACACATTTGCCGCTAGAATCGACCCAACCACTTGAAGGGGTGTCGTGGGTGTCAAACCACGTTTCATCTAAATAAATGATCGGCCTACATTCAGTTCTGTATTCATTTACTTTTGTCAGATATTCCCACCGCCATTCTTGAAGACGCTTGGACACCATCCAAACCTGCTTTTTATTAATCCTTTTGAATTTAAAGCCCATGTGTTGAAGGCGCTTCCACAATGTCGTTCTTGAGCATTTCATTTCTGTTTTATCTGTTGTCAGCCTTCTCATTTAATTGTCCAACGTTGTTACACTTTGCTCTTCATACATTTCATAAATTTTTCGTCGTATAAGTTTCTCGTCCCCTTGGTCCAACGTTCTTGATTTTCCAATATCACTTCTTTTTCTGCGTTCCAAAATTGGTCTTTGTGTAATTTTCCAAACTGTGAATAAGGATTTTTTTGTAAGTAAAGCCGTTTCCTTTACAACTTCTTTAGGTCACAAATTTCCGCGCGACATTAATGTCAAAAACACATTTTTTATAATTTGTTTGGCATCTGTTGATAAATGCACTCTGTTATTTACTTCAGTTTCATTGCTTTTACAAATCTCACCAGAACACCAAGAACGAAACATTTTCAAAAAACAAACTAAACTCAACAGTGTACGTTGACAGACTAAAATCAAAAAGGGCCATGGTTTATCCGCATTTTTATTTACCTGAGTACGGTACTTAAAATTTATTACGCCCATATCATTTCACAGAACTGGTTGGTTGTTGTTTATTATATTTTGAATACCCTAATTATAGCAGTCATTTAGGTCGGTTTTTTATATTTGTGAACACACTTTACCTACACAACCTAGATCATAATACTCAACCTCGCTCCGGTGCCAGGCGGTGTTTTGAATGCGGTCACGGTCACGTTTTTATGATGTTCTACATAAGAAATCACCCTCTTAAGTTACGTACCATACTTGTGAAACACCCTTTATAGGATTTTTACTTTTTTCCAAAAGATCATAAATATATAATAAAAAGAGGGTATGCGACAATATAGAACCTTGAGGAACTTACACCCATATTAAAAAAAAAAAACATCCGTAAAGCCCCATGTCCTCTAAATCCAGCCGCGGTGCAGTTTGAAAAATTTCCCATAAAAACTTTATTGACAACACCGCATCTTATAAATATTTTTTTTTACAATTCTAAACAAAACACACAGAGTAAGAAAATTTTATTAGGAAACCAGCTATTGGGGTCTAAATAAAGTTTAAATAAATCAATAATACACATGCATAAAAAGAAATATCATACACTTGACACACAAAACCGAAATTCATCCACCGCTGTAATACTGCACAGAGCAATGAGAGGATTACTGAAAGGTTGCAAACCAGTACATACGTCTTTTTAGAAACGGATCTGAAACTGAAAAGGTAACCGCATTCTTACCTTCACAGTGGTCTCCAGAGTCATGGGTCCAAATGGACCAATGTTCACTGTTAATGATTTCTGAGTCTGCTGAATTATAACTTGAAGAATTCTTTGTGATTTAAGGTCTTGGTTGTACCAGTCCACTTCGTACATTGCATCTCCCAAAGCAATACTCTAAAATATTGATTTAAAAATAATGTCAATTTTTATAGGTAAGTGTTTGTTTCAGTTTAAAGTCCTGACTATAGGGTAAGTATTTTTAGGGTTATAATATCGGGAACAGTAATACGGACCCTACATTCTCACCGAGACTATGCTGGGAGAGCCAAGCCGAATATATTTGAAGTAGTTAAATATTGTGTATACACATTTCATTTTAAAGCGACAAATTTGTGTAATGTTCTAAACTGTAGGTTTTGTTAAGATATTTTAACATGCATACAGGGTGTCGCAAGAAAGTTTTTTATTACAAATTATTAGGAAATATAATTTTATTTTTTAATCCGCCATGTACATTAAATCAGTGATAAGAGTTTAATGCAACTACAAGTTGCTTTAATTTAAGTTACTTTACTTTACTTTACTTTACATAATATGCTTTATTGCCAGAAATTCTTAGAATTCATCGACAAAATGGTTTTATTGTAACATAATATAATAAATAATTTATTATCCTGGGCATGACAATATATAAAAATATGCATACCTAATCAAAAAAATGTACTTCAAGAACACTACAACCTGATAGGGGTAAACAATTAATAAAATAAGATAAGTTATAACCACTCCTGTCAAATTTTCATTTATTTGTGCATCAATATTTTTGATTTTCCTTACCAGTACTCATAACATCTTAGTTGGCCTTGGAAGTTTTATTTTTTCAAATTTGACATATTATTTAGGTTGCTGTTAGTTTGTCAATGGTTTACCGCTTTTTATTCAGCAGCAATGTTTCAATTTACAAGTGTCGAGAAAACCAAGTTTCCTTTGATTTCTGCTGAATTCAATAGAAATGCTCGACTGACGTGTATAGTATATTTTCAAAGGTTTGCTGTCATGCGCTGCCCTGATCACAAATATCTAGAAATGTTAGTTAGTAATCATCAAAAGCACGGCTCTTTTACAAAACCAAGATATAGAAATAGACCGGTTAAAATTAATATTAACAATACAAATAGAAAAAATAATGCTATTGGTGCTGTTATTGAGAATCCCCACACTTCCATTAGAAGGATTCTCGAAGAAAATGGGTATCACGATTACAAATAGTTTTGGTTCAGGATCTTAGACCAGGAGATTATGAACGAAGACTAAACTTTATAGGTGAAATGTCAATATTAAGGGAAAAATTTTTTTTTTTGGTCTGACTCGTGTGCATTCAGCGAAAGCGGTAGATTAAGCAACCACAACATGCATTACTGGAGTAACAATAATCCTCGTTGGACGCGTGACCGAAATTTTTAAGTAAGGTTCAAAGTAAATGTGTGAACAGGAATACTAAGGTGTAGACTGATTTGTCCTCATTTGTTTGAAAATAATTTAAACGCCAACTAACCTGCCTAAATTTCTTACAAAATGAATTATTCGTTTATTCACAAGACGTTCCCTTGCAAGAAAGAATAAACATTTGGTTCCGAATATTGCATGTATTATGTCGGATTAATTAAATGCTGTTTTTAGAAACCAATGGACTGCCAATGCAGGACCAATAAGATGGCCGAGAGATCACCCGATCTAAATTCCCTGGATTTTTTTCTATGAGGCTATTTTAAGAATTGTGTATGAAACCTGGCCCCTTAACGTTAAAGACCTTAAAAATATATACGGAAAGGCTTTAATTCAATTCGACGCAATATTCTACTACGGACTGTAAATGGCAAATTGGTGAACATATTTCATTTTTGTACCTACGGACACAATTTTAAAAATTATTTAAAATAATAATTTAGCTTTTTTCTTTATTGTTTTTTATTAACTAATCAACAAGATACGTTGCCAGCGTATTTGAAAGCAATTCTATTTTAGTAGTGGGAATGGGTATTTTTTTCTTTTTCACGAAGACAGAATAATTATAACTTAAACTAAAGCTTATTACAATATGCATTAAACTTTTATTACTGATTTAATGTACAGGGCAGGGTAAAAAATATTTAAATATATTAAGTTGGAAATTAAGTAGTCCATAATAATTTCTTTTTTTAGGGTACCCTATGCACTATTCAAGATATTGATGAAACCTACAATTTGGTATATAGCACCAATTTCTTACTCAAAATTGAGTGAAAAACGGGCATGGGGAGTTGTGGACCCTGTATGACTGTGTGGCCTGTGTCTCGTTAGAAAATGTCTATTGAGCGAACACATGAGGTAAAGTTTACAGTAAATAATTATAAAAAGTATACAGTAAAAAATTAACTTGATCAAGCACGACTGATTCAACCGATTTACGATATTAGACTAATCTTAAACTAACAACATAATCTGGTTGAATCTACCATTTGAAGTAGTTAACTTAGTGCAATCAAACTAACCTAATATTTCGATAATTTTAATGCGTCGCCTACTGTTAATTATTAGGTGTAACTGTGCAAGGCCTACGGCCACGCACTCTTTACGTTACCCTTTAGCTTGGATATTTTTCAAATTTTTTTAACTTAAATGTAAAAAAAGTAGATAATTTATAGTGCAGATTTTTAAATTTTTAAAATATTTTTAATTTATTAAAATTAAATACCTATTCTGTATTTGCTTAATCGTGCGAGACCTACGGCCACGAATAGTTTGAATATAATTTAATTCTGGAAAGTGTAGACGTCTATTATTTATTTAATTATTATTTTAGGCAACATAATTAATTAACTATATGTTTTTTAAAAAAAACTTAGATGAAAATTTTTATTTTCGTTCGCATCTTTTGCTTTTCATCCGTAAGGGCGACTTTTGTTTTACATTTCTATTAATGAGCAATTGCATTTTTTTTTAGGTAAGATATTGTTTTTGTGGAAAATATCAAATAGACAATAAATCCTACCTATTTATCAGAAATATATCACTTTACCTGAACAAACCCGAAATAATCAAAATATTGATATGATGAAACTTTAAATTTTTTATTTTCAAAAAGCTAATAAAAGTTAAGCATGGAGTATTATAAAATAATTGTATGCAAAAAAAAAACAAATGTCTCGGAACCGATAATTACAAAAAAAAGTTAATGTTAATGAAGGAAATTAAATCTTTTTTCCTAAGTAGCTTAATAAATACGTAATCATTTGATACGCGGGGTACAGTAAAAGCGGCCAAAAATGTTTCGAAAAATTTTCCATTAATTTCATCTAAAAACGCATTTTTCTTATTCAGACAATTTTCTAAATCCTCATCAAGGCAGAAAGTGTTAAAAAATTCCAGGAATATAACTTATACGTTATTAACAATACTATAATTCTACGTTTTAAAAAGTTAACCAAAAAACAGCCATTCATATTTTGTCATTTTTAATAGTAATTTAGGTCAACTCAACCCTAATTATTAGGTATAGCCGGCACACTAAAAACTGGCAGAAACGTTAAATAATATTAACTAACATCGCTCTACAGTGTAAGACTACAAAAAATAATGTTATATTTTTATATGACTTTCTTTCACATCCTGTACGAAATCAGCACAGTAGTGAGTTAAAAATATTAAAGGAATGTACTAATTCTAGATTTAACTATTTAATTACAACCAGGATGACATTATTACTAGGTATCAATACAATACATACATAGGTACCTACGTTAAAAAAGAACACATTGCTAAAAATCCTCTAAACCCCTACAATATTTATATGACTTTTTTTCAACCCTGTATTAAATCAACACACCAAAATAAGAGGAAAAGACTAAAGAAATGCAAAAAAATCAAGCTTTTCAATCCCGAAAACCTCCAGCTATCATCCTGTATATTTATGTAAATTTTCCTATTTCAACAAAACTGGCCTTTCTCTACCCATAAATTTTCATTTCTATTATAAAATATGTAAAAATATAATGTTCTTTATTTATTTTCCGAATTATATATGATGAATTTTGCTATCTCCAATATAATTTGGAACACTTTTTTTCGAAATACCCTGTAAATTCGAGTTTTATTCCGAAAATAGCCTACATAGTTGTCGAATTGTTGAGAAAGTTTAATCGTTCCACGGTGAGCTGTTTTTGAAGAAATTAATAAAGATTGCAAAATTGTCAATTCGACATGGCAACGCCAACATCACACGAACATTGTAGTACGAAGAGAACGTATAAAAATCGGGGTGAAAACTGGATTATAACACAGTCCTCTAGTATAATTTAGTTTAACTTTAAACCTTGACATTTCAAGAACCGTTAGGAATTGGGGAAAAGTGAATATGATTATTTTTGCTTAAAATTAGACATAGAATTCATATACGAAGTATGTCGCATACCCCGGCAGTCACCCTGTATATACGCAATATCTTAAAAATTTTGAGTGTAGCTACCTTAGTTAAAGATTCTTTGAAATCGATAGGGGGTAAAGTCATTAGGGTCACTCAGGGGGTTCCGCAGGTTCAGTCCTTGACCCAACACTGTGGAATATCCTGTACGATGGGGTCTTAAAAGAAAAAATGCCTGAGGGATCGGAGTCATTGATGTGTCCCAATATGGCCCACGGTCTTTAAAATAAACTGACATAAGTAACTTCTAAGCACTTAGGGAAAAGCTTTACTTACGGTTATAAGCGGATATCGAACGATATCTGAGGGAGCAACACAAGTAGCAGTAGGGATACTCCGAACAGACCTTCTAATTGACGAGAGAAGTAGACTATAGGAAAGAGAAGATGGTGGCGCACCACAAGCCAAGAAAGAGGAAAGAAATATAAGCCTTGAATGATGGGAGCAATATACAAGAAATGATCATGAAAAAATACAGAAAAATTAAATATAATAATAATAATAATAATAATAAATAGCCTTTATTTATAAATGTCACAAAATAAACTGAAATAAAAGTAGACAAGAGTGGCGAGATCTAGCACAGCTACTCATCTAACCACCCAAATAAGAATAAGTCATATAAGTATTGCTTCAATTCGTACCAATTTTATAATATATTATATAAAATATAAGTATATATATGTAATAGAATGTAGCGATCATCCGTGTACCTATCACTATGATTTCATGTAATCCTTATTATTTCGAGAGAGAACAGGAACGATGATAAATGATTAGTCTTAGTCCTAAGAGACCTTAAGGTTGGCTTTAAGATGTTTCTTAAATATTTCAACACTTGAGCAGCTTTTGATATTTGTCGGAACGTTATTAAAGTATTTAGGAGCATTGTAGCTAAAGGAGCGCTGAAATAATGCAGTCTTATGTCTTGGTACAGAAAGGAGGCTATTATGTCGTGTAGCTCTACCATGAACATCAGAACCCTTGACAAGCTTCTTGAGGAGGTAATCCGGTTGTTTGCAGTTAATTACTTTAAAGATCAACGTACATAGATGCAAAATAAATCTATGTTCTAATCTAAACCAGCAAGATTCAGAGTAATATGGTGTAATATGGTCGAACTTTTTCACTCCATAACAAAACCTCAAGCAGCCGTTCTGTAGCTTTTGTAAACTGTTCTTATCCTCGTAAAGTAAAGCTGGCCAAAACAATATATCGCAGTAAGACAGAGAAGATAAAATGATCGAATCGCATAATCTTAATTTGATTGGCGTTGAGAGAAATGATTTAAACATGTAAAGAGTTCTTAGTTTACCGTATCCTTTTTGCAGCAGAAAAGAAACATGATTTTTAAACCTTAACTTGGAATCAAAATAAACACCCAGATTTTTGCAAGATTCAGAGGGAGTTAATTTGACATTATTTATTTTAATATTAATAAGGTTAGAAATTTCCGTATTATTTTTGCCAAATATTATAAGCTGGGTTTTGGATTGATTTAGTAGCAGGTTATGGGCAACTGATATCTCATAAATCTGGTCAAGGTCTTCGTTGATATGCCGTTCCGCCGTCCTCACATCCCCATGGTTAAAACTGAGATATAGCTGAAAATCATCAGCATACTGGTGGGATTGTGAGTGCAGCAAATGACTTTCAAAATCAGCAGTATATATTGAGAATAATAAGGGGCCTAAAATGCTGCCCTGGGGCACACCACGGTTTGAAGTTAAGATATCAGAAAAGCCATTGTCGATAAGTACTCTTTGGCGCCTGTCACGGAGGTAACTTTCAAGGAAGCCAACTGAAGTATGATGTAGACCATAAAACTTTAACTTTATACTTAATATAGCGTGATCAAGGGTATCGAAAGCCTTGCTATAGTCAAGTAGTAGTAAGCAAGTGCATTTACTATCATCAGTAGCGCGGAATATGTCATCACTCACCTTTATAAGAGCTGTTGTTGTACTATGTTGTGTTCTGAACCCTGATTGAGTTGGAGGAATAATTTTTTGTTCAAAAGAGTACTGGTTCAGTTGTTCAGATATAATTTTTTCAAGGATTTTAGATAGAACAGGTAGTAGACTAATAGGTCTGAAATGGGAGAGTTCACAAGGATTGGTATTTTTGGCAACAGGAAGAACATTAGCAATCTTCCACTTGCTAGGAAACTTGCCAGAAATAATACATGAGTTGATTATAAAGGTTATATGATGACTCAAGTGTGGTACTAAAAGAGATATGATTTTCCGATCTAACCCATCAGCGCCTCTAGCATCAGAACGCAGTTGTCGAATGATTCTTTCCACCTTGTCAATATTAACCTCCATAAATTTAAAATTAGCATTATTTTCATTAAAAGTAAAGTTTTCGTAGTGATTTAAATATGAGTTATTGTTACTTTGTACACAAGATGGAGGAATACTATCTCGAAAATAATTATTAAAATCGTTCGGTGTACCCACATCGTTAGGGTTATATTCAGAAGTAGAATTAACATTTAACCACCTTAAGGTACGCCAAAAACCCCTAGGATCAACTCTAAATTGATGATTCAAATAAGCCTTTTTTTCGTTTCGAATTGACATAGTGACGAAATTCCTAAGTTGCTTATAATCATTCCACGATTCTTCACTCTTTAGCTTTTTATACCTGGAATGGGATTTATTTCTTAAACGCATCATATATTTGATATTCGGTGTAATCCATGGTGCAGGAGGCTTAGTCAGGCGAGAAGTTTTATAAGGGGCGTGTCTATCAAAAAGATCATTAACTGCGCTGGTAAAAAAATCAACCATATCATCAACATCAGTTAATGAGTATAGTTGGTTCCAATTAAAAGTATACATATCATTTAGGAACAGATTATGATCAAAATTGGAGTAATCACGGTAAGTCTTAAATTTTAAGGGCGTGGGCGATTTCTTACAGGCAATTTTACATGTAATCAAGCAGTGGTCCGAAATATCATCCATTCCAACTACCTCTGGCTCCCTTACAAAATCCAAGGACGAAGTAACAATGATATCTAGCAGTGTCATACTGTTGTTAGTTATACGAGTCGGTTGCGTGATAATTTGATGTAGGCCATACTTTTTAAGAAAATTTTTTAAGGTAGAAAATGCATTGTGATTTGACAGACAGTCGACATTGAAGTCGCCACCAAACAGAACAAAGTCGTAAGTAGGAAGAAAAGAAATTAACGTGTTTTCAAGTATGCCTAGAGAATTAATTAGATTTTCATGTGGAGGGCGATAAATCGATCCAAGGCAGATATTCTTGCCACCTATTCTTAAACCAATCCAAACTTGTTCAATATGATCTCCATGAGCCGCCACCTCCAAGATTTTAAATTTTAAATTATTTTTAACATAGAATCCTACACCACCCCCTCTATGATCACGGTCTTTTCTTATAAATTTATAACCAGTAATTTCAAGCGCTTCCGAAGCAATTCCCATATTAAGCCATGTTTCCGACAAACCAACAATATCCAGCTGCTCAGAGGTAATATATTCCGCAAATTCGTTAAAACTGGGACACAGTGATCGCACATTAAAATGTGAAAAACTAACATACTTATCAACACTATTTTGCATTACAACAGAGCACAACATGCGTTGCTCCACAATGCAATATAAAGAAAGAAGGAAATTTAAAAAAGAAATTGCGGTAGAAAACAAAAATTACTAACAAAAAGATGCGGCTTATCTTATCTGATCCTACTAAAGATAAACTAAAGTATCAACAATCCCAATCATCTGATAATTATACATCATAGTAAGCATTTTGTTTTAAGTATACAAGTGACCTCACGTACCCACATACCTATATGATACTCATATACCCCTAAATAAAAAAGAAAAATAATTAAAGGGAAAAAAAAAATAATTATAATTCTGTTACCAATTTATACACAAATAAGTAAAATCAAAGTAATTAATTAATGGTAAATATCAAGAGTAAAAATATTAGGTAACAATTTATACTCTGTAATATATGTATAGTAAGTATCCCATATAAATAATAAATTCATTACCAATAATAGGTTTATCAGATAGCAACTAACAAAACAGTTAAGAATTTAGAACATTTTATTAAGATAAGTAAGTTGAAAATATGCAGTCAATGATAAATAAATAAATAACAACATTTTGTTAATCATGTATCATTTAACATGTTTAAGTATACATCCAACATACATTGCCAAGCAATGTGAGTGTTCATATCTTGAACCAAATAAGAATAAAAAATGCAAAAAGAAAAAAGTAATTGGCAACTTTTTATTTTTATTAGAGTCCCAAACGAAAATCTTTCCACCGGACGACCAGACCTTATTATTACCGTATTTTTGTTTAGCTTGCTCCAGAATTTTATATCGCTTGGGAGTCAGATCTTCAAACAAGGCAAACGGTGTGCCTTTTAAAACCTTTCTGGCGCTAATCACCTCACTTTTTTTCCAATTGCATAGAAAATTCACAATGGTTGTACGCGGTTTGTCATCTATAGAAGTCGAGCCGACCCGGAAACAATAATCAATTTCATTCTGAGTGCAAATAATATTTAAATGGTCATGAATGAAGCGAGTAACAGATTCAATGAGGCTTTCATCACCACTCTCAGGCAGACCACAGTTATTAGATACGCACACAATTTTTTTTTTGGTTTTGAGCTATGCTGTCCATATTTTCCTCCAGCTCGACAAGCTTTTTAGTATTTTTCTCAATGGAAACACCAAGAATCTTAACAGAGTCACATACCTGTGTAAGTTTGTCTTCTAGCTTTTGCAACCTTGTATCGAGTCTATTTTCGAACTGTAACAGAAAGTTGTTGCAAATTTTGCTCATTATCTTCTCCATGTTATCCTCCTCGGATGTCGATCCTCTAGTGGATCGGCTAGAACCACCCATTTTGCAACTGCAAGGCACGACTATATCGACGTGGAACACCTGTATTAATCAGTAACGCACGTAGATACAGATTATCAATCAATATCTAAGTTATGGTCAATATTGTCACCAATTTACCGGTTTAATGTAAAAACAACGAACAATACTTATAGGGGAATATGAAAATAATGTAAGAAACTTTGATTAGGCCACACTTTTTGCTTTTTTAAACGGGAGCAACTGAAACACGTCTACTCACATCGCATGCTTGAAATCTAATATAATAAACAAATTCATCAAAAAAGTGATGAGAACTAAACAAGACGAGGAAAGAAACGCGCAATGAAGACATCAATAAGATAGACCCAATGAACATCAATATTTATACTGAGAAGTAATTTCAGGATGTAAGAGTGAAGGGGTGGGGGCTTTTAGTGGGTAAGAATCTTGCACTACCTTTAAGGGTATTTTCTTGAAAATTTTAGCCCACCGAAAATAAAAAGGTATAGTAAAATGAATTCAATATTTGGTTAACTTAATCCTACCTTATTGCTTAGATTATCAAATTATGCTTTTAAACCACCGTTCAATATTATTACTTTTAAATAGTCTACTTTTTTAAAGTATAGGTAACTAGAAACCATCGACTAATTTAAAATACAACAATTTTACAACCTTTGGTTACGGCCAAACCTACCCACGCCTAAGGTCAACCCTAACTTGTTAATGAAGTACAAGTACTAGTTAAACCACAATCTTTGGTTTTAACTTGAAATAATGACAGTTTTGTCGAATTATTGAGTGGAAATAGATTTTTTGAACGACACTCCCGATATTCAAAAATAAATAGTTAATGAGGAAGGCTTACTCAATAAACCAAATAATACCACAAATTAGGAATAAACCTGAGTAATGGCAGATGTAGCCTTTAAGCGACATCTAGTGACAATCAAACGCATCACCTGACCCGTCTAACAAAAAGCAGTCAGAAACAGAGAAGCAAACTCCTGCAAAAATCCGGCGAGGCGTTATTTTCACAGGAGCCGCCGCCAGGAGCGCAGCATTATAAATTCAGTATGCGGACCGAGTACCAACAATTAGAATTCCAAAGGTTAGTTGCTTTCCTTCTCCGGATTCATCTCCAGACGCGTTTCGCTGTATAACAGCTCGTCAGTGGAGCTATAAAATCCGACGAAGGAAAACAACTATAAAGAGTCTACTTGACCATGGCGGCGACTCCTGTGAGAATACTGGCTCGCCGGGTTTTGCAGGAGTTTGCTTTCTTTCTTTCTGGGGTATGAAAGCTTAGTTCCGCTGTCAGATTAAACGAAATCGTGCCCAGTAAGAAAATCTATATTCCAATTCCCAAATATTCCCTCCAACAGTAACGTGTTTCAGCGTCGATTTCCATTCCACACCAGATCTTTCTAATGGTATACATAATGTTAACTGAGGTTGGTTAACCCCTTGCTCACCTTATCGTGTGTCTGTTTAGAAAGTGAGGAAAGCAGCAAAGGACTATAAAATTTTGTTACATACGTTTTTTCTTATACATCTTCGTACACACTAGTATAGATCGCCACTATCCATCCACAAAGTATCTTGAAAGTTTTTAATTTTTAATATCCATTCGATTATTTATTTGTTGTTTGCAGATAAAGGTCAAGATTTTGTAAATAAATAAAATGGGCGCGTTTAACACATTGCAACAAATAATAAAGGGTCCAATTTCCTCACAGATTTTTTGTTTATTGTAGAAGTGACGGTTTCGCCCATCACAGTTTGCGATATTGGGATCTATGTCTGAAGATGCCGGACATGTTTGTCAAAATATAGTTCACACACACAAAATAGTTTTGAACCCCCCCCCCCCCCCCCCCCCGAGGTATTTCGACAATACAGTGGAAGGTGAACTGGAAGAAGTATGAAACTAAAACGGGTGTCACAAAATCTTTAAAAGGAACGCATGAGAACCCTACTTCTGCATTGTTATACCTTCTCAAACTACCCTAAAAAGCTTACCGGTAGATATGTACAAAATTATTGGAATTTTTATAAATTTAAAACCAAAAAGAAAGTAAAAATAGGCCAAATAGCAAAAGTAATGAGAATGAAATTGATGTAATTAGTACCTACAAATCCTGCAACGCATAATGAAGAAGAGAACAAGGTTTGCTCTAGTCGAAATTGTTATACAAAAAATGGGATGGTGAAAATTCAAAAAATTTTGAATTTTTCAATTTTGTAGAAATTAAATGTTTAGGAAGTAAGCTTCATGTTGGGAGGTTTCAGACCCTATAACCTTCCCTCCTGCAGTCCGCCGTCCGCCGTCTGCCACTGAAGGTCAAGAATGTAAACGTACTTGAGAATAAATCAAATATGTATAAGTATTGTGGCAATAACCATGACAATAGGAAAGTCATCACTGGTTGCTTCAATTTAGAGGTCATTTAGCATTTTTTTTATTACATTTTTCGAAATATTTTCTAATTTTAGTGCGAACTGCAAAAATTTCAATTTTCTGACGCCTCTAAAGCCTTTAAAATAATTTATGAACATTGACTCACGGACACCGCTGTGTGACGTCACTCAGTCCTGTATTAAGTCGGGTCGCGCTTGCCGCCGTTGTTTACGACTAAGAGAACAGGTGGTCATTCACATCGCCCTTCCTCCGTTGCTGGGTAACGGAGTTGACAATCGACAGGAGAGAAAAAATTTTTTTGATAATTTCTTTTCTGTTTTTTTAAATAGTGTTAGAGAAATTATAATCAAGAACGCGTATGAAATGACATTTCCTACTTGTTATAGAATATACTATTAAAGGTAATTTTAATGAACTTCTGGTTTAACTGAACAAAGAAACAGTAAACGCATCTCCCTTGTATATGCACAGAAAAACCGTTGAACAGGTTTAAAGCGGACGAATTGGAGATTTAATGACGTAACCGCTTCGCGAGCGTTTTATTTAGCTTTGATCTCGTATATTTTGAAAACTGATTATAGGATTGACTTCAAATTTTTAGAGCTGACCATACCTTTAAATTCTTCATAAAAATTAGATAAAGAGAGTAATTTGGGGTTCGACCAAATGAGCCCATTGTCTTCTCAGGCAGAAACTTACTATTGCTAAAATAATCAACTTCAAAATTCGAAATTAACAAATAAAATGAAAAATGAAACTCTCTAGGTGTCAAGTGACAAATGACTTAAAATATTAACATAACCCTTATTACAGTCAAAATTTATAAAGGTAACTAAACCATTTATTTCACTACATTACAATATATCTTAAGGTATTAAAACGCAAGTATTTATTAAGCTATACAGTGTGATTTCTAAGGTGATACTTTTTTTTCAACTGTGTATACAACTACTTAAAAGAAACAACTTTTTCAAATAACTTTTTTTAAATAACTCAAAAATAAAGAGTCGCTTAAGCTATATAGGGGATATATATTGAGGTTGCAGAAACAATTCTGTTATAAACTAACTATACGTATATTTAAGTAAGATATTTAGAGTAGGTAATATAAAATTCACGGTAAATATTTTTATTATAATACCTATATAATGCTTTGAAAATGAATTAGTCAAAATCCTTCTTACTAGATCCGCGGGTCTGTAAATTTTACCATTGATTTTAGCTGAAGTCACTAAAAATCTATATACTTAAAATCAAAATATACGTACCTGAACCTTAATTTCATTGGCGAACCATCCTAGAAGAAATACATTAATTAAGTGGTAGAATAATTGAATGAAAAGGGGTACCATATCCTCTGCTGTTTGAACCTAAAAATAGGATAACCCTGCAGTTTTTTTAAATTATATCTATTTACTGGGCAATTTATTAAAACGTTTAATAAAATTACATTTACATCCTACAGAAACCGAAATGAAGGTATATCAAGAGGCAATTCGTGTTAAGAATTTAACTACCTATACACTATACAGGTTGTTACCTATTCGAGGCTAAGTACAGGAATACAGTCGGTTAAACGCAAGCAAAGTTACGAAATATAATGCTCAGTAAGTCACCGCTGAAAACATTTGAAGGTGCCGAATACCTTCGGAGATATCCGAAAAAAATTCGAAAATTAGCAAATTCGTTTTTATTTTTTCCTGATTAAATTTGTTGGAATAATTTCAAACAAATGTCACATTTTTGATTTTTACTTTTTCTCCTCTACAAGTTTAGATAAATAATTTTTAAATCCGACGTTTTGTCTTCGAGCTACCATCATCAACTTCTTTTTTTCGAATACGGATCTGGAATTTAAACTGCATATTTTTAATTCGCATACCCCTAAAATCTTATATTTGATATCTTCTAAATGCCATTCGGACGTTTCGTTTTTAAGAAATACATCAGCAAGGTTTTGGAATCATTTACAAATACTACCCTGATGAAAATACGCTCTTGGTGGGCCTGTCCATCTCTTTTTATTGCCATTTGTACTAATCTAAATACTTTTAAATCTCAGTTACGAAATTCTTTAACATAAAAGTTTCATACCAATCTTATTAATTTAATTCAAATTAAATATTCTAAGCACTGTATGGTTAGAACTTAATTAATAAAAATTTAGTTACTACACTAATAAAATTTATAAAAAAGGGGACAGACCGATCGTTGAGTTACCACAACTGAACTAGTTTAGTTGGGGTGTATGCATATTTTCCTTGGTTGTAACAACTAAATTTCGTTGTTTTCACTGCCACACCATAATAGGTTGTAAGAAATAATATCCTAGTTGTGATAACCAAGTGTATTGCAGTAACTAAATTAAAACGTTGTAACGGTCTATGACAACTAGTTTAATTGGTTGAGATAACCAAATCCCTTAGTAGTTGCAACAAATATTCTGGTTGTAACAACTAGTTCAGTTAGTTGAACATTTTGGTTTAGTTGTTTTGGTAAAATAGCCCTATTAATTTCACCTGGTCCTGCTTTCCTATTGTTTTTGAGTTGATATATACTTAATAGCTCGATCGAATTTATATTTGATTATGGTATATAGGACACTCGTCGTTTTTGTTACTGGTAGATGTAATTTCTCTAATATTAACGAATTAGTCTCAAATATGATTTTCCCAAATGACCCCATATTCACTTAATTAATCTTCTTCTGGTATTCTAAATTTAGATTTATACAGGGGGTTGGGAAAATGTGTTTTGAACTTTGATGCTGACCCCATTGTTCCATTATAGTTTTCCCTATAAATGGCCAATAGTTTTAGGTGTTTACTGACAGAAAATAAGTTAGAAATCTATGTGTTTGCTGGATGCATCCACGGATGCGTTTCGCGGTCTAACGGCTCGTCAGTGAGGCTATATAATCCGACCCAAGGAAGTTGATGATACTTTTATTGTCTGGACAGGAACAGGGAATGAATTGGAAATTTTCTTCATTTTTTTAAATTCTTTAAAGAACCACCTCAAATTTACAAAAGAAATAGAATCTGAATGTTGTCTGAATTTTTTTGATTTAACAATAAAGAGGGTAAATAACTTTTTTGAGTATGCTATTTATCGGAAAAACACACATACAGACAATGTTATACCAGCTGACTCAAATCATTATTTAGCTCATAAAATGGCAGCGTTTAACTATTTGATTCCTCGTTTGTTCACCATCTCACTCTTACCTTTGGAATTTGAGAGGGAGAAGAACATCATCTATCAAATTGCTTAATACAACGGATACAAGATATCATTAATCAATAATTTATTAAGAAAATAATTGAATGGCATGCTTAAGAAGGTAATGACTGACCCCTTGGATAAGACCATAAAATCTTTTCAACCTCCTAGACTAAGACTAACTTTTTTAGGCGCTATTTCTCTGAGGGTGGGTAATGTATTAAAGTCCTTAAATAACAATTTTAAAATAGCTTACAAATCAGTAAACAATTTACGTAGCTTATTCTCGAGTGTAAAGCATTCAATTAACGTGCTTGACAAAAGTGGGGTATATTTGTTGTCCTGTAACTCTTGCATAGCTAAATATGCTGGTCAGACAGGACGTAGTTTTAATATTAGAATAAAAGAACAATTAAACTCTCAGAAATCGCCTAATGACAAGAGATCAGCTTTTGGCCTACATTTAAGAGAGAATTTACATAATTTTAACACTAAAGACAACTTTAAAATGCTACATAGTGCGAATAAAGTTCATAAGCTGAATTTTTTAGAAAATATAGAAATAGCCATATTAGAGATAAATAATCAAATTGAGTGTTTGAATGATCCTGTCAACGCCCACTGTAGAGAAGCAGCGAGAATTGTGAACGAGTTTAAGTAGTGAATGTTTCTTTAAATAATAGTACCTCCTTTTGTGCAACCTAGATGTCGCTCTGGTTCGGTATATTTTGTTTTATTTTTAAATGTTTTTTTGGGTTTATCCCGTTGATCAATTTTATATAGTTAGTTAACCTGTGTTCGCCAATGTGAGTTTGTTTGTGTCCTTAATGTAAAGTTTGTGATTATATTATGCTGGTAATACCTAATAATTTTGATTTGAAATTAAGATTATTATATAAATGAACTTTTTAGACAATTCTCGAAAATGGTTGAAGAAACCGAAACGCGTAGAGCAAGATATTAAATATTTGTGAAGAATTCGGGATTTTTCTTTCCTCTTCAATATGAATAATGTTCACCCCAAGGATATCTATGATTCAATTAGTAATACCAAAGAGTCTACTGGGCCTGAAAAGGTAGATGTTCAATGGCATACGTAGCTTAGAGCGACATCTCATGGCGATCAAATGCATTACCTGACCTATCCAACGAGAATCAACTAGAGACGGAGATAGCAACTCCTGCAAAGATCAGACCAGTTGATTATTAAATGACAGGAGTTGCCGTTAGGGAGGCAGCATTAAAAGCTTATTCTGTTTAACGAACCGACTATTAACAATTAGGAAGTTTCCTTAAACAGAAAATGTTGTAGAGTTTCATGTCAGTTGATAGTCTATTCATTGACTTGATGAAAGTCGAAAAAATCAACTCAATATCTGCAGAAATGGCTGAAATATTCAATTTCTTATTTGCTCAAAGCTTGCGCGCCGCCGGAATATCGTGTGACGTCATATGACGGGAAGGCTGAGTGAGCGCGGCAGTCGAGCTAGTGTATTAGTAGACGTAAGCGGGATTGTTTGCTCATAGTGTAGGTATTCCTGAAGAATGGAGAAGGATTATATTCGTGGCGATTCTAGCAATCTGCCGAAAGTTGATATTGAGATGATTATAGATTTTTTTGCTAATAATCCGTGTTACGATAGTGCCGAAACTCGTGGCGCAAAACTTTTCAAGTAAGTAGGTTAATACGTTTATGTTATAACGAGTGATTATTAATTATTTTGCTCAAGGGCGGCTGTGACCCAGTATACATAGTGTAGCAGTAGCGCGTAGATTAAATCATAGGGCGAATTTGCAAGAAAGCAGCGTTGTCACGTTGAAAACCTAAAATAATGTTTTTTGACGGTATGTAATATAAAATCCTGAGCTATCTTACTTTGAAAGTCTACTTTATATGGCCGCCTCCTACTTCTAGACACCTTCTGATGTTTCTTCTTACCCTCAGAGACACATTAACCAATACGTTTGGAGAATTATTAATTTCGGCAATTTTTTCTGAAATCCTTCGTTTAAGATCATTTATATCCTCAATTGGTGTTCAATAAATGGAGTTTTTTATAAAAGGTTACAAGAAGAAATCGCAGGGTGTTAAATCGCAGGAACGAGGTGGCCATATTTGTTGCGTATTTCGGCTTATAACTCTGTTTTCAAAAAATTCACTTAAAAAATTTAAATTTTCTCTGGTTACATGAGATGTAGCGCCATCTTGTTGGAAGTAACCTTCCCGCAATTCATCATCGTGAAGCTCATTAATAAATGTTGTCAGAATTTCGATCCGATATCTCTCAGCTGTAATTGTGCCATCAAAGTAAATTGGGCCTACTATTCTTCTAGAACTAATTGCTGCCCACACACCAACTTTTTGAGGATGAAGAGGTCTTTCTACAAAAACATGCGGATTTTGCGTATTCCACATTCGCATATTTTGTGAATTAATTAATTAATTAACACAGCCTGATTTTTAAAAATAAGCCTCATCGGTAAAAAATGTTTTTTCAAAAGCACCACTATTTTCTTCTTGAAAATTGTTTAAAAACCATTCACAAAAATTAAGTCTTTGAGGAACGTCATTGGGAAGGAGTTCATGAATAGCCGTAACACGATAAGGGTATAGATGCAGATCCTTTTTCAAAAGTGTTTGACATGTACTGTAGCATAAATCCGTTTGCTGAATTTGTTGAGATAAATGCCTAATAGAAGTTGAAGGATTATTTTCTATAATTTGTCGCGCTTCTTCAATAACCTCATTTGATCGTTTCGTTGGTCTTCCAGCCCCTTTTTTATGTTGAACAGAACCAGTCTGACGAAATTTATCAATTAGGTATTGTGACCCAGTACGAAAATTATGAAAGGTCACCGCAACATCAGGAAACTCGGTTCGAAATTCATCAAAGCAGTCATGCATAGAGTAATTCCACACACCGCCTATTTTGTTTCCATTTCTAAAAAAACTTTCAACAATAAAAATTTTTTGTGCCTCACTAAACATTTTTACTGTAGAACTTTCAATCCGGCAACAAAGCTTCACCAAAACTTGATACGCTGAAAAATAAAAAAAAAATAAAAAATTAAATCATATCCTGCAAATAGCACTTTATAATAGTCAAGAGACGACTCCCCGGAGAAATATTAGTTAAAGCAATAGTAACCTACCTTCAAATAACTGCAAAAATTACAAAATTTCTCCAATTTTTAAACTTTACAAATACACAAATTCAAATAAGACGTAAATGTCATAAAACAATCATGTCATCTTATCTACGCAGTACGGCCATGATGCTTTTAAAATGCATGGCCTCCCTTGAGCAAAATAATTAAAAATCACGTTATTATACATTAAAATATATAGGTGTATATTATATTACAGATCTGGCAGAGAAACATATGGAGATGATGCTATTGGTTATGTCCAGGTTAAAAGAGAAGATGGTATTTGTATGATAAAAGCCCGTGTTACACCTGAACATAAAGTAAGAAGCAAACCATACCATTGCACTTTTCAATGCGACGAGAAGGAAGAAAAAATTACTGGGGTAAATTGCGAGGACTGTGCTGCACGGGAAGGCGGGTGTAAACATGTCGTAGCCCTAATCATGTGGCTGCATACAAGAAGTGAGGAACCGTCCACAACATCTGTAAAATGTTACTGGGCTAAGGCTAAACTATCAGCAGTGGGGACTAGCTTAAAATTTATTAAAGCTAAAGCCATAGCCTCTTCTACAAAAATTGTTAATGTCATTCATGACTCTGCTCCTCAAAATGATCAGTCTGAATTTTTCAACAACGTAGTGGCAAAATCACGTGATTTACAAATAAATTCACAAGTAATGTTGTATAATCAAGTAAAATCAGATTCCCCTAAAAACTTGTCATTGCACCATTTATTGTGCAAATTTAAAAACAAAGATAAAAAGATCCCAAAGCAAATGGTTTTATTGAATTTTGCGAACATAAAATGGAAAATAATGTTTTAAAAGAAATTTTTCAAGCCACCAAAGAACAAGCAGACTGTTCTTTATGGCACGAATTGCGATATGGTAGAGTCACCGCATCGAAAATATTTGAAGTTGCTCATTGCGGGTCAGAAAATGGTTCTTTAGTAGAACATATCATGGGAGGCTACTAATTTAAGGAAACCATAGCGATAAAACGAGGTAAAATAATACTGCATCACAGTATAGTTATATAAATGACCCAGATGAAGAATAGTATATTCTATAACAAGTATGGAATGGATATATTCCGCACGAGCGAAAAGTTTGTAGGCCGAGCCTTGGCGAGGTCTACGGTTTCACTAGTGCAGGAATGCCATTCCATACGAGTTCTAGACTATACTTTCTCTAACACTATTATTATTAATTTTAATATAATTATTAACATTAACTATCGTTTGTAATAAAACTTACCTTCCTCGTAAAATAAAGTCAAGCGCTGTCAAAGTGTAATTTAACCTGACAGTGTCAAAATAATCAAAACAAAGCTATCTTGATTTTACAAAATAATATGGTTTTCCCGTGCAGTTTAGATGTTCGAATTGAAAATATCTGGCTGGTTTTGCCTAGGTGATACAGAATGGCTCCATTCTGTGCTAGTGGGTTAGAATGAACGAATTCTAATACAGATTTTTAGTCAAGAATGTGTTGATTCTAAAATAGTGTTAGAGAAAGATTTTTATTACAGTTTAAAAGTGACAGAATATGAGATTTATAATAGGAAAGTATAGTAATTTGAGGAAAATAAAATAAATGAAAGTTAATTGGCTGTAAAAACTTGTGTTGAAAAAAAAATAAATATTCCGAGAAAAAGTTTTTTTTGAACACTAAGTTTATTTCATTGTTTTATGATTTTTAGGCAAATTATTAGAAAAGCAAGTGTTGGATGTTCTACAAAAGAGTGAAAAAATTAAAATTGAACAAAGTGGATTCATTATGAAAAAAAAATCTCCAATTATTGGTGTTTCTCCCGATGGATTAACAACTGATTTTGTAATTGAAATAAAATGCTCCTTTACAAACAAACATTTCAAAAATTATATATGTGATGGCATTCCAACAAAAAAATACATGGCACAAATACAGTTACAAATGTATTTTGCTGATAAAAAGAAAGGAATTTTTTGTTTAGCGCATGACAATTTCGAAACCACTAAGAATATTGATATTTACAAAGTAAATTTAGATGAAGAGTATGGTGAGAACTTAATAGAAAATGAAATGGACTTTTGGAAAAATCACATTTTTAAAAAATTGTTACTCAATTAGTTTTCCAGCAATTTTTAATAAAAAACATTCATTAAAAGTGTTTCATTTATTGTTTTATCAGAACATTCTGCAAATTAACAAGTCCACAACTTATAATTACAGCGTAATCAAGTAGGGAAATTAACTTGACATTAATGCAAGCATGAGGTGCCATCATTTTAAAATCGCGAATTCTTCCTATGGCTCGCTCTACATGAATTCGAACAGCAGCAATCCTTTTTGTTTCCATTACTTCCGATTTTTTACTAGCAGTGCCGGTTTGTACGCTTGGAGGTCTGACAAGTTTATAACTATGACATTCTAACAATGAAGCTATATTTTTAAAGCCTCTGTCAGCCATAATGTGTGCTCCTCTGGGAATTTTATGGAGGATACCACAATCTTCGAATAGGGTTGCATCACTAACTCTTCCACCATATCCTTCAGAAATAAAGTTTATAAACCCGTCCGGTGTAATTGAGACCAAATATTTTATCGTGTTGCAGCTCTTATATTCAGACCAAGTGAGTGACTGATGAAGAGCATTGCTTGGTTTTTCAATACGTACTTCGAAACAGTCTATAATGCTCTGTGTTTTAGAAAATCGTGTTCGAAAGGCTATAGGTAAATTTTCCAATACTTTTTGCGGATCAGGAAAATAGATAAGCTTCTCCATGAAATAGGATATACATTTGATAGTTTTTGAAAAAATTTTGCTAATATATCCTTTGCTTAATAAAAAATCCATACTAAGGCGTGTAAAGGAATCGTTAAGTCTAATTTTTTTAAGAACTAACAAAATATGTAGTTGCGATGCATGAACATTCTCAACCAATAGATCAATAAGGAAATATGTTTTATGAGATAACCCTAAATATAACTGAGAGTTATGCGTTATTTTTAATAATGTGCTCCTCTCGTGTATTACATCCCTAAAGTTGTCATTGCACTCACTTTTATTCGAAAAAATAGAAGTAAAAGAATAAGTACTATCAGTATCACTTTTCTCATCGCCTGTCACTCCATTAACGTCATCTTGGACTCCAAAAATTGGTTTTTCCAAATTATATGTCTTTTCGTTTGGCATATTTTGTCCACCTTTTTGGCGTTTAGCGAGACTTGAATTCCTTTATTTTTTGTTATCTTGCTTGAAAGTCTCTCATAATCATCCACTTCGGGCGTATGAAGTGGGTCAGGATCTTCTTCACACAACACAAATTATATCGGTTGCTGTTGACATAAAGTAGCTCATTCAACCAACTCCTTTTTCTGAAGTTTTTCGAAAGCAGACCGTGGTTTATTACAATATTTTGAAACTTGTTGGCAGTCAAATTTATGTGGCAATATTCCCACCTTCAGCTTCATGTTTCCTCCAACTAGTTTGCAGCGGATAAAATTTACAACATCAGTTTCCACCTATAACATAAAAAAAAGAACTGTAAGGCTAAAGAATAAACGAAAAACAAACAAAAATTAAAATTTGGTACTTGCCACACATCAATAAACAATATTTTTAATACAGTCTTATATTAATAAATTGATCTGCCACAGCTACTCAAAAAGTTTAAGGTAAAAGATTATTCTAATCTAATAAATATCATAATAGATATCAAAACGTCTAAACATTTATATAAAATACTTAAATAAAAAAAAAATTAATATTTTTAGTAGGTACCTACTTACATCAAAGTGATCTTGGCAACAATGTTGCACAGATTTAGAAGAGAGGGGCACTTTATCATCACGCCTCATTACTCGACACCATTTTTTTCGCAATTTTTCTTGTCTCGGCACGTCGAAAAAATATTTGTCGGGCGTTTTTATTGACGTGCTAGTAGGGGAGAGTTGGATAAAACCGGGTAGGTTGATAAAACCGGGTACCGCCTAATTCGTCTAAATTTGTGGTGCCATCTATCGAACGGTGGGTAAATTAGTGTCGTTAAACCGCCTAGAGTCGCGTGTGTTCATTTCTATATCATTTGAGTAAAACGTGGTGGAGCAGGAAGACCTTTAGTGTATTTCGGTGTACCAAACTCGATTTTTAAGGTAGGTTTATAGTCCTTTTTTTCCTCTACTGAATAACTAATGACCGCTTTAAAATTTATTGTATGTAACCTAATACATTACCTATAATTTGATCAAAAATTTTGAATATTATCTCATAACCTAAAATTTTTACATACTATTTAATGTCTTGTTTACGAGTTCGACAAAACCGGGTAGTGCTGGTTGTTACAAAACCGGGTACCCGATTTTATCATACCTGTTGTTACTTCTACTTACTGCAGCGTTTTTTTATGTTTTTAGTGAACTTTAACATGTCGCGTTATAAAAGAAAAACTACTCGTCAGTCATGGGATTCAGAAAGCATGAAAAATGCAATAATTGAAGTCCTAGAGCATAGGATGGGATATAAAAAGGCCTCTCAAAGTTTTAATGTTCCCCAATCAACATTAGAAGATCGTGTCAAAAAAGCAAGAAATGGTAACTCTGTTGAAGAAGCTAGTAAGGTACAAATTACCTTGAATTTAATTCAGTTTTTTTATTTTAAATAAAGCGTTTTTTATATTAAAACACAATTGGGTTTGTGTTAAGTGTAATGTTTGGGGTTTTTTAGGTCTGGGTCGATACAAGACTGTGTTTAGCGTTGCCCAAGAAGATGAGCTAGTTTCGCATATTTTACAAATGGAAAGTAGACTATTCGGATTTACTTTATCAGAACTAAGAATTCTTGCTTACGAACTAGCCGTACAGAATAACATCACCCACAGTTTTAATAAAGAAAAGAAAATGGCTGGGAAGTGTTGGCTTTATTCGTTTTTGTCGCGACATCCAAAACTTCGATTGAGAACTCCAGAAGCTACTTCAATTGGACGAGCTATAGGATTTAACCGAGCAGCAGTAGAAAAGTTTTTTACTCTATTAACACAAGTTTATGACCAACACAAGTTTCCTCCTGAGCGCATATGGAATGTTGATGAAACGGGAATTACCACTGTCCCCAACAAGCAGTCTAAAGTTATTTCTATGAGAGGAAAACGACAAATTGGAGCTCTGGTTTCCGCTGAAAGAGGAACCTTGGTTACCGCAGAAATCTGTATGAGCGCAAGTGGTTCCTATATGCCTACAATGCTGATTTTTCCTAGAAAACTTCCCAACGCACAGCTTCTAGACCACACACCTCCTGGAACATTTGCTGAATTCCACCCAAGTGGATGGATCCAAACAAATATTTTTATTAAGTGGTTTAAAAAGTTCGTCGAGTTTACTAACCCTACATCAGAAAATCCCGTTCTGTTGCTTCTAGATGGACATGCTACGCATACCAAAAGCTTGGAGTTGATAAGTCTGGCCAGAAAAAGTCATGTTGTTATAATATGCTTTCCACCGCATACCACACACAGATTACAACCCCTTGACGTATCATTTATGGCTCCCCTAAACACCTATTATGGAGAAGAAGTAAGAAAATGGATGCGCCAGTATCCTGGAAGACGTATTACAATTTATGAAGTGGGAGAACTCTTTGGTGAAGCTTTTGTTAAATCGGCAGTTATGAAGACTGCAATAAATGGTTTTAGGAAAACTGGAATTTATCCTCTTAATCCTGAAGTTTTTTCTGAGTGGATGTTTGCTCCCTCAGAAACTACGGAGCGAGAACTAAATATACAAGAAAATGGATCTACGCCACCAAATTTGGACAATAATTTAGGCGAAGAACTCGATAAGTCTACTTCATCTACAAAGCCGACAGCTACACAATCATTAGCTCCGTTACCTCCACGCATCGATGCTCCCCAACCAAGTTGTAGCTCTTTAAACTCCCACACTGCAAATTCTACTGACAGCTCTTCATTTTCTAAACAAGCCACCACTAAATCTGACAGTTTACAAGCAACATTCCCAAAATCAATATCTGACTTTTCAGTCTCTCCAAAAGAGGTTTTTCCGATTCCTAGGGCATCGAGGAAGCCGCCCAACGATAACAGAAGAAGAGGCAAGGCTGCTGTAATAACATCATCTCCTTATAAGTCTGAGTTGGAGGAAAATTTTAAAAAATCTCCCGTCGTAAAAAAATTAAAGCTAAATGAAATAAAAGGAAAATATGTGGTAAAAAGGGCTGCTCCAAAAAAAAAATTGGTTCCAAAATTACCGATTGCAGTTTCTGATAGTTCGGAGGAAGAAGATGATAATGACGACGCGTGTCTATATTGCAACGAACTATTTTCAAACTCTAAATCAAACGAAGGCTGGGTGAAATGTGGGTCTTGCAACAAATGGGCTCATGAAGCATGTAGTGCCTATGATGATGTAGATGAAGTTTTTATTTGCGACTTTTGTTCATAGATTTTTGATTTTTTGTTCATATATTTTAAATAAATATTTTATTTTCTCCCTATTGACCTTTTTACATGGTATTTAAGTTACTACCCGGTTTTATCATACCGGTTGGACAAAATCGGGTATTTTGCAGTATTTTCATAATAATAATAATAAAAAAAAATATAGGAATATTTATAAAAATTGACATTGGTATATCAAACTTAACTCATCTGGGAATATTTCAATCTACAACCAAAGGTTTGATACTCTAAAATACCACGAGAAACAGTCAGTTTTTGAAGTGATACCCGATTTTGTCCAACTCTCCCCTACATTTAGGCACAATGCAATATTTGTAGTTCTTGCGTTTAATTTTAGGCATACCTTTTTTCTTAAATTAATATCATATATGATTAATAATATAATTAAAACTAAGAAGGAAACAAACTCGGTACCGATCAGTCGCGCAATGGCTGCTAAGCGCAATGGCCCGAATCGAATGCCGCGGACGGTGTCGGCAGCGTCCTAACTTGCTGTGGTGTCGCGTAACGTCACAGTGGTTTTCGCGTTGCAAACAGTAATCCTAAACTTTGAGAAGCCGTAACTTTCTTATTTATGAAGATAATTAAAAAAAAAAAAATGTTGTTTTTATACTTTTTGGGACTATTTGTATAATGAAAATGGACAAAATGGAAACTTCCTAATTGAAAAGCAAAAGGATAGTTGATTTTGTTCTCTACCCCATCTTTCGGCAATACTGCTTCTGTGACCATATGATTCTATTGTAAATTAATTTTACTTTAAAAAAATATTTTCAGCGCGTCTATGAATAATTCACCCCAAAGTTAATGTTGTTGCTATCGGTGAATCTGAACGATCTTCGTTTATTTATCGGGCAATTTTTTACTAACCTAACTAAATATATTGGTCGCCGTTTTTTCTTTGTTTTTTTTTTAATTTTTACACGAAAAAACAAAAATCTCTTGACTCACGTAAAAGAAACCATACGATTTTAAGAAAATCGTAATCTGAAGCGACTAGGTCAGATTTTAAGTAATTTTAAGTTGCATAGTGCATTTCTATTGGTCAAGCGGCCATAAATCTTCTTAAGGCACTTACTGTTCACGTGCTCCTTGTGTGCATTTTTTTCACATCCTTGGAATCAAGGAAATAAAACCGAATATTTGCATTTATTGGAAAACCATAACATAATAAAACGAAGAAAATTTTCTCACACTTATTTATTCATCGTATGTAAGTTAAAATTAAAATTGTTACTGTGCGCTGACTATGCTGTGAAATCTGAAAGTTAAATGTTTAGATTGTCATATGAAAACTACGTAGCTTTCCTATACGCAAGGATTTATAAAAAAAGACGTGTATAAACTAAGGGAAAATTCTTATTTCTTCTTTATCTTCTTTTGATATATGGTTATTTATGAATAAAGTGCGGAATATATGCAAAGTGCATGCATATATATGTGCATTTCTTGCATATTTTGTTAATTTTATAATAAAATGCATATTTTTTCCAAATTATTATTTTATGAGCATATGTTTATGTTTTCGGCGTTATCAAAAAATTAAAAACGCCCGATCATAAAAACTCATAGACTCATCGGTTTAATCTCCAGTCTGGTACTTGTTTTAGGAGTTTTCCAATCTGAAGATAATTATATAATAATTAATATTTACGTTTTGGTTATAATACGTAAGGTATTTATTGGGTGTTTTCGTGGTTTGCAGGTATATTGTTAGGGGTTATTTATTGTTATTTAGTAATGCCTTATTATTACTTGCGTAACAAACTGTATTTATATCGGGTTGTAATACGTACTTCTGTTTTAGTTTGTCGAAAGATTTCAGTATTTTCAGTGTGAAATTCGTGATTTCAAATTTGTGTTCAAAATGTCTAAAGTGGCGAAAACGTCTTCGTGGATTAAGAATTTTCCATAGTTAGAGTTTAGTGGAGGAAAAGTCTTGTGTAAAGCAAAAATAATCGTTTGTGAAAAGAAGTTCCAAATCGATCAACAATTGAATCAAAATAAATCGAAGTCACAAAATATGAAATCTTAACCAGTTCAGCCGAGTATAAAAAACGCAATTCAAAATGTTGGAGAAAAATCGAAATCTGAAAAGGAAATTTTTGCAGAAGAGTTATGCAAGGCGCTTTGGTCGCAGCAAACATACCCTTAAAAACAAACCATTCCTGACGAATCTACGCTTAGAAAGAAGAATGTCAATTCAGTATATGAAACCGTTTTAAAAGAAATTAGAGCTTCACTTCACATTATTGTTGATGAAACCACAGATGCTTGTGGCAGATATATCACAAATATTATAATTGGAGCACTTCAAGAAGATGAACCAACACACCCATATTTAATAGCTTCTAAGCAGCTAGAAAAAACTAATAATGTGACCGTAACCCGATTTATTCAGTAGTCCCTATCGAGCTTATTCTTACCAAATCCAGTGAGAGATGAGAAGTTTTTAGTCCTTTTATCTGATGCAGCACCGTATTTGGTAAAAGTGGGCCAAAACTTTAGAATCTTTTACCCCAATATGGTACATGTGACTTGTCTTCTACATATAATAAAGCGAGTCGCAGAAACCGCCAGAACTGAGTATCCTATAGTAAATAAATTAATTTCAAATATAGAAAAAGTGTTTCTAATAGCCCCTCTAAGAGTGTAGATGTATAAGGAGAGATTACCAGGTTAGTTCAGGTTAGTTAGTTTACCTTCAGAACCTGTAATTACCCGGTGGGGAACATGGACTAAGTTCGCAATATTCTACACAGAATATTTCGAAGCCATTAACGAACCAATTTTGGATTTAGATGACGATTCGCAGTATGTTGTGCAAAGTAAAGAGTTGTTAAAAAGTGCAAGTGTAGTTAAAGATCTTGTTTTTATTGAGGTTAATTTCAGTTGAATACAAAACATAATATCCTCGCTAGAGAGTAGAAATTTAGGTTTAAGGGATATTGTTGAAACTTCTTCCGCTAAATGTAACAACATTTTCGGTAAAGTAGGAGGTCAAGTAAGGAACAAATTGGATGTAACTGTAAGAAAGAATGAAGGATTAACTGCAGTAAAAAGCATTCATGACGGTAAACCATTTAACGAAGTTGTATCTTGGTCTTATACTTTATTACCTAAGCTGCAGTATTGTCCGATTACGTTAGTAGATGTTGAAAGAAGCTTCTCTTTGTATAAACATATTTTTACTGATAGAAGACAATCCTTTTTAGTTGAATATTTTGAAAAATATTTAGTAATAAATGCCTTTTATACAATTTTAGGTTAAAAAATTGTTTACTTTTATGTTCCTTTGTTTGTTTTTAGCATTTTTTTTAAATAAACGTCCATCTTAGAACCCAGTGTTTTCTTTACCCTATTATCCTCTTATATATGTAAATTTTCTTCAGAATTAAATATTGTTATTAAGTCAATTCCCTTGAAAGCATCTAATCATCTAGTTAATATTTGTGATGGGGTTGTTTCGGTCTTTTTACCTGAGGGCGGGGCAGAGTTTGGAAGGAATTGGAATGATAATTTTTTAAAAACGGATCTGATTGTGCAACAATGTCCTTGATGTTGTTGAACATTCAATCTGTCCGCAATAAAATTGAAGAACTTAGCTTGTTTATAGAAAATTAAAAATGTTTTTGCTGATATAAATAATAAGAATGCCTCGGGGTGGGACGAAATCTCGCTGAAAGTATTTCTTAACCTTCCTGATAATGCTTTGGAGGTTTTAGCGGATTGTATTAATCATTCCTTTGAGACGGGAATCTTTTTATCCGGTTTAAAGATCGCTACTGTTATACCTTTGTACAAGGGAGGGGATCCTGAAACTTCCTCAAATTTTAGGCCTATATCCTTGTTGCCTACTCTGGCCAAAATAATAGAAAAATTGGCCAAAACACCATTGCAGGGTTTTCTTCATGCACATAATTTACTTTGCGCAGAGCAATTTGGCTTTCGAGAATCTAAAGGTACTAACGATGCTATTTTTAATTTTCTTAAGGGTTTGTATCTGGGTATAAATGGTGGCGAGGTGGCTGCAGCGGTTTTCTGTGATCTGTCAAAAGCAATTGACTGTGTCAACCACGGAATACTGCTGCAGAAACTGGAGAGGTATGGAATAAGGGGAAATGCCTTGAAATGGTTTGATTCGTATCTGACTGGTCGTACACAAAGGGTAAATTTTAATAAGAAATCTTCTCAACTGCTAGAGATTCGATCTGGAGTACCGTAGGGGTCTGTTGTTGGACCATTACTTTTTTTGCTATATATTAATGACCTAACTCATATTAAGATTAAGGGTAGATTCACACTGTTCGCGGACGATTCAACCATACTTTTTATAAATAAAAGTGCCAATGAGCTTAAAGCTGATATAAACAGGGACCTGGCTAAAGTTAAGGAGTGGACAGATGCAAATTCTCTCTCACTAAACATTTCCAAAACAAATATAATTACATTTAAATGTTCTGTTGGAGATATTAATATGGGGACTCAGAGTTTAAACAGGGAATCGGAAAATAAGTTTTTGGGTGTATATATAGATGACAAGTTAAAGTTTGAGGCACACGTCCTATATCTGAGCAAAAAACTGGCTCCCAATTGTTACGCAATTAGGGTTATATCTAAGGATTAAGACTTGGAGATAAGAAAAAGTGCATATTTTTTACTAATAGAATCTCATCTGCGGTATGGAATATGTTTCTGGGGAAGTTGTCCGAAATACCTGTTTAATACTCTATTTGTTTTACAAAAAAGGGCAATAAAATCTATTTTTAAATTAAAAATTAAAGATTCTAATAAACCATACTTTTTATCGCATAAAATATTGACATTACCATGTTTATTTTTGTTAGAGACCTGTTGTCTGATATTTAAAAAATTCAGGGATGAGATTAACTCAGTGTCAGTATACAATACGCGTCAGAAATATAGTACTAACTTGCCTATTCCTACATCTAGTCAAGTCAGGGGTTTAATTGTTTGTAGTGGTAAGAAGTTGTTTAATCATCTTCCTGTGCATGTCCGCTTCTGATTTAATGATGTGATAAGTTTTTTGTGTTGTTTACTATCTTTCCTTTAATTGTTTTTTAATTTTTCTGCCGGGCCTGTTCTGAATGACGTCGTGATTTGTTCGACCGGCACTGCATTGGGTGGGTATTATCATAAAAAGTATTATTGTTATTGAGTTGTTGTCTGTGACTGCAATTTTTTTTACTGATATAACCGTCTTTACTTTTCCTGATTTGGGGTGCACCTGACACTTTCATTTTTAGTGAGAACTCTAAGGCTTTGTGCATATTTTGGTTGAATTTAAGTGAATATATTTCGCCCTTTATTAACTGAAAAATGTGACCTCATGTCATGATAGTTTTACATTAATTAGTTAAGTAAAATTAGGTAATAAAGGTTAATAGAAGGTTAATTGAAATTATTGATAAATTAATTAAGTATACGATCCAGCAAACCACCATGGCTTCTGCTGTAACTGTTAAATTAGCATGGCATCAACAAGTCGCCATAGATAGATTTGAGGACTCCCCGTTGTGAACTTTAACATATGGCTACGGTTCGTACAGTTTTCAAACTTGTAGAGTCAATCAAACATGTGGAGTCAACTTAAAACATGAAGTATCCCTTTGGTTTACTGCAACCTAAAAGTGGGTTCTAATCGCTTATACAGCGTGTAACAGAAGTATGGAACGCTTTAAATATCTTTAATACCGTTTGTCCGATTTAGCTAAAATTCGGTATCTGTATATAAAAGGTTATCGCGGAGCTGCTAGTGATATTTGCAATGTTGCCTAATTTACAGTTTTTTAGCAATTTAAAATATTCTTTTTTTAAATGGAACACCCTATATATTATTCAAAAAAATGATTCCGCAACAAATTCTAAATAACTTTGTCTAAATCTAGCCATTTTTTTAATATTCGAGCTCGAAAATTGAGAATTTATTGAAACATTATTGTAAGGTAGTTATCGTTTAAACTTACTTATTATAGAATAAAGAAATTAAATTAGATGTTTAAAGTGCCTTCCATTTACTTCTTGACAATATGCTAAATATTGCGGAAAAGTATTTAAAACATTAGAAAGAATATCTGTTTCTTCGATTCGTCGGCACTCAACTTCAATTCTTTGTTTTAGGTCTTCTATATCATGTCGCTTTATCTTGTAGACCATATTTTTTAAATGTCCCCACAAGAAATAATCGAGTGGAGTCAGATCTGGTGCCGAGCCGGCCACTCAACTGTACCCCGTCTCCCTATCCATCTTTCAAAAAATACTTCATTTAGATACTCCCGTACTTGTCTGGCGTAATGTGGTGGTGCACCATCTTGTTGCAGCCATACTTCGTCATTTAATCCCGCAACGTTGTCTAAAATTTTGTTTATTGATAATCAGTTTAAATTTACTTTAATGAAACTAACTTACGAGGATTTGGAAATAGGATCACAAGAGCAGGAACAATTTCATTTCTTAAGAGCTGCAAATATCTGTCGCCATTTAAATTATAATCTATTAACAATGGACCAATTATCCTTTGTCCTATAATGCCTGCCCAAACATTATTTTTTTGCGGAAATTGGGTGTGCTGTTCTCGAATTAAATCAGGATTTTCTTTGGACCAATAACGAATATTATGCCGGTTAACATTTCCATTAAGACAGAACGTCGACTCATCGGAAAACTTTATTTTATTAATAAAATTTGGATTAGCATTACGCAAATCCATCATTTGCTCACTGAATTCTAAACGCCTGTCAAAGTCATCCTTAGAGAGTTCTTGAACCAGGTGAATTTTGTATGGGTGGAACTTCTCACACTTTACTACGCGATCTACCGACATGTGCGATGTGTTGTAATCGAGGCCAATAATTCGAGTAGAGAGATGTAGATTTTCCTTTATGGTAAGCAAAATATCTAAAGCTTTATCGCCGCTTGTTGCAGTTTTTCGACGCCCAGATTTTGAAATGTCTTTTACATGGCCAGTTTCGTTATATTTCTTTAAAATTTTGCTTACTGTGGACCGTGCTATTGGTTTCGGTTGGAATACTTATCATTAAAAATCTCAGCAACCTCCTGCTGTGTTCGCCTTCGATCCCCGTAACCCAATATCATTAATATTTCAATTCGCAGTGTTTCCGTTAGTAAATCCATTTTAAGAATTATTAAAACTGATAATTTATGAAGCACAAATACCTTCTGAAAAGTTTGTCAATGTCGCTGTCAGAATTTAATTGTGTCACAAATTTCCAAGACTTACTTATATCTCTATCAGTTTTCTTGGATAAGAAGTTCTTATGATATTTAAACCCCAATATCAAAAAAATGGCAAGATTTAGACATTAAGTTACTTATATAAAAGTTATTTGGAATTTGTTGCGGAATCATTTTTTTGAATATTAAATAGAGTGTTCCATTTAAAAAAAAAAAAATTTTAAATTGCTAAAAAACTGTAAATTTGGCAACATTTCAAATATCACTAGCAGCTCCGCGATAACCTCTTATATACGGATACCGAATTTTAGCTAAATCGGACAAACGGTATTAAAGATATTTAAAGCATTCCATACTTCTGTTACACGCTGTATGGTTGGCTACATAAGCAGAAAAACGACAAAACTTCAAAAAGGGACGAAAAACCTTGCCAACGTATGCTTTTAAAAATAACAGAAAGGGAAAATTACCACTGAATCCCTAATGAAAGAATCAACGAAATGGCAAAAAAAAGAAACAAAAGGAGCTTACCTTCAAAAGGACCGTGAAGGGGGACCGTTGGTTCTTTTTCAAGAAGATACCATAATGTGGCGTGGTTTCCTTCTTCGACGACATTCGGAAAGAAAAGCCACGAGAAAACTTAATCCCCCAAAACGACAGCTCTTGCAGTAATTTTCAAAGTTTTCCTAACTTAAAGAAAATAGCCCAAATAGGAAGAACAATGAACCACCCTACGAGGGCCTAGGACATTACAAGGGTCTTGGCGCAATCAACACCCAAATTAACCTTGGAGACTTCCTTTTAAAAAACAGTTACGCCATCACTCGCATGTGAGCATCACACCACATTTACAATTTTGTACCTTAAAATTGTGTATTCAAAGACATGCCGGCAACGGTGTAATCTCGCCAAACTGTGCGATACGCTGCACTTGACAACTATGGAGAAAAAGTGACATTCGTGTAAAATCCTTGTCGGGAGAAGTTGTAATGTTGTTAGAATAAATATGTTAAGTTGAATTATTAGTTTAATTGAATAAAATCAGAAGAGTCCAGGTATCAATCCCTGAATAAATACACCACATATTTCGTCAGATTAAGACTTTTTTTTATCTTTTACCGCATTGTTAATAAAACAAAAATATAGTCTCTAATAAAAAATTTAACATAATTTGCAAACTAAAAATAAAAGAAATTGTACACTGAGAAACAGTTTACTTAAAAATACAAGAAAAAAATTAATTAAATTAGAATTTTTTTGAAGCATATGTGGTCGTTACAAGTTGCTAATCACATCTAGAACGTTTTTTCGTGCGTCTATTTTTTCTTCTTGTACAAATTGGTGAAAAACCCTCAGGCAACAACCTTGTTAGGTTCGGGCAAATTGATTCCGATTCTTGTTCGAAGTTTTTAAGTTAAAAAAACCGCATTGAGAAGTGGCGTATCAAATGCGGTTTATATAATTCCAGAACCAATCTTTTAAAATAAATTCTCCTTTCCAGTGTTCGTTCGGTGATACTTTTATAAATCTTAATTGAATTAATGCCTGCAACGTCTAGAATCGTAAACATATATTCTAACTGTCTATCTGCAGCAGAATCTGGATATAGAATAATTAGATTTAAGTTCATCCACTTTATCAACGCCTCGTTTAGTCAAGCTATAGATTTCGGTCTTTCTTATATTTTAAATGTAAAATAATAATAGCACGTTATTAGTTCACTCTGTAACTGAAAACAAAAATAGACACACCTTAAAATGTTTATTTTTCACTTGAAATAAAGGGCCACGCGGGAACTCGTGCGATGAAAGAAATGCTCACGAATCTCTGCAATCAGTCAAGAAGCACATCGCATTACCGGCAATAACGCACTAAATATTAAATATATGGGGTGTTTAAGAAACACCGTTTTTAATAATCAAAATAATAAACATAAATTAATCTGTCAACGTCGCAACGTCTGCGACTCGGCAACGCCACAATAACGGAAAAACGCCGCGCCGCCTGTGTTCAAAAGTCCTTTAAACGTACCCTTATACTGTGGATGGTACAGTATTTATGTGAGGCCAGGGCGAACCCCTGTCTAAAATATGGGGTAATCTTAAAGAAGGCGCCCAGAAGGTCAGCTAGAGGTGAGAACAGTTCCGCCCGAAACCTAATGTATGCATTATCGTGATTTTGAGTTAAATAACCAAATAAATAAACAAATTATTCCAACAACTTTGTTTCATAATAAACCTAATAAAGTAGAGTGATAAGTAAGTGGTCTGCGACTTGGCGGAGATGCGAACGGAAATCAGTCGTCGAACCTATTTGCCGCGCGTTGAAGACCGCATTGCAAATAACCAGCAGGGAAGCGCACGCAGTACCACTAACTTCACCCACTTTGACAAACTTTCTGTAAACAGAGGAACTAAAAGAACGAAATCATTTAAGTAAATATATTAAGAAACAATAAATAAACAATATGCATTCTGTGTAAATATGACTGAAATGAAACAAGGTACGCTTAATGTTTCCCCAAACTGCTAGAGTGTATGCACATATTATGATATAATTGTTTGACTTCCGAAGACAGTATAAAGTAAACATGAGAAAATCAGTTTATTCTAAATATTTGTCCTTGGATTTATTTTAATTTTGGCACTAAAAAAACAAATCTCCTTAAACCATATAAAATAAACCAATTTGTAATATAAACATGCTAAATATACCACGAAAATGTCAATGGTCCGGTACAAATGTCACGGTTTGGATGTCTATGGCCCGTTAGCGTATTCCAAATATTTGAAATGTACGGTGCCATTGCCTTTTTGTCAGAATATATGCACCAATGGAATTGTCTACTTGAAGGTAATGTAACGTCAGAGGGTGTAAAGGCATCGGGTGGTTACTATGAGACTTCAGAGGAGGTGCGGGCCCCAGGAAGCGGGAGGAAAGGAAGACCCATTTTTTCACTAAACTGTAAATAAATTACGGTCAATAAGTCAGTTTAGCCTTAGGTTATTTAAGATTCGGCGGTACTCGCGTTCTAAACAAAAGTGCCTGAAATGTCTACTTCATTAGTGAAAAGTATCTGATTTCTAAGTTAGAGTTAACTGTGCTTATCAGAGGTAGTTTAGGGACTTACGTTATAAGACAAAGACTTACTCTGTTAAAATTAGACAGCTAACAACAGACGAGAGTCGCTCTATGTAAATATTACTGACATTAGGTCAACGTGTCCGGGTGAGCAATTTTAAAATAGCGCTGTTTCGTTAGTCAATGCTATTTTTCATACTTCAATTCAAGTTTTCGCTTTATGTGATTCACCCTCTATCGCACATTTAATGTCGTTAGGTGAACTAACTGTCAACACATATTCTGTTGACAGGGCAGGTGGTGGGCCCACTTTAATTATTGATAAGACGTGCCTGTTCTGTCTATAGTCATTCTAGTTCTAGTGAGAACTAGGCATCATTGAACAACGGAATGAACCGAACAACCCTTGGTAGGTGAGCCCTTGGACTAAATTATATCATAAGGGACAGAACAATGATATTATGAGAATGGAAGCGACTCTAATCGATGCCCCAGATGAGGCCAAGACGACCTTGGGACGTCGACGACTGTCATTTCACGTCACGAACTTCAAGAACGATTCACTGCAGTCTACTAAGAACAATATAATCCCTAAGTATACACCATATTGCCGCATCAATACTCTACGTTGATTGTACAAAGCATAAAATATTCATTATATATCATAAAAATAAGATTCAACTTATATTTTATTTTACAAATTGGTTATATCCACGAGCTTTTTAATATCTTGTTAGCATGTTACAAAGGGTAAATATACAGAATCAAGGCAAATAATTTCTACAGTCAGCTGCTTAACAGGAAGACAGAAAACATAAATGCACCAGTTAAATAAAGCAAGAGGAAAAGCCTTGTCGAAACTTAACGCGTGCTGCTTTTACCTCTCAATATCAACCATAGAAAAAAAATGTTTTGAACGCCCCATTAGAATGCAACATGCTTTTCGATGCATCGAAAACATCGATACATCGGATGAAAACATCGATGTTTTATGACATCGATGGATGCATAGAAATATCGATTTTTTTGAAAACATATTTTGATGGCTACTTTATTAAACACCTAAAACCAAGAAGAGCAACTTCTCGCCCTAAGATGTGGATGGCGCTGTCCAGTCCTTTATGTCTACGGTAGTTGTTAATTCGATATATACCGATGCTTCTCAGTCGATGTTTTTTCAGTATCGATGAATTAAGGTCGATGTTTCTGATACATCGATGGACAGAAATTTGATGCATCGATTCTTGGTGTATCAACGTATTTTTAATTTTGTGCATCCCTAATCTTACCGATCAGCTTGTGGTTAAGCAAGAAACGCGCGAGGGCTTGGAAATGCAGGATGCTGCCACTAGGCAATGAATGACGGAGGCGTTCGGGATCACGCCTGGTAGAGCGTGTAGGGCAGGTGACGAGCATCGTGACGTCATCAGTGTGCATTCTCGGAGAGTATAGAAAATGGCTGGCGCTGGTTGAAATACAGAATATATAGTTCCGTAGCTATATATTCTGTGGTTGTAGTGTTGACCTAGAAACTAATTAATTACAGTAATCATATCCTAACTTTCTTTAAAAGGAACTTGCTTGTTTGTTCAGTAAATTTAGATTGCTCACAGAATCAATAGCCAAGAAATGAATATTTTAAAAATACAGGTTCTCCGATTTGCTGTCGATTTATTGTTTTTGGCTTCTAATTTTATTTTAAAAAGTATGTGATTGTTTTATTTATTTTGCCGGGTTTTAAATAATCTCAAGAAATCTAAATCAAATATAATCTGGAAGGAAATATTACGTTCCAGTATAAAGCCGTTAATTTGAATCAAATGTTTATTGCCCGGTTTTCTCTCACCTCTCCGAGCAGATACCCGTTTAATCTCGAATGAGGAAGAAAACCGTTGCAAAACCTAGTTTAAATAGCTAGGGTGCTCTTTTCCAACACATCAGACTTACATATTAATCTGTCGACTATTTTTCTCTCTCATAATTTTAATTCATAAAAAGAGACAGACCTTATTAGAAACACAATATGTAATACGCCAACTCACGGGAGGGTTTTGTTATCCGTTTTTTGGATCAAAAAAGAAGAAGAAAAGTTCTGTCACATTTGTGAAATGTGAACCCCCGAACGAATTGTTGGTAAGAACTTCATTTATTTTTATTTTGTATATCATAATTTACCGATTTAAGCCTTTGTTTTAATCCTATATATTATCCGTTATACAAGTTTTGAAGAATTTTAGGATGGTTACGCGACCTTATATCACATTATTCGAATTGGTTATTTTCTAATATGTTTAGCATACTTTTCAAAAAGATTTAGCAACCATAGTTTATAGAAGAGGTGCATATCCACAGCTCAAGCGAATGCAAACAGAACTGTATAATTAGTCATGCCGAAGGAGTCTTAATGTTTTGACTCGTGTTTTTATTTGTCCTTTGCCATTTAATACCATAAGTGTTATATTTAAGTGTATTCTCCTTATTTGCCTCTATTAGTATCTAAGGTGGCCTATGTCACCAATTCAATCCCCGAAATCAAGTATTACTGTAAATATCCCGATCGCAAGAGTGCATTTAGATCTTCATCTGACCCTAGTTGTGTCGATAGGCATTTCTATGCATTTCCCCTTACTGATGTTGAAAGACTAAGACACTGAAAGAGTGCAAAAACTATACGATTTGTGAAGATCATTTCGATGAATGTCAATTTAAGAGCTTAGTTTTAAAAAGGCTTAATTGTAATACTGTTCTCAAAGCTGTCACTGAGTGTTTTCCTCCAGATATTTTATGGTCACTTCTACATTCCGTAGAACCTGGTAGTTCATTTTTTTTTACCAGTAGTCCAAAACATTCCGTTTAGTACTCTAAACGTATCCATTCTACTTTTGACCCAAGTGCACCGTCCACTTCATACCTAGTTGAGAACAGACCCAATTCGACCAGTTCTTGTGCGCTTCCAAATTTTGACATTTCTGATCCCGATATTCCAGCATTTCTTAATTTAAGTAGGTACCTACTTGAGTAGACAGTTATATTTTATTTTTGACCATGGCATTCCCAGATTTTTAAGTAAATGTCTGTTAGTCATTTTGGTATTAATCATAAACATTTTTTTCTGGTGCACGAACCCCTAATCGAGCCCAAATACTATGTGACAATTTAACTCTGGCTGCAACATTTGACCTGCACCTGGCTACGACATGTTACACCTTGAAGGCAACATTTTACACCTGACCAAGATATTTTTTACCTGGATGGATACTTTCAAGTAGGTATCTTAATGGTTATGTTTGCTTTTGTGTCAATTTTTAAAAATTTATTTTCTTTAATAAAGAATGGTTTACTGGAAGAAGGAAAATATATTTAGTGCCGGTACTTTTAGAACTGATTAATTCATTTGATAGACGATTAAGATAATCGTGGTTTTGAGGTGCTAAAACCCTCAAATTTATATTGACGTTGGCACATTTACTAACCTGAAAATTTTAATCGTCTATCAAATGAGTTAATCAGTACCGACATTAAATGTCCTAATATTTTTTTATTTATCAATAGTTTCTATTATTCTCCTTCTACTAGAGGCTATAACTGTTTACATCTTTATCTACTTTCATTTAGTAATATGAATTTTACAGTTCTGTAAATCGTTTTATAAGGGCATCTATTACAGCACTAGTGCTGTAATAGATGCCATTACAGCACTAGTGCTGTAATAGATGCCCTTACAAAACGATTTTTAATAGCAGGTGCATTTTTATTTTTAAAAATGCCTTTTGCCAAATATTTTTATTCATAGATGAAAGTAGATAAAATTTTGTACAATATTCTTGTTGTAAATTCATATTACTACACTCGATGTTTTATTAAACTCGGCTGACGCCTCGTTTAACAACTTTAACATCTCGTGTTGTAATATGAATCTTTACAACACTTATATCGTAAATAACTATTACCACTTTTGGCTGAGCAACGGAGGAAGTAAGATTCTTATGTCAAAACTGACAGTAACTGAATTTACTTGAATTTGAACTAAGAAAGTGTGCAAAACGTAAACAGCTAATTATTATTTGATTTTAATAGTCACTAGCGTAACTAGAAGACCTGGGTTTGAGATAATGCAAACATTTTTTGGGAGCAACCCCAAATGTCAAGAATTCACTAATTTGCCTCAAGCAAGCCCGAGTTCATGAAACACTGGAACCATTTTAGTTACGTCACTGTTATTAGTTTTTCGGTCTATTTTATAGAGAACATTTTTTACTTGTAGCTATACAGTATTTATATTGTTTCGATACCAATTTTTGTCAGAATATCTTCGCACTATTTTTTGTGGTTAAGCTTAAGTAAATTTTAAACGTTTTCCATAAGTTCGTTTGTTATTTACATCGGCATTCATAAATAACAACAATATTTGGGTCTTAATGACATTTATTATTTTTTTGGAATAATTTTATATAAAATACATGATACCTTCATTATATTCTGAAATTTACTGAATACATGGTATTTTACAGTGAATTAACTGAAAAAGCGATGAAACCTTTACAAAAATCTCAAAACTTGTTTAAATAGTATACCAGTTATTTAAAAACGAGTTATTTGAACTATCGGCCATAAATTTCCTACCCTAGCGCTCGAATGGATTGGCGGCAAACTTGAATCTTTGTTTCGCTAGTTTTGTACGTTGTTTGTATTTCTAGCCTCATATCTGTTTTGGTGCCTTTTAACTTATAACTGACGTATTACGCCCTTTGCCTTTCAGTTAAACGGCTGATTATAGAAACCTTGTGTTAAACCTGTATATTATTACATATAATAATTTAACGTGTTTTGCTTTACAATAAAATAACACACACAAGAAATTTAAAAAAAAAATAAACATTAGGTACCTTACCATTAATATTTCCGTACCCACTGCTGCTATATTAATTGAATATAAACTAAAATGTGTTAGCATAACGTATCTTGTCCGTCGGTTTAGGTTGCTGACAAATCTAAAAATAAATAGTAAGAAGTTATTGATATGATGATACTGACCAAAAAGTTGCAAAAAAGGGTTGCGAGTAGTTCGTAGGGTAGGCGCTAGGCCATTTCTGTGAATGAAACCCGAAATAACCTTTACGAAAATCACAATACTGAAGCATGTGGGAAATAGGTCAATAAATAACATTACTATAATTATATTATATTGGAGGTTAGCTCAGGTTTAACTGAATCGGGCCGGTTTTAAACTATACCTTAGCAAGGGCTCCCTAAGCTTAATTGGGTTAATTTTTCATTTTATCGTCACTTTAAAAAACAAATGGCTTAGACAAGTCAGTTTTGTTTTCAAGGGAGAAACTTTTTGCTAAATGCTTTTATACCTGGAATTTCAACCTACAAAGGGGATGAGCTACACCTCTAAACGTTTAAATGGGACCAGGAGTCAAGTGATACCTCAATTAAACGTACCTAAATTCCCTTTTTAATGCTTCCAAGTTTTTAAATTTGATTAATATCCTAAAAGAGTGCCATAAAATAAATTGAAATAAAAATATCACGAGTTTTTTTTTAAATTTTGAATACGTGCATTCTTTAACATGTATTAATGCATGCCTTTTTTTTTGCAAATTACCTATTGAACCACTGCAGCGCGAAAAAGATTTAAATTGAGATATTGCTTGATTCCTGATCCCATGTAGACTTTTTGGGGTGTAAAAAACCCCGGCTAAGGGATTCAAGTTACAAGTCCAATATTATTAGCACAAGTGTATTGTATATTTCTCCAAGGTGAAGTATATTCATAATAGAATATAGATTACAGAAAAAAAATATTATTAGTTCATTACCATTTTCAAGAATGTTACTAAAATATAGGACTAATCTGAGCAAATTATATTATAAATTATTAATACCAATAAGTTAATTAAATTGAGAATGTAGCATAAGGCGACATCTCTCAGCAAACGAAGGCCAAATGCGTCTGAAGACGACTCTGACGAAAGGGGAAAGACAAACCTTTGGAATTGCATGTTCTCTAAATTCCTAAACTGTTTGTTAACAATAAATATATGATGATTTGGTGTGAACAAATTAATAACAAAACTATGCGAACATTAATTAAAGTGCACCAGGCAGAAGAATAAAAATAGAAAATATATTTTATCAAAAATCTTACTTCCTCAAACTAAAGTCACTAAAGCGTCACGACATCTAAGTCAAAACTTTCACAATAAACACAGATAAAAAGACGGAAACCTATTTAAAACGATTTGCAAGTTGGCTGCTTCCCGATAGTGAGCGTTCACAATTCTAACTTTGCAACCTTAATACTTGCTAGAAAGTCTTATTTTTGCTCTTTTAGAGAATTTTGCAACATTAAACTTATTAGTGATATCAAAATTATATCCGGTTCTCTGAGATGTAAACCGAAAACTGATCATTAGGCGATTTTTATGAGTTTAAATTCTCCTTCACTCTTACGTTAACACTACGACCATCTTGATTGACATGAGCTGCAAGACCTTCTTGTGTAACGTTTTATTTATGGGCCTTCACTCTAGAAAATAAACTTCTGACAATTTGTATATAATACTCATATTAGCATTGCAAGACTTAAAAGCATTCTCCACACACAAAAATACATATGGGGAATGTTTTAAAATACGTCAATAGTAATATAAGGATTGAATGCAAGTCATTACACAAGGTCAGAAGTTTATTTGCCCATTAGGCAAGAGTGGGGTATAAATATTTCCTTTAAAGCTCATGTCATTTCTGTGGTCGGCGCTTAGAAGGTCATTAGTCAATTTTTTTGCAAATTGACATTTTTAGCTATATGAACCAAGGGAATCGAAAATCTTTAACCTGGTATATCAATTTATCATGTATTTTTCCTCCACATATTTAAAAAAAAATAGCCTCTAAGTTCTAGAAATCAAAATTTGTTAAACAAGATATTATGGCTTTGGTTGATTAAAAGGAAATTACTTGATGTTTTTCTTGTAAATATTGCGTTTAGCATTATCTTCGTAACTTCGGTGAATAATTCAACAAATAAGTCATAAAGCTCAACCCAAGGCAAGTGCAGCAAGAACATAAAATATTTATCCTTGATTTACCCGAATTGTCAAAAATCGACTTATGACTTTTTAAGCGTCGACCTCAGATTATTAAAATATCAACAGCCTCATGAGCATCGGGTATCCAAACTCCGCTTGTTCGACTTCGACATTTTAGCGCCATCTCTTAAGAAGTAATTTAATTTTGCCATTGCGTAAAACTCATACCTCTACTATCTTCCTGTAATTTAATATTAAACGAACCGAAAGCAACGTGACTCCCTCGTGTTTTTCTGCATGCGGGATATCTTGTATACATCTCCTAGCATTTAAGTAACAACTGTATTCTTTTTTAGTGTATTCTTTTCGATTGTAAAATTGATTTAGAAAGCAAAAATTCAAAGGTTCAAGTTAAATTATTAACTTAAATATCATTTTAAGAAAGACAAAGTTTTTGGGAAGTCAACATAAAAATAAATAATATTCCTACCTTAGGTATAGGTCATTTGTTGCATACTACTGGACGATAGGAAACGGCAAGCTAATACTAATAAATGAAGGCCGGAAGCAGGAAAGCAATAAAGGAAAAAAAAATAATGATCGTTGGGCATTAGATGGTAGATGTTGGCGCACCCGACATCGCCCGGTGAGATGCAATTGCATCGGCTTAGGTGGCGCGAAGTTGCTATTTGAGCTAACGTTTCGTCGATGTACAGATGTCTTCAGCTATCTAGCGTCGTAAATATATAAAATATGCTATAACGATGGTTCCAAGATGAAAATGCTCCAAAGTTAAATTTGCCCCCGATCGGATCTCCGAGTGGGGGCTGGTCCTGGCGCCTCATCCAGCGAAGTTATCCAAACATCCACCATTTCCAATAGCCAGAATCGTCCTTCGAACAACATTCAAAATGGAAATAGTGTGGCAACTGAAGTTGTTAAAAGACCCAAAATTAGCAGCTTCCAAATTGACTTCTGTAAATGTAATTTGGTTTAAAATATCAACGCAGAGAATTACTAAATTTATATGCCGCCTTTACCGGCCGCCAAGCGATACCCATTATAGAGACTTGTTCTCCTTACTTGCTAATGCTATCGATTTCTTGCAAACTCACCATCCCAATTCCGAAATTGTCATTCTTGGCGACTTTAACGTTCATAATGTCAACTGGCTCAAATACTCAAATGCAACCGACGAGGAGCAAGGTCCATTGCCATCAGCTCTGGCCCCACCCAACTCGTGAGTAAACCAACTCGGATTTCAGACCCAGATGGTGATATTGCTAATTTGTTGGATTTTTTCTTAACTTCAAACCCCGACTTGTACACTGTCACCGTGAAGCCTCCGTTAGGAACGTCTGACTTTACAAACTACCAATTAGCGTTATACATCAGATAAGTGAGATGATATAAAGAACCATTTTCGAACCTTTCCTGGGCCAGACGTTTGTTTTACCTAGGACGATCCATTCATCTGTGCTGGAGAAGTATCACAGGTAATTATTACTGGTATGAAAGCCTTTACCCTTTCTCCAAAAAGTTTTTGAGTTATTTCTACAGACAAAGGCGTCACAACCCCACGGCCAAATATCCCACCATCTTTGTTAACGCTCGAAACCAATGCAAGCAATCGGCAAACCAAAGCAAAGAAGCACACAACCAGGGGATCAAAGACAATCGTCTTAAATGTCCTAACGGCTCAAGATCCTTTTGGTCGGTAGCTAAGGCTATCAGTTAGAAATTTACCAAGTCAACCATTTCACCTCTAACACGTTCTGATGGCACCAAAATGACCAAAACACAGGAAAAAGGAAATTTACTGGCAGAACTATTCTCTTTAAATTCAATTGTTAATTTTCAGGGAAAAACTCCACTGAATATTTCCCCTGTAGAATCGAGAAAGCCCGATATGACTTTCCGGCAGCGCCATATTAAACAAATCTTGAGTAGTGCAGACACCAAAAAGGCTTCTGGTCCTGACGAAGTCATCGTAATTAACACATGCGCTAATGAATTGACACCGGTATTAGTAGTGATAGTTGGCCGGTTCACCATCATAGGGTGCTCCAATGTTAATTTTCGGAGCAATTTCTATGAGTCATATCTCCGGAACCAATGAGCCTAGGATATTGCGCATGCGTAGTTGGGGTCTATGACATGGGTTCTTGCGCATGACTCGAAAATGACACCTGTCACCTGTCAATTAAGAACTGTCACCTGTCAGATGTCACCTGTCAAATGTCGAAATCGACAGCTGATGTATGTCACGTGTTTAGGGTGACGTCATGAGTCGTCTAAAAAAAGAACGGGGTTGATCGGGTCAATAGGGCCAAAGTTAGTATAGCTAATGCCCTAACGGCAGGGGGTGGAGGATTGCAAATACATGTCGCGTGTTTAGGGTGACGTCATGAGTCGTTCGCAAAAAAAACGGGGTTAATCGGGCCTATAGGGCCAAAGTTAGTATAGCTAATGCCCTAACGGCAGGGGGTGAAAGATTGCGAATACATGCTACTTATTTAGGATGACGTCATAAGTCGTTTACAAAAAGAACGCGGTTGATCGGGCCAATAGGGCCAAAGTTAGTATAGCTAATGCCCTAACGGCAGGGGGTGAAAGATTGAAAATACATGTCGCGTGCTTAGGGTGACGTAATAAGTTGTTTACAAAAGGAACGGGGTTGATCGGGTCAATAATAAATCATAAAAGTATTTTGAAGATCCCCCAGTATTTCAAATTTTATTATATCCTTCAAGCTTTTAATTAATTGCTCTATGCTCTGATAATAAATCATTTTCGATTGTCAGGTCAAAGGATATGTTATTATTTTTAAAATAATGTGAAATTTGATAAACAAAGGTTAAAAGAGAGGTCAAAAGATATGTTATTATCTATCAAATATTATAAACATATTTGTGAATTGTACAGCCGTTGGAATAAATTGAAGCCAAACCACAATACACAATATCGCGAGCTAAATCAGTTCAGCCGATCGTCACCTAGCACCTAGAACTAATTAAATCAGTTAGCTAGTGTTTCTGTGTTGCGATAGTTTTTAACGCCTATTTGGTAAGTACTAAAAAGTTTTACTCCATTGTTAGGTTAGTTTAAACATAGCTATTTGTAGACTCTATCCTGGATTATGCGTGATATTTAAATACAGTGTATCTACCTAAGTTTGCACCATATGGGAAACTTTTTTCAGTTAAATTTATTAGCAATTAGCAAGCTTATTATATAACAAGCAGATAATTTTAATTATTCCACGGAAAATTTTGCGAAACAAAATAACCTTGACGCGTGCGTTATTTATCACCTCGCAATTAAAATATTCTAGTCGGAAAAATACATGACTAAAATATGCATATTATTTACGTAAATGCATATCCTGTTCACGTCACGGCATATATAAATACGAGAATCGAACGATGCTTAAGCAGTAGTTAACGAACAACAGAAGTAAAAATTTAGTATTGTGTGTGTGATGGTGTGTGTGTGTGTGTGTGTGTGTGTGTGTGTGTGGGTGTGTGTGTGTGTGTGTGTGGGTGTGTGTGTGTGTGGAATAATTTAAATTTCTGGTGAGTACGAAAGTGTTTAGAAATTGTAACGTCGCGTTTAATCGGTGAATAAACGCGATATTTAGATATAATACTAGGCTACATGGTTTTAGAAATTCGAAACAATTCATGGAAATTTCCTTTATTTTAAGAAAAAAATGTTTACATGCGAATACTGTCCCCGCTCATTTACCCGGAAGGCTAATTTGAAGCGCCATGGGGATTGTCGTGCAGCAACCAAAAAATGCGACACATGCGGAGATAGTTTTATGTCTGAGGGGGCACTTCAACGACATCAGCGCGAGGAGCACCGAGCCCCCAAAAGACAAGCAGATACTCCGCATCCAACCATGGCGAAGCGAGCTAGACTTGACTTCCAAGACGGTAAGTTTATTATTTTGGTAAATATTAGAATAAATAAACAGTGTTAAATATTTTTAGCGGCTACGCAGCATTGCAAACCCTGTAAACGGGAGATTCCCGTCAGTGGCTGTGGTGGGCAAGTTAGAACCCTTCAGCACCGGGAAAAGTGTTGCGTAGTGCAGGAGGAGGGTGTACAGTTGATAAAGACCTCGTTCAAAGGCCGTTTAGCTACCTATCGTCTGGATGGTACTGCGGATTCCACCAACGTAAAGAGATTTTTAGAAAATTTGAAAAATAAAACAGTAGCGTTGGTGGAAAGTAATGTCAACCTTCACTCGAACATTAAGGTTGGCATGGAACTATTCGGCCGCTTCCTCCTGCAGTCTAAAGAAGCAATGGAAGTCAAGTCGTTCAATTCAAAGTTTCGGATTGTGAGCGGGAGCACGGATTGGAGGAGCTGTTTGCACAGTTTGCTGCAATTTTGGATAAGAAGGCCAGCGAGTTTGCAGAGAAAGAAAGTGGTATGTATTTATTTTTAATTCTGAAACTTGAACGTGGTCTAGTCTAGGCTAAATGTTAATTATGTCTCCTTGTTACAGGTTGGGCCTTGCGACAGCTCCTTCACCTAGAATTAAGTATCAATAGGTACAACCCCCTAAAGGCGTCTTCCTATATACCGCTGCCAAAGACGATCGATGCAAAGAAAGCGGTACTCAACATTCAGAACAACGATGAAAAATGTTTTACATGGTCAGTCTTGGCTGCTCTACATCCAATACATTGGACTCAAAATGCAAATAGAGTCGCGAACTACTTGCCTTTTGAGAGCGAGTTGGATTTTACAGGTATAAGCGCTTCTCCTATGAAACTTGTCGATATTACAAGGTTTGAAGAACTCAACGATATTTCGGTCAATGTCTACGGACTCGATAAAGTTTACGAGAACGGAAAAAATATCGTTGAAGTCGTTGGACCTTTGCACTTTACCAAATCTCGCAGAAACAGACATGCTAATTTGTTATTAATTAGTGACGATTATGGGAATAATCATTACTGCTTAATAAGAAACTTGTCTAGACTGGTGTCAAGTCAATTAAGTAAACATGAACATATCAAATACTTATCTGATGGTTGTTTGCTTTATTTTAAAACTAATGATAAATTAATAGCCCATCAGGCTCACGATTGTAAACACGTTTCGGTTAAACCACCATCTACTGATTTGCGCAAGGATAAATACGGCAAAGACGTTCCCGAGGAGAACGAGTTTAAATTTGAAAATTTCGATAAAAAATTAAAAGTACCGTTTGTAGTGTATGCGGATTTTGAAACTGTTGTTGAGCCTATTGAAATAGAGGAAAATGAGCTCCCCCCTAACCAATCTTACACCATCAAAACCCATAAGCATACGCCTTACTTTTTGCCTATTACATTAAATGTTCTTTCGACGATTCGCACTCTCAATTCAGGACTTATAGGGGTGATAATGCTAGTGATATGTTTGTAGAGACGTTAAAAAAGGACTGTAAACGACTTTACAACGACTTTATAAAAATCAAAAAGCCGATGGCTCCTCTAACGCCTGAAGAAGAGAACGAATTTAAAATGGCTACTAGTTGCCACATTTGCGAAAAACCATTTAATGTAGGTGATGAAAGAGTAAGAGATCACGATCATCTCACATCAAAATTCAGAGGGGCAGCTCACTCTATTTGAAATGTCAACTTTAAAGTTCCAAAATTTATACCCATCTTTTTCCACAACCTATCCGGTTTCGATAGCCATCTGATGATTAAACAGTTGGCTACCGAACAGGAAAAGCTGGATGTTATCGCCCAAAATAAAGAACGTTACGTCTCGTTCACCAAACATATTTTGGTGGATACATTCAAAGTGGAAAAAGACAAGGAACAAAATGTATTTTTAAAATAACGCTTTCTCGATAGTTTCCGCTTTATGGCGAGTAGTTTGGATAAACTTAGTCAAAATTTAAAACCAGAACAATGTCGCGAAGTCAGAAAATATTTTCCAAATGAAGACGAGTTTAAACTTATTCGACAGAAGGGTGTTTTTCCATATTCGTATGTTGATTCTTTTTTAAAATTAAATACGACAGAGCTACCATCACATGAAGAATTTTATAATAGTTTAAAAAAAGAAGATATTTCTGTGGAGGAATACAAGCGTGCCTGGGCAGTATGGAACCTGTTTAAATGTGAGAATTTAGGTCAATATTCAGACATTTATTTAAAATCCGACGTGTTACTGCTAGCAGATGTTTTTGAAAATTTCAGAAATGTTTGTATGAATGTCTATAAGCTCGATCCTGCGCAGTATTTCACAAGTCCCGGTCTTTCAGGGATGCGGCTGCGCTCTCTGGAAAAACCCAGATTACCCTGCTTACAGACATTGATATGATACATCTTCTGAAACGCGGTATTCGCGGTGGAGTCAGTAAGTGTAGCGTTAGGAAAGCTATCGCGAACAACAAATTTATCCCGCATTATTACGCTTCTAAACCTACCTCTTACATCATGTACTTGGACGCTACCAATTTATATGGGGCGGCCATGTCTCAATATCTACCAACTGGTAATTTTAAATGGTTGGAGGAGGCTGAAATTGAAAATCCAGATTACATGAACATTGCAAACGATTCAAATACCGGCTACATTTTGGAAGTGGATTTAGAATATCCTGAAAATTTACATTATTTACACAACGAGCTACCCTTTTGCCCAGAATCCATCGAGCCACCAAGGACAAATTCAAAAATTTCCAAATTAATTCCAAATTTTAATAAAAAAAAAAATACGTTATTCATTATCAAAATTTGCGACAATCACTAAATCACGGCCTCAAATTAACCAAAATTCACCGCGTCCTTTCTTTTGATCAATCGCCCGGGCTAAAAAAATATATAGACATGAACACGGCATTGCGAAACAAAGCTCAAAATAAGTTTGAAAAAGACTTTTTTAAACTTATGAATAATGCCGTGTTTGGCAAAACGATGGAGAACGTGGAGAAAAGGCTAGATGTTAGACTTGTTACCCACTGGGAAAATATTGGTAAGAGACTGGAAGCAGAAGCGTTAACTATGAAACCGCATTTCAAAAATCGAACAATATTTTCCGAGAATCTGGTTGCTGTACAGATGCAGAAACAGAAAGTCGTATATAATAAACCTATTTACGCAGGGTTTGCCATTTTGGAAATCTCCAAGACAATTATGTATGACTTTTTGTACGATTATATTAAACCTAAATACGGAGATAAGGCTGTCTTGCTCTACACCGATACTGACTCGTTAATCTTGCAAATTACAACCGACAATTTTTACGATGATATAAAGGAAAATTTAGACAGATTTGATACGTCCAACTACCCAAAGGATAACCCACACAATGTTCCTGTAAACACATCCATCTTGGGCCGTATGAAGGATGAGTATGCAGGAAAAAAAATTGTTTGGGAATTCTATGGAACCGGTGCGAAGGCATATTGTGTAAATGTAGACGGCGAGTTGACCAAAAAGGCCAAAGGGGTACCCGACTACGTCACCAAAAAAGAGCTTACGCTTACAGACTATAAACAGGCGGTTGACGTAGAGGGTACTAAAATATATCGCGAAATGTCGACTTTCCGTTCTCAATTACACAATATGTATGTCGAACTTAAAAATAAGGTGGCGTTGTCACACGCGGACGACAAACGCTTCCTTATACCGGATTCCGAGTACACGCTTGCTTGGGGCCATCGAGATTTGGTATTGGACGATGAGGATTCACAGGAGAGAAAATACTGATTATGTGTGCAGCTTTTTATGCCTCGACATTCTTTGGTAGCTAGGGGGTTGTTAGGTTAGGATATTTATTTTAGATTAAGATATTTATTTTAGACTAAGGTACTTATTTTAGGTTAGGTGCTTGGGTTTTTTGTTGGGTAAAGTTGTTTTATACCAAATAAAAGACTAGTTATACTTTAATATATATATTGATTTTAGCTGTTCTTGTTGCGTTTTTAATAAACATGCTTTGTTTTTAAATCATAGTTTCATTTCTTACAAAAAGACTCAAGTATAATAATCTTTAAAAGCAAACACAATTTATCTTATATAAATTCTCAATGTGTTTAGAGAATAAATCTATAAGACTTTCGTCCCCGCAAAACAAGTATTGTTCATTTTCTTCAAATGTTAAACATCGGCTGCCGAGGTATTTATGGAAACGCAAATTGTAGTTGTCAATTATAATAGTAGTTTCAGGCCAGTATCCATGAACACCGCTGTAGGTAGTTATAAACTCCTCAAAATCATAATTGGAAAAATATAGCTCTCCTTCAGAAATCTCAACGATAACTCGCTCGTCTGCAGTAGAAAATGTTACTGTAACTTCATCTCCAACATCATATCTGATTTGAACACTCATCTTGAATATTAAGTCTTGACAGTAACTTAACCAAAGATTTTCGGTCTTCGTAAAGCTTTATACGTTTCTTCAGCGCACGAATATTACTTAAATGATCTTGGATCTTCTCTTCAACTACCTTCGTCATAGGTTCGAGAACAACTGAGAGTTTCGAAACAGAGCCTAATTCTAAATAGATCCGTTGTGAGCGGATTCTGTTAAACAGACTCTGTTGAACAGACCCTGTTGAACAGACCCTGATTAACTGAACAGACCCTATTGAACGGACCCTGATCAACTAAACAGACCCTGATCAACTGAACGGACCCTGTTGAACGGACCCTGATCAACTGAACAGACCCTATTGAACGGACCCTGATCAACTGATCAGACCCTGTTGAACGGACCCTGATCAACTGAACAGACCCTAATCAACTGAACGGACCCTGATCAACTGAACAGACCCTGTTGAATAAGTCCATCGAACGGGCCCTGTTAAATGAATCTGTTGTAAACAAAACCGTTTGAGCTACGTGGGGAATAAATAAAAGTTGGCTTGTTGAAAAATTTTAATCTTTATTAAGGTAAAAGACTATAAATATATCGATACAACACTTTGGCATTTCTAACACTCAAACATTAATATCTAAAATATGATATTTACAACCATTAACATCTCCCTTCTCCAATTTTGGTACAACAATGGTGTCTTCTAAGTTTATAATATATGGTGCCCTACAGTTTAATTCTAAAAATGTTTTAACTAAAAATTCCTCTTTGACACGTCCTTTAACGTAAATGATGCCTGCGTCTATCAGATTGTTGGAGATGATATTATGTAGCTCCTTGTAATCGGTATCACTATTATTATAAAGGATGCCATGGTGATGTCCAAATAGATATTTGACTTGTTTCTTGCAAGCCCTACTTAAGGTGTGGAATGGTTTAACTGGTTTAAAAAAGTAACTTTTCATACTATTCCCATCGTAAATAGCCAATTCTTTAGCGCAAAATTCAGGTATGTTAAATCCTTGAATATCGACTACAACGAACTTCATTGTCTGAAGACTCAAATCAAACTGATTACATAAGGTCTCTTACTTGACCAGTTAAAGCTTGATACTCGAGAATACGATCGTGAACAATGATACAGAAGGCACGCGCATCATTCGAAAAGTTTTCAGAACTTTGAAATTCTAACTTGACATCACCTGTTGCACTCTTGATGCTCTCGTTTTGTTTAGAACAATCAATTACAAAAAGAGTCCTTTTGGCAAACGCCGCAAAATCCATTAGTGGTTCACTAGTCGGCTTGCCTAGATATGATTTTTGAAATTCCGTGTACATCCTGTAAGCTTCCGTAAACTGTCTATTGTTAAAGTTTAAGTTTAACGATTCATATGGATGCACTTCAGAATTTAGAAACAATTTAACATCGGTGATATTCAAATTATCTAAATATGTTCAGTCGGACTTGAAATTATCCTTACGATTGTCCATAAAAAATACAATGACATATCGAGCACGTTCAGACATTGTTTTAACGGTCCAAATATCTTTCTTAGTTGTTTTTAATGCAGGTAATTCGTGTATTTCCCAATTTCGAAAAGGGATAAAAATCGGCTTATTTTTAGCAATGTCATCTAAAAGTCTCAATTTTATTGCATCGCTCGGATATATGTGTCTAACTTTCAACGCGGTAGACTTTAAAGTTATGGCAGCCTTTTTATCGCCATTAGCAGTAACATTTTTATAGCAGTTATCAACATGTCGAGCACGTACAAGCTTAATTTTTTGTTTTCCCATAATTACATTCTTATAATCAGCAAAAACACCTAGCAAGAAAGAGAGAGGAATACGTATATTAAACTCGTTTGTAGTGCCCTCTAACGTTTTTAGTACACCACTGGGTCAATTCCATCCTGCAATCTCTAAAGCACGACTTTCTTGGTCATTTAAACATAACAAACTTTTAATCATACTAACGATACCAGGATCTCTAATTTTTTCAATCTCCTTGCCATTGACTTCATAAGATATGGACTCGAAATGGAATGCACCAGCATTATTTGTTAAAGAACAATTGCCGGTTTTTCCAGCAGTTGTTTCTTCCTTAAATTCACCCTCAATGTAGAGTTGGGCTTCGCTCATATCCAAAAATACATCTTGTTGATTGATGACAATCTCAATTACGTCATTGTTGTTGAAAGAAGTGGTAAACGGATGGTATGTATGCCAGTCTTCTCGAATGATTGACTCATCACTATGTATTTGATTAAAAACCTGAAGTTTTTCTGACATGATAGCCGTAGATAGTTTGGCGAGAATACAAATAAGTTATAGCTGAAAACGCGAGTGATCTCTCTGGCTTTCGATGCTCGAATGACTCTGCTAATGAAGCACCATTGTTTAAATATTTTTTAAATACAAGAACCATTTCGCCTAAGTTCTAGTCTAATTACAACTTCTTCACCTCTAAAATTAACCGGCCTCGAATCTTGATCCAATAGGGTGAGGGAAATATTGTAAATGCTCGTTTCTCTTACCGGTAGAAAAATTAAATTTCTCGGCTCGATATTTATACTGAAGCCAGGATCGACTGTTGGAGAGAATTCGTATAAAGTATGTGAAGGATTATTTGTATAATACGAACCGGAAATAATATTGCACTCTATGCGTATAGTAACAACTTGTATTATTTCTACAGGTAAATCTGATTCATGCACAACACCTGCTGTTAGTTTACGTTGAGAAAAACCTAATAATCTTGCTATACTATCTTCTGGCTGGAAATTTAGGTCGTATTGGCTTCTCAACTCGCACCTTAGCGTATTATTATTAGGTTTCAACGAAAAGACGTGATTGCGTTCGTCTAAAGTAGCGTGTGAATCAAGAATGCGATTCTGAACAAACGTTTCGATATCCTGAAATATATGAATGCCGTTTATAATAAAAAATGTTTAGGAAACCTGGACTCGTTTAAAAAGGGCAGCAAGAAACTTTTCGATAATGGCAAGATTAAGATTCCCAAAAGCGAACGAAAATTTTTAATCGATCAAAGAACCCATCAAAAAATCTTTTCCTGAAATCTGAATACAAGAGCAACAAAGTGTATTCAACGACGATTAGAACGAGAAAACATGAAAACAAAAATATGAAGATTGTAGAAGAAAATAATTACCACTCTTTAAAAGAAATTATTAGTTTTACGGATAATGACATTCCTACAGACGAACATTCGGGCAGTCCTAGTTGTATCCAAAATTTTTCTGAGGAAATTCAAACCAGGTATGCCCAAATTTCTGGAATAGTTTCTTCAAACTTGCGCGGAATAAAGCTGACGCTTGTGATGGAATAGGCGTATCTGACGGGTCCGCGTCCCTTATAGCAAATGCTGTTTTACAATTCGTACGACCCCGTAGGTATCTTCAATATCTTTTCCACGTTATTTTCAGTATAGTAAATCTTCTTTTTTCCTGATTCAATGTTTGGGATTGTATTCCAAGTATTCAGCGATATAAGTGCAAGAGAGTATTCGTAGTTTGGGTCAAGTTCTATTGGAGGAACAAAGTGTGCTTCAAGCTGGTGAGAACGACCTTTTAGCGTAAACGTCTGAGACATGACTGTTGTAAGGAACTTTGAATGATATGTTTTATAGAGATTTATTGTAGAGAAAAGCCAATGCTAAATGTCCACAATTGGATGATCCAAAGTCCTGATACTGATCGTAATTAAAGCAAATTTTACAATTTTTCATATATTTTATAAATTCCTTGGGTGGTTTCAAATTGCCAAAACTATCAAAATAAACAACTTTATCACCGCGTTTCTTAAAGCTACCCAATGTGTTCCGAATCCGACGTTTCGATCTAAATTGACAACACCACACTCAGTATGATTAGGTGATTTTGGAAGAGTATCTCGCATAAAGACCCCCTAAAGTTGGGTATCTTTAATTAAGATGTATAGTTTTTGATGTCTTCATCGGTTAATGGACGTTTGGGCAGCTTCAGTGGTAGTTTTTTGGCATTTTTCTTAGATATAACCCATACCCCGATTTATACTTCTTTAAATATAGACCGCTACCCTTTTTCCCTAAAGCAATGGCTGCCATCGTTTCATTGTGGCGTTTAGATTCTTGTAACTTGTCTCTCCCACTTTGAACATCATTGACGGTTTTTGCGATACCGGCTACGCCGCCGCTGAGAGCACCCAAAGCACTAAGCCCGGCAAATATTGGTATCAAAGGAAGGATCCCTCTAGTCTTAGGGAGTGGTGTAACCCTCGGTATATTAATTTTTCTACGTCCACCGGCCTCCTTTATCGACATGCGTGCTGCTTTTAGTAAGTTACTCAAGGTCTTTTTCTTAGTTATATCACCAGCACCGTGTTTACTAAGCTTATTCACAATCGAAGTCAAGCTTTTGCACCCCGCCCCCAACTTACGTTTAACTTTCATAGCGTTAGTAACTAGCCAAGCTGATGTTTTTTCGCCAAAACTGGAGTCGTTGGCTTTCACGCGCTCCCACGCTCTATTTTCAAGTATTTTATTTGCCTGATGTCTTTGTTTCAAGTCTTGAGACTGAGAGTATGCAATATCGTGATCTCGACAAAAACTGTCCAATTTATTTTTTGGGGGATCACCTCGAGCTAAACGTTCTTTTAATCGAGTGCCGAGACCACAATATGAATAACCGGGTAAATGAAGTTCAAACGGGAGTCGATTTATGGTACTATTTAAGACACCTGCACTCTGCAACGTTGTCATTACAAATAAAGTTCTTGAAGAGAAAAGAGTGTATTTATAGTAATGCGGAAGCAGAAGCAAAAACATTGTCTAAAGATTCAAAATTTCGACATGCCCAAACAGAAACAAACAAACAAACAAACACGGGCAGCTTTTTCCAAACACCATTAGGGCGCTAATATGCGGACCGAGTAATTGTGGAAAAACCAATGTAATGATGAGTCTATTAACTGATGCCAATGGTTTAAAATTTCAAAATGTGTACGTTTAATAGAAATCTTTACAACAGGAAAAATATGATTTCCTCCGAGAAACATTGAAACATTGTCGTTTAGGGTATTTCACATATGGTGAGAATGATGATGTAATAGACCCGTCAACTACTCAACCCGACTCTGTATTCATCTTTGACGATGTGGCTTGCGAGAAACAGGATAAAATTAGAAATTATTTCTGTATGGGTCGTCATAATGATATCGACTCATTCTATCTCTCGCAAACATATTCAAAAGTACCCAAACAGTTGATTCGCGATAATGCCAACGTGTTAGTTTTGTTTAAACAAGACGAGCTAAACTTGAAACATATTTATAGCGATCATGTAAACACGGACATGTCTTTCGATTCGTTTAAACGCATTTGCTCTGAATGTTGAAATGATAAATATGGGCTTTTAGTCATGGTAAAAGACAACATTAATAAAGGCAGATATCGTAGTAAATTCGATACCTATATAATACTATAACGTTATCATAGCAGTTAGTATCACCGTCATCATTGTAAAGTATAGACCATTTAGTCGCAATGTCTCGACAATTTAACAGCTATGGTAAGAATGTTAAACGTCGAATAATTGATGCTTCTAATACAATAAGAAGGAAATACTTGGCTTTAAAGCTGGAAAGAAATGAAGAAGATGCTGCGCTTAACAAGTTCTTAACACCAGTTACTACTCCGCTAAATATGCTTGTACCGCTTATGGAAAAGAGAGCCAAGAAGCCAAAGATTAAAACTGAACCGACAGAGACGATTGTAAAAACAAAACCAGAAGAAGTTCAATTTTTAACCAGAGAAGCGGAAGTTAGGTATGGAGATTTGGTTGATAATGAGAAAATCGAGGATAATGTGTTTGAAGAGAATACCCCACAAGATTTAAAGGAGGTATTTGAAACTACTATGAGAACGAATCCGGCAATTTTCAAGGAATTTACCAGTCAATATCCTCCAATTTCTCACGAATATTTAAAAATGTATTGGACAAGTTCCCCTGATTTGGATGACTCACAAGGTCTAACATACAATTTTGAAAATGGTAAATGGACAATGGGTTCTCTGTCGGTGGACTTTTTGCAAAATGGAGACACTAAAGTAGGCGATGTCGCTTATCCAGGAAGTCAGGGTCTATATGAGTTATTGTTTTTAAAGAATCCCATCAATCGTAAGAAAGATGATGAGGTGCATTATAAAGACATATTAGTGCGCACTAATGCATATAGGCGGTTAAGTAATGGTCAACTAAAAGGTAGCAAATCGGAAAAATATAAAAATATTATTAGACCGCTACTAACATCTTCAACACGAGGATCAACGTCTTCATTGCAATCATCAGCATCTTCTCATGCTAGAAATCTTAGAAGTTCTTCGAACAAAACACCGCCTATTAGTAGAATGCCCGTGACAAGATCTAAACTGAAATCTGGAAATGCATTAATGGAGTACAACGAAAGACCAAAGGAATTTGTATATTACGGCGATGTAAATGAGTTGGTTGAGCGAATGAAGAAGCTTGAAGCCTCCGAACATGTTGGTAATAATAATAATTGGAACGAGATTCAGAATATTTTGCAGGAATTGCAGAGACTCGGAATTATTGAATTCTATAAATAAACATGTAATTCCTTAAAAGCATCATTAAATTATTAATCATGAATAAGTTTGGACGTTCTTTACCTTTCCCCCTACAGGGTTCCGAGAGTTTTACCAGCACCTACCATACTTTCCTTCACTAGGGATGGTGATTACAATTTTAGGGAACGTAAGCTTTGTAACGTTAGTCCCCCAACAGATGATACAGATGCTGTTAATAAAAAATTTTTAGATGATACAATTTCTATTCTTTACATGAAAATTATTGCTTCTTCAAACGAATGTGTCAAGCTGGTTAACGATACTACCAATAACATCAAAGGTCACATGAAGGTTGTATCTGGGGAATTACACGATTTAAATGATCGTTTGCTAAAGTCCTCTACCAGTATTTCAAGAATAACAAGAGATATTTTAACAATTAATGATCGTTTTAATGCAATTGATGTTAAATTGAAATTAGTTGATGATTACCAGCAAGAAGCCATGAAAATAGTGCAGCCAGAGTTCGATAAACTCAAGGATCTTTTACATAGTTACATGCATGTAAAAATCGAAAATTCTTTTGCACCTTTAGCTGCAGACTTGAAGAAACTTGATGAAAAAGTAACTAAATTAGCTAACATGTTTCAAATATTTCACTTTATTAGCAAAATGCCCAAGGGCGTCATCACTAAGGCGCGAGAACAGGTTGTTAAAGAGTTGCACACCCCAGCTCGTTTGAAATTTAAACGTCGTAGATTTATCCAATATGGTTTAGATGATACATTTGCATCCGATCTTGCGCAACTCGATCAATATGCGCGCGAAAATAGGGGGTATAAATACATACTTGTTGTTATCGATTCGTTTTCGAAATTTCTCTGGGCAAGACCCATAAAGACGAAAACTGCTCAAGAAGTAACCAAGGCGATAGAAAATATTTTTAGACACTCCAAGCGAATCCCGAAAAAGTTAGTTACAGATAATGGAAAGGAATACTACAATACTAGTTTTCAAAATCTTATGAAGACGAATAAAATACATCATTATAGTACTTTCAGCATCTCGAAGGCTTCAATTGCAGAGCGAGTAATTCGTACGATTAAAGAAAAGCTTTTTAGACTGTTTACTTTAAATGGAAATCATCGATGGATTGATTTGTTGGAGGAAATCGTGAATACATACAATGTTACTAAACATCACACGATTGGCATGAAGCCGTCGGATGTTAATAAGAGTAACGCGGATAAGTTATTAAACTCTGTATATACACATCTAAAGGTTGTGGGGAAACAGAAATTTGGGGTTGGGACCATTGTTCGTATAAGTAAGTCCAAACATGTCTTTGAAAAGGGTTATGTACCTAATTGGACAACCGAGCTTTTCAAAATTTCCAAGGTTAATATAACAAATCCCACAACCTACATATTTTAGGATATGCAGGGGCGAACAATCAGTGGAGGATTTTATGAAGCGGAATTACAGAAAACTAAACAACCTGATGTATTTCTTATTGAAAGAATTATACGGAAAAAGGGGAAGAAAATATTTGTCAAGTGGCTTGGCTTTGATAATTCACACAACAGCTGGGTGGACATGATAAAAGATGTTGTTTAGTTTGCTAGAATTGAGCGTTATGTAGACTCATTTGGATAAATACACCATATTTCGTAATAATCAACTAGTATTATAGTATGAGATGTACTGCAAACCGTGTTACTGTGAGGTGACTAAAGGTCATAATCGTACAACGAGGCATAAGGAAAACTGTGGGGAGATTGTAGGCTCTGGTATTAAACTTATTCAAACAGCTTTTAAGAATAGAGTGAATACCTATCACATATCGACAAATAATAATTTGAGTGATGTTAAGCTGTTCCTGAAAGACTTGAGACATAAGGTTCTAACGGTGTTAGCGGAGCAGTTGAGTCTTCATCGAGCTATATCAATGAATATGGAACTTTATGGTGTATATCTACAACCATCAACGCAGGAACAAGAAATTAAATCATTTAATTCGAGATACAGCGTGATTCGTCCAAGTACTAATTTAGAACATGTGTTTGAACTATATAAAAATAACCTACTTAAAAAAGCTTTAGAATTTACCGAGATGGGTAGCGGGTGGGCCCTGTCTCAACTTTTATTCCTAGAACTTAATATTAATAAATATTCAGGAGTGGGGTAGTCAGAGTGTAGTCGATAATTTGCTTGGGCGGTTTCAGTACTTATTTAGTCATGGGTGAATACGTTGTTGAAGAAGATTCAAGAAGTTTGTCTCCTTGGAGATATCTTGATAGTATGATATTAAGAAGTAGAGAAGACATTAAGAATGAGAAAAAGCTGTTGAACGAGGTGCATTATTCCGCTGGAAATTATAAGATAATCGTGGGCCTTAGTGTAGCTAGAGGAATGGTGCCGAGTGTGAAGTTAATAAATACTGTTTTAAATTTACCTGAGGAAAAAGTTGCAGCATCACTAGCCAATTTCGAGTGGCTTGAGTTTCTCGAAATCGCGTCCAAAATGGTTGAAGATGCTACAGTATTAAGAATTGATTCTGAAACTGAAAATTTTACAGTGTCGTCCGTTACGTTGTTGAGTGAAAAATAATAAATCTTGTGTGTAATAATACAACGTTATGTTTCTGTTCTCATGACATAACCTCATTTGTTAGTATAAGTCACATTATTAATTATAGATTGAACCTGATAAAAAATTTAGATTTTATGTAATTTTATGATAACTTTTTAAATTATATGAACATTAATGAAGACATCCAAGGAAACTTTTTTGAGATTATTAAAAATATTTGTAGTTTAAACATGTCTGAACAAGCTATTTACATGTTGGAACTAATACACTTTAATCCCAAGAAGGTACTAGATGACTTTGATATAATACAAATGTGTAATATTTGATGATAATAAATGTATATTAACCCGTTTTATTGGTTTTATTTCATAGTATTCTTACAACACTTTAGGTAGCAACATCTCCTAAAATGTGTGGAGATGACGGTTATAGTTTGCTTCGTAATTTTGAAGATAGGCTAATTACGTTCGCTAATTGGCCTAGCAAGCTCAATCCTGAAGAGTTGGCAAGTGCAGGGTTTTATTACACTGAGAGATTGGATATTGTCAGGTGTTCATTTTGTCATTGTGAGTTTGATAGTTGGTATGTGGGAGATGATCCTTTGAAAGATCATTACAAGAATGTCAAGCATTGTGAGCTAGCTAAAGTCTTATGGAGATGCCGCCAATTGAGAAAAAATAAACCGATAAAGTGTACAAAAGAGAAGAAAAACAAGAGTTTCTCATATACCGACGCCATCTGTATGCTAGTAATATTTATAATTTTTATGGGCGTCTGGTACCAATCTCGTGAAGTAATAAAGGTTTTAGGGAATGGAATTTAGATCATTCTGCCTGCAGTCATGGCGGCGTTAAGTTCATCCTATATTCTCTTGACTGCCTTAGTACAAAATGTGTTTTACGTTTACGCTCCGTATAATGTATTGAATGCATCGGTAATGTTGGGAACCCCACCCTTTTCTACAAACAACACATGGCTTCAAATGACATATGAACAAATTGATAATAGACATACGGCTGTTTTTAAATCAAACGCTTCAACAGTTGGTGATTTACGATATAAGGTTAGGTTTCAGTTTAGAGACCTGACTTTTGGCGAAACCGGGTGGAGGACGCTAATAAACCAAAATGCTTCTCACAATTCTCCAATAGTGGATGGATATGCTGAAACACATGGTGTGCTTAGTTTAATTGTATTTATATGCGTATCTTGTACCATTTTACTAATTAATCTATTGCATACCTTTATTAAGTCAAGGTATAGATAAATAAATAATTTTCTATAATTTTGATGTCTTTTCTTTTATTTAATATATAACCCATATCCGCGAAACAATTTTTTTTTTCTCGCGCATGCGGACTGTTAACTTTGGTTCTATTTACTCAATCGACCCCGTTCCTTTTCTAAACAACTTATGACGTCACCCTAAACACGTAGCATGTATTTGCAATCTTTCACCCCCTGCCGTTAGGGCATTAGCTATACTAACTTTGGCCCTATTGGCCCGATCAACCCCGTTCTTTTTGTAAACGACTTATGACGTCATCCTAAATACGTAGCATGTATTCGCAATCTTTCACCCCCTGTTGTTAGGGCATTAGCTATACTAACTTTGGCCCTATTGGCCCGATTAACCCCGTTCTTTTTGTAAATGACTCATGACGTCACCCTAAACACGCGACATGTATTTGCAATTTTTCACCCCCTGCCGTTAGGGCATTAGCTATACTAACTTTGGCCCTATTGACCCGATCAACCCCGTTCTTTTTTTAAACGACTCATGACGTCACCCTAAACACGTGACATACATCAGCTGTCAATTTTGACATTTGACAGGTGACAGTTCTTAATTGACAGGTGACAGGTGTCATTTTCGAGTCATGCGCAAGAACTCATTTCATAGACGCCAACTACGCATGCGCAATATCCTAGGCCCATTGGTTCCGGAGATATGACTCATAGAAATTGCTCCGAAAATTAACATTGGAGCACCCTATGATGGTGAACCGGCCAACTATCACTACTGGTATTTTATAGGCTTTTTAACTCATCTTACAATAAAAGAATATTACCTCCTTGCCGGGGAACTGCGCGAGTTCAGCCCGTGCCCAAAAAAGGCAAGAAGACCTTGCCAAACAACTATCATTCAGTTGCATTGATTTCGGTTATATCAAAAGTCAAGAAGAAGGCTATTAACAAAAAATTATTAAAGTACCTGGAAGGCTTCAACACTATTAGTGACCGCCAGTATGAATTCCGTAGAAGTCTAAGTCAACAGCTTACGTTACTAACGTTTGGAACAATGCAATAGAACACCATGAAGAGTCCCGCGCGGTAGCACTGGGCATTTCCAAGGCCTTGAACCGAATAAGGCATGAGGGTCTCCTAATTAAAGTGAGAGCATACGGAATGCCGGTTCAATTTTGTTCATGGCCCTCAAGCTTTCTTAAAGACTGTTCCCTGCGAGTGACGATGGACGAGTTTCTTGAGAGACATTTAACATCAACGCCGGAGTCCCTTAAGGTTCTATATTTTCCCCCGCCCTCTTTTTACTATATGTTAATGAACTTTTGGGAAAACTAAAAATCCTATATATAGCTTCGCTGATGACAGAATACTTGTTTTACTTTGAATGTTCGAACATCGACTGCCAAGGCACATCTTTATAGGCAGCAAGAGGTCTCACATCTCAACACAGACCTGGAAAAAATTCTGTCTTGGAGTGACAGTAACCAAGTAGAATTTAACGCTAAAAAAATCTAGGCAGCACGTTGTGGAAATCGCTAAGACAGCCTCGCAGAAGCTTTGAATGCTTTTCCGAATTAAGAACCTCTATACACCCCAGCAACTTTTGATGCTCTATGAAGCCCAAATTCGACCATCGCTGGAGTACTGCTCGCATATTTGGGGTTCTGCTCCTAAACATACCCTGAGACTGCAGGATTATATTCAAAGAAGAGCCACTCGCTTAATCGGTGACCACGATCTGACAAACAACCTGGAAAGCCTTGACCATCGAAGGCAGGTTGGCGACTTGAGTCTATTTTACAAATATCTTCATGGCAATAAGTACTCAACTGAGGTTATCTGGTTGATTCCACCCAGAGCGGTGTATGGTAGAAATACACGATGAGCCACTGCACCCCACCAATACGTAGTTCAGCTTAGTGTTCCAAGAATGGCACTGTTTTAGAATTCTTTCATTTTAAGAACGTCATCACTCTGGAACGACCTCCCTGAGGCCGTGCTCCCCAACGAGTATAATCTCTAAAGATTCAAGATCAACGTGAATCGTTTCCTGCGCACACGCAGCGCTCGCAGAGCGCCATAAAGGATTAATTCTGCAGTGCTGTGGATGTGATGTGATCATTTAAATGTGCAACTTAGCGGAATTTTTTTTATTACAGTTTCTCAGAAAGTTTTACTCTTGATAAAAGTTGATGCATGTTGGATAATCATATTAGGTGTACTTGGAATGGTTGCAAGTCAAGCGGCGTACAGGGTAGATCAAAAAATGTAAAACTTTTACAAGAATAAATTACCCCTATTTCAGAAAATTCAGCAAGATGTTATTAAGAAAAGTTGTTTGGAATTAAAAGTTATGCATAGATTCGATATTTATTTTAGGAGGTTACTAAAATAAGAAAATATTTTTTTTTGAAAACATTAATAATTTTTCAAAAAAAAATTTATTTTTTATATTCACCCAGACATTCATGAATTAATCAAAATCAAATCAAATTTCACATATCTTTGTTCAAGTTTAAGCATATTTGTAAAATTAACTTGAATTTTTACTTATTAAGGATGCAACGCGTCTTTCGCTGTTATTATAAATACAAAATAAAATTAAAATTTTTTTTTTTGAATTGGAAATTTATTTAAATTAAATTAAAAGAAATAATAGTGAAGCCAAAACCACGCAGCCAAGCTGAGATGAGAGGCTGAGGGACCGCGTGCAAATTCTCTAGCTCAATTGCCAGAGGGTAAGGGGGGGGGGTTAAAATAGGGCGCCACCAGCAGCCAGGTCAAAACGGAAACCTCCAAGATGGTGCTGGGGCCTCACTCTCAGCTGAACTTCGCAACTTAGGCCGATAAACAAAAGGAAAAGAAAACCACAGGGGGAGCTGTTCAAATAAAACAAAAGAATTAATTAAAATTAATGCTGGCTTTTATTCAAAAAATAAAGAAATATATGGGGGTTAGCATTTAAAAATAAACCTGTTGTGAAGACGTTCTAGACGATGGTGCGTCCAGGGACGTCAACAAGATGTCAGATAGACGAGGGGAAGTCAGATAAGAAAAGAAAAGACAGGAGAAAAAAGAAGAAAAGAGAAGAAACCCTATTAAAAAAAAAAAGAAAAGCATTAGCTGGGGGCTTATTAATAAAACTGGTCTAGTTCCTTTTCCCTTTCTACAATAAATTTATAATAAAGTAATGTAATTAAAATGGCAAAACAAACTAAGTGAAAATAAACAAAAGGGAAAAGGAATTATAAAAAAAAGTTAAAGCAACTATAAAAAAAGTTAAATTATAGGCAAGAATTAAATTTAAATTAAATTTGAATTTAATTAATCTGGTAAATTTTAAATAAAAATAATTAAAGTCACAAGTCAAGTTTCGGTTTGAGATAAAAAAAAATAAATTTATAAAATTATATTCAGGGACGTTAGCATAGTGATCAAATATTTTAATTAAACTTGATGAGCAGAAACCTAAAATAAAATTAATTTATCAAGCCAGCACGTACGCCTATGTATCAAGGTTACAACATAAATACAAAAATCAATTATGTACACACATAAGGGAAATATACAACTATATAACACAATCGATGTCAAAATATTAATTATCAAACCGCAACCCAATCAATAATTTATTTAAGCTAGGACATAATAAAAAAAAGAATTACATAACCAGGATATGCCGCTATTAAAAAGAGAGCTCATCAGACTCTAGTGTTACTATTTAAAATAAACAATGCAAATTAGAAATGTCCATTCAACTTGACAAATTGGTGGATTTGTAATAATTATAATCAAATAAGGCCCCATTATACAAAATAAAAGAAATGATTAACACAAAATATCTGAAACTAAATCATCTCAAATTTGATCAAATAATTTATTCGATGAGGAGTAAATGTTGTATATATACATTGTTTAAGTTACTTTACGTCTGTGGACATTAAAAGATTTACATTGTAATCGGCAATAGCCTGAAAGTCTGCTTTGTTAATCTCAACGATAAAGTATATGTGATTTGATTTCGTCACACTTAATAATATTTTATATTTCGGGCACACACTGTACTGTATGAATTAAGATAACATGTCACACTGGCGTTCAAGCAAACTTGTGCTATATAAAACAAAGAAAACGTACCAAAATAAAGCAGTAAGTTGGACCCCTTTATAAGAAAAACTATAGAATTTAAATAAAGTTAATTAAATTTCAAGATTGACCGCAGACAGGTAACAAAAAAAAAGGAAGAACACCCTTTAGAATAGATGAAATGGGGTCCACTTATAACAGGTGCCCAGTGGCTTCCTAGAGGAATCGTAAAATATTAAGAAACATTAATTACTTAGCTAACGAAGCCAATTATACTCGGTCATATGTACAGAAAGCACATTTATCTGAACAAAGCATGGGGTGTTAAATTATGGCGATTTGGAAGCAACATACAGGGAAAATGATGAAAGAAAAATGAAGTACGCTTACCTAACGGGAGCTGTAGGGTCTTTACAATTGATATAGGGGGTCTCAACAGTGATGGGTGCTCCAGATGCTCGGCCCCTTACGGTCCTGGTGACCCGACTTAACTAAAAGAGAGCCCCAGAAGTCATCTTAGGAGAAAAGTTGAAAAATTGACAAATAAACGGCATGGTATATAAAAAAAAACTCACCTTCGACATCGAACAACTGCGACAAAAAAAATCCCACAATGTGGCTTTCTGCGGCCCCGCAAACCAAAAATGATCAAATCAAACAAAAGAAGCACAGAAAATAACGCTTTTAGATCCAAAATCCTGGAAAGATGGCTTGAATAGCCCGGGGTCTAGAAACGCTTGCTGCTTCGACGATCGCTGGAAGTTAAGTGAGGTCACTGAAGAATTTCAGGTTAAAAGTTAAAAAATGTGCCGTTAACAGGATGTGAGAGAGAAAAGAAAAACGACAGAGAGAGGTGGAGAGGGATAAAGCGAATTTGGGGCGACCCACTTCCGGCCAGATCTACCGTTCAAGCCGAAAAGAGAGGCTAGTTCACACACTGGCGGCGACACAGAATGAAGTTTTTAGAGTCATGCCCATTCAATTGCAGATACTCCAAGCCAAGAGAAATGAAACGGATGTACCCAAATTTAGTTTTACATAAGAGGTCAATTCGTACTTCATGCAATCCATTATAAATTATTTAAAAAAAAAAAAACCTTGACCTTAGGTACGTATTTACCTAATACAGGGAACCAAACATTGTTTTAAAAAGGCAAAATACAATTTTTAAAAGACACAATAGAAGTCAGACATGTGATATGAGGTATTAGATTATAATAATTTATTTGTGACAAAATCGGATTGTCACAAGGAATCACAAACTTCATGGTTGTTGCAGCGACATTAAACACAACTTTAAAATATCCTAAAAATTCTTTTTAACAAGATAAAACATTACTAATGATAATATGCAAATTAAAAAACTCTGATTTAAAGTGCAAATTTTTTTCTTTAAATGTTTATTAAAAAACTGTACAAATTAATCGACAAACATGAAATCCTACTAAAATAATCGCAGATACCTATGGAAAAAAACAAATCATAGTTAAAAGTAAACATTATGACAGTTTGGTGGCATTGTTCATTCTTAAATAATAATTGTAGTTATTTGATTTCAAATGCCTCCTCCAATACAGCCGAGAAGGCAGAATTAGTGTTAATATGTGGAGAAAACTATGAAACAGTGCGTGAAGCAGGATATATATTCAATGAACGACATCCAGATAAACAAGTTCATTATCCAAAACTGTAAGCAGAATTTTAAATAATTTTAAACAGACAGGGTCTTTAAACTATAAATATAAAAATAAACGTACCAAAACTGTATGTACTGAAGAAAATCAATTAGAAGTACTTCAAGCAGTTCTTGAAAACCCTAGAAAATCCACTCTAGAAATTTATGCTTATACGGGTATAAAAAAAAAACGAAGAAGATTCGTAAAAAACAAAAACACCATGCCTATAAGCCAATGTTTATTTACACGTTTCGAGGACGAGACTATGACTTGCGGTATGATTTCTGCATTTGGATTCAAGGACAAATAGAAGATTAACGTGATTTTCATAGACACAAACTTTTTGGGGATTAATCCACGTTCACAACAAATGGCGTTGTTTCTTCCCAAAATTGTAGGTGGTGGTCGGACGAAAATCCAAATTTTGTCATTGACAATAAAAACCAGTATTACCAAAAACCAAACGTTTGGTGTGTTATTATTAACAACAAATTAATATGGCCGTTTTTTTTTTCGCCAAAACCTAACTGGTGATACTCATTTACATTTTTTGGAAAACGAACTGACGGATTTTTGGATAATATGAGTATACAAGAACGACATAAATTATGTTTTGTACATAATGGTTGTCCCGCTCATTCTGCTAGAATTGTTTCTGAATAGTTAAATAGGGAATTTCGTGATAAATGGTTATTACGAAATACCGATCCACGGTGGCCTCCTCGTTCGCCAGATTTCACCCCATTAGATTTTTTTTTATGGCGATATTCAAAGCAAAAAGTTTACAAGGATCGACCGTTTAATAATGTTGGGAGCTTGAAAATTCGATACGATTTCATTGCAGAAATATTCCAGCAAGTGTATTGCGATCCACTCTTAGTGAATTTTATGATCGGACAATTAAATGCATTGAACGAAGAGGTGGACATACAGAGACGCGTCTATAATTTTTTTACACATACATAATTTTATTTTTTTCTGCATTTCAAATATTTTCTATTTTACTTTTTTTTATTTGTTTTTTGTTAAGTTATAATAAAAAAATAGCCCATAAAAATTGGCAAAACCATTGGCACCAAATTCAAACACGTTTAAAAACATTGTATTTCTTGAGCTGCACTAAACGCATACATAATGCATACATAGTTTTGTTAATATTGCCACCAAACTGTCATAACGTTTTAGTAGGATTTCATGTTTGACTTGCAACCATTCTAAGTACATCTCATATGATTATCGAACATGTATCAACTTTTATCATACGTAAAACCACAGGAGCTTTTTTTTAATTGGATAAACCCTTATTTTTTACGAAAACTAGATTGCTTAAAAATTTAACGAGAACAAACAAAATGATCGGCTGTCGCTGTCGCGTTTTTATCTGTTACCGTTTGTTCGAGGTTAAATAACTAAAAAGTGATCTAGTTTAAGTTTAAAAAATAAAAGTTTATCCGATCTTAAAAAAAGATCGAGTGATTTTTAGCTAGAGAAATTCACGAATTTTGGCATGAATAGACAATAAAAAAGAAATAATACTTCACTAAAAAAATGTTTGCCAGCATCAAATTAATTTGTAATGAAATGTCGGGTTGCCGAGCAATGAAAAAGAGGAGCTACCCGACTTTAAGCTGGAGAGGCTTTTACCATTTAATTTTTAGCTGGAGAGGGTTTTATCGCGATAAAAAAGGATGCACCCGGTGCCGGCGAACTGGGTTCAGGGCGATATTATCTATTGGCCACCTTCCCTAAAACTCCTAGGAAAAACCAATCAAAAGCATCCAGTTGTCCTGATAGTTCATTGAAGAAACATAGTTGCCAAATAAAGGCAAAGGGTTTACACGTATTTAACCACGTAGCAGTAAAAGCTGACAAGCTATGTATAGATTCATCGACCGACGAGGAAGTTATGTTCAAACGCCGAAAAGTAGCTTACACGAGTACAGCTATGATTTAAACAAATCACCAAAGTGTGTAACTAGTGTTGGCTGTAGCAATTTTAAAATTGCCACTATTGACTTTGTGGGAAATGTTAGACTGACCTTTGATTCTTACAGTCATATTTCCACAAAGTGCATCTTATATAGTTAATTTGTTCCAAACTTGTTTATTAAATTGTGTCATCTTTGTTCACAGAAATTTAGTTAAAATATGTTGGGTTAGTAGTTCGCTTTTTTGTTGCTTGATTGCACAAAGCGCTGCAAGTAGGTTGACCATGTAGTTCCGTTTCGGTCTCCGCCAGGTTGCAGAACGTCCATTTTTCACTTTTGGCAATTTTATGTGGTAACAAAGTCGTTTCGAATTATATTCTTTCTTTCATCATGTTGATTTATGTTTTGATAAAAGCCCAGACTCTTGTATCGTTCTGATCGTTTGTAATGTGTCTCTGTTCCCTTCATTCTCTTGGGTTAGGTTAAATTGGCAACATTTTGTGTCAGTTTTTTTGGAGAAGGGGTTACTCGGGATTCTCGTTTGGGAAACATGCATATGCATTTCAAGACTAATTAACATAACTCAAACTCCTAATTTTACTTAATAATTAGACCAAAACCATAATCGCATTTCAGTGAAAAGTTAATAATGATCGGGAACACCGCATTTGAATTATGTTCTACTACACTCACAGGCAAAATAATCGATCCACGCAAATTTTCGATGAATTTAAATAGCAAATAACTTTTTTATTCGATGTCGGATTTAAACGAATTTCAAAGAATATTGTAGATAGATTAATGGAAAAACGCTCACATTTAAAAAAATTACAAAAAAATAGACGTACGTTTATAATATACAGGCTTAAACAAGAAGATGCTTTTTACCATAAGTTTGAGACACTCTGTGGAGTGGCGAAATAGTATATTAATCTAAATTAAGCTTCAATTATCAAATTACATCTATTCTCAATATTTCTGTTTTTGGTTGACCTCGATATCTTTATTTTTATGGAAAATATGGATTTTTTAAAAAAGCATGGCAATATTAAATAATTTTTCTGTACAAAGAACTAAGGTTGCCATGAAAGATGACAATAACAGTTTTTTTTTTGCACAAATACTATTTTTTTTAAACAAACAGTACAAACTTGGTTAACAAAATTTAATTAATTCTTTACAAAACCATAATAAAACTTTAAACTAAAACTACAATAATTGAATAAATACACACTTAAAAAATATGAATAACAATAAACAGTAACAACAAATAACTCAGTAACGAGTATTTCCTCCACGTGCTCGAATAACAGCCTCCATACGCCTAGGCATCCCTTCAATAAGGTTCCGCATACAATGGTATTGATTAATTTGCTGCCATTCTTCAATAAGTACTGCACTAAGCTCCTGCAAATTGGCTGGACCAGGTACCCGCGACCGCACTTTTCTGCCCAATGTGTCTCAGACATGTTCGATCGGGTTTAAGTCAGGGCTGCGGGGGGGCCAATTCATTTTTGGGATTTCTACCTCATCTAAATATTTATTGACTACTCTCGTAACATGCGGTCCAGCGTTATCATGCATGAGCATGAAATCGTTTCCCACAAATGGAGCAAAGGGAACAACATGTGGTTCTTAAACCTGACGAATATATCTATCCGCTGTCATTGCCCCCCCATCGACAATTTCCAAGTTCGTTCTGCTGTCGAGCTGCACGCCACCCCACACCATAACGGAGCCTCCGCCATAGCTTACCCTAGGCGAAAAATGGTTTTACTAAAAACGTTCTCCGGTTCTTCTATAAATTCTTTGACGACCATCTGGTGATTTTAAACAAAACCTAGATTCGTCGGTAAATAGGATATTTTTCCACTCATCAATGCCCCAATATTGATGTTCCCTAGCAAATCTAAGGCGTTCAACTCTGTGATTTCTTAGCAACTCGGGAGCGGTTGCAGGTCTCCCTGCGTGTAATCCACTGTCAGATAACCTCCTTCTCATTGTTCTATCGCTTATTTGGACCTGCCGTACGTCGTCCAATCTGTTTTTTACCTCCACAGAAGTTACTTTTCGGTCACGTAAAACAGTTAGTTAAATAAAGCGATCATCTAGTTCATTTGTACACCTCTTCCTACCACATTGACTCCTTCTACTGTACTCTCCATGCTGATTAAACCGATTTACAGCCCTTTGTGCTTTACTTCTTGTGACGTTTAAAACTCTTGCAACGTAATACTGTGACCGTCCATCCTGGATTAAAGCAATGGCTCTGGCAACATCAGTTACAGACATATCCATTTTTAAAAGTCAGAAGACACCTCAAGTAACACACATTAATTTACAAAAAATATTGAATGCTTTTATAAGTCGTAAATAACACGTATGGGATGATTGAACAAAACTGTCACTGTCATCTTTCATGGCAATCTTAGTTCTTCGTACAAAAAAATTATTTAAAATTGCAATGTTTTTTTTTAAAAATCCATATTTTCCATAAAAATAAAGATATCGAGGTTAACCAAAAACAGAAATATTGAGAATAGATGTAATTTGATAATTGAAACTGAATTTAGGTTAATATACTATTTCGCCACTCCACAGAGTGTCTCAAACTTATGGTAAAAACATCTTCTTGTTTAAACCTGTCTATTATAAACGTACGTCTATTTTTTTGTAGTTTTTTTAAATGTGAGCGTTTCTCCATTAATCTATCTACAATATTCTTTGAAATTCGTTTAAATCCGACATCAAATAAAAAAATTATTTGCGATTTAAATTCATAGAAAATTTGGGTGGATCGATTATTTTGCCTGTGAGTGTATTTTAAAGAAATAAATGAAACTCATCTTTTAAAATATTATACAAAGTTAACTGCGAATTTGCGTCGTTTAATAATCCTTTCGGTAGCATAATACAATAGAAAATCCTTCATAACACAGCTTGTTTACGTTTTTATACACCTGCAATTTGCGTCTAGCTGGTAAACAGTAAATATATGTCTATTCGGTTCAATTGAAGTGCGGTGAAGATCAGTTTTCGGTAGGGCTTTCCCAAATATCACAAAAGGCGGCTGTTGGGGATGTTGCATACGTGCTAGACAGGTTAGTTGTTCTGGGTTGCGGTATGAAGAGTGATTAAGGGGATGCGGTGTTGCAAATGGTTTTCGCCTGGAAAGGGTGATCAAAAAGCGAATGTTTCATTTTTAGTGTCAGTAGGTTTTATACTTTAATCCGTGGCGGAACGTCTTCTCCTCACGTATTATCGGGCCATCAGCGCCAAGTGTTTTTAAAGATTGAGTCGAGTTACAGATTCTTTTTGTGGTGGAACGTCTTCTCCCTGGGGATTTACCTCTAGTCGTGAGTTTTCAGCCTTTTGCAAAAATCGTTAAAGTAAAAGTATAATAGTTTTTGCGGGTTACATTAACCCCCTTAACTGTGATTAGTCAATGTGGCCATTGATTAGTTCATCGTTAACAATTCATGTGAAGTAGTAGTATGATTTCAGAAATTATGTAAACACCTGACATTATCTATTCCAATGGCATAGTGTGGTTGAATAAAGAAATGCTATTGTGAAGAAAAGTGTTTTCTTGAGAGTAAAAGTAGAAAAAAGAATCAGTGAATCACCCTATGGAGAAATAGTACTTTTTTGTGGCTGAGACTGGGATTTTAAAATCCAGGCTTTGTATATGGTCCTTCGAAACGGATTTCGCCCCAAGTAAGTTCTTCTAGACTGTCCGTAGATTGTCAGGCGGTGTGAAAATAGTCCAAACTGTCAAGCAGTCTTTTTGCAGGGGTCTCAGACTTTCACAGTGCGGTAGTGAATCTGAGCTTGTTCTAGATTGGCTAGATCAAGTCAGCGGTGTAAGTGTTCGTTAGTGTTTTGAAGCTGTGTTAAGCTTGTCAGGCGAGCTCCAGGTGGCCAAACAGGACAATCTTGCCAAGAAACAGTAAGTGCTGTACTAACTGTAAGTTGTCTTGGTTATGTACCTATATTGACTTTGTTTACGTAAATTCAAGTTCAGTTAACTTGCATATTGTTAGATTTTAAAAGAACTTTTAATGTTAAATACAGTTAGGACGATTAATTGAACGAAGATTTGGAATTTGCAGGCAACATAGAAAGGTCCGAATCCCCAGAAAGTTTATCCAGTCGTCATGATGAACTGATTTTATTAATATGCCCTGTGTAGAAAAATTTTGAAGGAAATTTGAGCAAGTAAAATACATTAGAGGAGAGGAAATCAAAGTAGGGAAACGGCTGCTAGTTTGGTTTTCCTTTAAGACCAAAGGAGCTTGTTCAAGTAAAATGTTGTACTATATTTGCCAGGCCACTAATAAAAGCAATTAGTCGAAGTTTGAAGGAAAATTTCTGAGAGGGAAAGAAGAAACAAGAGATTATTTAGGATTTAAATTCCACTTTTCCGAGATAAAAGATTGTTCAACTTTTGATTTATTATTTATAGACATGCAAGATTTGAGTTTTTTAAATATGTTTACTGACCATTACCGTAGGACAGCGATTGCGTAATATAGGTACGTCTCATTTCTGTTATATATTGTGTTGTCGAGGAAAACATTTTCGCATAATATACAGAGTGGCCCAAAAAACGACGATAACATAAAGTTGTTTTTCTAGAGTACTTCGTAATTTGTTGCATCTATGTAAATAAATTAATGCCCTTTATGACTTCTTAAAATTTTATTAAATATAATATATAAAATATAAAAATTTAATATTTTAAATACATAAACGTTAAGTTTTAGCAGACTTCTTGGGCACTTCATTGAAACAGTAAGGGGTGAATACAAAAAGAGGGAAGGCTAAATATTTCGAAAAATAAGGAAACCAGTGAGCAGTTGTATTGACAAAGTAAATATTAGTCAAGCGTGTCTGGGCCAAGATATTGAAATAAATTTTGAACAGAAAGTATCGGTTAAATCAATCTATTTTATATTGAAATAAGTTAGAACTGCAAAAGGGTCCAAGGAATTCTGAAAAAAAAATTATTTTCATGTTTACCATGTTCAATTCTGCTAAGCTCTGGATAAAAACGACTTTTAGCGAAGGAAGCAACTTCTTATAACACTATGTGCGTCAACAGATATCGAAAATCCAATAATATTTCGGCAAATATATCGCCATTAACGTTGATCAATAGATATTAAAGGAGGAATTATTGGAGAATTGGCAGTAGGTCTACATTTTTTAAATTATCACTTTAACTTCCAAATCTGTTGAATTTTCAGCAAATGACTTACTAAAGTTGTTTCAGAATTTGCTTCTAAACATCCAGACACAAAATATTTAGCAATAACAGAATGGAGCCCCAGCCCATTTTTGGCAACAAGTCAGAGCCCTGTTAAATAATATCGGTGGACTGGAATAGGAGGACAAGTTAGATGGCTAGATGGCTAGATCAATATGTGAAGGACCTTGTTCAAAGGGACCCTTCCACCACCGGATGCTCAGAAAATCAAGCGAAAATTGATAAATCCGCTTTTAAAATACCTTTTTTTTTTTAATAATATTAATAAAAGTGGATTATTTTCTGAGCAGATCAATCGAAAATTGTGTAGTTTTCGGAAGTTATGTCAAAATATATTTAATTGTAAAACATTATACTTGCTACTCCATGGGTGCTTATCAATTTTGTTGACATTTATGATTTTTGGTATATACTTTGAAAAGGGTCTGGAAACTGAAATGAAAATTGAAATTGCAGAAACTATTTATTTTTAAATTCTACATCAAATATTGAAATCATATCATATCATATACTTCATTTCAAAAACATGTCCTTCAGTCCTCTAGCGTAGGCATAAGATATTTTTATTTTATTTTACTGACAAAACCGCCAAATGTCTAGCTTATGGTTAAAAATCATAAGTGTTTTATCCCGCAGTATTCTAATTCTCGGAAAACATCAAATCTTCTGTATACGTAAAAACATGCTGTATTCTAAACTAAAGAATATTACATTCACGTCAACGAAAACGGTTAATCGGTAGCTTTGCAATAGGTTCGCGGCTCCGAGAATATGTTAATTGGTTTCTGTGATGTTTTTACCGACAGGTGGCAACGTCACTTTGATGCTTCAACGGTCGCTTCTCGTTGGTTGTTCTTCTCGGACAAGAGCGCTATAGCACCATACACAAATCAGTATCCTGTTCTTTAGACTTCAGAGTAAGCAGATACTCCACGTGGCTGAAAGCAATAATAGCACGTGTTTTAATCTGACATGTATGTCAGGCAAAGTGATTTTCGAATGTTAAAGTAATTGATATTTTGGGGACGCGTGCCCGGTAACACAGGTTACTAATCTTCTAAACGTATAGTAAAAGTACCGTGAATTTCGCAGTTAAATAGACTACATTCTTTGTGTTTGGTTAGGACGTGCATGAAGTTGCGCCTCAGTGTGTTGCAGGTCGCATATACAGAACATGTCTTTCAAATAACCCTCGTGATATTCGGACGGAAATGAGGCTGTAACTAATTGGACGGCGTTATGCAGAAAGCTACCAACCCACAATATACCAGAAATTGGGTTGAGTGCGGATATGTGTAATAAAATACGCGTTCTGCATTCTGTAAAAACCTACCAAGCCTCAACTAATTATATACCCTATGAAACTGTAAAATGCTAACCCATATATTTATTTTGGTCAAACTATTAATTTGCAAAAACCTACCAACCCACTTGGTATTATTTTAATATAGCGCCAGATGCATCCAAGTGGGTTGGTAGCTTTCTGCAAATATCGGTTCCTTCAATTACAATAACCTAACCAAGTTTATGTTTTGTTTTTAATTAGCACGTTAAGTGGTGTGATTAGTAGTTCTCCAGATAGTTCAAAAACAAGTTTTAATAGAAAGTAAAAGTGTCTAAAAGTACTCTAGGCACTTATTATTCAGCGCAATGTACAGTATTTGAACTGCTAAAATTCTGAAGGCTGCTCTTGCAATAAAGGAAAGTCCAGGCAAGTTATCTTATATTATTGTTGTTTTTTTAGTTTTACTTCTACAGTTCAGTACAAAAGCCTAATAAATGACAGGTTCTTACTAAACAAACCAAACTAAATTAATTAGTCCTTAACTTATAAAGGTATTGAAAAATAAAGTTTGTAAATATTTTTGTTTGGTTTGTTGATAATTTGTTACTAATCACTTGCACAACCGATGATTTTGACGCATCCTGGTAGATTTCGGGACGCTGAAAGCTTTATTAGAAGATAGTGACGACTCGGTGGCAGACCCGAATTATGAAATTAAACAGGAAGTTTACCAGAAGTAGAAATAGGCGCACCTGAAGATATTAGTGACCAAAATATTCCCGTGCATGTTGTTGCTGATAACGATCTTCTACACGATGCTATCAAAGAAATTAATCCAGCGTTGCAGCAAAGGCTAAAGAAAGGCAGAAAACAAAAAATTCCCAGTCAAACTCGAAAAGAAAAAAAGATACGAACCAATAAACCATATTTTAACTACTTATAAAAGTATTCAAATCCAACCAAAAGAGTTTGCCGATTTCCGTTGTAACTGCACATCAAAATGTACAGAAAATGTTTCCGATGAAAGCCGAAAATCCGAATTTGATAGATTTTGGTCGCTAAATTTATATGATACTCAAACTAATTTTATTGCTGCTAGTGTATCCGAGATTGAAAAAAAGAGATCCTATGGTAGAAATACTGAAAAAAGGAAATTCTCCCGAATTTATAAAATAGCAGACACAATAGCTCGCATAGTAGTTTGTAGAGAAGTGTTTATAAATACTCTAAAGGTAACTATATTTCGAGTAAACACTCCTTTAAGGAAATTTCATGACCGGGCACCCATTGGTGATCAAAGAGGTTTAAAGCAGGGAGGTAAAAACAAACTAACAGATGAAGGAATTTAAGCTGTTGTTAATCATATTACCAAAATACCTAAATACAGTTCACATTACCGTCGGGAAAAAACAGAGGCGGAATATTTACCCTCTGGTATCACAATACAAAAAATGTATGACATGTACAAACAGGAAGAAACTAATCCAATAAGCCTAATGTCATACAAGAACATATTCTACACGAAATTTAATTTAAAAATAAAGGCATTAAAAAAAGACACCTGCAACGTTTGCGAGACCCTTAAAATAAAGATGGACAATGAGAAGAATGAAGAAAAAAAAGAAACGTTCAAGCAGGAACATAACAAGCATTTACAAGTAGCAGAGGAGACGCAGAAAAAAATTACCTCTAGAAGTTAAACATCATACGCTTTGGTGTGATTCTTGCGGCGGGCAGAATCGAAACATTAAGTTAATACTTATGCTTAAATCGATACTACATGGTACACACACGAACTTAGAAAACATTACCGTAAAATATCTTTGTTCTGGTCATAGTTTCCTGCCAAATGATACTGACTCCACTGACATTGAGTCATCGCTTAAACGACAGCAAAGATTGTACACACCAGATGACTACATCGAGGTAATGCGTTCTTGCAGAAAGAAGAGACCATTGGTAGTCACCCAAATGTCTGTGGAAGATTTTTTGGGCGTGATGGATATTGAAAAGAAAATCACGAATAGAAAAATTACAGATGATAAAGAAAAAATTAATTGGTTAAAGATTAGGTCAATCAAAATAGAAAAACAAGAGCCATTTTGGCTAATGATACAGCAACATGATTTTTCACAACCCTATCAAAAAATTTCGATCAAAAAATCTTCTCGGGGTAGACCTGGTAACGAAGAAATCTTTAGCGACTTAATACCACTGTGGCCCAACGGAAAGCCTATCGCTGAAGCGAAATTGCAGAATTTAAAAGAAATGATGCATCTTATTCCTGCATATGCATTGTCTTTTTATCAAAATTTGCAGGGTGCCAATATAACCGAAGATGTTGATGGTTACAATGTTGAATATTTAGATTTTGAAATGGACAATGTAAAATAAAATAAAAACGTTATAAAATTAATAGTTGGGAACTTCATTATCTTGTTTTTTGGTAAATAGAAATAATTTTCCACAACATTAATTTTGTTTTAATTCAAGATTATTGGTAATAATTCGTCGCTTTCCAAAATGCAAAAACCTAGCAACCCACAAAAAGTCGTCATTTTTACCTTTATCTTATATATAAAATATTTAAACAAACATTAAAATATCAAAGGACTTATATAAAATAAAAAAAAGTTAAAAAGTAATATTTAAACATCTTACAGATTTTTTTAAATGAATAAAAACTTTAAAGCTAATTACCTCAGTTTGTCACTATTGACGGTTGGTAGCTTTCTGCATAACGCCGTCCAATTCAAGTTCTTTCATTCTCTACGATAAAAACCAATAAAATCCTAACGGTATCCCGGTGCAGTGCTTTAGGGTTATTAAGATGATATATTCGTGTTTAACAATGTAAATATTGTAATATTTTAGGGTGGTCAAAAGTGGAAGAATAAAAAGACATAGCAAAATAAGTTGTGTTCAATTGGTCCAACAACAATAAAACGAACCACCCTTATACTGTGGGTGATACAGTATCTATGTAAGGCCAGGGGAACCCCTGTATAAAATAGAAATCATGCCTTCATATTATCATACACTGCGCTTTACTGACCTTATTACAAAGAAATGTTTCTTGGCGATTTTCCTTAATGTGTCAAAACTGCTAGCAGATTCATCATGCGTTCTGTCCAAATTTCGAATATGACATTGCAGCGCTTTTAATTCAGCAGTGGCGAATAGCATCAATGAATAATGTATTAATTGAACGGTCAAATACATATTTCCAACCCCAAAAATGAGAGATACGTTTATAATAACTGTCCACATCAAATTGGCGCTCTCTTTATAAGGTAACCATAGAGAATATATCATTGAGCTGGCAAGAAGTTCTTTTTCGCTTTGGTTTCCTGTTTTTAAGGCATTAATATAAATAAATGATTTTTGTAAAAAAAATACTACCGAGCCAAAGACTACTGAAATGACTAGGGCGCTCTTTAGTTTTCTAAAACGTTTTACATCGTTGCTGTAAGAATTAATCATTGTATCGTCCGACGACTTGGTAATTTCGTTTTCATTGTCGATGATTTCTCGAAATAACACAGACAAATTATTCCATTTGTACATAAGGCCTCTCATAGTCATCGCAAGAACAATTAAGAGTTGGGAGGCACATTCATACATAACTTTGGATGGTGTCCTCATTACGTATAATTCAATTAACTTGCAAGACATTGAAAATATACAGGTAAAGTTTAGTGCTAGAATCGTACGATGATAGTAGACCTGAACGGCTCGTAACGTTGGATTTTCTGTCCACTTTGGATCCCAGGCTCCTGCTATTATCACAAAAAACTTCATATTCCTGATAAGCATCCTAGTATGATTAATCTTTGCAAATATTGACAAACACTTGGAAATTAGATCCTCTTAGATTTTCTTCCTATTAAATATAAATAAAATTTAATTATACAGAGTGTATCCTAAATAATCCCAATTATTTCAGAGGGTGATTTCTTCGGTCTTTTTATAAACAGAAGTTTAATAAACATATTTTGAAAAAAGTGTCTATTTCAAAATTGATTGAATATATTATTTACATAAAAAAATTCACGCCATTGATATTTTTTAATTTGTGACTATTTTTGTAACCTTAATTTACTACTGACTTGGATATACCTAATATTCTCCTTAAAATGTTTTCATTTGCGGCTTATTTTAGGAAACAAATGTTATTAACTTTTAGAAGGTTTGTATACCTCCATCAGCAGGAAAAGTTCAACATAGCTATGTATTGGTACTAAATATCATAAAACACTGGCGAAGAGCAAAGTTGCCTTTTATGAAGACGCTGTTTTAAATTTTATAGGATTCTTATTCAAGATTATCAAGATAAAAATCATTTAAAAGTTTAAAACATGATTTAATGTTTTCATAATTTCGTATTTTTGCAAACCCTGTTAAAAATATTTCATCGTGGATCTTTGGATCTTATTTTTAAAGCAAGCAGAAACTTTTATATACAATGATCTGCGGACATAAGGTATAACTTCGCCGCTAATATCACCCTTATCTTTTACTTTATATGCTCAAGCATCTCTATAGGCAGCAAACATTTCGACAAAGACATGAAAGAAATTCTGCCTTGAGGAGACAGCAACTTAATAGATTTTAATGCTTAAAGTGCTTAAGATTCCCTGCGGCAGTTTTTTCTAAAAAAGTTATTGTTAAAGAATGAGATGAGTAGGATACTTCATTTCCTTGGCTTTACCGAATAATATACTGGCCTTAGATTTGGATGGTTATAGTGACGTTGCAGTCACAGCCAAGGCAGCCTCGCCAAAGCTTGAGATACTTTTCCTAACTAAGAACTTCTGATCACCCCAATAACTTTTGATGCTCAATAAATACCATTATCGCTGAAATACTGGACACGTTTGGGGATATGCGCCTCAATATGAATGAGCTTGATCGGCAACCATGATCTGACAAAGCAACCTTAAAAACTTGGAACTTAGAGGACATGGTAATATAACTTGAGCCTATCTGATAAATACGTTTACGATTAATACGATTTGGGACAGCAGCACCTGCTTATAGCCTTTATACACCAGATACTGCTAAGACAGGTATATAACGATAATAAGACTGCTTTATATCCGTAATATGGTATTGATTTATAGTACTTATTACCACGTCTTATTGTCAATAGAAGTATTTGTTTGGCACTATAAAACGTGCCTCTTCCAGGTATCTTATAATCGTTAGAATTTGTTTTATCGTGGGTTGAGTATTATATTGTTCTATAAGTTCAAATGAAATTGTTGCGAAATGGTGATTGAATATTCGAGGTTAATTTTTTTAGCATGGAAATATTTCAATACTTTTTTGGTACTGGTTTTGGACTCATACACATAAGAATGAAAAAATTTCATGGTTGCTTTTTATACTTACCTATTTGTTCCTATACGCTTTTAAGCGAATTAAACAATTTTTGACAGAACATTTTTTTTATTTGACAGCAAAAATTTTACAAAACACCCGATATTGTTCTAACAGCATACCAAATTCTGTAGAACAAAAAATTATTAGTTCCACAAAAGTTCAGAGTAGATACTAGGAAAACAATAACATGAAAACATTATTATTGCAGTATAAGAAATAACATAGGTATTCCTAACATAGAAATATAGAAGAAAGATGGTCTGGTTGGGTGGAAAATTAACACAAAATACTATGTTTACAAAATAATAAACTGAAGATAACTATTATTATATTCTTTACAAAAAGTAAGAATAAAGGTAATATCCACAGCAGCTATAAACTTAAAAAGCTTTGTAAGATCTGCAACTTTTGCAAATGTTAAAAGAAATTTATTAGGCTCTGGTGTATCAAGACAAGCATTTCAATTAAAACTTCTTAAAATACAAACACAAACACGCCGTGTTATTACTATTACTTGCATATAAAACTGAAACAGTAAAAATTATATTGTTCTAACAGCCCAAAATTCTCTCCTCTTATTGGTTGGCCTGTTAGAACATTATAATACTAAACGGTTTTTGAATATGAATGATAGAACAATTTAATACTGGTTTTATTTAAGTTTGTATATTAAATTATATAGGTTATTCTATACACATAGAACAGAAATTTTTTGTACTATTTTTCTACCTTAAGAATCGATTTCGCGCAAAAAGTGCTGTTAGAACAGTATAATGCTCAACCCACGTTATATTCTTTATAAAAGTTATTATATTGGGTATGCGCCTTAGCGGCTGGGAATATAATTTAGTTTTTAAAAAAATGAAAGATATGCTTATTTGTAGTTCAATTTTATTATAACCAATATATTTACAAAACAATTTACGAACACTAAACTAACCTTGTATTTATTTTGAAATGATAGGTACACCGACGTATATTTTATAAAATTCTATAGTAGATAGGTGTATACTTTTCGACTCTTATCTGCGCCAACTTAATGGTAGGACAAGCATCGAAACTATGTGGACATCATTGGAATCGGACTTAGATGAATATTCCATTTAGGCTAATATAGTGCTACCTATATCCCTGTTTTTATAGCGTAGAATATAAAAATATATTTATAATGGCAATTTTTGTAACATAACGTATTCTAAAATTAATTAAAAAATACTAGGGGTAAAATTCAAAGCCTAATGGCAAGACAAAAAAAATTAAGCGTATTTTCTTTGTATAAATAATAGATTATTTAACAGAAATTATTCAAAAGCAAGAGCTTACCTTAAAAGGGTGTAATACCAGCACAATCCATAGCACATTATTTTAATATATCCTTAATTTTGAGTACTTTTCGAGAAATTTTTTTTAATTTTGGGAATATGTACAATACCAATTGCCGGTATGACGCGATTTTAAAAGAAAATTTAACTTGATATTCGAAAAATATATTTAACTTTAAAGAAGAAAAATGATTAAAATATCCCCACTCTACGGTAAATAAAAATAATTTGGATAGAATAGTTAACGTTAACGAACATTAAAAAATTATAGTTATTTAGAACCATAATTATTCATTTCTTACTGTTGTATGAGAATTGTATTGTTTATTTAATTCTCTTAAATTTAACAAATCGGATTTTAAAGTAAACTAAGAAACTGTCCTAGAATAAGTGCTCATTACTTTCACTTTCTAGACGACAACATTAGGCCCGTCTCCCTAAAACGCGACTTAATAACTTTTTTAAATACTTTTTTTTTATGATGAGGCACAGCACTGCAGAATTAATCCTTTATGGCGCTCTGCGAGCGGTGCGTATGCGCAGGACACTGATCGAAGGAAGTGTTCCCCGCTTTCAAAACAATTGCAAAATATTTACAAAACGTTTTCAAGAATGGACTTGTGACAAATATATACGTTCGGTTTCTACAAATTTCTTTAGCATAAAATGTAGCAGGATAACGTGTCAATTTTTTTTTCGTTTGTAAAACTACCTTTCCATTGAAAAACAATTAATACAATAAAAATACTTAATAAACGAAGAAGGAAACTTTCATGCTTACTACACTAAAATATTATATGTATATAAAAATAAAGTATATTACCAAGCCTTTTTCTGAAACATGTAAAAAATGCTGGGTATACTTTTTTTACAGTTGATGATGGCTTCTTCGAAATGAAATGTCGCACTGAAAATTTGTAAACGTTATCATGCAGAGCTAAAAAAGTGGCAATAGCATCTTGTTTTTATTTCTGATTTTTTAGAGTTTCTTTATTTATGGACTATGTAAGCTTGATAAATTATTATACCATTACCAAATTTTAAAAAATAGACTTTCAGTTTCATAAAATGAATTATTGTTAAACTATTTTGCGTTTCATAAAGTCGTCATTATAAGACCCGAATAGAAAGAAAAATTACCAGAATTTCCGATTGTATCACAATCACAATGGTTTGCCACAAGTAATGACCAACATTCGTTTGACTTTTCCTTACGCTCTATCTAATTATATTTAATTGTGATTATAACTAACATGCAAATAATTTAATACGTACCTAAACTAAGCAAAAATTGAAATAAAATGTCTCGTGAAATTCTGGTCTTCTCTCCAATTATTAGTTTGGTTAAAAACACTAGAAACAGTAATTTATCTCAAAGTAACCTTGCACAATATAAAGTGTTCCTAAAAAAATTCTAAACTAACTTCAACATTTTACCGCGCAGGAATCGTTACTAATTTATCGTTAAAATTTAAAATATAGGAGACGGTAGATGTTCGCTCAATCGACATCGCCCTGTGAAATATCATCGCATCGGCTTAGGTGGCGTAAAGTTGCTCTTTGAGCTAACGTTTCGTCGCTGTGCCGATGTCTTCGGTTTCCAGGGTGGGAGATATGTAAAGAATGCTATGATGATGGTTCCAAGATCAAAATGCTCCGGAGTCAAACTCGCCCCCCGATAGCACCTCGGGGTGTGGACTGATCCTGGCACCTCATCAAGCGAAGTTATCCAAATATCCACCATTTCCAATAGCCAGGCGGGTCCCTTGAAGAACATTCAAAATGGAAATGGTGTGACAATTGCAGTTGTTAAAAGACCCAAAATTAGAAGCTTCCAAATTAACTTCTGCAATATAAGAGGACTGAACTCGAACATCAATGCAGTCCATCAACATCTACAATCTACCAAACCTCATGTACTCGCACTAACTGAAACAAAGGTCAGATCATCGACTAGTACGGTCAGCTATTTATATCCTAGGTACGACTTTAGCGCAATTTTGGTCTTTGTCTATTTGCCCGCGGCGATATTTCTTATCAACCAGAGGAGACACTCGAGCCTAACGACTTTGATGTAATGTGGTTTAAAATATCAACGCAGAGAAGTACTAAATTTATCTGCAGCCTTTACTGACAGCAAAGCGATACCCATTATAGAGACTTATTCTCCTCACTTGCTAATACTATCGATTTTCCACCTGTGCTAGGGAAGTATCGGAGGATATCCTTACTGACATGGAAGCCTTCATCAGTTTCTCAAGAAAGTGCCCTTCTAACGGCAAACCTTGGTTTACCAAAAATTGCGAACGAGCTGTTAAATTAAAAAATTATTTCTACCGACAATGGCGTACAAATCCTACAGCCGAAAATCGTACCACCTTAGTTAACGCTCCAAACCAATGCAAGCAAACGATAAACTAAAGAAAGAAGCACGTAACCAGAGGATTAAGGACAAACTTCTTGAATGTACTAACGGCTCAAGACTATTTTGGTCGGTAGCTAAGGCCGTCAGTCAGAACTTTACCAAGTCAACCATCCACCTCTAACACGTTCTGAGGGCACCATTGTGACCAAAGCACAGGAAAAGGCAAACTTACTGGTGGAACTGTTTTCCTCACATTCAACGGTTAATATTCAGAGAAAAAGTCCACCGAACATTTCCCCTGTAGAATCGAGAATGCCGAATATTGTTTTCCGGCACCGCCATGTTAAACGAATCTTGAGGAGTCTTGTCGCCATAAAAGCTTCTGGTCCTAACCATATTCCAGTTATCATAATTAAGACATTCACTGACGAATTGACACCGGTATTTTGTAGGCTTTATAACTTATCTTACAAGAAAGGAATATTTCCTTTTTAAAAGAAGGCAAGAAGACCTTGCCAAGCAACTATCGTCCAGTCGCATTGCTTTCGGTTATATCAAAATTCTGCATAAAATTCTGATCATAAATCATGTAACATGTCCTATACCTAAATGTAACTGTTTTCCAACTAAAACTTATTTTTTTTTATCAAATCACTAGTAATCGAATAGGTATAGTTTTTGAAAGTTTCAAAGTTTAAAAGTAATAAAAACAAAATTATTGAATTAAATGTTCCACATGCTCCCTGTTTTGCTCCATGCATTTCCTATAAATTCTCTTCTGTCTTTCGATAGCTGCCAAAATTACTCCCTGATTGCGTTGGTTTAGTGTTTCAACTTGTTGGTTTATTCTTTCTCTTATAATATTAACGGTTAGCGGACGTCTTTCTTCGCACAACTTTCCTTTTAAAAAGCCCCACAGAAAGGAATCCATTACGGTCAAGGGCTATTTGGTGGCCACCTCATCTGGCCAAACCTGCCTATCCAAGACGGAAAATTTTCGTTTAAAAATTCCGTAAAGGCAGCAATGTCGTGGACTAGAGCGCCCTCTTGTTGCCAAAATATATCATTATGATGTTCAACCAAATTTTGAATTACCGGTCTTATTAACTCTAAATAATTACGCCCGTTCAGATTTCCATTATAAAATATTGGCCCTAAAATTTGATTGTTAAGAATCCCACACCATACGTGCACGGAATGTCGACCAGAATGCCGTATTTCCCGAATAGCTTAAGGATTTTCAGGAGCCCAATAGTGCACATTTTTCCTATTAAATCTTCCGGAGGTTAAAAACGCTGCTTCATCTGTCCAGATAATTTTATTGAAAAATTGATGTTGTTGATTCAAGCGTTCCATCATTTCTTGACAAAAGCGTAAGCGCGCGGCTTTATTATCTTGGCTCAAAGCTTGAACTGGTAAAATTTTATAGGCATGGAAATTATATTTTGACAAAGTTCTCTGTATCTTATAGTATGTTTTGCCTAGAATATCAACAGCATTTGGACTTGAAGCAAAAGGATTTTCTAAAATTATTAATTATTAACAAGAACAAACGTTCAAATTGTGTAAAAAATACCTTGAAAATAGAGAAGGATATCTAATTCGTCATGTTCATTTTGTTCATTTGGCTGTATTGTTCTCCTCTTTCGTTTGAAAGAAGCTTCATGTGAAGCTTTCTGATAGACTCTTAAAAATGTTTTATTGGTAGGAATTCTCCTTACGCGTTCATAAAGTCTTCGATATTCCCGTACGGCAAGTTTGGCATTATAACCATTTTTGATATAAAGTTCAAAAATTTCGCGTTTTTCATTCTCTGAATAAGATATTTAAATATACTACATTTTTATACTTATACTCACATAAGCAAATTTAATTGAGAATAACGTCAGTGCCAATATCTTTGCTTTATTTAAAATCATGGCCAACTTAGACAAATTATAATATAGGGTAAGAGGAGCGTGATTGAGGTAATTTTAAAGCCAATTTTTGATTGCTTTTAGTTGGAAAACAGTTACATTTAGGTATAGGACATGTTACATGAGTTATGATCAGAATTTTATGCAGAATCCGAATATGCAATAATATATAGGGCGTTCTATTAAAAAATATATTAATTGGATTTGGTGCGTTTTTGTGGAACACCCTGTATTATATTTCTATTATCGTTAAAAAAATCCAGACGATGCCCTACAATTCAGTGAAAATATCAGCTTTCTATCTTAAAAAATGAAGAGGTTAGAGTGGGGTGACATTTATAACCAATAACCCTGTACCTAGAAGGCGTCATTATTAGTGACCGCCAGTATGGATTCCGTAAATCTAGATCAACAAGAGGCCTTCTCGCTTATGTTACTCACGTGTGGAAGCAATAGAATATCATGGGGAGTCCCGGGCGGTAGGACTGGACATTTCCAAGGCGCTTGACCGAGCATGAGGGGCTCATAACTAAAGTTAGAGCATGCGGAATGTCGGTTCAATTTTGTTCATGGCCGTCAAGCTTTCTTAAGACCGCTCTCTGCGAGTGGCGATGGACGGATTTCTTTCAGACATATTCGACATCATTGCATTGATGCTCTATTAAGCCCAAATTCGATCATCGCTGGAGTACTGTTCGCATATTTGGGACTCTGGTCCGAAACATACCCTAAGATTGCTAGTTTCCATTCAATGAAGAGCCATTCGCTTGATCGCTGACCATGATCTGACAAACAACCTGGAAAGTCTTGAGCATCGAAGGCAGTTTGGCAACTTGAGTCTATTGTACAAATATTTTCATGTTAAGTGCTCAACTGAGGTTGCCCGCTTGATTCCACCCAGAGCGGTGCATGGTAGAATACACGACGAACCACTGCAGCCAACCCGAACGTGGTTTAGTTTAGTGTCACTTGATCGACACTGCTTAAAGATTTCTTGATCTGGAGAACGTCGTCACTCTGGAACGACCTCCCTGAGGCCGTGTTCCCCAACGAGTATAATCTCCAAAGATTCAAGACTAACTTAAATCGTTTCCTGTGCACACATATACCGCTCGCAAAGCGCCATATGCCTTATTGTAAAAAAAAAATGTATTTTAGAAATATAACAGTCCATACATTATTGTTAGACAAAATCTCAAAATTTTTATAAAAACAAACGCAAGCTATAATTTTAATATTTATCCTGCTTTTTAAGGAAAAATTATGTTACTAAAAGTAGCCGTAGCACTGCAGGATAATTCGGTTATGACGCCCTGCAAGCGGTGCGTGTGTGGAGTAAACGATTCACGTTGGTTTCGAACCTCTGGAGATTATAATCGTTGGGAAAAACGACCTCAGGGAGGTCTTTCCAGAGTGATAAGGTTCTTCTAATGAAAGTAGTAATAGCGGCTAGTAAGTGCAAAGACATATTTTTTAATTAGAAAAAAGAACTCTTGTAATAGTAGAGCGAATCAAATTTAAAATACTGATATTATACAAACCTATTAGATCTAGAAAGTTCCAGTGAAACGACAAAGTGCAGTCAACTGCTTATGAGTCTGCTAGGAATACTACGATCAGCACTAACTGCTGCATTTTAGTATGAGTTTATGTTAATGTAGTAAATATAACATCGAACAAGCAACATTAAATCCCATCATACATAACGATGCCCCGGCGCATCGCGAAACAATACGCTGTAGGTGTAGCTATCGGTCGGCCGGAAATATTTTCAAGGGGTAAGCATAAATTAAAGAACTAGAAAGCCAGTGTAAATAAAAGCAAATTGAAAGAAACTTCTAAAATTAAAAGAATAAAGGACAGTCCTCTAATTATTTTTTTGGTTTAGTAAAAATAATATGACATATAAATATGTATATCGAGAGGGTAGTCGTTACTGACTAGCTGAGAAATAAACTAGTGAATATTGGGGAGTGCAGCAAATGAAACAATACACTTTAAAGTTATTTCAAGCTTTCAGAAATCTTTACTTTATTTCCATCCTCAGGGAGACTACAAATTTATACAAAATGAAATTAGGAAAATTGTTGTGATCAATAATCAAAATGTTTACACACAATTTTCTTGAAAGTGTGATAAGTGCTATTTGTTTTAAAATCCTCAGTGCCTCAGTGTTTAAGCTTACTGAAATGTCGCTTGTGTGTATATATTGGATGCTAATCAGGTGTTTCGTGATTTCAGGTACCTACAGAAGGTGAGCCTTATTGGGAGCAGCGATCCTTTTACCCTTGAGGAAAGTTAATTGGAACTTTCTATCAAGGAAGTGCCACCAGTGTCTAATATGGATATTGTTTCGTATTTAGTACTGAGCCACAGTTATTTAACCAAGGAAGAAATCAAAGCTTTTCGCAGTCTACAATCCTATAAATAATTTGAGGCAGCATTTGTCATTAAAGTGGGCACAAAGTCAGTTCAGGATTTTTTTTATTTTGGTTGGAAAGGTATGCCATTTTATTTTCTGACTTTTTGACTGACTATGTCATAAAGGTCTCGTTCTAGATGAAACATTCCCAGAGAGCTAATTTAAAATCCTTAGATTTGTGGACAATAAAATTATATTAAGGGATAGGAGTATATGTATGGCTAACTGTTCATGCATGGCAGGATGCAGTGAAGTTACGTAGTCATGTTGGAGCTATCCTGTTTACTGCAGAGTATGCCCACAAAATTAGGGAGGTTATAACTAAGACATAAATTCTGCCTGACTAAGACCATCCCCAGCGATTGTTTCTATTGTTCCAGCAGCTAGTGGCATGGACTTTAGAAAGATCACTGTATAAGAAGTAAAAGAAATTCCAGCGATGTCTAGTATACAAATATTTTATATATTTTAAAGAGAGTTGACGAGCTTGGTTGCGGCTCTGCACTAATGAGGATTGTGGAACCTCTATCTTCCAAAATATCAGCCTCAAGCGTTAAAAATTTACCTTTGGTGTTAGACATATATCAAGAGAGTTATATATAAAATGTTTTCTGGTAAAAAGGGTTTTAAGAAGAATTAAGAAATCGCCTTAAAATTTCATTCTGTAGTGAAGTCATTATGCCAGAACTGTTGTGAATATACTTTACTAGAAATGCTGAAACTGCTAAAGTACATTATTGGTGCATTTGTAAAGGTGTTAACGGTGGAAGGCCTATGATATAATGTGATCGGGATGAGTCTGAAATCGAATGATTTCATATTACATGTGTTGGATTAAAATAAACTCGTAGGAAATGACAATGTATTAATTTTGTATTAAAATGTTATTAATTTATCATGATTTATGTCAAAGCAGATTTACACACTGCAAAGGCCTTAATGACAAACATAACAGTAACAAAAATTGGACAATCTAAACGAGAGGTATTATGAGTGTATTTGCTAGAGAAGCGGGGGCTATTTTGTAGTTTAAATTATAAGACTTTAGTAAGTAAGTTTAACCTTTGTTTTTATTGTTTACAAATTAATTTAATTGTAGTTACTCGATAAGCACAGTAGAAGCCATACTATCGAGTTTTAAACAGTTTGTTATAGGCATACATAAAACTGATTTTCTGAATATTTTTTGTTTATTATAAATTTAGGTCGTATTCAAAGAAAATACAGAATTATATGAAAATGAAATAAACTTCTATAGTGCTAGCCTCGTGGCACCTTCATTCAAACATGTGTCCTAAAAAGCCTGGTTTTCAAGATGCAGAGACGTAAATCGGTTTATCTATCTCAAAGATCCTTTTTCCTATTTTTGTGAAATTTGGCAGTGTTGTTTGTTGTGATAGGACGGTAAGTTAGCACTAACTAGATGATAACTATAAGTTCCGGTGGCGTTCCGGGGGGCAGTCTCACGAGTAATATTGACAAACAATGTGTATGCCACTGACTTGTTTGAAAGTTTTATATTGTTTTCGAGTTAAGCAGTTAATGATACAACTTTTTTGTCTCCTGATATTTTTTCGTACCTATCTTTGTTTACGAGAAAAAAAAAAAAATCTACTTCGTTGTGTCGAAAACTTTTTTTTTCTCGAAAACGAAGTAAGATACGAAAAATCTCAGGTGACCAAAAACTTGTATATTCAGCTGCTTAACCTGAAAACAATTGTCAGTGACGTACATTTTTTTGTCAATATTACTCATGAGACTGCCCCCTGGGACGCCAATGGAACTCATAATTATCATCTAGTTCGTACTAACTTAGCGTCTTATTACAACAAACAACCCTGCCAAGTTTTACTAAAATCGGCAAAAGGATCCTTGAGATAATAATAACTTATAGACCTTATAGGACACATATTTATATGAATTTTTCTACTTGCTTTTTTTTCAAAAATACTCTCTTGGAATTACGGCCTATCATTAAGTAACACCCTGCAAATAACCGCACATACGGTAATAAATATGAACATTTAGAACAAAATTTAGACTAAGTATGCCAAACATGACATTGCACGTTTCTTTCGCTGAATCAGGCGTCAATCCATCAAGAATTTGATCGAATAAAAGTAAGTTATTTTACCAGTTAGGTGGGCGTAAGTGCTTATAAAGTGGGCATTTAAAGAACACATGTTCAAAAGTTTTAAACTCGAACGTATTGCAAATAGAACAAGCTTCGTCTTGGTTTATCCGGTAGGATATACCTCAGAGACCCTACTAATCAGGTTTGTAAAGTCGTGACAATCAGCAAGAAAATGGTCAAGATTTGAAAAGCCCCTCATGTTCCAAGTAACATTTTTTATTGGTTGGCAATGTGCTTGTTCAGATACTTTTCGGTTGGTTATCGGTTCGGGAGAGAATGCATCTTCTCGTGGTCTTTTAACATAATATGCAGGTGTTGGTAGATCCGTCTTTACTATTTGAGGCACATTATTTATATAACGAATCGTAGGATTTACCTCGCCGTTACCTTTGCGTACTTCGAGGTTCCATCGAAGAGAGAAGAGTATGTCAGACTGTCTAGATATTAAATCTGATCGTATTTTAATTTGTCTAAAATTGCCTTCGCCTTAGGACTTTAAGAACTTCCCCGGCTGACTCCGACGTCATCCTTGATTCTCTTACTCCCTAGCTAGTCTGAGCAAATGAGAAAGAATCACTAATTCGGCATCCGGCAAAATTTCTGCAAAAGTTTTTTGACTATCGCTGTGTCATCCCTTGACTCCGGGAGATTAGCAGTGATTAGGTTAGATCGGCGTTTTTCACGTTCCCTCTCAGAAACTCTTCTAAGTTCACTGTGGCGGATCTATTAGCGACAACTTCTAATTGCGAAATTCTCTCGCGCAAAATTAGATTTTCGTTCTGTAACACAGCAATGGTATTTTCACATTTCGTAATGAACTCTTCTTGCTTAGTAATAGGAGTAGGCAACTGTTCAATCTTACTGTTGCATGCGTTAACTGATTCTGAAACATGGGACATGATAGCTTAAAAATGGTGAATCTCTAATGGTTTTGGCGCTGTCTTACTGCTTGATAGGCTGCATTTGAAACATGTCCATGCAGATTGGTCAGTCCCTTTGCCCGGTAGTGCACGGCCGCAGGTTCCGTGGGCATACAAAAGGCATACTGAACAACGTCGCTTTTGGGCAGGAACCAAATGTAGTTGTAGATCACAGACAATGCATTGGTCAGGTGGGAGGGACATCCTTATTTAGGTTAGAAACAATGATTCACAATCACCCCAATAGTGCCCTTGTATAGCGAGAAAAGCGAACAGAAGAATTATTTAAGCGTTCAGGATAGACTGTTTTGACTTATTAGGTATCAGCTTAAATCCATACTTAGGATTACATACATAAAACACTGCAAAATTTTCAGAACAATTTGGCACGTTGCTTACTCCGCGCGCACCAGAACGTATTTTGAGTAACATTGTTAGTACATACAAACTTAGATTGCAGAAACTACTGGAAAGAAAGGAATAAATCTCTGGTTCCAATGATAGGATACTACATTGCTGCTACCTGCAGACCGGTTTTGAACTCTTTGGTTCTTGTCAGTACAGGTTAGTAGGAAAAATAGTCATATACGGATATGTCAAAATTTTGCATCAAGATATATTGGCTACAAAGTAATTAAAAAAAAAACAAAAGCAACTTTCTAAAATATCTTTATTACTCACATAAAATATCTATTTTGGCGACTTTAATCTATTTTTATTTTCTAACTTATTCTATGCTATTTTTTTATCTTAAGCTAAACTTGAAACAAGGAACAGGCAGAACAAGCTCCAAGGGCTGGTGACAAAACCCTGTGGATAAGATAGCACAATTTACAATTTCCCGCACTTCCCGGCACCTTTAAGCGTGTTAGAAGTGATTGTTGTCCCGGGGGATTTAAAATCATATATGTGAAGAATGTTTGGTCATAAACTGGAATACGGATGGACATTTGGGGAAAAGCCGCGATAAAATTACATTTAATTTGTAAATGAAACAATCAAGTTTTCCTCAAAAAAAAATGTTAATATAAAATGTTAGTATTGCTCCCTACATGTTTCGGGCGTCTAGACTTATATCTTCAGGGGATACTAAAAGAGATTTCAAAAATGATAAAACCACCAGTTAAATTGGAATAAATAATGACTTACCCAAAATCGAGTTAAATAAAATAGTTCGAGATGCCTCAAATTAATGAGTGCAACTGGAAATGAGTAGGAACTTCAAGAAACATTTAAGAAAACGGAGTGCACTTGCAAATTAAATTGTGAAAATTGTCATGTTGATTATATGAAGATCTTATGTGAATTGTGAACAATATTTTAGTGTAAATAAAGATTTTTAAATTAGGACATTTTAAATTTTATTATTATATATCAGGGGTCGGCAACCTTTTAACAAAGAGGTGCCCATGTGCAATTTTGAACAAAGCCAAAGTGCCGCTATACAAAACTGTATAATTTTTATACGAATAAATAATGTATAAAATTGTTAAAAGTAATAAAGAAGGTAACTAATAAAATAAAAAAATGATCAACAATATTTCTAAAAATTTTAATCAAAAAGGAAACATAGCACAGACACTACTGTTAAACAAAATATATGTTTTTATATAAGGCAACATTTTGTTTAAAATTTGAAACGTTTTCAGTGCGATCCTTGTCCTTGTGTTTCTCGCGAAAGCTTTTCTACTTCTGGTTCATGTCTAGTTACTTTTAATATTACACACGCCTCTGAATTTTCTGTTGTTAGCCGACTTCGATATGGATTCAAAATTATTTTCATATGGGAAAAAACTCGCTCACACATATAGGACGATCCGAATGCTGAAAGCATTGCAAATGCCACTTTTTTTGGCAAATAAATTTATCTGGCAAACTAGCCCAACAATTCAGTATTTCGTTTCATTTATCCTGAGGATCACCTTCTAAAACTCTTCTTAGTTCCACAAATTTTGTCTTCCATAACTCGGAGTTCCTAAATTCAATATGCTGAAGCTCAAAATCTTGAATTTCCATCCATGCGAAAAGAGAATCATTGAAAGGAATGCTAGTAAAATCCATTAAGTCTTGTTTTATTAAGAAGGTGAACATGTGACCATGTTTATCAAAATCTTGGCCTCTTTCAGCAAATTCTTCTTTCAGTGAAGTCATGTAGTTTAACATTTTCTTATTTAATGCAGCATTATTACAATTATTAAGGTTAGGTAAGTATGTTTTTAGATTTGGAAAGTATTTATATGTATGGGAGGTAATATCGCGAATAAATACATCTATTTTCATTTTAAAATACTTCCAGGAATCATACAAATCTAGAACAGTTTGACCCGATCCTTGCAACTTAAGGTTTAGTTCGCAGAGATGATTTGTAATATCAGTTAGAAACATTAACTTACAAATCCATTCTTTATTATCTAGTTCGGGAAAGACTTGAGCTTGTTTTTTTTGCAACAAAAATGACCTAATTTCTCCCAAATATTCCACAAATCTAGAAAGCACTCCGCGGCTAAGCCAGCCTATATTGCTGTGTAATGGAATATCTGAATATTCACTTTCAATTTCTTGTAAAAATGACTTGAATTGTCTGCGAGTTAATGAAGAATGACCGGCAATGTAGTTGACAACTTTCACAACAGTATCCATCACGGATTTTAAGCTTCAGCTCGAGATCTTCGCGCATAAACTTTCTTGATGAATATTGCAATCAAAATTCAAAAGTGGTTGACCAATGCGTGCAGTAAGAAGAGATACAAATCCCTTATGTGTCCCGATCATAGCGGGTGCGCCATCTGTAGTTACGCAAAAGATCTTAGTTAAGTTTAGTCCCCGTTTCTGAAAATGTTTAACGAATTCTGATAGTATATCTTCGCCTCTTGTCGTTCCTTCCAATGGTAGCAGACAGATCAGTTCTTCATATACACGGTTATTGTCAAAGTACCGCGCAACGACTGCCAACCGGGAAATGTCATTAACGTCGACACTTTCATCCAACGAAATACTAAATACGATATTCCGTTTAATGGCGTTGATCTGTTGTTTCCGTACATTTTCTGTCATTTCAGTAACTCGCCTCTCAATAGTCCGCGCTGATGCTGGTATATTTTTAATCCGAACCGGTATTGCTTGTTTATTAGGAAAATCATCAAATAATACATCCGCACCTCTCAGAAACGTTTACTTCATAAATTCCCCATCAGTGAAAGGTTTTTTCTGCCAAAGATTGTGCAATTTTAAAATTGCATTCGGTTGCTTGATCTTTCCCTTGACTAATTTTTGTAAAGAATGTTGCCTGCTTTGTATACTGAGTAACTGCTCTTCGGATTGTCTCCGTTCTATCAGCATTATCCTTAAACCCCGATTCATGTCTTGTTTGAAAATGTTGTTGAACACTAGATGTCCGGAATACTACGCTTTCCCGACATAATGCACATATGGCTCGATCTCTTTGCTGTACAAAACCATAATCACTTGTCCAAGAGCTTTGAAAGGGCTGAACGTCTACTTTCTGCTTTTTAGCCGCCATAACACTAACGTTAATCGCGCACTTGTACGTTACAGGTTGATAAATAATGTTACGATTAAATATCCGGGGTCCGTCCAATAACAACACCTGGTACAACTTTTACCACTAAACTTTTATTTCGGAACTTATCTTTACAATAGCGCGTACTAAACTAAACTAACTCTAACTGAATACACGCTTATATAATGGTAAATCCGCCTCCTAGAAGTTTCCCGTATAACCGTGGCAAGGCCGCTCACCGGGCGTTCGAAAAGCCGAGAATTACCTCCTCGCGTCTCCTTTTTTCTAGAAACGGCCCGTCGCGGTCGCGTCGTTCTAGCCTGGCCTGCCATCACATAGCTCGGTCAAGCTACGTTGCCAGCTTGTGTACAGTTCCGTAAATTATTTTAAATTTACAATAAGTATCCTTAAAATTAAATCTTTAATATTATGCACCAAACTTCACAAAGTTATGCGTGCCATTTTAAACTGCCAGGCGTGCCAAGTCTGGCACGCGTGCCGTAAGTCTGGCACGCGTGGCGTAGGTTTCCGACCCCTGTATATTATATAACAGAACGACGGGCTCCACATTACAATTATATTTCTCACACCTCTAGACCACTGTGTGTTGAGGTCGCGGACCACTGTGCCACCAAATGTCAAAATCATTTAAACAATACTCAGCACTTTCGGTGTATAAATACCTGAACATTGGGTGGACACGGCACCTTCGTCTTTCCGACTGGTCACCCCCCTTACGATCAGGAGCGCTTCCACGTCTTATAGACTCAAAGTCTCTCTCCTGGGTCCTTTAACCGTCCACTTTCCCCGAAGACGTAGTCAAAGTAAAGCCCTTCAGGTCGCATCCCCTTAAGAGCCTCCCAAGCCGATAGTGCCGGATAGGCCGACCACCCCTAGGGAGACATGCTGGGTTTCCTTCGGGCTACATAGTAAAGTTATAATTACCGAACGCTAAAATATAAGGACATTTTGTTGTCATTACAATATGATGGTTTTTTAAATTGTCAAGAAAGAAATTTTAATTTTTAGCGACATGCTCCGAATTAAAGGAAAAAATGTAAAGTTATGAATTAAAAAATGGTTATGCCCCATGGCAACCAAAACTGAAATAACGACTTTATTTTTGAAAATGAAGAAATTTTTTAAAAAATTTAAATAAAAAGTGCTAATCACCACCGGATGTGAGATCATCATGATTGACAGCCGTCATAAAATTTTTGAGGTTTGTAGAATACTCGATATTGGGTTAACAAAATCCGAGAGGATCTGTCAAATATTTATGGAAACTGGACGCTCAAAGTGCCTGAAGAGTGACCACACTAAAGACATCTGTCAATGAATTATTGAATTATATAATTTGTTTAAAAATAGGGTTATAAATGTCCAAAGGAGGGAAAAAGGAAACTGCACTAAATATGTGATAAAAAGGGGGAAAACACTATAGTAACACTAGATGGTGCACTCGAAATATGAAATAATCTTTCAAAAATCAATACCAAAATTATAAATTTCAAAAATAAACCAATGTTTACAAACAGATTTAACTAGTCGTTTTACCATTTTCGAAATCTCTTTCAGTATCCGTGAAGATGGATGTCTAGAAGCCCGAAACATGTAGGGAATAGTACTAACATTTTACGTTACAAAATGTTGTGGAGGAAGACTTGATTGTTTTATTTGCATTACGCGAACTCCAGTGCAAGTATGGACTAACGTTTCAATTCCATTTAATCTGTTGAGGTATAAATGAATATGATCATCATACCAAGCGGCTTAAAGCGGATGTAAAGTTAATCTTCACTCAATTGTCAAAAAACTTTAATTTTCGGCAATTGGTGGGCATGGTGAATTTGTGTGTGTGATGGTGTGTGTGTGTGTTTGTTGTGTGCTTGTAGAAAAGTGTGTATATATAGTTTTTGGTGTATTTGGTAATGATTAAGGTGGTGGAAGGAAGTACAGGGGTAGCTTGTGATATATCAGTTTGTGTTTTATCGGTTTGTCCGGGTCAAGTCTCTCTCTAGTCAAGCATATTGTTAAGTAAGGATATTGTATTCTAAATAGGTAACATTTTGTTGAGAGGACCGTCATATGGTCCGTTATGTAGTCTATGTCGGCCATATGGTGGAGACCCGCGATGCGCAAATATCTGTCAGAGGACGTTACGCATCGCAAAATCTTATTCTCAAATCGTAATAATCATCTCAATCGGGTATACGGTGCAGAACACCATAAAGACGCGGCATAGTTCACCAAAGTTCTATTTGGAATATTGATTATTGAGTTCTTAAACTTAAGCGGCTGCGTATTCTTCCGTATAAACACCGTTATAATAACGAACGCGCTTTTACATTACTAACTGCTTGCTGGGGCCTCTTAATGCAGAGTTCTTATTACGGCTGTTAGATTTCCTGTTACGATTATTGGAGCAGTGCGAGTGTAAAAAAGTCAGGAATATTGCAAATGCTTCTAAAACTACTGAATATGTTTGTTTACGAGTTAGCAAGTTTATATAGTTAAAAACGGCAGACTTTGGAAAAAAAATATTTTTGGAGAGGTTGTAGAAAATAGCTGCTTAGGAAACAAGTTCTGAGAGCGTTATTTTACTTGACAGGGCGAGCCAAGGGCGAATCCTGGAACCTTGAAACTCATAAAAATTTTGGGCAGTATTGCGTACGCTACTTCTTCTACAATCAACGTTTACTAACTGTGTACTTTTCTGGAAACTGCTTTCTATTATGTGTTAAAGAAAACCCTGTTAGTACCAAAACTTAAAAAAAATATTTAACTTGAAAAAATATATTACTTTAAATTGCTCTACAGTATACGGACAAGTCCATCAATTTAGTTTAAATTATAAACTATCAAGCAGTTTTTAATGTTTCAATTGCTGCTCAGTTTATATTAAAAGTAGCATATGAACAAAAAATCAACAAAAATAAAATATTTAAAAGCATTAACTAAATTTTCTGTTGTATAATTAGTATGCCGGTAACGTTTACTGCAAAGGTCTAGCAAAAAAGAAATACTAACTATTTATTATCTATTTAATAATTTATCAGTTAAGTAATGATCCAAAAGATAAATTATTTACGAAATTAAAAAATATGAACACTTGACCCCCATTTAAACGTATCATTTAAGTATTTCCCAGTTTCCCCATGTTGGGGAAACGATCATCCAAATGTATTAAAAATAATATAATTAAATGCAACAAATACTTTTAGAATAATTACTACTGTTAAATATCTGATTTTATTATTATTTTAATAAAGGAGCAAAATGCATCAATGTTTGCTGAACGAATATAGTGTTATCGCCGGGATAGGCATAAAACTTGCAGAAATCATCTTTTAAAATACATATAATATGTCCTAAATAATAAACGGCTAGTCGACCGTTATTCCAGGAAAAAGCAATGTTCCACGTTTAGATGTTAAAAGTATATTTTTAGAATGTTGTATATTCGAAAACCCTTTGACGGCGTTTTGACGCTCTAGGAGGGTGACACGGCATAGTACAGTTTGTTTATTGCCGTCCGATTGGTAGGGAGAAAACATGGCGATTGTGTGGCTTATCAGAATGCATTGTTGGTTAGTCGTCGTGACACCGGGGGCGTAATCTTGCTGTCAGATGATACAGTTTTCCTTCTTCAAACACACTACACTTTGGGCTAAGATAAAGCAAAGTCGTATGTCAACAAACGCACGTGGTTTTCTCTCCGTCGGAGTGAAACAAATAGCATTGCCTAAAAAAGGGCACCCAGCAAATCTATTAAACAAATATAGTAATTAGTTTGATTATAAAATCAGTAGTGAATAGTTATGTTATAGTACGTTATTGTAAAATCATGCACTAAAGAAGTTTTGTGTGATTTGGAGAAATAAACGCCAAATTACCACAGTGAAAAGCTCGTTTAATTCCTTCACTCAGTAAATGAAAGAATCAGTGAAATTAACCTAAACGCGAGGAACATAAATGCCTCATGAACTGTTGACGCAAGTTATATAACAACACTTGGCTTGCTTAACATGGTCCTTCGAGCCGGATGAGTGAAAAGTGAGTTAGCGGCTTTTTTAATGCAAATTAATAAAATAAACATCAGTTAAGAAAAGAAGTAAGTAAAAATAATAAATAAGACGATTTAAACAAAGTGAAAAGTTAAGTGAAGAAGTCCTGTGAGAGACTGTCAAACCAGGGAATTGTGAAAGTGAGTGAAAAAAGGTCATTTGGGGGGAATACAGTGTGTGACCATGTCTACGCAAACGCCAAACAAGGCAATAATTAATTTAAATTTAAAGAAATAGTCCATTCTCGAAGTGGAGTTGAAATATAGGGAAAAGGGGAAAGAAAGTCAAAAAGTCTTTCTCCACTAATTTAATAGTGAGCTATTAAAGGCTTAAATAATTGTTGTTGTTGTTTATTGTCATTGTACTTTTGTAAATAAGATTGTTTGTTAGTAGTGTCAATATTTGATTAAGCATAATCATACTTTGATAGCCAACGGTTTGATATAACTTGCATTGAAAGTAGGTATTGTAGTAGCAAGTTTATTTCAAAGTCAAAACGATTGGTTTATACCCTATACTTTATAAATTAAATAACAAAATTTTATAGACAATATGGATCTTGAATCGTTGAAGAAAACACGGACTGTTGCAAAAGCCGCGATAACGCGGGTTCAAACGTGGATTGAATAAAGTTTAAATGATAAAACGAGAACAAGCTTCCGTGAGGGAAGGACTATTAAAAAAAGCGTTTCAAAACTATACAGAGGCTTAAGATAAAATCGAGGTATTAAACCTCCAAGATACCGACCGAACTGGCATTGAGAATAAATACTGTGATCTAATAGTTAAAATTTAAGATTTAAGGTCAGCTAGTGCTGCAAACTCAGTATGCAGCGCGCAAAGTGTGCCGTCGGTGCACGTCACATCGGGAATTAAATTGCCAGACTTGAAAATTTTACCCTTTGACGGAAATGTAGCCGATTAGAGAGGTTATGTAGAATTGTTCACGGCTTTAATTGTTAATAATGCAAGTTTAACAGATATTCAAAATTTAAAAACAGCTTTAAAGGAAGAAGCGCTTAAGCTGGTCGATTCGTTAGAGATTATAGGTTCAAACTTTGAAATTGCGTTTAATATTTTAAAGAAAAGGTATGAAAACATAACCTGTGTAATTAATAGTTATTTAAATAATATCTTAGATACCCCTCAGCTTGCAAAGCCGAACGCGGGAAACTTAAGATAGTTTATTGCAAATCAAAGAAAAACAATTCAGTCATTAAAAAAATTAAGCTTGTCAAACACAGAGATTTTGGAATATCTACTGGTATTTATTTTTGAAAATAAATTAGATTTCGCGACAAAAAGAGCATTTGAGCTGGATCGCGATCTAGATCAATTGCCGTCGGTAAACGATTTCTTTAAATTTTTAAAGCGAAGATGCATAGTGTTTGAAAATTTATCTAGTACGAATTTGCAATCAAGCACTACCTCACAAGCAAGGGGTGCTAGAAATAATAGAGTTGTGTAATTTACGGAAAATCAACAAAATAATAAATTTTTCGAGATTTGAGGTGCGACGGCAGGCCACAATCTATACACATGCGATGAATTCTTAAAACTTTCGGTTTAAGAACGAAATAGAATTGTGCAGCAAAATAGACTATGTTTTAATTGTTTCGGGAGACATAGTGTGGCGCAGTGTACATCAGTTAACACATGCAGAAATTGTGGAAGTAAACATCATTCGTTGTTGCATCAGAGCGGAGCGGTCGACTCAAATTGCGGGCATTCAAATAATGCAAATTATAATGTAAATATGAGAGGTACCAGTCAGTTTTCACAAAACAGACCGATAAACAATTCAGGAAAAATATGAAATAGGCAGGTAAACAGTGCAAACAATAGGCCTAATACAACAGTAGAAAACCAAGTACACAATCAACAGTCGAATTCTACTGTGACAGGTTCGGGTGAACGTCATTATTCGCAAACAAATGAAACAGTTTCTTTATCGGCAGTGTCTGCAAGACAATCAAATGTTTTACTGCCAACTGCACAAGTAAAAATACTTAATAAATACGGGGAAATGAGTCCTGTGAAAGCCTTGTTAGATAGCGGGAGCCAAAGTTTATTCATAACGCAATCACTGGTAAACCCTCCGCACTGTAAAATATACAATCACGAACTAAATATTTCAAGTATTTCACAAAGAAGTTTTAAAATAAATAAATTAACAGATGTAACCGTACACCCAAAAACGAAAAATAAAAAGTTATACCGTGTCTTGTATAATATTGGACAATATAACATATAAGTTGTTGCAAGTACCAATAAAAATAAATAGTTTAAAAATACCAAATAGTATACAGGGTGAACTTGCAGACCCAACATTTTATGAGCATTCTAGTATAGATCTTTTATTGGGAGCTAGTTTTTATTATGCAGGTAATGTACCTTCTTTCTGTACTATACCAGTGTGATATCAACAAGACTGTTCACAGAATGAAGTTTCGTTTTCTTTACAAACACAAGAAACTGATAATAAATTAACAAAGTTTTGGGAGATTGAACAAATCCCATCAAAAAAGGTAATGTCAGCTGACGACAAGCTGGCAAAAAAACGTTTTCTGTCACTTGAAAGGAGATTTAAGGGCAACCCGGAATTATTTTCGGAATACAAAAAATTTATTGATGAGGGTGTTGACATAGGTCATGCAAAGTATGTTCCGTTGGCTTTGACGAACGCGAATACCGAGAATAAATATTTCATACCACATCTGTGTAATCACAGATTCTAGTGTCACAACAAAATTACGTGTAGTGTTTGACGCGTCGGCACAGTCAAAGTCGGGATATTCTTTGAATGACGTCACTCTAAAAGGGTATCAGGTACAGCCTGAGCTTTTCGATATTTTGTGCCGGTTCAGGTATTTTCAATTCGTGTTGATTTCAGACATACAAAAAATGTATAGACAAATAGAAATAAATCCAGAGCATAAGTTTCTGCAGAATATTCCTTGGCGGGACAATCCATGCGAGGGCTTAAAATGAATCGAGCTGCCAACTCTGACGTATGGAGCTAATCTCGCTCCGTATGTAGCCACACGAACGGTATTGGAAGTCGCGAAGACGGGTTGTGACGAATTTTCAGTGGCGTCCCAAGCGCTGATGACGCAATGTTACGTGGATCACATCTTGGCCGGTTGCAATGAGTTTGAACAATTATCGGAGTTGTATACGCAGTTAAATAAACTGTTCAACAATTCAGGGTTTACTTTACATAAATGGTGTTCTAATTTAAGAACGTTTTTAGAATCTGTGTCGCAGGCACAATTATATGAGTATCATTTAAATTTCGATTACGCGCCAAGTAAAGTATTAGGATTAAAATGGATTCCGGATGAGGATATGTTGAGTGTCGCGATTCCGACGGATTTGGAAGATAAAAATCCAACAAAAAGAATTATTTTGTCAACGTTAGCGCAATGTTACGATCCGCTAGGACTGGTTAATCCAGTGGTGGTTGCAGGAAAGATTTTAATGCAAAAATTATGGATTCAAAAATTAGATTGGGACACACACGGAAATAACAAATATTGATCTAATAACTGATTGGGGTAAATTTTTAGGCATGATGTCTCTTCTCGGCTCTCCAAAAATACCTAGAAAAATATGTGACAATAAAGAAATATTGAAAATTGAAATTCAAGGATTTGCGGACGCAAGCACATTGGCGTACGGCGCCTGTGTATATATTCAAGTTTTATATGCGGATAATTCGGTGACCAATAATTTGATCGCTTGAAAATCGAGAGTAGCACCAATTAAAACAATTACATTACCAAGATTGGAACTCTGTGCCTTGGTAGTTTTAGCAAAATTAGTGCAAAGGATTCTGACTATTTTTGAGAACCTGATGAAGTTCGATTCGGTAAATCTTTGGTCGGATTCTAAGATTGCTATTGCATGGTGTAACGATCACCCAAATAGGTGGTCTAACAGTCCAGAACAAAGGAAAATAGCACTCGTCGCCTTTCAGAGACCAGAGGCGTGCGATTTTTGGTTAGAATATTTGGCAACATTTTCGAATCTTGGACGTTTAATACGTTCAGAAGCATTTATATTTCGGTTTTTACATAACATTAAAAATAAATTTGATAAAAAACAATCAAATCTTGATGTCAATGAAATCGACAACGCAAAAAAGTTTATTGTAAAAAATCTGCAAGAAAAATATTTTAATAAGGAAATTTCAGAATTAAAACAAAATAAAATATTTTCTAGTAACCAGTTTGGATTTGAAATTTTTCTTGATTCAGATAAACTAATACAAGTAGGAGGTAGGCTCGAAAATGCAAAGATTTCTTTCGATCAGAAACATCTGTATTTGTTGCCGTCTCATAATAAAGTAGTGAAAATAATGTTAAAATATGAACATACGCGATTAGGACACGCTGGTGCACAAACAGTTTTGTCAAATGTTAGATTACGGCAAGGGCGGTTTTACGGGGGGGTAATAGGGTAATTGCCCCCCCCCCCCATGAATTTAGAATTTTAAGCATCATCATTGAAAAAAAGGTCGCACCCAAAAATTTTTCGCCTGCGGCGCTATTTTTCTTCTCACCCCCCCCCCCTTCGCAAACTTATTATCTGGTTACTTTTAAAAAAAAATTGGGATTTTAAATTACCCCCCCCCCCCCATGTTGAAAAGTTAAAACCGCCCTTGGATTACGGGATTGGCCTCTGAACGGTTTACGCAAAACCAAAGCGGTTATACGAAATTGTATCACGTGTCCAAGGTTTAGAATGGCTCCAGCTCAGCAAATAATGGCAGATCTGTTAGGAGATACAGTTCCGAGTGCACGGCCTTTTGAAAAAGTAGGCATTGACTACGGTGGCCCATTTTTGATTAAATCATCACGATTACGGAAAGCGCGCATGATAAAAGCGTATATCGCAATTTTTGTATGCATGACAACTAAAGCAATGCACATCGAGTTAGTGACTAGTCTGTCAACTGAAGCGTTTATTATGACGTTAAAACGATTTTTTATTTCACGAAGAGGTAACCCGTCCATCATCTATAGCGATAATGGTACAAATTTTAAAGGGGGAGCTAATCAGTTGCGAGATTTATACAAATTGCTAAAAAATTCACAAAATTATAAGTTTTTTGTTGACTATCTTTCAAAAAACGAAATTCGGTGGAAATTTATTCCTCCTCAGTCTCCACACTGGGGTGGGCTATGGAAAGCTGCTGTAAAAAGCGCAAAACATCACATGACCAGATTAATGGGAAATTCAAAATTTACATTTGAGGAATTTTATACTGTTCTAACGCAAATAGAAGCAAATTTAGATTCAAGACCGTTGTGACCGTTGACAAACGATCCGTCTGACGTTAGTTGCTTAACGCCAGGTCATTTTTTGATCGGATAGGCTAAAGTTTTGGCAACAATGCATAAAAATACCACAAAGTTTTTGGAAACGATGGTCTGTGGATTATCTCAATCGACTTCAAAATTGCCCAAAATGGCTTTTTTTTTTATGATAAGGCTAAAAAGTACTAAAAATATCAGTCCGAACGACATAGTCTTACTGAGAGAGGATGACGTTTCGCCCTTGTAGTGGCCGTTGGCACGCGTATGGAAGTTTATCCACGAAAGGATGGTAAAGTAAGGATGTTGAGCTTAAAGACCGCGAAAAGTGTGTTCACTCGATCGATCATCAAGGTATCGCCTCTGCTCTATGACGACATAAATATAAATATAAACCGTAACCAAAACTAATGTTTTGGTAAAATTAGACAACACATTTTTGTCTCTCAATGTGTGTTGTAAAAAAGTTTTACAATGTGTGAGTAAGTTATTACAGCGGTAATAATTTAAGTTTTATTTTTTTTTATTTTTTTAAGTTAGAAGTTTTTTAAGCAAGAGTTCAAACTCTTTTTTGGTTTGGTAACTTGCCACAAAAGTTACTGGGGCTGTGGCTGAGTCCCTGGGGCAACCCTAAAAATGTCAATAATCTTGCGTTTTTTCTTATTTTTGTTAGCTGTTTGTCTTTCATTAGTCAAATCGTAACGGTTGTGTAAGGGGAGGCGCTTAACAACTTTTCACCCTTGACCTACTAAGCACTAGAGGCACTCCTAGTGTTAAACTAAAGAATGTGGACAACCCTGGCAGTAACGCACTGTCCTTGATCGGTCCCACCTTCGTCCTGCGGGGCATCTACGCCTTGTATTTCTTCCTCTTTATTTTCATGCTCGTCTTTGTTTCCGCGCTGCATGGGCACGTGCAGCGTCAGCCTAAGTGCCAGTGTCATTCCTCTGGGTTGGGTGGGGATCAGGGGTTCTGTTGTTGCTTAGTCCAGGGGAATAAAGGGATTTTCTTCGGGTGGCAGTATTCGGGGTTTGCGGCTGCTCTGAGCAAGGGATCCGCAGACGTTAACGTATTCTTCAAGATGAAGAATACGTACAGTTAATTAATACTTTTTTCTACTTAGGGAGGTGCAAGCTTACAACTTGTGCTTCCACTTGCGTCTAAAATCAGCGTAGTTTTGGTGACATAACTCCTTAAATAATAACAAAATAATGATCACAAAGTGCAATACATGCGACAAAAATATGAATCGCAATCACCAAGGTCTTCAACGCCATGGTTTTTGACAATCTTTTTATGACACCAATAAGGGGAGCGATCTGAGTCGGGACCAAGCAGATGTGTTTCGATCCATGACCGGAGATGGACATGCGGGTCATGCCGTGAGAACGCCGATACCGGCCGGAGTGATACGTCCAATCATTGCCGCAGCTCTATGAACCCGTACACGGGCGATTTTAATGCTGATGCACTGTCTATCACTTCTAACATTCACGCCGAATTAAGACTCCTTCGAGAGTTTGTCACTTTCTGTAGTGGTAAGGTGTCAGACCTCAAATCAATCTTGAGGAGGCTTGAACACTGCATGAAACTTACAGATTATAAGTGAGGAATGAAACACAAAGTCTGCTCCACTAATTTAATAAATAGGTTCAGATTAACATCCCAAACATGTTTCAAAGGCATAAACCTTCATCTTCAGTGGGTAATTATTAAGATGTTGATATTTATGAAGAGACCAATGACATTGTTACGTTTTTTATAAACTAATGTTGCAGAAAAATTTTTATGAAACCATATGTAACTTTAATTAGGTACAAATATATCTTAAATTAAAGTAAAATTAAATGAGCAAACATAATTTAAATGAATTTAGTTTTATTTTAATTTTAAACTTGTTGAAAAACCCAAATTTTACTGGGAGATTGTAATGGGGTACGACCATCATGGTGGAGTCGTACCAAAATGAAACTTTATCCAAAACAAATACTTTAACCATATGTCGTGTCGAGTAACGTGAATAACCCTGCATATTTTTGTAAAATTTGGAATACCTTCCCATGCATCAAGATGCATTTTTCCATGTAAATCATATTTCATATGTCTGCCAGTAGCCAGCCCTATTAAAGAATTTGTGCTGAATACTTTTGAAGAAATGGTATCTATGTATGTATGTAAGTGCGGGCAGCTCTGACACCGCAGCACTCAGGCCTGTCGACCCATTGTGCTCTGCCGCGTTGGTTAGGGTTGCGCCAAACCTATGCCCTTCACGAAGGCGAGCACTAGGGTTGGTGAAATCTCCTTGATATCCGCTGGTGCAAGTAGTCCTGCACCCAGGTACTGGTGCCTTTTTCGTATAAGGCTATTACAGAAGCATAGGACATGCAGTGAGTCCTCGTTCTCCTGCTTGCAGAACCTGCATACTGCTGAGTTGTTCAGCCCCATTGTATACAGATGCTTATTCAGACCGCCGTGCCCAGTAAGGATGCCCGTAACGATCCTTAGGTTTTTCCTACTCATTCTGGATAGCGTGTCGGCGAAGTTTTGACAGTGCCCCTGAATGAGGAGCTTAGCCTGTCTGAGCCCCGCTGTATTTGTCCAATTCTCTTTGGCTTCCCGTTTTACCCACTTGTCAATGACATTGTTGGCAAAGCCCGCTGGAAGCTCCAGCACTGGCTCGGGCCCCCTAAATGAGGCCGCTGAACCACGTTTAGCCAACGTGTCAGCTTCCTCGTTGCCTTGTATATTTTTGTGTCCTGGAACCCAGATAAGCCGCACCCTATTGGAGTTGCCTAAGACGTTGAGATTTTCTCGACAGTCTAGGGCTCCTTTCGACACAAATTTGTTTGATGCCAGCGCCTTTATGGCTGCTTGTCTGTCGGTGCAAATCGTGATTTGCTGATTCCTATAACCTCCAGCCTGGGTTCTCTATTCGTTTTCATGATTTTATACAGCCTTGAGACCGTTGGAAGTTCCTCTACACTTTCGCAGAAGCCTTTCCATGCGTCCCTTTTGCTGCTTCTGACCCGGCTTTTAAACCTCCTTTGAGCCCCTTTATAAAGGTCCCAATCTGCACTTACCTTGGTGTACATTGCCCTATTGAAGAGCCTGCGCACCTCTTGCCTAAGACCTTGTAGATCCGAGTTCCACCAAGGAACTTTGTGGATCCTTTTAGATCTTCTGATTGGACAGCTTTCTTCGTAGGCCTGAGTTAGGGCCCTCGTGAGACTCTCCGTTTGTTCCTCTATCTGGAGTTGCGTAAATGGTCTTCTCGCGGGTGGCTACTTGCCAAATAGACTATTTCTGTAGGAATCCCAATTAGTTAGTCTGGGATTTCTGTACTCATAAGTCTGAGCTGTGCTGCGCACTTCTAGACTAAATTCAATCTGGCGGTGGTCCGACATCGTAATGTCAGAGCTCACATGCCAGTCTTTTATCTTATCAGTTACCCATGGTACGCTGATGGTTATGTCGAGAACCTCCTGTCTTGTCTTTGTGACAAACGTTGGTTTTGTTCCCCTGTTAAGGATATCCAACTGGTTTATGTTTAGATATTCTAGCAGCGCTCTCCCCCTCTCATTGATGTCCGCGCTCCCCCAGCAAGTGTGGTGGGCGTTTGCGTCGCATCCAATAATAAGTGGGAGGCCTTTGTTCCTGCACCATGTGATTAGTTCATGCAGATGGTCGGACGGTGGATTGAGTTCTTCATATGGTAAGTATGAGGAGCAGAGGACATAGCTTCTTCCCCCCGCGGTTACCTTAACAGCTACCTGATCCCTAGAACAGAAATTTGTTAGCATTATTACATTTAATTTTGCGCTTTTAGCTATGTAGATACAGGCCCTGGGGGTGTTGTCAGTGCTCACGAAAACAAGTCCCTGTCTGCGACTGAGACCCATTATTGAGCCCTGTCTAATCCAGGGTTCCTGTATCAGTATAATGTCCCTCTTTCTCATTGCTATCTGCTGACTTATCAACGAAGTGGCAGCTGTGCAATGTTGGAGGTTTTTTGTGCAACCTTTAAAGAGATGAAAAGGCTGCCTTATGTGCTGGAGGAGTTGTCAGCTCCCCTCCGCCCCGGTGGCTCCACCTCCATGGGCTTCAGGTCCATGGGCTTCAGGTCCCGCACTGATTGTTCCTCCATGTGGAGAATCAGCCTCGAGCCCTTACCTGGCACCACAATGACGTCTCTCAAAATCCAGTTTTGAGTGTTCAGCTCCGGATTTGAGCGCTTTATTCTGCCCAAGATGCTCTCCCTGTCCACAGGAGCTCCCGGGACAAAGGCGATCATCTTGAGCATTTTGGGGAGTAGCCCGCGTTCCACCATTCGGATGGGCATCCCCTGGAAGGGGGACAGCGCATCCACGGCAGTCGTGAGCCACTCCTTAGATGGCGTATCCGAGCAGGTGACCAAGATGATCCCCTGCTCGGACAGCCTAAATTCGTCAAATCGTGGCAGAGTGCCCTCTGGGAGAGCATCGATCTGCCTCGACAGACTTTCTTGTAGGCCATACGTCATAGCCTGCGAGAGTTTGGTCGTTTCTGGCCCAACAATGGCTACTCTAAGCGCAGCCTGTGTGGCCCCGCTATAAGTAGCTGCGGGTGCCTTCTTTGTCACCTGCTGTTTTTTTACCGAAGGTGGTGTGTCTCCGTGCACCCGACCCCTTTTAATGCCCGATGTAGCGGGCCTGGGGTCGCCTTCTGCGGATCCACAGGGTTGAGTCTGCGGTTGGTTTGCTGCCAGCCGCGCGGCCCTCGCTCTTTTCTTTTCTGCACCGCATCTGTTGCGGCGCTTTTTTGCCTCCGTCGGGGCCTCCCTATGGGAAGCTCCCTCGGGTGCGGTTGTCGTTTCAGGCCCCGTTTCCCGAGCTCTTTGTTGTGTTTTGTTATCTGTTTTTTGGTCCATATTAGATCCCACGAGTAGCAAGGGAAATTGGTCCGCCCCCGCAGAGCCCCGCATGCGGGGGTAAGGCCTAAATACGATGGGGTGCGACCCATTACCCCAAAGGAACCGTTCTTGACAACTGTTACCCCAGTGTCATCCAGCCATAGCCACGGTGTCCCACAACTTAGCTTGGGGGATATTTATCGACCTCCCGGTCTAGATCCGCCAGCGTATCTCTTTTAGAGAATCATGGCCACGGTCTTGGCTGCTGGCTATAGAGGTGCAATATCATTTAGATCGCTCTGTGCAAGCCCAGATCGCCCTGAAGAACGGATGACCACCGCTCGGTTTTACCCCGATTAGTGGGTTCCGTTCTCCTTTTCGCCAGAGCCTCGTCAGTTGTAACAGGGTATACTACGTGAAAGTGAGGTTGGCTTGAGTGGCAGAAGCTGGTAACCGTGATCCAGGTCCGGATATATATTGCGCTATACCACCCCTTATCCCCCGAAGAAATGGTAACTTTTCTCGACAATATGTTGTTAGCGAGTTCTTGCCGAAATTCACCAATGCATTGAAATGGCCAACCTACTTATCTCGACGCTACCATGGAGGACCAAGGGGTACCTGTCCACGCAATCCGTTATCGTTATTACCGTCGCGGTAATGTTTTTAAACGGCCTTTCAGAGAGTTTAGCAAATTGTAGAAGCAACCACTGTTGCTGTGATGTGTCGGCTCTTTACAAAGGTCCTCATTCGCATATTATACTTTCCGATAAAGGGTTCTAAGTTATAAATAGATTTAATTTTGAATATTCTACTTGTTTTTACTACTCGAGGTAGGTTTACTTGGACGGTTGCGGCGAGGATCGGAGCTACTCGTTGGGGAGTAGGCGGCAGCATATTCTTCCAAGGCCAGTTTTACGCCGTTTGCTTTTTGCTTGCTCTGTGCTGGGGCTTCAATGCGTTGCGAGGCGCGACCGATTCATTCTACGATTAGTGCTTATTAATCATCTTGTCGTTATGGACGCGGATACATTAATATGGGAAAATACATAGGTACCACTTATAGGTATGAAAAAAAACTTTTAATAGGGAATATTATAGGTGAAAAAGTGAATAGTATGAAAAAAAAACCGTTTGTTTTGTGAAGGAAGGGGGTTCTGTAAATAAATAGGGTTGTTGTTTAGTTTAATTATAGTAGAGTATAAGTAGTGGGAATAGGAGAGTTCTGCATCATAGGTGCTCCAACGTTAATGTTCTGAGCAATTTTTATGAGTCATATCTCCGGATCAACAGAGTCCGTTCAACAGAGTTCGTTCACAACGGATCTATTTAGAATCAGGCTCTGTTGAACGGACCCTGTTAAACGGACTCTGTTGAACGGACCCTGTTGAACGGACTCTGTTGAACGAACCCTGTTGAACCGTCCCTGTTGAACGGACTCTATTGATCCGGAGATATGACTCATAAAAATTGCTCCAAAAATTAACATTGGAGCACCTATGATGCAGAACTCTCCTATTTCCACTACTAGTATATTTATGAATAGACAAATTAATGCGAGTTTAATTTAATGATGCAATAATTTGTGGCATTGTTTTTAAATTTTGTTTTGATTTTAGTCAAACAAGAAAATATGAAAGTATGTATTATTTTGGTGTGTTTACTGTAATATACAGGATGTTTTATAATTAAATGTCAATTTGAAGGGAGTTAATATGTGTATGATTTTAAGAAAAAAACTACATATAAACATATATCCGTGATACCGATGATAAAAGTTTTGTTTTGAAAAATTGTTTTTCTTTAATAACTCAGCATATACATTAGATATTTTTATAAAATTATAAATCTTGGTGGGTGTAAACTAGATGTAGAGTCATAATCTTTGTGCATAAATCAAATTTTTATTTTAAACCAGTAGCGTCCCAATTAATTTTTAATTAAAGTTTATTGCTTATTTTGGGAGACTAAATAGGGTGGTTGCGCTAGTAAGCCGGCCACTTTTAGAAGTCTCTCAAAAATTACTGTAGTCACTTATAATTTAAATTTCGTGCTAGTTTAGCTCTATTTCGTTTATTTGTTATCTTCTTTTACTTTCCAAAATCATAAATACAAATATTTCTTTATTGTAAGTCGAACCTTACTTCCGCAAATTGGCGCGAAAAATTAGGTGTTAGTCATTCTGTCTCCATAAACAGTTTCCAAAAGCCAGTGAAGATAAAACAGAGCAATTTTAAAGGTAAGTTAAACTAATTCTATACTAGATATGATATACCGGAGTAAGATTATTTGAAAGAATATATGTTTGAATAACTAGTAACAAGTCCCAAATATATTCATTTCTATTTTTAGGTAAAAAAATAACATGGCCGGTTACTGGCACTGAATTATTATAAAATGGCTAGTGATCGGTCACCATGGCCGACTACTGGCAAAATTAAAAAAAAAATATATTTTGTCTATATTAGGCTTACAAATACATATAAACAGATTCTTCCTATGCCATCATGTACTGTGATGTAACAAAAACGTACGTATCAGTAGTCGGCCGGGTCTAAAATTAATGTTAAAGTCCCTAGGGGATATTAAAGTTAGTGGCGGACTAGTGGCAAAGTCATGAATTGATGATTGTGCTAGTACTCGACCAGAAGATTTTTCTGGCTATAAGAGCAATCTAACGAAAAAATGTTTTCTTAACATTATAGATGATGGCCAAACAGAAAGTTTCATAGATATTTTCAAGCGTCCTTAGAAAAAGCTTTAGATTTTATGAGAAGTTGAGCTAAAATTCGAGAAATTTGCCTAAACTATGGTATATCACGTGCAACTCTGCAGGGCCGGCTCGCAAGTCGTGTCGCAAGCAATGAGCCTCGACGAAGGGGCACCAGATCCATATATAAGCACATAAGTAGTCATCAATAATCTTACATGCAACACAGCGGATGCCGACGTCCACCTCACCAACTGATGCTTTTAAAAAATACCTTAAATACCCTAAGTCAATTCCAAAAACAAAACGTCCGAAAGCGGAATCCTTCTATAAGTGTCATTTCGTCCAATGTATGGAGAAGGATAGGGAACAAAATGAGAAAGAAGAAGCAAAGAAAAGGGAAAGGGATGAGTTAGAACAAAAAAAAAGCGAAATGGTTAATATTACTAATAAAAAAAAAGGAAGACCCAACAAAAGAAGCGAAATTTTAGAACAATGCTTTAAAACAAATATTGTGCGAAATGTGAAGATGCACTAGATAGCGATGCAGAAACAAAAGGTGATAAGAATGTGGGATGTGACTGGTATCCCAGAAAGTTTTGCTTAGAAGCTTCCAGGAAGGCCATGTAAAGAGGTGCAAGGTCTAAATTAAAACTGCGATTTTTGCGAATACTTTTTTAACTTTACCTATACTTTAAAAAATATGTACATTTTATGAATTTTTAGTAGTTACATTTAAGTGTTTTTTTTTTGAATATTTTTAGAAAAGAAAATTTTTCTGTTTCTTTATAGTATGTTTTCCCATTTTTATTCACAAAGTATAAAATGCAAGCACGAGCCTGTGCTAAATAACCATTAATATATGACGGGCTTATCTCTACTTACTACAAACGGAGAGACGTTTCCCTAAACCCTCACATTACACGAAGACACATACACTCCAATGCTAACAAGCCATACAGACTACTGAGAGTCAGGCTCACTCCTGTGCCACCTCGTCGTCCGCTTCCACTACAATGAATTAATACAACATCCACATTGGTGAAACTCGTATGGGTAATGTCTCAACAAAGAAAACCGTTACAAAACCTAGTTCGAATAGTTAGGGCCACCAGTCCACCAGAGAGCTCCACGAACGGTCACTGCCATGTGCTTTTTCCGACACATTAGGCTTGCATATTAGTCTGTTGAATATTCTCTCTCTCTCTCCCATAATATTAATATATAAAAAAAGAGACAGAGTGTTAAAAACACAATATACAGGCTGAGTTTTTTAAAGTGTTACAAGGCGATATCTCGCAAACGGTTCAAAATATTTTCTTAAAATTTTAACGAGGCAATAGTAAGATGGGAGGACATATTTAAACATATTTTTATCATATACCCCCTGTCCCCATTTTGACGGGTAGGGGATAACTTTGAAATTTTAAATAGGATTATGTACTTTTGTTTATTAATTTCGAATCTACGTTAAAAGCTACGTATGTGTACAAAAAAAAATTTGATTTGCTCCACTGGTTACACATTACGCTCCACCAAGAGCTTTATGGGCAAGACTTTAAAAATCGCGTTACATCTTGCAATTGGGTAGAAAGGCAAATGCAAGGAAATAACAGGTTCCTAAAGAATGTTATTTTCGCTGATAAAGCTACTTTTCATAATTGTGGCCAGTTAGGATTTTAAGTTATCCCTTGTCAGTAAAAAATAATTTTTTTTTGTTTGTTTTCTTAAAAGTAAATAGACACAATATGCACTACTGGACATCGGCAAATCCCCACTGGATGAGAACTGTGCCAAATCAACATCCTTGGTCAGTTAATGTCTGGTGTGGTATAATTGGAGATAGAGTTATTGGAATTGGTTATTTCTTGGAACGCCATTTAAATGGAGAAATGTATACAGATTTTATAAGGAACCAATTACCCCAATTATTAAACCAAAATATAAATCCTGAGATATGGTATCAACAGGACGGATCTCCACCGCATTATGCACAACAGGTCCGTAATCCATTGAACGAATTGTTTGAAAACAGGTGGATTGGTCGAACTGGTCCGGTCAATTGGCCTGCTAGGTCCCCGGATTTGACCCCTGTTGACTTTTTCTTCTGGGGATTTATAAAAGTCAAAGTGATGGCGACTGCACCTACAACTGTAGACGATATGAAAGACCGAATCCGCTCTGCCTGCTTATTAGTGACACCTGAAATGTTAGAGCGGGTACGAAATTCATTTAAGAAAAGAGTAAGAAAATATTTGGAAGTTGAAGGGAGACATTTTCAACATCTCCTAAAACATTTTTAATTTTTATAACCTAATAATCATAATTCCGTAAGCAGCGAGGCAAATCATTTTTTTTTAACACATACGAAGCTTTTACGTAGATTCGAAAATAATTAAGAAAGTACATATTCCCATTCAAAATTTCAAAGTTACCCCCCCCCCCCCCCGCCTCTAAATGGGGACAGGGGGTATATGATAAAAATATGGTTAAATATGTTCCCCATCTTACTATTGCCTCGTTAAAATTTCAAGAAAATATTTTAAACCGTTTGTGAAACATCGCCATGTAACGCTTTAAAAAACTCACCCTGTATAATACGCCAACTCCCTCAAGGGTTTTATTATCAATTTTTTCTATAAAAAAGAAAAGTTATGTCAATTTGTGAAATGTGAACCCCCGAGCGAATTGTTGGTAAGGACTTGATTTTTTTTTAATTTTTATATCATAATTCACTTTAAGTCTTTGTTTTAATCCTTTAGGCCGTTTTACAAGTTTCCAAGGATTTTAGGATGGTTACGCGACCTTGAATTACAGGCATGTATCCTAAATGTAAACTTTACGTTTTGAAGGTTATGTTCGCCGAATTTTGAAATTCAGATTTGATTTTTTTCTAATATTCTAAGCATACTCTTCAATAAGATCTACCAACCATAGTTTATTGAAAAGGACTCTAGTAGTATCTAAGATATCCTATGTCACCCATTCAATAAGCAAAATCAAATATTACTGTAAATATCCCGGTTGTAAGAGTGCATTAAGATATTCATCTGACCCTAATTGTGTTAATAAGTATTTCTATGCATTTCCCCTTACTGATGTTAAAGCAATTAAGAATATGGAAGAATAACTTTAATATTGATCCCGAAATTGAGTGCAAAGCCTTTGGGATTTGTAAAGATCAATTCGATGATTGGCAATTTAAGAACTCAGTTTTAGAGAGGCTTAATTGGAATGCTTTTCTCAAAGCTGTCACTAAGCTTTTGCCTCCTGATATTTTATTCCACAGAACATAGTTCAATTTTTTTTACCAGTAGTCCAAACCATTTGGGTCAGTCCTCTGAACGTATCCATTCTACACAAGTACACCATCCACTTCAGACACAGTTGAGGACAAACCCAGTGTGATCAGTTCTTGTGCACTTCCTCCAAATTTTGACTGACATACTGATCCCAATATTCCAGAATTTCTTAATTCAAGTATCTACTGGAGTAAGCAGTTATATTTTCTTCTAGAGATAAGGCAGGCCCAGGTTTTTAAGTACATGTGGGGTTAGTAAAAAGGAATGAACAAACAATGTTTTAAGATCAGTCTCGCCTCGCCACTTTATATTTTATTGAATTTTTCACTGTCAAAATTATGTTTTGTTCAGTCTGTTAGTCATTTTGGTACTAATCATACACACTTTTTTTTGTTGCATGAATCCCTTATTGAGTCCAATTACTGTATGACAATTTAACTCTGGCTGCAAGATTTGACCCGCACCTGGCTACGACATTTTACACCTGCAGGCAACATTTTACACCTGACAAAGATATTTTTTACCTGGATGGATACTTTCAAATAGATACCTGAACAGCTACGTTTATTTTTGTGTATTTTTTTTTTATTTATTTTCTTTAATAAAGAATAGTTTACTGGAAGAAGGAAAATATATTTAGTGCAGGTACTTTTAGAACTGATTAACTCATTCGATAGACGATTAAAATAATCATGAAATTTAATGTGCCAAGACCTTCAAATTTATATTGACATTAGCACATTCAAACCCCTGATTATTTCATTCGTCTATCAAATGAGTTGTGTTTGTGTATCGTGTATTGCTGTAAAGTTAATTATGGATGCAGAGTATATAGAATATGGTAATGAATATGTGGATTTTAAAGTAATAATGATATTAATTAAAGATATTAACAGTTTAGAACTTGAGAATTCTCAAACACTAGATGTGGGAATGCTCATCGAATTCGTGCAGCAATACGAACATTTGTATGATATATCTATGGAAGAATGTGAGAGATCGCTACATGAGGGAGAAAAGCGAAAAACCTTCTAGGTCTGGAAACACCAGTACTACCGAATGGGTACATATGAAACATATGAGTTTCTATTCAAAATTCTGCAGACCAAGAAAGTAAAGATTAAAACAATTACATTGGAAACAAAAAATGTAACTATTTATGTTTTTTTATAGAAATACTTCAGTGACTCTGAAAGCAGCAGAAAGTAGACCACAGTCGGCAGTTCATCAAAAAGTGTGTGGAGCAGCATGGACACACTAATATCACCAACATCACCGCTCTTTCCACAGCTTGAAAGTAAAAATGAAGCTGATGTACTGGATCAATCTGGAAGTGAGATAGAGCTGCCAGAGACACCTAAAAAACGTAAGAACCTACCTATAGTCACCCAGTTTTGATATGTTTGACCAAAAATATATTAATTTCCAAACCCATATCAATAGCACAACATAATAATTAATTTTATATAATAAATTTTACTTTTGCAAACTGATAGAGGCATATTATTTAGAAAAAAAAATTTCTCCTGGTTTAATTTACTTTCTATTTATTCATAAACACGATGTGTACTTTCTTTGTAGCTCTGAAAGGTAAAAAGCGAAAGGCAGACACTGACTTCACCGAAGTGGTTAAAACTGCCACTAAAATTGCAGCCAGCCTAGATGCATCCAGAAACAAGCCAGGGCCAACACAAAATGAAAGTTTTACAAGTTATGTGTTGTCCCGCCTAAACTCTATGAACCCTGACGAGGCCAAGGAAAAAAAATGTTGTTGGTACTAGAAGTTATGGAGCATTTCTAAAGTGGCAGCATTATATTATTGTATTTAATAAATAATTAAGACAACCACTATTTTTGTTTGTTTATACAGGCGGGTTATACTGTATATTTAGACAGCATCTGCTGACTTTGTTGGTAGAAATAGAAAAAAACGTGTGTTAAAAAGCACAGTCTTAGTGAATATTCTGATAAAATAAAATGTTGACTATAACCTCTTCAGCCCTGCGTAAAATATATCCTTTAGAAATATCAAGGTTATTCTAAATAATATACCTATATGAAAATAAAGAAGTTACCATCATTTTAAAGACACATTTAACTGGAACATGGAATAAATTGGCAATAAACTTATTTTGCCTACAATTTTATGTTATTTCATTTTAGTTTGAATGAAATATTTTAACAACTGCGTAAATATAATATGAAATACCCTGTATCAAACATTTATTATAATTAGGTACAAGTAGCGAAGTTATATTTTACAAAAATAGATTGCATATATCTTACAAAAAAAAAATGAAACCAAATCTTATATACATAATAATAACTGCATGGATTACAAAACAAAACTTATTAAACTAAACATTGACTATTGAAACTGATGTCCACTATTAATACCATTTTGCCATGATACACGTCCATGTTTGGAAGTAAAATAATCTGATAACTTTTGCCTGATTTCATATACGGTTTTTTTGGCGCGGTTTGAGCCTTGCCTTTCAACGCTACACAAGGGGTCTTGCTCTATCCTCCAACTACAACTTTGCTCATCATTTGAATCCACAAATCCCATAGGGCAGTACATATTTCCCACGTTGCCATCAAATTTCATTTTGCAAAAATTGTGGAGAACAACAGTTGCTTTGACAATGTTGTCAACATTCTCCGCCTTTGCATTAATATTCGTTTTTGGAACTCTCCATCTGGCCACAAGTATACCAAAAGCGTTTTTAATGGTGTGGCGGGCCCTTGAGAGGTGATAGTTAAAAATTTTTTCTTGATGTGCCAGGTTCCGTCCGGGGCAGGGTCTCATTATGTATTCCTTTAGTGGGAATGCCTCATCAGCTACAAGAAAATAGGGCATTGTTGGCCCATTTGCCAGCTATTTTGCTCCAGGGATATTCACGGTTTTAGCTTCTAGCCTCTTTCCAAAAGTACTGTCCCTGAAAACAACACAATTGCTTTGTGAGCCATAAGCTCCTATGTCCACTAGGGTAAACATATAATTAGCATTACAGACAGCTAGTAAAACTATACTAAATCTTTTTTATAATTATAAAATAAAGAGCAACTATGAGCTGGAGCTTGCATAGTCACATACTTCCCATCAATTGCACCTAGGCAGTGTGAAAAGTTCCATATTTTGTCAAAATCTGATGCTATACTTAGCCACCTTTACTCAGATTCAGGAGATTTTAAGTATTCAGGGCTCAAAATATCCCACAGACCTTGACATGTTTCGTGGATGATGCTGTGTACCGTAGTTAAACCAAGATTAAAAGACCAAGCCAAACTTTGCATTGAAGAACCTTGTGACAGAAACCTACAAATTATTTTACTTACAATTACACAATTCTTGTATAAATAATTATAAAATTGACTTACTGCAAAGTCAAAACAAGTCTTTCCTCAGCATTAATACAACCTTCTCTCTTGTCCTTTTGGATACGAGGTCGTATTTTTTCCAATAATTCCTCAAACATGGTGACAGTCATCCTTGTAAATTTAAAAAACTGTTCTGGGTCCCACAATTTCATTTTTTTATAGTAATGAAAATTTCCCCTAGTCCTTCGTACCCTATTAATAGGTCTGACTTTGAATCGTCTAACCTTTCTTTCTGTAAAACATTGAAACTCGTTGTATTTGTTTCACCTTAATATATTGGTACTAATCGTTACAATTAATTATTACTAATAGGTACGTTTTACATAATGCTGACTGATGCGTAATTAGTAGGCTACGGGTGATCGACCTGTGATCAATACACTTCCCTTTCCGAAAGAATGACCTCCATTAATGACCATTTAATGGGGGCATTCTCCGAAACTGCTACCTCAAAATAAATGTATCAATAAAACGTACTTAAACATGCAGTCAGCGAAAAATCATAAAAATTAAAAATACATGAAAATAGAAATATATGAAACAATTCAATATTTTTGTATTGTAGAATCAAAAATAAACAAGTAGCATTTTTGACAACAAAACGGTTAGCCTTTATAGAACACACATCCTGATTATAATTTACAAAAATGTCAAGTAAGCTTAATTGCGTTACTACTTATGTTGGTGGTTATACTCGTGTTTTTTTACAATCAGCATTTCTAGTATAAAGTAATTTGCACTACATTAAACCATAAAATATATTAACAATTAAATGTTTAAATCCAATAACCTAAATATTAATGCTTATATTGCTAACTTAAGTACATATACAGGGTATTATTAAAAGTATATTTAGGAAAATTATGACATCAATACTGACGCCACACGACAGCTATAGCGCTATATCAACTTAACTATTATAAGTGCTTAAACTCAATCATAATTAACACGTTGAGTGCCGCAATGTAAACGAAAAATACAACCAATTCGGCCGCTTTCTTTTTTTTTATTTATAGGTGGGAATATATGTATTTTTAAGGAATCGTTGTCATTTTTGTGTAAAAGTTCTGTTTTTTCTTGAATATTGTTTTTTTTAACTGTGAGACAGTATTTGTCTCACGCGGCCCTAGATGTCAAAATATGCAATTATGGCCACGTGAGACTTATCTGTCTCACGACACGTTTCTACGCGAAAGCCGGTTTGGCGCGTTTTGGACGAGATCGCGTGGTATGGCCAGTCGTTCGTCCGCTCTCGAAGAGGTAACAAGTGGTACAAGATGAGTTACGAAAAAGACCAAGAGCATTTGCAAAAGCTTATGGATGAGTATTTATCGGAAGATGATTTAGATTTTAGTGTTGGTTCTTCTGATAATTACGTCCCATCTTCAGACATTTCATCGAATTCGGAAAGTAGCGACTCAGAACCGTTAAGTAAACGCCGAAAGAGGACCACTAATGAGAAGTGTATCAGGTTAGTTTATATTTACATAAATATATAGTTTCGGTATGTATGTGACAATTTGAACTGTATGCTGGTGTGATATTAGATATATTGTGAATTTATACTCGTTAACAAAATATTTTACTTCTTTTTTTTATTGCAGTGTAACAACTATAGCAGATATTCATGAAGCTAGCACTTCAAACATAAATCCAGTAGAACTAAGTGCTGCACATAATAAAGACCAGATTCCAAGTGATGTGAATGAAACAATTGATCAAGTAATACGGGATTACATGGTCGACGAAGATAATGAAAATGAAGCTGTGGATGCGGGTAGTGACATCAATTGGCATCCAGTAACCGGTAACAACTTGAAAACCTTTGATTTTACTGTAGAGAACGTTGGAATCAAGCCAAGTATTTATGAGAATTATGCTGACAAATTGCCAATTGATTTTTTTTTGTTATTTGTTGACGATGAAATACTTCAAGTTATGGTCACTGAAACAAATAGATATGCCACTCAAAACCTTACAAATCCCTAATTAGAAGCAAAAGCCAGAATTAGGCAATGGAAAAATACCAATCCCTACGAATTGAAACAATTCCTTGGAGTTTTAATTTGGATGGGTTTAGTTCAAATGCCACATCTACATAGTTATTGGTCAAAAAAAAAAATATATTCCAATTATGTTAAAAAAATTATGTCAAGGAACAGATTTCAACTATTGCTCTCAATGTGGCACTTTAGTGACAACGAAGATTTTTCAGATACCAGTAAGCTCAGAAAACTTAGTCCATTGCTAAATCATTTGAAATCCAAATATCAGTCGGTGATTGTTCCAGAACAAAATATATGTATCGATGAGACACTGGTACCTTTTAGAGGGCGTTTGGCATTTCGCCAATATATAAAGAATAAGAGGCATAAGTTTGGAATTAAATTGTTTAAATTATGCACCAAGGGTGGTTATACGTACAATCTTAGCGTCTATTGTGGTAAAGAGGGTGATAACCAAGAACCTGTACCAACACGAGTTGTAAAAAATTTACTTGCTGATCTGTTAGACAAAGGATATATTTTATATACAGACAACTACTACACTAGCGTATCTTTGGCACATAAACTTCTTGCACAAAATACACATTTAGTTGGTACACTTCGAAAAAACCGAAAATATAATCCCAAAGACGTAATCGACCAAAAATTGAATAAAGGAGACACAATTGCCAGAGAAAGCAACACAGGAGTTATAGTCTCCAAGTGGAAGGACAAAAGGGATGTTCTTATGTTAAGCACCAAACATGTAAATGAGAATGTTACAGTACAAACCCGAAACACAGAAGTTTTAAAACCTAAAGTTGTTGTTGATTATAATAACTCAAAAGCATTTATTGACTTGTCCGATCAGCTGAAGTCTTACAACAGTTCACTAAGACGAGGTATAAAATGGTATAGAAAACTTGCCATTGAAATGCTGTTGGGAACAAGTATTGTAAATGCACATATGGTGTATTCTGCTGTCACGACTAACAAAATATCTATTACCAGCTTCAAGGAGATTTTATGCGAACAACTTTTGGACATAAACAAATTTGACAATATCGCGGTACCAGATAATGGGGAAAAGCATATCCTAGAAGAAACAGAAAACCGAAGACGTTGTGTAGAGTGTTATCGAAAATTATCGGAAAGTGAAGGAAGGAAAGCGGCGCAAAGAAAGTCTAAAAATATTAAACTCTGTTGTAGTGCTTGTAAAAAAAACTACTGTATGCCTTGCTTCTTTGAAGTGCACCAATGTACGAAATAATATATTTTTTTTAATTACTAGCATTAAAGTTAAATAACCACCAATATGTTTTTTTATTGTTTATGTTTTAACCATTTTGTTTTGTAAAAAAAAAGCTAGTTTTATTTTTAAATACATAATAAAATTACAATTTTCGACTTATATTTTACCTTTCCACAAACCGCTATATTTAATAAAAACCTTTAGGCCAATAACGTTTTCTGCACCCACAGGCCATACAGATTAAGAATATATGTAATTCATATGGCTCTGAGAGACGATAGCAGTATCACGCGGCTTGGAAATAAATTTAACGCGAGATACATATGCGTCTCACGCGGCCCTAGACCACACACAATCCGTGAGACCTATGCTGTCTCACATGGCACTCAACGTGTTAATGAGAACTTACATACTTTTTTAAACGATTTTTATGAATTTTATATTGCTTGTCACTACTATCCTTAACAATGCAATTAGCGCCCTCTACAGAAATAACAGAAAAGGGACCATCAAACCAAGAATCCAGTTTATGACGGTCTTCGTTGGTTACTAAAACGAAATCACCAGGGTTTAGAATCAGTTCCCTAAAATTAATGTAAAATTAAACTTTACGTTTCCCTTTTGCTTTCTCAAGGTACTCTCTAGTCCTTGTGTGAGCTAGTTGCAATCTGAAACGAACTTCCCGGTCGTACGCATCTATATTATATAGAGGATCTATGCGCGTTTCTGTAAGTATCTCGGAAAGGTTAGCCCTCTTTCCAAATACTAATTCGAATGGTGTGTAGTTATGATAAGTACTAGGTGTGGTATTATAACAAAATGCAAAATATTTTGTCCATGTATCCCAATCCGACCGTGTTTCATTAATGTACATGCGCAAAAATTCATTCAGAACACGATGGTTTCTCTCGCACCCGCCTATTGTCTGACTATGATAAGCTGTAGGTGTATTACGGTGCGTTTTCAGAAGGATCGCTAAAAAATTAATTTTTATATTTAGTTCCCATACATATACATATACAAGAATAAAATTTTCAAAAATTGCTCCGGCTACTGTGGCAGCTTCTTATTATATATTGGAGCAATAATTACATACTTAGTTAGCTCACACTGAATGGTTACGGCATAAGCATTACCCAGATTAGATTTTTGGAATGGTCCAACCGTGTCAATGCAGATGATATCAAAAGCTTTTTGGGGCGTAGGTGTTAATATTAAAGGTTCAATATGCCTTGTTAATTTGGCATTTGTGACATTCTCGAGTGTACTTAGCTACATCTCGCGACATATCCTTCCACCTATAAAAAGCTTTTAATTTTTTAAGAAGTCTTTTTTGGCCACAATGTCCGCCTAACATAGGATCATCATGAAACTTTTTTAATAGACTCAATTTTTCATTTTTATCGACTATTACTTTTTGAGGAGTACAAAGTACAATCGTTAGATTTTCTAATATTTTTTGCCCAATATTTTTTAATTCATTCAGGGTGCACCGACTAAAAATTATGTCATTTAAATTTAATCTTAGTTTGCTAAACTTACATTCATCAGCCATAGTGTTTAACTTAGATAATATTTGCTCTAATGCAATATTATCGTTAATGATAGGAAGTGAAGCGCGTTTATTTATTTTCCTTTTATAAATTATCGACATTCTTACGTACGTATTACTTAATTCAAATTTTAATAAGGGCAAATTTAATACTTCATAATAATTTACAGCCTCGAAAATTGTAGGCTGTAAGTTTGAGTCCGTAATTAAACTTTCTTTAATATTAAATTATTTACTATCCTTGACATGGAACGGGTAACCGCAAGTACTTGAGATGCATTATCATGTATTTCTTTCAAATTTCCGGTATTTATTTTTGATAATGCATCCGCACCTACGTTATCTTTTACCTTTATGCACTCAATATAAAAGTCAAATTCCTCTAAATTTAAACGCATTCTTGTTAATTTTAATGAAGGATTTTTTATTGAAAATAAATAGACAAGCGGCCTATGATCCGCTTTTACCAAAAATTTTTGGCCATATAAATAGCAACGAAAGTGTTTTATAGCCCAATGAATTGCGCTTAGCTCTTTTAGTATTGTTGATTTATTAATTTTTCCTTTTGTAAAAACACAGGACGCGTATGCAATCGGCAATTCTTGCCCTTCAAAACTCTGTGAAAGAACGGCCCCACATGAATCCTTTGAGGCGTCTGCTGTAAGAATAAAATTCTAGGACTCATTAGTGCATTTTTCAGATAATTAAATTACTTTTCACACTCTATTGACTAAAAAAGTCAGCATTTTTTCGAGTTAATTTATTTAATGGATTGGTCACCGATGCAAAGTATGGTATAAATCGTCTGTAGTAATTACAAAACGCTACGAATCTTTTTACTTCGTCAGCAGACTGAGGTGTTGGATATTGTTTTATAATTTGATACTTAGAGTCATCGGGTAAAATACCTTTATCTGTTATTTTGTGACCTAGATAAGTGACCTCTTTTCTAAAAGAATTACACTTTTGCGGATTAAGCTTCAAGTTGTATTTTCGGCACGTTTCAAAAACTTCTCTTAAATTACAAAGATGATGTTTTTCAGAACAACCGATTACAATCAAGTCATCCATATAAAGAAATGCCTTTTCAGGAGTTACACCTGCAAAAGCAATTGACATCATTCTCTGAAAACTATTGGGGCTTACTGATAACCCAAAAGGTAGTCTAGCGAACCTATAGGAGCCTGAGTCTACGCTAAATAATGACGTAATATCACGACTTGCTTCATCTAAAGGAATTTGATGAAAACCGGACATTAAATCGACTACAGAGAACCATTTTGCTCTTCCTAACTGGTCTAAAACGTCATCTATATGAGGTAAAGGGAATTTATCGGCTAAAAGGGCCTTATTAACATTTCTGAAATCGATACACATGCGCCATACGCCTTTTGGCCGTCTGTTGACTTTTTTGGCACTAACAATACCGGACTATTGTATTCAGAAACCGATGGTTCAATAATATCATTATCTAGCATTTTCTGTACTTCTTTATTAATTTATTTTTTTAAGGTTTGGGGCATTCTGTAGTTTTTAATGGATTTGGATTTATTTTCTGACATTTTTAATTTCTGTTTATAAAAATTGTTGACAGTAAGTTTATCTGTTTTTAGAGCAAAAACGTCAGAAAATTCATTGCACAAACTCAGCATATCCTTCTTTACAAATTCTGGAATGTTTTGATTTAGTTCACTCATTAACTGAGATTCTCGACATCTCAACTCAGTTTCGATATTAAAAATTTGAAACTGATCAAGGCCAACAGTCTCTAATGAAGAAATGTTTATTTGCGCACTTTCAAGCGTCGTATTGATAATTTTAACAATAGGGTTTTCTTTGGATATTATAGTCCTAGCTATATACATATACCAGGCTGTAGTTCTTTGTTTACTAACAATGAGTTTTCTTTTATGTTTTCTAAACATCGAATATGTCTAATTACTTCACATCTAGAAGGAATATGCACAGTGTTTTCCTCTAGGCCGTTAAAAATTGGAACTACCTAAAATTCCATCACCTGGGATAGGAAAACTATTCTCTACTATGTGGAAAAAATGCGGTATTTTATAATTATTAACCCTTACATTAGTTTTTGTAACCCCTAGTGAACTTACCAATCCTTCGGTGACGCCCTTAATTTTACTAGCTTTTGAAATGTCTACTATTTGGTCTAGAGGCACCTTGCCTCTTTTAAAAATCGATATATTAGCACCGGTATCAATTATAAATGTTTTTTTTTCTGTACCTTTATTAGTTTGCCTTAAATGAGATAATTTAGCTGACACTAGCCGCGAACTTTCACCTTTTATTCTATTTTTTAATTTATCAATTGTTGCCTGTAGTGTATTTTTATTTTCGATTAAATGACGAGCCTAACCGGTAAAACTAGTTTTAACGAAAGCAACTGCATTATTAGCCTGATTATCCGAATTCTAATGAGTCTAAAAATGACTAAATTGTCGGGGTTCCCATCAAATTGGACTGGGACTAGTTTACCCGCTAAATTAAAAAAATCTGCCGCGCTCGTAGTCATAATTTCTACCTCGAACTTATCCTCGTCTTCATCCAAAATATCTTCATCAGTGACAAGAGGGCCTATCTTTTCGATGCACGAAATTGGCACTTTGTAATTAATTCCTAAAGCTTGAAATGATCTAACAACCTTATCTCAAATAGAGTAAAAAAACACATTTATATTCCTGCTTTCGCGTATTGTCTAGAGAGTTCCATGATTAACCTAAAGTTCCCGTAAATTCGTTAAAATTTTTAACCAAATTGACTTGTATATCTTGCCGAACTGATTTAGTTCTGGGTATATTTCTTTTTATAGCGCGCTTAGAGTGTCTAGAGATTTCAAGTTTAATTAGAGATATTTTTTCGCAAAGAGCTTCTCTATCTTAAGACATATTATGTAACTAAAATAGTAGGGGCAGCCAATAACGTAAAAATTATAAGCCATACACATAATTATATGAGATGACCTTCCAATAACTTACTAAATGGAAAATAAAACAACAAAAAACAAATAAACACATCTGCAAAAAAATACATAGATACCTGCGGCATTCACTAATTAGAGTTCACCACGCCACTTTCCTCAATTTCTTGTTTAGTGCTCTTACTGTTACCCATTTTGGGTTAGCCAAGTTACTTAAGCTAAGTTAACATTAGGGCACACACACATTTTACTTTAAATAAAAACAAAAGCAAAACAGAAAAAGAAAATGGCTGGCAGGGTCGCCATGTAAAACACTGAAACTCGTTGTGTTTGTTTTACCTCAATATATTGACTAATCGTTACAATGAATTATTACTAATAGGTACGTTTTACATAATGCTGAGTGATGCGTAATTAGTAGGCTATGGGTGATCGACCTGTAATCACTACATTCCTTTTAACTTCAAAATGGCATAGAGACACATTACCATACCTAGTGCCCCAGCTTCCAATTGAAGATTTTCAATATTCCTACAATTTCGGTAATTAGTTAGACACCGTTAATTTTCCTCTTGTTTTATACTACAAAAAAAGATTAGTATCATATATTAAAGTACTTACATCACGCTTTGTAAAAGAGAATCTGCAAACTAATTAAAATAAACGAATACCTATGATCCTTAAAAAGAAAACACAATTCTTAACTTTGTTTTCCAAACATCAAACCTTCTTTTGTTATTGCGGCGCAGTTCGTAGTTCGACTTTTTTATAAATACCTATCCAACGGCGGCGACGAGCGGGAGCAGTGAATTATATCACCCCTAAACCTAGGATTAGATGACATTATCAAGAACTACCTAAACTGCCGAATCAGCATCAGCAGACAAAGCAGAGAAGATACGCTTGTTCCCAAGATGATTATTATTCAGTCGGGTTTTTATTGTCACGCTAACAACATATATTTTATAAATCTTTGTAAAAGTTAGTTTAATAAATAAAATTGTTTTTTAAAAACTTAAATCTCGTTTATGAAGATTTAATTGGCGCAGTCGGTAGGATTTTTGGAATTGATAGTATCAAACGATCGATTTTCGTATCAACGATTAACCAAAAAATCGAACTTGTTGGTGACTTTGTTGTGCGGAGGTGTTTGGTGGAGTGACGTCATAATCTATCGAAGAGGAGTCGCCCAGTCTATCGCAGACCTATCAGACCACCCAGGCAAGACATCATCGAAGATTGGAACCAAATTGTCCAATTTTGCAAGAATCCAAGTTTGGGAAGGACCACATTGCCGACCTAAGACAAGGTTTTTTATAGAGATAATGCTGAAGGCCATCGTTGCTATTCTTATGTAAGTGCAATTTAATGTCTGTAGAAAACATACCCGATTTTCTTAAAAATTTGAAAATTGACAATAACCCTTCAACCGACTCTCAAATTTTTATTGAAAATCCGGTATCAATTGAATCTATAACCGAATCAATTAATAATACTGATAAAGAAATTACCGATCACTTAAACGTAATTAAAATGTCTAGATTTAGTTCCGAACATCTAAAATGCGTGCCTGATTTCGATGGAAATCCCAATGACCTTAATAGGTATATATCTGTTTGTGATTCTTTAATAAATGAGTTCTATGATCGGAATAATCCAACAACTTTTCAAAATGTCTATTTAATAAACTCTTTAATTGCAAAACTATCAGGAAATGCAAAACTGGTAGTAAATATTCAAAATGTATCTACCTGGAAAGATGTGCGTGATACACTTACACGCAACTTTTCAGATCAAAGAGACGAAACATGCTTAAATAGAGATTTGGTTATGATGCGGCAAAATTCTGCGGAAAAAACGCAACAATTTTATGATAGGGTTTTAAATATTTTAAACCTTTTGTGTGCGTACGTAGATCTGCATGAAAGCAGTAGCGATAATAAAAATTTAAAACGCACGTTGTACCAAAATTTGGCATTAAGAACATTTTTGTCAGGGTTACGGGAACCTTTAGGTACTACAATTAGGTGCATGAAACCAAGTGATCTTACTGAGGCTCTTCAAGTCGTTTTACAGGAAGATAATGTCCACTATTTTCAAAACTTGAACCCAAAAATTATATCTAGACCCGGTCCCATTCAACCTAGACCAGAACTAACATCGAGAATAGTGCGTAACACTCCGATATATTTTAATAGCAATACCCCAATAACTTCTTCAGAAGTCAAGCGCAAAATAGATTTCCATCGCAACCGATTGCAATCCAACCCAGAATAAATACTCAACCACAAAAATATTTTACGAATTCCCAAGTTTTTAGGCAACCACAGCAGAATCAAAATAAAAATGTTTTTAAACCAAACCCGAATAAAACATTCCCCAAACCTACGCCTATGAGCGTATCTACCCGAAATACAACGAATTTCGCGCAAAACCGTCCGTCGACATCATATTATCAACAACCCCAACAACGTAATTGGGTTGCTGAAGAACTATTTTATGCACAAACAGACGAAATGGAACCAGAAAACACAAACTATGACCTAGGACAACAAGACGAGCAATATTTTCCCGATGATCAAACAAATCAATATTTTGCTGAAGACTCGAGAAATGTTCAATCACTAAACAAAGATAACAATTACGATGATGAAAGTCAACAGGGAAATTTTCATTTAATCCATACCATCAAAGATCCAACGTAGAGACCGAGACTTCACCACCTATAATTTCTCTTAATAACACTAATTCTAGCGAACTTTCATACATAACTTTTCCCGAATATGACATTAAAATACTAATAGACTCTGGCTTAACAAAATCGTTCATTGGTCCCCAAATTGCATTTAAATACTTTCCAAATTTAATTAAGGATGACCCATTTATTGTCTCGACAGTTTTTCAAAAGTCGGCTTATAAATATAGCACCCTTATACCCGCTTCGGAAATTTTTAATTTACCACATGTTACAAATCTTAAATTTTTCCTATTTAAATTTCACAATACTTTCCACGGACTTTTAGGCCTTGATAACTTAAAAGTTTTACAAGCAAACTTAGACTTTCATAAAGACATTTTAGTCACACCATATGCAAAGATAAGATTAAGCTATTTTCAAATAAAAAATGATCTTAATTTAATAACAATTTCACCCAGATCCGAACAAGTTATAAAATTAAAAACATCAATATTGAATGGAGAAGTCATTATACCTCACCAAAAAATCCATAATTGTGAAATACCCGAATCTTTAACAATAGCAAAAAATGGCGAAGCCATAACAACAATTTTAAATAATTCCACCAATCCGATTACTCTGGATTTCTCAGAACCCATATTAGTTGAAAATTTTAATGAAAATAACATTCAACAAACTTACCTAAACAATTTTGACGAATCACCAAAACAAAAAATTGATTTCTCTAAATTTCGTACAGACCATTTGAACAACGAAGAAAAACGCCAGATTCTTGACCTGCTTAATGAGTATTCCGATATTTTCTATGACGAAAATACGTCCCTGACCTTTACCAACAAAATAAAGCATCAGCTTCGCACTTCAGACGAGGTGCCCATATACACCAAATCATACAGATACCCGTATGTTCATAAGCAGGAGGTCGAAGGCCAAATAAAGAAGATGCTGGACCAAAGAATAGTCAGACCCAGTCATTCACCCTGGAGCTCACCAATTTGGGTAGTCCCAAAAAAGGCAGACGCGTCTGGAAAACAAAAATGGAGAGTCGTGGTCGACTATAGAAAATTGAACGAGAAATCCTTGGATGATTGCTATTGCCTTTCAAACATTAGTGATATACTCGACAAACTTGGCAAATGTCAGTATTTCACTACGCTAGAGCTGGCAAGTGGATTCCACCAGATTGAAATGGATGAGAAGGACATCGAAAAAACCGCTTTTAGTACCGAATTTGGGCACTACGAAGATCTGCGTATGCCCTTCGGGTTAAAAAATGCTCCTGCGACGTTCTAACGCGTCATGGACAATATTTTACGTGGGCTGCAAAACGAAAAATGTGCAGTGTACCTAGATGATATTATTATATTCTCTACATCATTGCAAGAACACATTGAACGATTAAAATCTGTTTTCGAACGACTTAGGGAATCCAATTTCAAAATACAGCTCAATAAGTCCGAGTTTTTAAGAAAAGAGGTGGCTTATCTAGGACACGTAGTTATACCTGATGGGGTTAAGCCTAACCCGGATAAAATAAAAGCGATTAAAAAATACCCTATACCTTCAACCACGAAACAAATTAAAGGTTTTCTTGGCTTATTAGGTTATTACAGACGTTTTATAAACAACTTTGCTAAAATCACAAAACCGTTGACAAAGTGCTTAAAGAAGAGAGCTAAGATCGAACATAACCCAGAATTCGTATCATGTTTCGAAACCTGCAAAAATTTACTAATAAACGAACCCATTCTACAGTATCCCGATTTTACCAAAACGTTCAATTTAACTTGCGACGCCAGCAACGTAGCAATTGGTTGTGTATTGTCACAAGGACCTATCGGTCATGATCGACCAATAGCATATGCCTCGAGAACATTAAATGACTCCGAACAAAACTATGCCACTATTGAGAAAGAATTATTGGCAATAGTTTGGACCACCAAGTATTTTCGGCCATATTTATTTGGACGAAAATTTAACATCATTACAGACCATAAGGCCCTTCAATGGCTTTTCTCTTTAAAGGACCCTAATTCAAAAATGCTACGCTGGAGAATAAAATTAGAGGAGTATGACTACCATATTATTTATAAAAAAGGAACCCTAAATCAGAATGCAGATGCACTTTCACGAATAGAGATACATACAAAGGAGATTAATACCGATTTCGAAGAATTGGATAAAATAATATCAGATAGTAATAATCAAAATCAAACCAAAATAACGGATATCGAACAATTATATCAAATTCTTGCATCTAATACCCAACAAAGTAAAGAAAACAATGATAACGCGTCACTGATTGTGCACACCGATGACGAACAAAATATCGAGGACACAGACCTTAATGATAACCCTAACCTACTTCTCGATGAAAATGCTACAGTGCATTCAAATGCCGAACAAAATCCCGTAGTAGGAATTCCCATATCTGAATGTGCAGTTAATTATGGTAGTAATCAAATAATTGTCACTTCTGTTTTACACTCCCCTACCAAACCTAAGATCACCATTCTGTTTGAGAAGAAAAAACGTATAACAGTACAAATATCAGAAAATAATTTTGAAGAAGACGTTATTAATTTTGTTAGGGATTATATTTCTCCTGATATCCAATACCATATTTATTTTTCAGAACCAAATATGTATGAACCATTTTCGACAACACTGCAAAGATATTTTAAATGGCCATCTATTAAATTTAAACGTTGCATGAAAAAGTTAATTGATGTTACACACAAAAATGACATAAGCGAAATAATTAGAAATTACCACGAAAGCAAGAGCAATCATCGCGGAATAGATGACACGTACTTAAGAATTAAAGAAAAATATTATTGGCCAAATACAAAAAAGGCGATACAAACATATATCAATGAATGTGAAATTTGCCAACAAAGCAAATACGAGCGTAACCCAGTTAGAATTAAAATGAATGTCACACCCACGGCATCAAAACCATTCGACATTGTCCATTTCAAAATTTTTAACTATAGTCGACCGCTTTTCTAAATACGCGCAGGCGTACCCAATCACGTCAGTAAGTGGTACAGAAATAGCCGATAATTTAATAAGGTATTTTTCACACCACCGTGTACCATCCCAGATAATTTGCGATAACGGAACGGAATTCAAAAACTCTTTAATAACCGAGCTTTTAGGCTTACACAAAATTAAAATTCATTTTATCTCACCAAACCACCCCCAATCCAATGGATTGTGTGAACGCTTTCACTCTACGATTATCGAACATATTAGACTTCTTAATACACAAGGTTTTTCTAAAACTCCTATTAATATGAAAATGTTATATGCCATACTAGCCTATAATAATTCCTTGCATTCTGTAACAAAAATTAAGCCTATTGATGTTATAAATGGGCATATTTCCACAAATGACCCATTTAATCTAGAAATAGAAAAATTTTTACTCAACGACTATGTTAACGAACATCGGGAAAAAGCAAAAATTATTTATTCAAAGATAAATTCTGATATCATAGGAAACAAAGAACGAACTACTGAAAAAAGGAACCAAAATCGCGATGACCCCGAAATTTTCCAACCCCAAGATCAAGTTTTTGTAAAGAAACATACTCGTCAGAAAAATTCAAATAAATTTCAGAAACCAACTAAATTAAAAAGTACTAATCCTCAGAGGAAAACAGTATCTACTGAAGAACAAACAAAATTACATATGGATAATCTAAAAAGGCCTCTTAGGAAGACCTTCTCTTTCGATTAGTAAAGTAGGGCTTTCATTTTCAGATTTTCTGGAACTCTCGGATTCCAAGAAACCATCTCCATACGAAAACTTGACAACAACCCTGGACTCGTCCCTCTTAAATTAGGAACCACAAAAATAGAACATTATGCGCATGAACTTATACACTATTATGATTTAAATCCGATATTAATCGAAGTTACCAAATTAAACAATCGAACTAGCCTTCTAATTGACTTAATTAATGTAAATAAAAATAGTGCCTTTGATGCCTCCAACTATTCGAAAATATTAAAATTCATCCGGGATAAAGTTGAAACAAAACTAGCTGAACTTTTACCACATCCTATGCGCGTGAAACGAGGTTTAATAAACGGCTTAGGTTCTATCTTCAAATCAATTTCCGGAAATTTAGATTACGCAGACGGAAAACGATACGATAAGTTAATTCAAGAATGGCAGAGTAACCAAATCAATATAGCTAATAATATTAAAAACCAAAATACATTATCAGTTGCTCTTATTGATAAATTTAACAAAACTATTCAACAAATCAATCATAATGAAAAATTATTGGAAACACGGTTATTTCAAATTTCTTTAATTATAGGAAACCAGACATACCGTGAGAACTCTTTGTTTATTATGGATCTCATGAATCAGATTACCAACATGTACAAAATCCTAAACTCTATTTTGCAAGATATAGAAAATTCTGTTTCTTTCTCACAGTTACAAATTATGCATCCCAGCATAATGAAAACTGCTGATCTTTTCTACGAACTTAAAATCTTAGAAACTCATTTAAATAAAGATCAACTTCCAGTCGAATTAGCTTTAAAAAATATACCTATCTATTTAAAGTTAATAAAAATCAATAGTTTTATTTTAAATAATAAAATAGTCTTTATATTACATATAATGCATTTGTAAGCAACCCCTGCAACGAAATATCTCCACAACAATTCATCTGCCCAAGAATGGACATCAAAGACGTAGAAGAAGACAACCCTTGTGAAATTCAACTTCTTGACGTCAAAAACACCTCCGCTTGCGAAAAAACACAGGTTATGATACAAGGATCACTCATTAAACGATTAGGCGATTCTAACCAATAGATAGCCTTGCTGCCAAAACAAGATACCCTTAAACTTAAATGCAAGAAACAAGAAGAAGTACAAAAACCAAGTGCTGGTACCTATTTAATCGATCTGCCCATTGGATGTCAGATGTCTACCTTACAAGAAATATTTGTAAATGAGAAACAATCGACAAAATTAAATCAGCCAATACTGTTCCCTGATTTAGATATTAAATTCGGTCAAGCAGCTCCAAATAATATTTCTGTTCGATTGGATGAAATCGAACTCGATGATCTCAAATCAATTAGGACCCATATGATCGAGAATCAAGTTATGCTGTCCCATGGAAGTATCTCTCATATACCAAGTTTTTGGACACTGGCGATATATGGACTTCTAATTTCGGGAGCGACATACGTCACTTATAAGAAGCTCTATCCCAAACTGCGTAGACTCAATAATCCCAAGGAAGGAACTCAGAAGGAAGATGCCGACTTCGCCGACGTCCAACTTCCTCGCTAACCCTCAAAGTTTGATTTTAGGGGGGAGGAATTATATCACCCCTAAACCTAGGATTAGATGACATTATCAAGAACTACCTAAACTGCCGAATCAGCATCAGCAGACAAAGCAGAGAAGATACGCTTGTTCCCAAGATGATTATTATTCAGTCGGGTTTTTATTGTCACGCTAACAACATATATTTTATAAATCTTTGTAAAAGTTAGTTTAATAAATAAAATTGTTTTTTAAAAACTTAAATCTCGTTTATCAAGATTTAATTAGTGACAATGAACGGGAACGGCGACGAAAAGTTTTATATATCGACCTTTAATCAGTGCCAAAAGTCATTAAATGTCGCATTCGTTTTTCATATGTCAATAGTTTCTATTATTTTCCTTCTACTAGAGGCTATAACTGTTTATATCCTTACCACTCGACTAAGCTAAGTTCAAGAGAAAAGCTAGCGAGGAAGTAAGATTCTTATGTAAATGGATCAAAACTGACAAGTAACTTACTGAATTAACTTGAACTTGAACTTAAAAAAGTGTGCAAAATGTAAATATTTAATTGCTATTTTGTATTACTAGCCAGTAGCGTAACTAGAAGACCTGGCTTTGAGGTAAAGCAAACATTTTTTTGGAGCAACGCTCAAATGTCAAGAATTCACCTATTTGCCTCAAGCAGCCTAGCAGTCTCGAGTTCATGAAATACGTGGAATCATTTTAGGTCGTTCATTATTATTAGTGATATTTTAGGTTTATTTTATAGAGAATATTTTTTGTGTATAGCTATAAATTATTTCTATTATTTCGATACTAATTTTTGTTTTTTTTCGCACTATTTTTAATGATTAAGCTTAAATAAATTTCAAATATTTCTTTTGTTTTTTATTTACATCGGCATTCATACAAAGCAACAATATTTGGTTTTTAATGACATTTATTGCTTTCTTAATATAATTTTAAATAAAATACATGGTACATTCATTAAATTCTGAAGTTTAGTGAATACATGGTATTTTATTGTGAATAAACTCAAAAACCGATAAAACGTCTTTGAAAATATCATATATTGTTTAAGCAGTAAACCAGTAATTTAAAAACAAGTTATTTGAACTCTCCGCCATAAACTTCCTACCGTAGTGGTCGGGGTGAACTGGTGGCCAACTTGAATATTTGTTTCGCTGGTTTTCTACGTAGTTTACATTTCTAACCTCTTATCTGTTTCGTGACAACACCGGACCAAAAATTATTGAAAAGTAACTACCTCCCTGCTGCCCCCTTCAAATTAACTATGAAGCTATCTTCTTTAATCAACCTCCAAATTATGTCCCGCCGAACAGCAACCTGTAAATAAATAGAAGTAATAGCCGCAGACTCACTTAAGTAATAGTCATGATGCTGTTGCTTCATCATTCAGCAGTTTTAGCTGATTTGTTAAATCCTTATTATGCAAATGGCTAGAAATTTGAAAATCCAACGGCTTCTTTGTCTCTTTAATGATGATTTACTTTGTTATCCAAATAGTCTCGTAATATAAAAAAAATGTTGTTTATATCGTGACTTGATGAGTACCTATTGTTAAAACAATTCATATTTGTTTTAACTTGGAGCGCGCTTGTTTATGTTTTTATGACAGAACCTACTAAGACGTCGACAGTTTAAGTTTATGTGCAATATCTGCCTCCAATAGAATTCGAGTATTTGGGAGGTTAATGATGTTGCCATGGATTATACGGATCATTCGCCCTTTGTAGAAAATAAAAAAATCAATAAAAGTTTCAAAAACATTTTTTATTAAATGAGTTGTAATTGGTGAATATAAATTTATTCTAAAACACCCTCACGTAGAAAAAATATCGTAACGACTTCGTAAAAGCGTGTTGTTGAATATGGATACAAAATTACCGATTGAAAGCTGTAGGTACGGTTGAGAAAAATCTCTTCAAATTTTAAATGTCTGCCACAGCATATATCCTTAAAGAGGCGTTTTTAATTAGTGAGAATAAGTAAACTTTTTACGCTTTCAGTATTAAATGCGTTACGTTTACATTTTATGTACGTCCTAATCCCTTTTAGTGATGTTTATTAGTATACAGGGAGTCCGGGATAATGTAAGAAACCTCTCGGATTCTTTTTCTTTTAGGCTAAGGCACAGCACTGCAGGAATAATCCTTTATAGCGCTCTGCGAGCGATGCGTGTGCTCAGGAAATAATTTACGTTGGTCTCGAATTATTGGAGATTATACTCGTTAAGGAACATGGTCTTAGGAAGGTCGTTCCAGAGTGATGACCTTCTCCAGATGAAAGAATTTCGGAACAGTGTCTTTCGAGTCACACTAAGATGAACCACGTACCGGTGGGCTGCAGTGGCTCGTCGTGAATTTCTACCATAAACCGCTCTGGGTGGAGTTAAGTGGGCAACCTCAGTTCAGTACTTGCCATAAAAAATATTTGTAAAGTAGACTCAAGTCGCCAACCTGCCTTCGATGTCCAAGGCTTTCCAGATTGTTTGTCAGATCATGGTCACCGGTCAAGCAAATGGTTCTTCTTCGAATTGAATTCAGCAATCTTAGGGTATGTTTAGTAGCAGAGCTCCAAATATGCAAACAATACTCCAGCGATAGTCAAATTTGGGTTTTATAGAGCATCGAAAGTTGTTGGGGTGTATAGAGATTCTTAGTAGTGATGGGAAAAATCGTATTATTTTAATAATCGGATTATCAGGTTATGAGTGATTTTGATAATCGAATTATAATTCAGATTATATCACTCATAATAGACATCGATTATGGGCGATCATCGCCAACGAATGCTACCGATCGCCAATTATTGTTCCTGCATGATTTCAACGTTTTCGAGTGATTTACCTAATCACAGTCGCTCGCTGACGCTGACCGCTGATAGTCGAGGTTGTTTGTTGCTTTTGTTTCTCCTCCAGTAACGCGCTGTTGCCGTTAGTCTATTATTTTCTTTATTAAAAATATTAACTTCCAGTTTTCTTTAAAATTTTAAAATATATTATCCTAGCAGTAAAAAGAAATCAGTGGTTTGGAATTATTTTAATAAAGTTGACAGAATACAGGCTGCTTGCAATATATGCAAAAAAATTATAAAATATTTAGGCGGAACATCCAATTTGAAACAACACCTTCTAAGAATACACCCAACAGTGAAATTAGAAACATCTGTATCCGAATTAGAAGACACTGGTACATCCGAAGAGCAATCAAGAAATCACGTTAAAGCAGTACCGCAGTCAGACCCTTCTGGTATTACATCAGTATGCCTTGATAACAACGCAGCACCAGGTCCTTCCACTACCTCTAAAAGCAGCTTTAAGCCTGCCCAACCTTTTGTTAGGCCACCAAGACAATTAAAATTATTTGGAACAAAAGAAACAAGCGAGCTATCAGAAACGAAAATCTTAAAAATTAACTCCAAGTTAGTTAAGATGATAGTCAAGGATTACCAGCCTTTAACTATGGTAGAAAACAAGGGTTTTCTGGAATATTTTCGTGAGCTTGAACCTCGCTACTCTTCACCAAGTAGGGAAACGCTCACACATAATTTACTTCCAAAATATTATAATGATGCTGCTTTATCATTGCAATCGGTTTTAAATCAAGTTAAGCATGTTACTTTAACCACGGACATTTAGACTTCTGACAGTAACAAAGCATATATAACCGTTACTTGTCACTTTATATTTGAAGATAAGTGTCACGTACGAATCTTGGCTACGAATGAAATGTACGGTTCTCATACTGCCGAAAACATTGCAACGGAATTAAATACAATTGCGACCAAGTGGAATGTAAACAACAAAGTGGAATGTAAACAACAAAGTTGTAACTGTGGTATCTGACAATGGGGCAAATATAAAGAAAGCTATAAACGATTGTTTTCAGAAACATCATCATTCCTGCATCGCTCATACTCTTCATTTATGTATCACGAAAGCTATACCTTCGGTAGAAAGATTAGGCGAAATCCTAAAAAAATAGCGAGCGTTAGTTGGCCACTTTAAACATAGTGTTTTTGCAAATGATAAACTTAAATGTATTCAGAAACAGATGAACTTACCACCTTTAAAAGTTAAACAGGAAGTGTCGACAAGATGAAATAGCACCTTCATCATGATTGAAAGACTACTGCTTATTAAAGATCCATTATGTGTGGCAGTCACGAATCTGCCAAGATCGCCACCACTTTAGATGCCGAAGACTGGAAATTGCTGCAAGATTGTGTTCATGTTTTGCAGCCCTCAAACGAGTTAACCACTGTTTTTTCTAGCAAAAAATATCCTACATTGTCAGTAGTTATTCCTCTTATACGCGGATTTCAATTTACAGTAAGAACTCTAAAAACACAAACGGATACTGGTGGAGAGCTGAAAATAAAAGTACTTGATGCCGTAAGGCGTCGTTTATCTAGTTTTGAAACAAACAAAATTATAACTGGGGCCTGTCTTTTGGATCCTAGATTTAAAAAAATATGGATTTGGTTCAGACGAAATTGCAAATTTGGCTCAGAAGTTAGTGACAGAAGAAATTACACAACTAATAATAAGCAAAGAAAAAGAACAGAAAAAAGCAGAAAGTGTTATAAAAGATCAGATGCAACGGGGGAGACAGAAAATATTACAGCAGATGAAATACAGCAACAGCCACAACACCAAACAAAACAAATAAAAAGTATCTGGTCTCATTTTGATCAGAAATTATCGTGTATTACAACATTTACAACACCTTCTACCATGGCAACGTTGATGGTGAGGCAGTACTTAGAAATGCCACCATTGGAAAGAAATAAAGATCCTCTGGACTTCTGGGCAAGAAACAAGTTCACATTGCCAGAACTGTATGAACTTGCTATGAAGTATTTGTGTGTATCGTGCACGTCAGTACCATCTGAGCGAGTTTTTTCAAAGGCAGGACAGTTGACTAATTTAAGAAGAAACAGGCTCCTTCCCAACAATTTAGACTACATAATTTTTTTAAATTCATGCGCTTAGTTTCGTCATAAGTTTTAACCTCGGTTTTAAACACTTTTAACTCTTGTTTTGAACAATGACTTTATGTTACGAATGTGTTGTTTTTTAGTTTTAGGAATATTTGATTTTTTAGACATTTCCTTGTCAAAGAAGATGCTATTCTATTTCTGTTTTGTTTTTAATATATCACTTTAATTTTTAAAATAAAATAGGTGTTTTCTTTCTGTTAATTAATAATTAAAATAATCTTGAAAATTATGTGAATGTTTATCTCTCCATTCATACTATAATTTCAATAAATTCTCAAAATAAAATAATGATAATTTGGATAATTTTATTAATATTACTGAGTTAACTATTAATATTTGAAATGAGAAAAGAAAAAAGAAGTGACAACACTGCATTATTGCTAGGAGACGCACCGATTTCCTTATAAGTAACTCCCAGCGCAACAGGTTATGGCTGGGCAGAATACAGAACGCTTTGAGTGATTAAATTGCTAGAATTCAGATTTTCATCATTCGACTAAATAATTCGAATTATATTTTCATAATCGGATGATAACGATTATTTCAAAAATCGGATTATCGATTATTTTTAATTCGAATTATCCCATCACTAATTCTTAGTTCGCAAAAGTTTTCCAAGCTTGTGCGAGGCTGTTTTAGCAATTGCCGCAACGTGACTCTGCCAACACATAATAATATGACTATCCAAATTGACGCCCAATATATGAATTGATGAAGCCAAAGGAATCGAGTGTCCCGCCATGGATATATCCAGTTCTTCAACATTAACTTTCTTAGGAAAAACTGCCGCCTGGGTTTTCTAGCATTGAACTCTACTTGGTTACTTTTCCCCAAGACAGAATTTCTTCCGGGTCTTTGTTGAGATGTGCAATGGCAGCCGATGTCCGAGCATCCAAAGTAAAAGATGAGAAAGTGCGCTGTCAGCGAGGCTATGTATATAGGATATTTAGTTTTTTCCAAAAAATCGATAATGTATAGTAAAAAGAGGGTGGGCGAGAACATAGAACTTTGAGAACTCCGGCGTTGATGTTAAATGTGTCTGAAAGAAATCCTCCTGTCGCCATCGCAGAGAACGGTCTTTATGAGAGCCTGACAGCCATGAATAAAATTAAACCGGCATTCCGCATACTCTTACTTTAGTTAGGAGCTCTTCATGCCATGCTCCGTCAAAGGCCTTGGAAATGTCCAGTGCTACCGCCCGGGACTCCCAATGATGTTCTATTGCGTTGTTCCAAACGTGAGTAACATAAGCGAGAAGGTCTCCTGTTGATCTAGACTTACGGAATCCATACTGGCGGTCACTAATAATGTTGAAGCTTCCAGGTACTTTAATAATTTTTCGTTGATGGCTTTCTCCATGACTTACAACTTATAACCGAAAGCAATGCGACTGGACCATAGCTGTTTGGCATGCAAGGTCTTCCTGCCTTTTTTTCGAGAATGCTGGAGATTGTTTCCCAGCAAGAAGGAAATATTCCTTTTTTGTCAAATAAGTTATAAAGCCTCAACTAATCTGAACTGACCTAAAATACCAGTGTCAATTCGTCAGTGCGTGTCTTAATTACGATGACTGGAATATCGTGAAGACCAGAAGCTTTTTTGGTATCAAGACTCCTCAAGATTCGTTTAAGATGGCGGTATCAGAAAACAATATCCGGCATTCTTGATTCTACAGGCGGAGTTTTTTCATTAGGATAGAAGATGAAAAAATAAGACGATAAGTTCCTAGAAATTTTTTTTCTTACAGGCCCTCCCTACGGAGACATGTGCCCCTGACGGGCGCCGCTGGAAATCGATTTTTCTTGAATACCTTTCAAAGTACTTAATATAATTTAATAAAAATTTAATGTGCTGGACACTAGTAAAGACCTCTTAAAATAATGTCCTTGAAACATATTCAGCTTTTTCAGTTTATTAGGGCGAACTGAGTTTTACAGCTTAATGCTTAATTTATTAACACCTGCATGATAAAGACTAAAAAACATGAAGCTGGGCAGCTTGCACTTTAGACTAAAGAAAAGATGCTCTTGTTTATTGTCGATAAAATTAACCATTTTCGAGAAAAAGATAATAAACGACTATTTGCAGAAGAACTATGTTCGCAAAAAATGTGCGTTTCATTTATTTATCGTCACCAAAAAAACGTATTGTTGTTGCAAAAGTTACTACGGAACAAAATAAATAAAATATCCTGCATTTTAGAACTTCATCTTTTACATCGCTGATTGATCATTGGCACATTGATACTTTACTTCGATATTAATTTACTGGTTTTTGGATTTCGTGATGAATTTAATTGTGAATTAATTCGAACTATGGAATACACGTTTCTTGAGTATGCAGATATGAATCTCATATGGTTAGATCACGAAAGATTTCCTAATCGTACTATGCCAAACGAGAAGATATTTCAACGAGTTGACCAGCGTCTAAGGAAGAACGATTCCAGTTAATAAGGTAATATATATTATTGACTTTTTCATAATTTTAGGAAAAAACTTCGGAAAAAATAGTATTGATGCTGGTCTGAGAAGAACTGTACGTACGCCGCAAAATATTTTAAATGCTGTAAATGATACTCTGTCAACGAGCACTCGAAACTATCAGCAGAGGTTAAACATCAAAAACAATAGTACATAGAATTCTTCACGAACAGGTATTATATCATCCATATTATTTGCAAAAAGTACATGAACTGATTCTTGAAGATTCTCCTCGTAGATTGCACCTTGCAAACTGACTATTGGATCAGCAAGGAAATAATGTAAACTTTATTAGCATTATTCTTTTTACGCATGAAGCAAGGTTTACCAAAAATGGTATCACCAATTTACACAACACACTTGTATGTGCTGATAAAAGTTCTCATGCCACTATTATTTCGCATCATCAACATCAGTTCCAATCAATTAATATCTGGGCAGGAATCATTGGCAATTTTTTTATTAGATCATTCTTATTGCCGGAACGCTTAAATGGACAACATTAGTTGGAGTTCCTGCAGAACGCTTTTCAGGATTTAATAGAGCACTTATCACTTGAAACCCGACGAAACATGTACTTCATGCACGATTCCACCTCATTTCAACGTTGGCGTACGGGAATACCTGAATAACGTCTATTCAACCCGTTGGATATGTAGAGGACGACCTAATGCATGGTCTCCTCGATCTCTTGATCTAACGCCGTTGGATTTTTACCTGCGGGGAAACCTAAAGAACTCCGGTCGGCACTGGAGAGGAACTTCTACAGAGAATCACGTTTCATTGTGATGTGAAAAGGACCAAGGCTGGCTTATTGTGACGGCTACCCCAGTCGTCAATTCGAAGTGCCCCCCAGTGTATTAGACTTCACGGCGCCCATGTTGAACCCTCCTATGAAGCTATTCAATAATTTCGTTAATGTGCCTTCTGTTACATCACTGCGTTTTTTAAAATTTTTATATTTTTTTGGGTTAAACAACTTAAAATGAAACTTTTCTGTTGTTTTAATGACTTTCGTATCGCACTTTCTTGCCGAGAAACAAAATAGAAATCATGGTACTTTTTATTAAAAATAAACCATGAATTCGTTTATTTTTCTTTTCCTCGAAAACGGTTCATTTTATCGACAATAAACAAGGGAACCTTTTTTTTTAGTCTAAAGTGTCAGCTACGCAGATTTATTTTTTTAAAGTCTTTATCAAATAGGTATTAAAAATTTAGGCATTAAGTTGTAAAGCTTATTCCGCCCCTGGTAAATTAAAAAAGCTAAATATGTTTTCAAGTGCACTATTTTAAGAGGTTCTTACTAGTGTTCATCACATTAAATGTTTGTTAAATTATTTTTAAGTACACTGAAAGTTATTCAAGAAAAACCCATTTTCAGCGGCGTCCTTCAGGGGCACATATCTCCGTAGGGAGGGCCTGTAAGAAGAAAATTTATAGGAACTTGTCATCTTTTATTTCATGTTCTATCTAAATCCAAGAGATTTCCCGCATGTTCCCGGACATCTTGTAAGTTATGTATAGACAATAATTAAATTCCGGTTTAAGTTCCAGTGTTCAGAAGTTTATAATTATTGTAAAAAATTTAAAACGGCCTGTAAGTGTTATTTGCTGAAAAAAACTTTAAACATTTTTAAAAGTTTTCGTTTCTTTATTTCTTGACATATTTTTTATTTTATAATTTTATATCTATTTGTAGAAGAGATACTCCAATTTATAACCCACACAGATGGACAGCATTTGTTTACATTTAGCGTGTCATCAAAATCAATCAAAATGTAATAAATGAGATGACGATAAGTATTTTGCAAAATATTTTAGACTGTGATAATAAGCAACAACACGTCGTTGATTATCAGCCTTATGTGCAGAGGTAAATCGATTTATCCGTACTTTTAGGAACTCATTTTCCCAACTCGCATGAAATATTTGAAGGGCCGGCAACAACGCTTTATATATTTACCCTCAATTTGGCCAGTAGTCTGCTGACCGTTGCTATTTATCTCACTCTTTAAACAACAAATCCTTTTCAACCTGTTGCGTTTTATCTTATCACGCAGTTTAGGTCTCGCTTCTAATGAGAGTCCGCAGTAAATACCTCTCACCCCCGCTGGCCCGTTTGATGTACGCTATATATGATAGACTTTTTTTTTATCGTTGACTGGCTTTGTCCATCAGTGTTAAGTCGTAGGTTATAACAGCGAGTTGCTATATTAATATAATATGCCATGCATGGTCTTTTGATATTCGATATTTCTATTCGTAAGGTAGTTAACGTTAGTATACAGGGTCCGCCATTTAAAACTCCCCAGGCCCGTATTTTGCCTAATTTTTGAGCTAAAAATTTGTGCGACATACCAAATTGTAACTTATGGGAAGGTCTTTAAAAGTGTATACAGTGTGTCCTAAAAAACTTTTTTTAATAGAAATTATTATGGAATACAATTTAATTTCTTTGAATATTTTTATCCTTACCCTGTACATCAAATCGGTGTAATAATAACAAAAAACACCTACTTCCGTTATTAAAATAACCTTGCTTAAAAATTATTTTATTCGTAAAAAAGAAAAAAGAAAGTCAGTTTTTTTAGCCTTTTTTATCATTAATAATTTTTTTTACGTTTAGGTCGCGTAAATATTATTCACCTTTTAGTGTTACCAAAACATACATTTTTTTAATTTTACTTATTTTTTTATAGCATTACTCATAACTTCTTAGTTTAGTTGGCTTTGCAAGTTTTGTTTCTCAAATTTGACATATTATTTAAAATTGCTATTAGTTGTCAATGATTTACTGTTTTATAAGCAATGTTTCAATTTACAAATGTTGAGAAAACTGAGTTTCTTTTGATTTATGGTGAATGCGATAGAAATGCTCGACGGGCGCGTAGAGTTTATTCTCAAAGGTTTCCTGGCATGCGCTGCCCTGATCACAAAACTTTAAAAGCGTGGGTAAATAATCTTTAAAGGCACGGTTCTTTTACAAAACCTAAGGGAGATAGAAATAGACCGGTAAGAAATATCATTAACAGAAATAATGTTATTGGTGCTGTTATTGATAATCCCAATATCTCAATTGAATTAATTGGTGAGACCACCAATGTTACTTCCACTTCCGTTAGAAGGATTCTCAAAGAAAATGGGTACCACGATAATAAACTCATTTTGGTTCAGGCACTTCGACCAGGAGATTACGAACGGAGGCTAAATTTCATAGCCGAAATGTCTATTCTAAAGAAAGACAATAGAAATTTTCTTTATAACATGCTCTGGAGTGACGAGGATACATTTAATGAAACCGGTAGTTTAAATAGACACAACATACATTACTATAGTAATATAAATCCTCGTTGGACGCGTCACAGGAATTTTCAAGTAAGGTTTAAAATAAACGTGTGGGCAGGAATACTTGGGGGTAGACTGATTGGTCCCCATTTTTTTGAAGTTAATTTAAACGCCCAAATCTACCTAAATTTCTTACAAAATGAATTACCCATTCACCTACAACCTGTTCCCTTGCAAGAAAGAAGAGATATTTGGTTTCACCAAGATGGCGCGGCTCCTCATAATGCCCGTATTATTTCCGACTATTTAAATTCTGTTTTAAGAAACCAATGGATTGCCAACGTAGGACCAATAAGATGGCCGGCGAGGTCGCCGGATCTAAATCCCCTGGATAACTTTCTGTGGGGCTATGTTAAGAATTTTGTGTATGAAACCCAACCCCTTGATGTTGAAGATCTTAAAAATAAAATACGTAATGGCTTTAATTCTATTCGACGCAATATTCTACTACGGACCGTAAATGGCGAGTTGGTGAAAAGATTTAACTTTTGTATCTACGCTAACGGACAAAATTTTGAACAATATTTAAAATAATCGTATAACTTTTTACTTTATTGTTTTAAACTAATGAATAAAATAACGTTGCCAACGTATTTTAAATAAATTTTATTTTAGTAACGGAAATAGATGTTTTTTGTCTTTTTAACGAAAACAACTAAAAATTTGACATAAGTTGTTATAACTTAAATTAAAGCTTATCACAACTTGCATCAAATTCTTATCACCGATTTGATGTACAGGGAAGGGAAAAAAATATTCAAAGAAATTAAGTTTTATTCCATAATAATTTTTATTAAAAAAAAAAACTTGTTTAGGACACACTGTATGCACTTTTAAAGACCTTCGTAAAACCTACAATTTGGTGTGTCGCGCAAATTTGTAGCTTAAAAACTAAGCAAAATATTAGCCTGGGGAGTTTTAAATGGCAGACCCTGTATATTGTATATAGTTAAAAGTGCCTTAGAGTTACAGGTTGATCTAGAATTAATTATAACAATGTTACAAGTCAAATAATAAAACAGAATATAAATAACGAGTCAAAAGAAGCATCTCGTCAAGTTATTAGACTTTAACTGCAATACCTAAACCCTGATTATTCGGGATTAGGAATGATAACAAAACCCATCTAACATCACTAAATTGCTTTTCCCAAGGTAGCCATTTTTAGATTAAATTTTTTTTAATTACTCGACCAAGAACAGGCCTGTATCGTTGTCGCGGAAAAGCGAATCTGCGGAATGGCAATTAAGGGCAAATTATGGTAGAACTCTAGAAAACTACTATAAAATTGCAAATTTGCTTTAAATTTAAAATATCCTTTCCAATTTGGGGCAAATGTATTGCTGTTTTAAAGCAAGACTGTTAGCATTTTTTATTTGGTACAAATAACAATAATTTTAAAAGTTAAAGAATTTAATATTTCGCGCTCCGCTTTTACCCACCTCCCCCGTTTATCATTTTCAATAAACTGAATGTGCTGTTATGGAGATATTTGTATTTAAAATAACACTCTAAAATTTTAAATGTATCGCTTAGTAAAAACGAAAACATAACTGCTTAAGCACAAAATGAATCGGTAAATTTAACGAAATATTTAAAGCAATTTATCTTTTTTTGATATTATACTGGTACTATTTCGTCAAGTCCTATATTACTTCGAAATAAATAGATTTTTAATTAAAAAAAAAAATACTTTAAAAATTCCAAAATATTTTTTTCCATCAAATATGGTATTTAAAAAAAAATAATTTTCATTTTGTTCTTCATACAAAAGCAGTTTAGTATATTCAAAAATAATTTTAGTAAATGAAAAGAACAGTAACTTTTACTTTAACATAATTGCAATATGTTAAAATTAAAAGAAATGGATTTTTGGTTTCAAAAAGATGATTTTGTTGACGATATTGAGAAAAGTCATTTTTTGAATTAACATTCATTTGTATTAAATTAACAAACCGTTTTTTTTCCATGTAAATATGGGCAATTTGGCCAATTAGTTTTTGGAACTTTTGCCCCAACCTGTAGGGTAAATATCCCAATTTGAATTTCTTCAATATTTATAAATAATGTTTCTGCTAATTTTTATTTTTTAAGCAAACAATTTTATATGTAGGTACACCTAAATGCTATCCCCAGTAGCAAAGCAACATTAAAAAAATATTACTACAAAATATTTTTTTTTATTAGAATAATTTTGCAATATATTGTAACGTTACTATTATTCTTGAAATATCTATTTTATATATTTTAACAACATTCAACATTAACCTTAAATATGTACCTACCCATATCCAAAGTGACGTGTTATGTATTGCAATATGTCCGTTCATTGAGTGATTTCTCATATCGGATTAAGGATGTATAAATTAAATATTACCTGGCGCCTGTAAATTCCAGTAACCCTCAATAAGTTATCTATTATATTAATTAAATGCTTAATGTACAGGTAGTTACTAAGACTGGGGATTTCTTTGTATTTTGTTTGTCGATTTGTCTTCTAAGAAAATGGAACAATTCATTTTAATTCTAATAAATATTTGTCAATAAGTAATTTATTATATCAATTAAATGCATAATGTACAGGTACTGAGTGGGTTAGTTTGGTTTAGTCTCACTTGCTAACGTAACGTTCGAAAGCAGATATATGAAAATGACTTCTGATAAACATGTTCTTACACCAAATGAAAGACGTCTCAGTTGGGGTTTAAGTACAACAAAACTAACAACCGAAAAATTCTTTGTGAGCAAGAACACATTGTTTCTAAGCGGTGGTGGTTTTTGAGGAAATACCTAGCTAATTTAAAGTCCAAGAATTCAAAACCTGTGGTATTTGTTATGTTGGCCACGATGGCACATCGGGTAGCCACCAAAGTACGTTGGCAGCTCTAAAGACAGCGCACATGCGCTCTATAGATTGAAGTCCCACCTGCAGTTTCCGGGAACCGATGAAGCAGTCTACGTTCCTAGCCACATCAAGAAACATCGTTTTCCACCGCCATTGTAATTTCCATATATCTAATGTCACCGCGTGTTACCAGATAATTGTACTTAGTAGTTAATAAATAGTGTTGTGTGTGAATTGCATTTCCTTTACCGCTCGGACACCACAACTGGCGACGAGGTCGTGTAAGAACTTCTTTTTTTTTTCTCGCGGAAGAAAACATGTGTTGCAAGCGTTCGTTAAAGATGGCTTCTTCAAACAAATTTTCGGAGTTCCATGGAAGTGAAGATGACTGGGTTATCTATGCAGAAAAACTGGAGATGTTTTTCGTGGCAAATAATATAAAAGAAGAAAAGGTGAAGGTAGCTAACTTATTGAGCTTAATCGGTACGGATACTTATAAAATTCTACGTAATTTATGCCACCCGATTATACCTAAGGAAAAAACCTTCACAGAGCTAGGTATCCAGTTTATTAAAAGAAAATTTTTGTCCGCAAGTTAACACGTGGCGTGAACGAAGAGTGTTTTATGAGGCACGCCAGGAAGATGGCGAAATGGTTGCCGATTTTTACTCGAGGATTTGTTCCCTTGCGGTAAACTGTAATTTTGGGGAAAACCTAAACTTCGTAATAAAAGAAAAATTCATGACCAGCATAAAACGAGGCTCAATCATGGACAGATTGTATGAAGAGGACATCAAGGAATCTATGGAAAAACTTAAAGCATTGGCAATTAGGCGGGAAGACATGGTGGAACGCAGTTCAGTGGGCGGAGTCAACTAGGTCACGAACAGCAGGAACCGTTTCACGAAGAACAAACAGTTGGATCGTCACACTTCAAGGCGCATAACGGTGCGCATGGAGGTACTTCATCGAACTATGGCAGACATGTTGCCAACACTGACAAGCGGAGATCTGCTGATCGAACCTTTAACAGACAAAGGATTGGTAGCACTGATCGACAGACGTCAAATGCAAATGGAGGCAAAATTCGGGTGCAATGTCAACATTGTGGAAACTTTCATCATTCGGAATGCAAATATAAGAATTTTTCCTGTTCAAAATGTAATAAAAAAGGACACTTAGCAAAGGTTTGTTATGGAAAGAAAATAAATTTCAAGAAATTTGTAATATTCATGAACAAAACTCGAATATTCAAACTTTATTTTCAATAAGTAAGGAACAAAACTGTGATATTAAATTAGATGTTAAAATACATAATAAAATTTTTAAAATGCTTTTTGATAGTGGCAGTTCTGTCAGCTGCATTAACGATTTTACTTATAAGCAACATTTTAAAGATAAGGTTTTAGAAAAAGATGATATTATTTTAAAAAGCTTTAACGGTAGCATATTTTCTCCCCTAGGTTATATTTTTTTAAATGTCCAGTATAGAGATATGTCCGAATATCTAAAATTTTATGTAATCTCTGAAGGAGGACCGTGTTTATTAGGAAGAAATTTTATAGAAAAGTTTAAATTAAAGCTTGTTTTAATGAATAGTATTGAAAATGAAGTCAATATTAAGAATCAAATCGATTGTTTATTAAAAAAATATAGTCATGTTTATTCATATAAGTTGGGTACTTTTAAATATGCTTAAATAAGTGTTGAACTTTTGAGTAATGCTACACCTACCTTTTTAAGGCCACGTCCGATCCCTCTGGCGTATCGCAAAATGATGGATGAAGAAATCCAGCGAATGGTCAACGAAGGCGTGCTCACCCCTGTGGAATCTAGTAGTTGGGCCACTCCACTCGTACCAATCATCAAGGCTGACGGAAGGTTACGACTTTGTGGGGATTATAAGAGTACAGTCAATCGTTTTATAAGAGAAGATCAATATCCCTTACCTAAGATAGAAAAAATTTTTTCAAAACTACACAATGGACAACATTTCACAAAGCTCGATTTATGTCAGGCATATAATCAATTTCAGGTGACGGATGAATCTAGAGAAATTTTGGCATGGAGTGCGCACACCGCACAAGGGTATTTTTCTCATGAATCGATTACCTTTTGGAGTACGTATAGCCAGTGGACGATTCCAGAAGCACCTAGAACAGCTTTTTCAAGGCATGGATAATGTAGTCGTGTACCAAGATGACATTTTACTGACAGGACGTAATAAACAGGAACATTTGAAGACCTTGGAGATGGTATTTCAAAAGCTTGAAAGAGCGGGTCTCACGGTAAAGCCAAGTAAGTGTGAATTTTTTAGAGATTCTGTGGAATATCTGGGACATAAGATATCCAGGGAAGGACTAAGGAAGTCGGAGAAACGTATAGAAAGTATTTTAAAAGCACCTTCACCAACAAATTTAATGGAAACAAGAGCATTATTAGGTATGTGTAATTTTTATCATAAATGTTTACCAAATTCAGCTGATATTTTAAGGCCTTTGTACGATTTGTTAAAAAAAGATAAGGATTTCAGATGGAATGATAAGTGCAAGAGAGCATTTGATGAAATTAAAAGAATTATTGCTTTGGATACTGTACTAACTCATTTTAATCCTAGGCTCCCACTTATTTTGACAACAGATGCTTCGGACAAAGGATTGTCAGCAGTGCTGTCACACATAATGCCTAACGGAGATGAAAGACCCATCCATATGCTTCGTGTCTAGAACCTTGCTACCTGCAGAACGCAACTACTCGACATTATTGAAAGAAGCAAAAGCTATTCATTGGGCAGTAGGCAAATATTTCCAATACTTAGTTGGAAAGAAATTTACAATAAGGTCAGATCATAAACCACTTGCTGCAATCTTTGGTAAGCATAAATCCATACCTAAAATGTATGAAAATAGACTTGTTCGAATGGCTGCATTTTTATCTGGTTTTCAGTATGATATAGATCATATAAAAGGAAAGAACAATGTAGTAGCAGATTATTTGTCAAGATCACCAATACAACCATCCAAAGAAGACCTGATGGAGCAAAAAGTAAGCTACATTCGCTTCACAGACAGAATCCAAGATTGGCCAATTGACAACAAGACTGTCAGGGACAACACAAAAACTGATCCAGAATTGCAGACGGTAATAAAGTATGTATTGGAAAACAAATGGCCAGCAAAGGTAGAAGGTGACTTAAAACCATACTTTAATCGTAAACAACAATTATTTTATGAAGACGGTATTCTAATATGGGGGGCTCGATTAGTTATGCCAAAGTCTCTTAGAAAAAAATTGTTTGAGGAACTGCATGATGGTCATTTTGGCACTGTAAAGATGAAAAGCACTGCGCGTTCATTAATGTTTTGGCCAGGGATAGATTCAGACATAAAAAAGATAGCTAAAAGTTGCATACCGTGTCTTGAAAACAAGCAGAATCCTCCAAAATGTCAGTTAACCCCATGGCCTTTAGAAATAGCCCCGTGGAACAGAATACATGTGGATTTTCTGGGTCCAATAAGAAATTCAATGTTTTTATTAATTATTGATGCTTACAGCAAATGGATAGAAATTTCTCCAATGAAAAACATAACGACAGAAATGACAATAGAAAAGTTAAGAGAAACTTTTGCAAGATTTGGTTTGCCGAAAACTATTGTCTCTGATAATGGTTCTCAGTTGATTTCAGCAGACGTGCAGCAATTTCTGAATAAAAATGGTGTAAGACATCTAAAATCACCCCCAGGACATCAGCAGAGTAATGCTTTGGCAGCAAATGGAGTAAAGTTATTTAAGAATAAACTGAAAACCTACTTGGATGATGATAAATTAAAATATGAAACTATACGTACCCTTATTTCACGTTTTCTTTTCAACCATAGGAATACAAAACATGGGTCAACCAATGAAACACCGGCTAAATTAATGTTTTCTAGGGAACATAGGACGGTTTTGGTCCAGGTAAAGGAGAAGTCTGACATAAGAAGACCGGAGGCTCCAGAATTCCAGTCAAAACAACAACAAAAACAACTTTCATATCATGAAACTAATGTTTATTAAAAGTAGCTCACAAAACCTTCTTAAATGTCATATTACAGGAATATCATTGATCTGGTTGTAACTTGAATAGTGGTAGTTAAAAATATTGTACATACGTAATTTGTTAAAAAAATATTGTACATACGTAAATTGCTGTATTGGTATGGTAGCAACTTAAACTAGAAAGTTAAGACATGCTGATGCTCTTAGTTTTTTTTTGTTTCTCCCTAGAGCACAGCTTCAACAAAAAAGGAGGTGTTATGTTGGCCACGATAGCACGTCGGGTAGCCACCAAAGTACGTTGGCAGCCCTGAAGACAGCGCACATGCGCTCTATGGACGGAAGTCCCACCTGCAGTTTCCGGGAACCGATGAAGCAGTCTACGTGCCTAGCCACATCAAGAAGCATCGTTTTCCACCGCCATTGTAATTTCCATATATCTAATGTCACCGCGTGTTACCAGATAATTGTACTTAGTAGTTAATAAATAGTGTTGTGTGTGAATTGCATTTTCTTTACCACTCGGACACCACAGTATTCTTAGATGAGACATGGATTTTTGCGAATGGAAACCAAACAAAAATATTCATGGCAGGATGGGTCAAAATACTGCTATTCAAGGGTTTCATCCGGGAATGAAAAAAGATATGTCGTAATACACGCCGAAAGTCGAAAAGGATTTTTGCCAGATGCAGGTTTAGTTTTTACTTCATCAAAGTGGAGGACTATCATGAAAATATGACTGCCGCGATATTCGAGAACTGGTTTGAAGAATATGTGCTAAAATCACTAGAAGAACCCTCGATCATTATTTTAGACAATTAAAGTACACACTGCTGGCAAGGATAAGTCTTACATAATGGAGTTCCTCGTGGGGAAATACGGTCACGAGGTGTTACGTCTGCTCCCATACCATTGTGAATTTAATGGTATTGAATTAGTGTGGGGAATTTGCAAAAACTACTATGACAAGCATGCATGTCAAACGACGAAAGAAGAAAGTATTTTAAATTTATGAAATGAAGCTTTAAAACAAATTGGATCAGATACTTGGTCAAAATGTATTGACCACGTGGAAAAATTGATTCAAGATACTTTTGACTCGGAACAGGTCATTGATAAAATTAGGCCAATTATTATAACTTCTGATAGTGACAGTGAAAACGATGCTGATAGTGATATTGACGACTAAATGTATATTTTATGTAATAAAATTTTTAATTATTATTATTATTTACATAGTAATGAAATAAAAAATAATTAAATAAATAATTGTAATGGAAATTTTAATTGCGGCCCATATATCTAAAATTAGTAGAAATTGTTTGAGGACCGCTGTCTTTTTTTATTTTAGACTAATTTTGACCATAATCGGCTAATGACAAATGCACATTCACTCACTAAACGTATAGCAAATTTGTTCCCTAGTAAATACTAGTAATCTCTAGCCACTGCACAATCTGTCACTATACTAAGATATAAGATATAAGAAAATAATCAGAATTTTTATTGTGCTATCATGTGTGGGTATGTGCGTGGAACCGTTTTGTATAAATTGTATAGTTTGTGTACTGAGATTTAATCAATTTAAGTATTTACCAATCAGGACCAAGCAACTCTATAGCGAAGCTAGTCGATCAATTTGATAAAGTCGCCTTTTACAATAAATATCAAAGCCATAAGCGACTTGCAGCTTCTTGTAGATGATTTGGATCAGAGCACTAAACGTAATTCCTTGCGCGAAGGTGTACCAGATGAGAACCTGGGGGATTGTCATTTATTTCTGATAAGTTGAATGTCGTCTATGCTGGAAGTTACTTGTCTAGGCGTTTCGACTTGGGAGCGGCAAGAACAGGGGTCACACAGCCCGCAAAATACTTGTCAACTTCACCAGCAATGTAAAACGTAGTTAGGTGTTCCTATCCAAAAAGCTATTTAAGAACACTAACTATGGGATTTACGAGGATCTTGCGCATGTAAGGTATGAACTTCTTGGTGCTGCCAAGAAAAAACCGGGGTATTGCCAGGGTATGACAAAGTATATTACTGGAATAACCAAGAAAATAGAAAGATACTTATTAAATCTAAGAACGATCTATAAGCACTAAGCAGTTGGGTATTATTATCGCGGTAGGACTATAAATCTGTATTATCGGTTGGAATTTATTATATTTTTTATGTTAATGCTTGATAAGAATAAATATGCCTTTTTGTGACCTATTTAAGTTTAAAATTATTATGTACTTTGTTGTGGTAGGTATCACTATTTATTTATCGCTAAGAGCTTTTGTAACGTGGCTTTGCTCTACATGGCACTCGGATCTCTATTTTAACAGGAAGGTGCTTCGGACGGTACCCTTTTTAAATGCGGCGGAGTTATGTCTGGTTCTTTTTTGTTTCGGTGACGGTGCGGGTCGGTATAACGGTATTCTCGAGCGCCACCCTTAATTATTTGAAGTGGTAAAGGGATCCACTATGCTCTCGGGGTAGCCTTTAAACAGTGGAGAAGGGTTCGGCGCATTTAAATTTAACAGAACGGTGTTGTTTTATCTTTTGTCGAAAATTCAGTCGGTAAGATTCAGAGGAATAAAACAATTGTTTTCTTAAGATAATAATAGGTCGTGTTTATCTTGATAAAAACGGTAATACAAGATTAAATGCTACAAATACTACTTACTACCCTCGTAGTATTATAATCTACAAACTTAAGCCTAAATATAGTTATACCTCTTAAAACGGTTTACGGTTAATAAGCGGTGCAGGACTGTGATTTAAAAATAAAGCGAGCAGTGTGAGCGGTGCCTTAAACTGGTAATATAGCGGACGTGCAGGTGTTTGTCAAATGGAAGCGGTAATCTTATGTCAGCAGGATGATTTAAAGGAACGATAATGATCGGTTTCAAGCCTGATGCAAGTTAGGGTGGTGCGGGTCGTATGTATATTAAAAGAAGGAGCTGTCGGTATCTCAGAACTTAGCCCGTAAAATAAATAAAAAAAAGTAGGATTACTGCAGGTACGGTTATTCTTCGGGTTTTATAATTTGTTTTAAAGGAAGTTTAAAGTCCACTATTTTCCCGAACTTTGCCAGGACTCGCAGACTATCAGGGTTGAAGCTAGTACAACCGCCTTCCCGAACTTTGCCAGGAGGAGTTGCCTTTGCTTTGTTAGAGAGGATGCAACTAATTTCCCGAACTTTGCCAGGACTCGTTGACTTCACGGGGGCTAATTATAGAGTACAACTATTTCCCGAACTTTGCCAGGATTCGTTGATTTTGAGAGGGAGGGCGTTTAAAGTCCACTAATTTCCCGAACTTTGCCAGGACTCGCAGACTGTCAGGGTTGAAGCAGGTATAGCGAATATCCCGAACTTTGCCAGGTCTCCCTGTCTGCTTTGGGAAAGAGGGTGCAACTATTTTCCCGAACTTTGCCAGGACTCGTTGACTTCACGGGGGGCGAAAAGTAAGTACTAATAATCCCGAACTATGCCAGGACTATTTTGTACGGAGAAATAAAATAGATATGGAAGAGGTTCGGTCCCTACAGTAACACTTTAATGATCCACTATATATTTTAAAACGGATTGAAAGTTTTAACGGTTTTCTTTTTTTTTACTTTTAAATACGACACACCCTAACTAAATAAATTTTCTTACCCACGTGGAGGTTCTTTTACTCGGTGAGGTCTCGTAGCAGGAACAGCCTTTTGAGCGCCGAGCGCTCGCTTAAATACCCTTCCGTGCGCCAACTGAAGCAGCTGGAGCCACTGCCCGCACCTGTTATGACGCGGTCATGATACTATTACTAAAGAAGATAAACCCACGCGCATGCGATAAACCTATCTCTCTCGCACGTCTAACGTCATCGGGTGACACATTTTCCCACTTTTATATGACGTTTGCCTGTTTTGGTGTGTTTTATTTTGTTATTTGGTTTGTTACAAATAAATAATACGCGTTAAAGTTTAATAAGTTGTAGCTAAAAACATTCTAAACATTTATTACTATGGTGTACTGTTATGATTTTGTACCTGCTTTGTTGGTTACTACCTGATAGGTATATTTTCATTCAATCTAGCAGTTTAGCGGAGTTGCTAAGGAACATAAGTTAGTTTGGAAAAATAAAGAATTTGTAAAAAAGTCACGAAATAAAAGTCATACGTACATCTCGAATTCTAGCATTATTATTGATACTACATATACAACAAATTGGCGACGAGGATAGCGAATTTATACGCAAAATAAGAAGGCAGTAACTCGAATATTATAATACGAAAATGACACAGGAAAGTACAAGAGCAATACATGCTATTCAAACTATATTTTCAATAGAATCATATGATCCGACAAAGAAGTTCAGTAGATGGTTAATGCGTTTGGAAAGCGCATTCAATGTTTTTGCTGTTCCTGGGAAAAAAAAAATGCTTATCTACTACATTATATGGGACCGGATGCTTACGATGTTTTATGTGACAAGATTTCACCAGATCTGCCTTCATCTAAAACATATGAAGAATTGGTAAATACAATGAAACTTCATTATAATCCTGAACCATTAGAAATAGCAGAAATTTTTCGTTTCGTACAAAGGAAACAACATGAGGGAGAGACAGCCCAGGAATACCTAACGTCTTTACAAAGATTAGCGACTACATGTAATTTTGGTGAATATTTGAAGAAAGCATTAAGGAATCAATTTGTTTTCGGACTTAGAACCCAAAATATCCAAGGTAGACTTTTAGAGCAAAAAAATCTGACAATAGAAAAAGCTGTCGACATCGCTGTTGGCATGGAAACTTCAGTCCGAGATGCAGCCCAATTACATGGTGCAGGAGGTGGAGGTGTCTACAAAGTGCAGCAGCAAGGAAAACATTTTCAAAAAAATGCAAAACCAGTTGACTTACGTCAAAACAAATTTAAAAATAATAATTCTTTAAAATGTTTTAGGTGTAGTTCCAACAAACATTTTGCAAGTTCGTGCACTGCCAAGAACTTGAAATGTACAAAATGCAACCGGAATGGTCACGTGGCCCAGGTATGCATGAAATCACAACCTGGTAAGAGTCCTGTTAATAAAATTGATGAAATTTTATCGCTTGGTAATACACAGCATGTCAGTCTTAGGAGGAAATATACTCTAGCTTTGCGGATTAACAATGCATATATTAATTTTGAGGTTGATTCAGGCGCGGCAGTTACATTAATTAATTTTACAGATTTTAAAACCTATTTTCCTAATTTACAATTAAAAAGCACAAATATTCATTTATTAAGTTACAGTAAACAAGCACTAAACGTTGCTGGTTTTGCAGACGTACAAGTAAAATACAATGGTTCTGTAAAAACATTAAATTTGTACGTTGTTCATAGTGATAAACAGCCGTTATTAGGCCGTGAATGGCTACGTCAGTTAGGTATTGGTTTTACTGGAATGCCAGATGATATACAAATCAACACCACTGATACAAGAATAAATGAACTATTTTCAAAATATGCCAAACTTTTTAATAAAGAGATAGGTAAATTTACAGGTATGCAGGCAACTTTACATATTAAAAATGATGCACAGACTTTCTTTATAAAAGCAAGAAAAATACCATATGCACTGTTGCCAAAAGTGGAACAAGAACTTAACTTCTTGGAAAAAGAAGGAGTACTTGAAAAAGTTGAAAGTTCTGAATATGCCACGCCGATTGTGCCTGTTTTGAAAGCCAATGGTAGCGTCAGAATATGCGGAGCTTTTAATTGTACACTAAACCCAAATTTAGTGATTGATAACCATCCATTACCATCAATCGAGGAACTTTTTACCTCCATGGCTGGTGGTGATAAATTCACTAAACTTGATTTAAAGCAAGCTTATTTACAAATGGAAGTACGGCAGGAAGATAGGAAGTATCTTACCCTAAGTACTCCGAAAGGATTGTACAGAAGTACGCGATTAATGTACGGAATTGCAAGTGCTCCTGCAATCTGGCAACGTTCAATTGAGAATATACTTCAGGATATACCGGGAGTATCAGTTTTTCTAGACGACATTAAAATTACAGGTCCTGACGATAATTCACATATTGAACGATTGGATGCAGTCTTGAATAGATTAAACAAAAAAAATATACGGGTAAATTACGAAAAATGCACGTTTTTTGCCGATCAAATTGAGTATTGTGGATACATTATTGATAAATTTGGCATACATAAAACTAAACAAAAGATGGATGCAATCCAAAATGCTAAAGTGCCAACGAATAAAACAGAAGTTCGAGCTTTTGTTGGTCTTGTAAATTATTATGCACGGTTTCTTCAAAATTTAAGTTCAATATTGTATCCAATTTATAATTTACTGAAAGACGGCGTACCATTCATCTGGAATAATCAATGCCAAAGAGCATTTTTAGCAGTTAAAAAGGAAATAATGTCAGATAGGGTGTTAGCTCACTTTGATCCGACATTACCACTTATTTTAGCTACAGATTCGAGTCCTTATGCAGTAGGGGCGGTGTTGTCACATGTTTATCCAGATGGAACGGAACGGCCGATACAGTTTGCATCACAAACTTTAACAGCTGTACAACAGAAATACGCACAAATAGATAAAGAAGCTTACGCAATAATATTTGGTATAAAGAAATATTATTATTACCTATTTGAACGACCATTTACATTATACGTCGATAATCAACCATTAGTACAAATTTTCTCACCTGCAAAAAGTCTTTCTACACTTACAACTACACGAATGCAACATTACGCATTATTTTTACAAGGATTTACATACAGTATTAAATACAAGAATACAAAACTACATTCTAATGCAGATGCCATGTCTAGATTGCCAGTTAAAAATACGAGCGAGTTTTCATTTGTTACGATGGATCAATTTGAGATTGGTCAAATTGAAACCTTACCGACGACATTAAAACAGTTAGAACTAGCAACTGCAAAAGACAATTCATTATACCACCTACTACAAGGACTTAAAACAGGTAAAGAAATTAAAGCTGAACATAGATTTAATATACCACAAATTGAATTTACACTACAAAATAACTGTATTTTTCGACAACAAATGGCAGTTATTCCTAAAATTCTTAGAAAAGATATTCTTGACGAATTACATTCTGCACATTTTGGTATATTTAAAATGAAACAATTGGCTCGTGGATACTGTTGGTGGCCAGGAATTTCTTATGATATTGAAAAAATTTGCAAAAATTATGTGGATTGTAATAAAAATAAAAATAATCCCCCAAAGGTAACTTTACATCCTTGGGAAACGCCAACAGAACCCATGCAACGAGTACACATTGATTTTGCTGGTCCATTTATGAATTCTTATTTCTTTATACTGGTGGACGCATATACACGGTGGCCCGAAATACACATAGTTAAAGATATGACTACTAGAAATACAATTACATTATTACGAAAAATGTTTGCTTCATTCGGATTACCACGAATTTTAGTTTCAGATAATGCGCAAACTTTTATTGTTACGAATTTAAAAGTTTTTTTGCAAGAGAACGGCATAATTCATAAATTAAGCGCACCTTATCATCCTGCTACAAATGGTTTAGCAGAACGATATGTTCAGACTTTCAAGCAGTCATTAAGGGCCTTAAAGAGTAATGTGTCTGATCGTGAAAAACAACTTGCAAAATTTTTATTAAATTATCGACGAACACCACATACAGTTACAGGGATAAGTCCATCATATTTGATGTTTAATAGAGAAATACGAACACGTCTAGATTTACTTAAACCCTTTGAACAAGTTATTCAAAAAAATGTTATAGAAAATACAAGGGAATTTCAGGTGGGGGAGAGAGTACAATGTCGTGATTATATACATTTATATAAATGGGAATTTGGTCGAATTCACAAAAGGTTAGGGAAATTACACTACTTAATTAAACTAGACAATTCGCAGATCTGGAAAAGACACACTGATCAAATTAGAACAATGGGGGAAAATACACCTCTATTACCTAACAATTCTTATCAGCCTCAAAATAATAATCTACCTTCGAATACGAGCGATTTCAATTTTGCACAAAACATACCTAAGGTTGTTATAGAAACTCCAAATGTGTCTGTTACACCTGAATTTCCTGAATTCCAAGCGAATCCAGATTCTTTTACAACTGATAATAATGCTGAGGTATTGCCAAACGTAAGCTCTCAAATTACAGGGTCTTGCATGACTGAGGCCAACCAACCTTCCTCTGGTTTAAGGAGATCTAAGCGTAATAGTAAGGCACCTAATAGATTAGATCTCTAATGGTGTTTTGTACATTTAAGGGGGAGAAAAAATGTTATGATTTTGTACCTGCTTTGTTGGTTACTACCTGATAGGTATATTTTCATTCAATCTAGCAGTTTAGCGGAGTTGCTAAGGAACATAAGTTAGTTTGGAAAAATAAAGAATTTGTAAAAAAGTCACGAAATAAAAGCCATACGTACATCTCGAATTCTAGCATTATTATTGATACTACATATACAACATGTACTGTGCAGTGGTGGGTTGTACCAACAACAACAACAAAAAAAGCAAGAAGTTCTCGGATTGTCGTTTTTTTAGATTTCCAAGGAACAAACAAGTTTGCGAACAATGGATTCTTAAGTACTATCAGCAACACACATTTAATGTGAAAACATCTAGAATCTGTTCAAAGCATTTCGCAGAAAGTGATTATAGGTTAAAAGAGAAACTTTTAGAATTGCCTCAAAATAAATGGAAATTAAAAAGTGATACAGTACCTTCTCTACTATTAATAAAATCCTCAAGTATCCAGACATCTGTTCAGCTAAAACGTACTGTAAGAATGACAAAAAGACTTAATAAGAAGTTAATAAAAGATTTGTAAGTATATTTGTTTGTACATTATTTTTTTTTTATATTCTTTAAAAACAGCAACACTTTTTCGCATGACACACTAATTGAGGGGTATAGAATCAAAACTCACATTCTCCCAGTTTTATAGTTTGTGGTAAAACGCAAAAAACATTTATGATCGAATTCTATGTAAATTATATTTGTTTTTTTGTTTTACATTTTTAGATAGGCATGTAGATGATATAACGAGTTAAATTATTGTCGATAGTATGCTTTTTTTCTCTTAATTTGATATTTATGCTGGAGAATATGAGATTTTTAACTAACTTGTGGATAATGTGAGTTTTGCTACTAAACCCATCTTTCCACCACAATTTATATGGGAAATAGTGATTTTTGTTGCTGTTTTATAGTCTGAATACATAGATACGTACCTTGTTATCAATAAATTGTTATTTATTTTTTCCAACAAGAACCTGGGATATCTAATATCGAGGCACGAGCTGAACTATCCAATGTTGAGACACGAGGTAAAAAGGAAGAAGAGAAAGAAATCTTGCCTGACAAAAATAAAAATGTTTCTACACAGACTACAAGGTAGAAAATATAATTTAAAAAATTAAATTTATTTACCTATTTCAAATCAATTTCTTTTGTAGTGAAATTGATTGTGTGGAACAAGTTAAGATTTTGCAAAGTGAAAATTTATATTTAAAGACATTACTGCACAAAGAGAGGGAAGAAAAGAAACCTATTGCACAAATATTTACAGAAGGGCAACTTCGTAAATTAAAAACTGCCAAACAAGTTCAGTGGTCTGTTGAAGATGTTGCTTCCGCTATTTCCTTATATGCAGGAGGTGCACTGTCATACCGTTTATTAAGGAAAATAGGCTATCCTCTGCCTTCGGTTTCCACTTCAAGAAGATGGGCAAGTAAATTAAATATTCAACCAGGTATGCCAATTTTATGATAAAAATGTAATGTAAATAATTGTTGTATTTGTAAATTTTTATTTTATATATTTATATTCATTAATATGTCAGTTTACAGGGAAACTAAGTAATTTATTTTTAGGTTTACTAAATATAGTACTGATGCTGATGAAAAACACATCTCTATCCAAAATGGAGAAATCATGTGTTTTATTCTTTGATGAAATGAAAATTCAAAGTTCGTATGATTATGATAAGAAGAATGACACAACCTTAGGACCTAGCAAATATGTCCAAGTTATTATGGCTCGTGGAATATGTGGAGACTGGAAGCAGCCGATATTTTATGATTACGATAAATTATAATACTGATCAATATCATCGGACCCACTTTTGTCAAGCTGACAAATAACATACTGCAAACCGGAAACTATCCCACAGAACTAAAAACAGCTAAAATCATACCAATCTACAAAAAAGGAACACATGAAGACCTGAACAACTACAGGCCAATTTCACTAATAAGCACCTTCTCAAAAGTTATAGAAAAAATTATCAAGGAAAGACTAGTAACATCCATAGAAGCAACATTTAAGTTTGATCATCAACAATATGGATTTCAAAAAAAACGTAGTACCCAAGGGGCAACAGTGGACCTACTAGAACATATAACGAGTGAAATGGACAAAAACAAATATGTACTAGCAGTATTTGTTGATCTACAGAAGGCATTTGACACAGTGAATATTGAACTTTTGATGAAAAAGCTATACAAAATGGGCTTTCGAGGTACATGCCATAGACTACTGAAAACATACTCAAGCGGTAGAAAACACTACACTGCAATAAATGGTGAATATAGCGAAGAACAGATACTAAATACAGGTGTCCCACAGGGATCTGTTCTCGGACCACTGTTATACTTGTTATACGTGCACAATCTGAAATTCACCAACCTGACAGCAAAATATTTCAAATTTGCAGATGACACAGTGCTAATATATTCTGGAGAAAGTGAAAAACAACTTGAAGAAACTGTCAATAGTGATCTAGTAAAGTATTTTAACTGGCTGTGTTACAATAAACTTTCTTTAAACGTCCAGAAAACAGTATTTATGGTTATTAGGCAGAAAAGTAAACCACCGTGCAATCCCCAAATCAAAATTAATGAAACAAATATCAAAAGAGTTACTGAATATAAATACCTTGGACTAACTATCACAGATAATCTATCCTGGAAAAACCACGTAAATGGTGTGATAAACAAAATAGTTCCTATGTTGGGCTCTATTAGAAGATGTGCTCAACAACTCAATAAAAAATCTGGACAGCTTCTCTACAAGAGTTTTATAGAGCCACATATGCGATACCTAATGCTCTGCTGGGGAAATACATGTACTAGACAGTTGGATCAGCTCCAAAGACTACAAAACAAAGCGATTAAAGTGATATTCGGGATGAATTACTACACGCCCACGTGAGGAAATATATAAAAAAGTGACATACCTGAAAATAAATCAATTGAAAGTATTTGAACAAACCAAACTAATACATGATATACAAAATAATAAACTTAAAACCAGTGTAAAACTACAAAATAACAGACAATTCTACACATACAACACAAGAACAAACCATGAATTAAGAAATTCATATGCTAGAACTAAAAAGGGACAGGACTCACCAATATATAGAAGTATACAGGAATATAATAGGATTCCACAAAGAATACTCTATGGAAATACCAAGAAACTGACGTGCAATATTAAGAAATATATAAAGGAAAATAGAGTATAGACATTTAAGTGGCAGGATAAAGAAATATAAACTACATTTCTTTGCCTTTCGGAATAACTTTATTTGAATGTTAATAATTATACCATACAATTTGTAGGCCTCGGTGCCAGTTTTATTGTAAACTGTTTTGAGGTCAATAATAAATTATTATTAAAAAAAAAAAAAACTAACCAAAAATCTTTTGTATAAAGTCATAACCAAATTAGAAAATATTGGCTACCCAGTTTATGCAATTAACAATGATTTAGGAGGCAGCAATAGGGGACTGTGGAATTCTTTAAATATTACGGAAGAAACAACATGGTTTATAAATCCAATAAGCAACAAAAGAGTATATGCATTTGCAGATGCACCACATATGATCAATCTCTTAAGAAATCATTTTCTTGATACTGGATTTTTATTAAATGACAAATTTATAACATCCAAACCAATTGTTGATTTACTTCAAAATACACAAAACTTAGATTTAAATATTGCACATAAAATTAACACTGATTTTTTAACAGTAAAGGGTGCCCAACGGCAAAAAGTTAAACTTGCAACCAAGTTGTTTTCGCACACAGTATCAAAAGCGATTTCAAGGCTGGGGATATTGGGTATTTTTAAAACTGAAAACAATTGGCTTGAATGTTCAGAGTTATTAAAAGTTACCAATGACTGGTTCGATGTATTTAACTCTAAAGTTCCACAAAGCGACTCAAGAGCTCGTGTGAAAGCATATGGTTTAGCTTTACCCGAGCAAAATGAAATTTTAGATAAAATGGAAGAAACCATGTGCAATCTTAAAAAAGTTGGTTCTAACACGCTGTTCCCATTTTAACGTGAAATAATTATTAGTATCAGGTCTTTAACACAACTTTTTATTGATATAAAGGAGGATTTTAATATAAAATATTTATTAAGATATAATTTAAATCAAGATCCTCTGGAAGGCCTTTTTTCGATTATAAGATCAATTGGAGGTTTATATGATCATCCAACTGCTTTACAATTTAAATATAGGTTAAGAAATTATCTTATGGGGCGAAATGATGAGGTAATTTCAGAATCGGCAAACGTCGCTAGAACAAGTGATGCTCCAAATATTGCTATTGCAAGCATAAGTGGTGTTTCAAGCCTTGATACATACGAAAACGGCGTCGATGATTCTGAAATTGTTACTGGACTGGGGCCTTGACCTTAAATTTACCTAACAATAGTGATGTTGATGAAAATCAATCTGTTGATGTTTCAGACAAAGTGTTGGAACAGCATGTTTAAGAACTGGAGTGGGATGGTTTAGAAAATTTGGCTGGGTTCATTGCATTTAAGTTACAAAAGAAAGAAAAGCTTGGTTATATTCCAGACAGCAATGAAACGTTATTTTCCTGGGTAAATCATCTTTCTGAAGGCGGTCTACTAAAACCCAATCTAGATTTTCTGACTAAATGTAATGAACTTGACCACATTTTTAAAAATTTCAATAAGGAGTCATTAAAACTGTCCAAAAATTATTTAAAAACACTAATGCTTGATTTAAGTATAGAAGCCAAGCATCTTTTTTTTAGATGCAAGATGTATTTTAAAATTCGAATGTTAAATAGGAATATTAAAAAAAAAGAGCATAGGTACGAAAAGAAAAATGACAAAAATTGTAAAGTAAATTAATAAATCATTGATAATAGCAGTACATAATAACTTCAAACCTGAATTAGTAGATTATACTAAAAAATAAATTATATAGCAACAATAAAATTAATGGAGTACCTATATATATACCCACATCTGTCAAAACACTCAAAACACAATCAAAATTTGCAGTTCTTAATTTAATTGGTAAACTTTGCAATAATACTTCTGTTTCTGAAAAAAAAAACAGAAGTATTCCGTAGGCCCGTAGCCTTCAAAACAAACAACAATCTAAGTAAATTCATTAAAAAAAATAAAGATAAAACCCCACACTCTAACAAATTAGGAGTATATAAATTAACTTGTAGATATGGTAGCTGCCCTGTAGGTCGAACCGATCTTTTCTTTAAAAAAACGTCTCAGAACATATAGATATAGGTACTCTTTCATCAACAAAAACATGTCATATTTAAAAATAAAAACTTGAAAATTTATAAAAACATTGTTTCTTTGTTTTTAATTTCAAAGTGTCATTAAATTAATAAATCTTGTATTTTGTAAAATGTACCTACTTAATAAATGTCTCTTTTATGGCCTTTTCTAAAATCCCAAGAAAAATTACACTTTTTGGCGCACTAACCTAAAAACTGGTTAATAGTTATTAAAAACCTAGAAATCAAGAGCTTCGTTAAGCTGGCCCACCCCGGTTAAATTTTTTTTGCCAAAACGCTAGCACAAATAAAGGGCACCTAGCACAACCTAGCACACCAATTTTTAGAGCTAGCACACCTACAGCATAGCTAAAAAATGCTGTTATATTCGGAGTGGGCCAGGTTAACGCTAGCCCCTTCCCCCCCCCCCACCGGTCTTTTTTTTTGCCAAAAACTAGCACATATAAAGGGCACCTAGCACAACCTAGCACACCAATTTTTAGAGCTAGCACACCTACAGCATAGCTGTAAAATGCTGTTATAATTGGGTGGGGGGCAGATTAACGCTAGCCCCCCTTCCCTTGGCTGAATTGCAAAAAATTTTTGAGTACGCCACTGGACTTAAAATTATCTATCCAACGCAGTTTTCACCTACTTTTTATCTTAAATAGCAACGGCGCTATGGCAGGACCTCGAAAATTAAAATTTTCAAAATCGCCCTGTAGATTAAAAACTATGAAAACTGTTGAATTTTTGATAACGGCATATTTCGTTTTACGAGAAAGTAGCATAATAAATCCCAGGGCTCTATCTCCAATAGCCAATAGCAACCGAGATACCCCACAAAAGTGCCAATTTGGGACACCCTGTACATACGTTATAAAAAAGAAAACTTATTTTGTAGTCGGTTATTACTTATTATATAAGAAAGAAAACACATTCGGGATGTCTTTTTCAGGCAATTGTATAAAATATGTAGTAAAACAACAAATTCTACATTCATTATATGAATTTTGTAATTATTATAGATGTGAATTTAGGAACTGCAGCGGCTCGTATACATCGGCGTCGGTACACCTTTGAACTCGATGTCAGGTGTCAATCAAGTGATCGGCTTCTTTGATACACCGCGCGTGGAGAGGGATCTCAATGATTTTGTGTATACAAAATTATAAACAAGTTCAAAAATATTAACCTAAAAAACGAAAAAGGACAAAAAATTACTTTTTTACAACAATTATATTTTATTGTTATTTTTTAGACCACACCTTATGTGACAACGTCTGTTCCTCTTGTCAGCTACAACTCGAGGCAAGTAGTGAAAAATATCGGTGTGCTGTAAAGTCACCCTGCATGATAATGATAATTATATTGTTAAATACAAAGAAAAAATAATAATATGTAAATTTTGTTTTAAAAATCGTGCTGACGGCAAATTTTTTATGGAACGAGAATTAGAGGAACAATGGATGAGAAAAAATGTTTCACCCAAAAAGCGGGTTCGTTGTTCCTATCTGGAACCTGATGACGAAACGTTATTAATAGACTACACGAAAACACATAGACCAATGGCAATTGGATTGTTAAGAAACGGAAATATTGTTCACAAAAATCCAATAAAAGTTAATAAAAATTTAATAATATTACGAAACACATGTAGCTTTGATGCCATATCACAGCTATTTTGTGTTGCATATTATGACAGTGCTTTCTTTCAAAAGATTTTTAAACAGAATCCAAACAATCTTTTTGCAGATTTAATCCAAAAAATTATTAAAAGTGGAATAGCTGCAGCATATAGTACACGGGCACAAATATTATTTAATTAATTTCCTCACGATGTACCATTGCGATAAAAAAAAAGTAGTACAAGAATTAGTAGTCCCAGATAGAACTCTTGGTCTATAAGGATATCGAGAAGTGGATATCGTCGTCACTATGAAAACAATATAATTATGCCACCTAACTTTTTAGGCGTTACCATGAATTTGGTAATCTACTATATACGTGGCGAAATAAAAGTATTGTAATAAAGGTGCTTTAAAAAATTTACCTACCTTTTAAAAATGGGCAATTTTTCAAGTTTTTAAATAAAATAATAGAGTATGTATAACAACTATCGATTTATATATTGAATATAAAAAAAATCCAAAAACAACAAAAGCCAAAAGTGGAAAAACAGTAAAAATACAAAATTTTAACCAAAAGTAAACATTTCTAAATGCAACATCCTAAAATAATATATACTTAAAAGCAGCTGTTTAATATTTAGTCATTGCGCCGTTGTTTTCAATTACTTTTTGTAACCGACGCGGCATACTTAAGACTAAGCTTCTTGTATACTCTTGGGTTATATTATCCCATGCTGCGTTTATCCCCTGGCGCAGTTCTTCTTCATTTCTTGGATGAAAGTCATGTTTATACATGAACTTGGTCATTTCTCCCCAGACATTTTCTATGGGATTGAGGTCGGGGCTCTTCGAAGGCCATGGTAAAACTTGTATGTTATTTTGTCGAAAGTAATCTTTTACTATGCGGGCAGTATGAATGGGAGCATTATCTTGTTGGAAAATATAATTTTGATCACCGAATATGGCTTCAACCGATGGCACCATAACATTATTTAATATGTTGCAATATGTTCCTGCAGTTAGCCGCCCTTGCACAAATTGACAAACTCCTGGGCCTCTAGCACTAATCCAACCCCACACATTTACGGAAAAACGTCCACTTTGATTTGTCTTGTGCGTATATCTTTCATCATACCTTGTGTTTATGGGTCTATATACTCGGACTTTTCCATTGTTACAGGACTGGAACGTTTTCTCATCTGAAAAAACCACAGACTCCCACAGTTGGTTTTGGTATTCGTGAGCAAATTGTACTCGTCTTTGCTTATTTAGTTCTGTTAAATATATTTTGTTTGCAGAACACCTATTTTTGAGTTCAGACCCCCGAATTCTTCTTCGAGCTGTAATTGAAGATCCAGGAAAATGCGTTTCTTCTTTAGCCTTAATAGCGGTCCCGAATGGGTTGTCCCTTAAATAATTAATTAAAGTTGTATCTTCGTCATCGGTGGAAACTTTTGGGCGACCAGAACCTGGGTTTCTCACAATACTTCCATGTTCTCGAATTTTGGATTTAGCCAACAACACTGTTTTTTTGTTTATCCCTAATGCGCCTGCAATGTCCCTTATGGGAACCCCATCCCTTAATCGCGTAAATATGATCGATTTTTGCTCTGAAGTTAAAGGCATTTTTTAAAAATTACATGACACTGACACAAGAATTCTGGTGACACTGAGTTATCAGTTTGAAAGAAAATATTTTATAATAGACCAGCAGATTAAATTATATTTTGTTGTACTACTTTTTTTTTATCGCAATGGTACCATCGTGCCGAGAAAAAACTGGTACACCGAAAATTTCCTGTTTTCTCCTAGACTATTAGAAAAAATGTAATAAAGTCTGATACCAGTAAAACTTCATATGAAATTTGATAAAGAGTATGCAAAGTCTATTGAGAATAGGTTATCATTGTTGTTAAAAATACAAGGAGAAATCAAAATACGTATAGTTTATTGTTTCAAAATGTAACAAAAATAAAAACAAGACTTTTTTAAATATTGGATCATATCACTGTTCCTATCAATTTTAATTTCAATCATATTTAAACTTTAATATAACAAAAAATAACATGTTTTTTAATATTTGGTAGCTGCACCGTTATTATTGATTAAGGCTTGCAAACGTCGTGGCATACTTAACACTAGGTTTCTCGTATACTCTTGCGTTATTTCATCCCATGCTTCTATAATCCTTTGGCGCAATTCAACTTGGGTTCTAGGCTGGAAGTTATGTTTATACATAAATTTTGCCATTTCACCCTGAACTATGCGGGTTTTATGGATCGGAGCATTATCGTGTTGAAATATAAAATCTTGGCCATATACTGCGCCCACCGATGGTATCATAACTTGGTTTAGTATATTGCAATATAATAGTGCATTAAGCCTTTCCTGCACTATTTGACAAACTCCTGGGCCCCTTGCACTAATCCAGCCCCAAACGTTTATAGAAAAGCGTCCACTTTGATTGGTCTTATGTGTATATCTTTCATCGTGTCTCGTACCAGAAGGTCTGTAAACGCGGATTTTACCATTGTTGCAGGATTAAAAGGTTTTTTCATCGGAAAATATTACGGTTTCCCACATGTTATCTTGATTTATATATTCATGAGCAAATTCTAATCTTCTCTGCTTATTTGCTTCGGTCAAAAAAATTTTATTTGTAGCACAACAACTTTTTATATCAGAAATACTAATTCTACTACGAGCTGTATTAGCCGAACCAGGAAAATGTGTTTCTTCTTTAGCCTTTATTGCTGTTTCGAATGGATTATCTCTTAAAAAATTAATTAATCGTATATCTTGACCTAAATTCGAAATTTTGGGGCGACCAGAACCTGCTTTTCTTACGATACTTCCATATTCTTCAATTTTCTGCTTAGCTAACAGTACGGTATTTTTGCTAATACCTAATTCATCTGTGATGTGTCGTATTTGATGCCCGTCTCCCAATCGCGTGTAAATGATCGCTTTTTGCTCGACGGTTAACGCTGGCATTTTTTAAAAAATATTTCGTTTGACACGTCAGTCACAAAATTAAATCAAACTGACAATTTGATTTTTTGTATTTTGATCTACCCCGTATGGCAAAATACAAACCTTTTATTTTGTAACCTAGGTTACTTTTTAAAAATTAGATATTTTTACCTTCTCAACTCTAGACATCTTTTATAGTCGAGGAGATATGTATGTCGTTCGCCCAGTTTTTTAAATTCGCTGTACCAGTTTTTTCTCGGCACGATGGTACTACCCGGGAATATTCTTTGTGTTCAAGCAGAAAGTACTTTGTTTAATACAGTTTCGATAGCCTTAAATACTTTTTATATGGGAGTAGAGACTACGCAGTATACGACATGCAAAAATGTAAATTCAAAACTAGTAAATTTTCTTTCTGTCGAAATAAATAATATCTTGGAATTAAACAAAAAAGTAGATATTTTATTATCAAAACCTAATGAATATCAAACTTGTTTAAAATATAAAAATAATATAGTAATCCGAAAAACGGAATTATTTAATAATTATGTTCTAATAGAACCTACTAATACAAGTGACATATCTTTAGACTTAAAATTAAGTTTGGATTCGGTGCCAAAATTTTTAAAATGCCGACAAATCACGTTTTCGTTAAGAGGATTGGTAGGATACCAGGGCGACAGTGATCCAAATCATCTCGGACATTTTGTTCCCTATGGTTATAGACACAATGATAAATGGCTTATGTATAACGATTTGTTAACAAAATTAAATCCGGTCTCACCAACAACTGGAGTTAAAACAGTATTATGATTTTATTCAATATAAAAAATATAATATACCTATAATACTATTGTTTTTTTTTTACTACTTTATGTTTCCCAACCCATTCCATGAAAATCTGCTACCATAACTTTTAGGCTTGCAATTTGTTGCAATTTGTTCCGATTTGTGCAAATCCTAAAGTGCGGATAATGTTCCTGACTGATGAATTCGAAGATTTTCTGTCAAACCTGTCAGGACGAGCCAATAATAATATTAAAGAGTAACAGGCACCCCCCAAATATAACAGCATTTTACAGCTATGCTGTAGGTGTGCTAGCTCTAAAAATTGGTGTGCTAGGTGCCCTTTATTTTTGCTAGCTTTTTGGCAAGAAAAATATGACCGGGGGGGGGGGGGGGCTAGCGTTAACCTGGCCCACCCCGAATATAACAGAATTTTTTAGCTATGCTGTAGGTGTGCTAGCTCTAAAAATTGGTGTGCTAGGTTGTGCTAGGTGCCCTTTATTTGTGCTAGCTTTTTGGCAAAAAAAATATGACCGGGGGGGGCTAGCGTTAACCTGGCCTACCCCGAATATAACAGAATTTTTTAGCTATGCTGTAGGTGTGCTAGCTCTAAAAATTGTTGTGCTAGGTTGTGCTAGGTGCCCTTTATTTGTGCTAGCGTTTTGGCAAAAAAATTTCAACCGGGGTGGGCCAGCTTAACGGAGCTAAAATCAAGCAGTATTTGTTTATTCGAGAGGCAAAGTTTTAAGCCTGAGAGAAGCGATTGCGCCAATTTGGTTTTCCGATTAATAAAAAGACACTTTTAAGTATAATAGGTAGGTATTGCTATTTTGTGCACTTTGGAAAAAATTCTCAAGGAAAAAGTATTTGAACTAGTTAGTAATCTCTGAAAAAATGCCACTTTAATGCATTTTTGCCCCCAAAGTGTGTAAAATAATATTTACCTCATATTTTTTCGAGTAGGTACCTACCTACCGATGCTGGTATTCTTTACCATAATTTATTGAAATAAACAAACTTCCTTTCGCTTTTTACAAAGTAAAACTATATACATAGGTAGTTATAGGTAATAATAATAAAGTTTCAAAGTTAATTCCTTGACATTTATAGGTACCTAGGTATCTACCTATACAATATTTAAAGGCTAACAATTGTATAGTATGGATCATAAAGGAAATATCTTTATATACTTACTACTAATAAACCAAAATTTCATTAAAATATATTAAAAATGAATTAAAACCGCCTTAAACACACTTCTCTTCCATACTGACAAGCAGGGTTTTTAAATTTTTGTCACCCGGTGACGTCATGCGCAACGCCGACCGAAATTGGTTCGCCAAGTGGGTTTATCTTTTAGTAATAGTATTATGTGACGCGGTACTATCGAGGCGCGCGGCGTATCCCCTCGCGTTGGCGACTCGGTACTGCTCGTTGTATTATGCAGGATTGATAATAATTAATGTGTATCGTATTTTTAATTAGTTAACTAATTTGGGGATCGGTTTAGTTTTATTTTTACTTATAGATAATAAACAATTCGTTATGATACTACTTGGTGAAAGAATGAAAATAAAAGAATAAAATAAATTTAATTCCTGGGCGGTAGATAACGTGATTATTCTTTATTCTAGCAATCCTAAACCTAAAACGGGTTACTGAAACTAAAACCTATGTAACTTCGTTACACTTTTATGCTTTTCTCTTTTTTTTAAGTCAATATAAATTTTCTTATGGAATCTTCTCGCATCTCAGATTTCTGAATTGAAGGATAATAATGAGGCATGCCATTATTATATGTTTAACATTTTTATAACTTGTAAATAACTTATTCTCTATAATGTTTGATTTTGCAGATTTTATTTATCCATATTGGGTTATTAAGTATAAGGATTACGCATGTAATCAATTAGTGAATTCAGCTTTTATGTTGGTGTAGTTTGTATGCAGGTCTAGAATGAATACCCGAGTGCTGCTTACTTTAGGTTACTTTAACACTGATATGATAGTTATTGAATATTTTGGATGTAATACGGAGCACGATTATATTTTTCACAGAAGGGAAAGTATGTAAGTCGTGTTATGTGTAATTAATAAAACATGTTCTCTTCCTCGCTTGTAATAAATATAAACACTTAATTCGAAAAAAATACTTGAAGCGACAACAATAAACTACGTAGGCAGTGCAATAGATGCAGCTCCATCTTCCAGAAATTTCAAGCAAACGATGCAAATATTACGTTGTAGTATTAAAATCCATCAAATCAATATATTCTAAAAATATTTGTAAACAGTATAATATTAAATATATTTATAATATATATCTATATAATAAATATATTTAATTCGTACAAACAGTAGCGGCGGGGATCCGGCGGAATCAACAGCTCGAAAGTGGAACGATAAAATCGAGTTTTTTTTTTCTCAGTCGATCAAGTAGGATCCCCCCGTTATTCTGACATGATTTATCGGTACATCCGCTTGGCGCGCAAAATAAAATATGTCAAATTTTTTCACTTGCGTTTTCAGACATGAAGAAGGGGGGTGGGGGAATTTTTTTTTGCCATGGGACGGCATTTTTTTTTCGCTTTAATGTGAGCCCTGCAAGAACTCGATTCGACAATTATGAAGGGAGCTAAGGGCCAGCAAAGTCTTTGCTGCATAGCGGGAGAACGGAGAGGGGTAGGGGGTTCTAGCCAGACTTAAGGGAAAGGGCAGGAAATTTTCTATTTGTTTAATTATTTTGCAATTTTTCCGAGTCCATATCTTGCCCGCCCGCGCGAGTTACAAGTTGAGAAACGTAACGTAAGCGGACGAGAAAGACCTCCAACCCGCCGTGGGCGGAGCTTATCATCTCCGCTTCTCTATCCGCCGGGCACACTCACGACCGGCCGTAAGCGCGCGCTCGGAAATTATTTTCGAATGGCTGATCTCTTGTATCTCGCTTAATTATGAAGCGATTTTGAAAGATCTTGATTGCTTTCGATCGCTGAACGATCGGGAACTGAAAGAGGCATCGGGTTTCGGTTTTTCTTCCTCAGTCGCGCTCTTGTACCTCAGCAACCTCCCATTGTTTTCCCGGGACCCGGGATGACGCGCCAGCCGATGCGGGTCCACAGAAGCAATAGGCAGGTAAACAATAACGATAAGCGCTATACAAGAGGCTGCATTCCGATCTCTTCATTATGGTCAAGCGACCTTGCAGCGCATGTGCTGCTATAGAAATGGCTAAGGGAAGGGAAGAAAGTTTCGGGAGCAGATATTATACAACGTTTATTTATTTCATCTTCGAAAATATATTATATTAAAATTGATATTATATTTTACTAACATTTGACCTTACAAACTACCCTTAAAGTTAGATGACAAAAATTTGTACAGTTTACCGATAGGTAAAGTCTAAGCCTGGTTAGTCGTCGCTATCGCTCTCTTCATATTGCCGGATACAACCTATCGGATCGTCACTACTTTTCTTTCCTGATATGAGATCAAGAGGCGTTGGATTCCAATGCGCTTCAAGGTCGCTTGACCATAGAGATGGAAATGCAGCCTTTTGTATAGCGCTTATCGTCATTGTTTACCTGCCATTGTTTCTGTGGACCCGCGTCGGCTGGCGCGTCATCCCGGGAAAACAGTGATCAGCCGTTCAAAAATAATTTCCGAGCGCGCGCTCGCAGCCGGTCGTGAGTGTTACGTTTCTCAACTTGTCGTTCGCGCGGGTGGGCAAGATATGAACTCGGGAAAATTGCAAAATAAATAGACAAATAGAAAATTTCCTATCCTTTCTTTTGAGTCTGGCTAGAACCCCCTAACCCTCTCCGTTCTCCCGCTATGCAGCAAAGACTTTGCCGGCGCTTAGCTCCCTTCATAATTGTCGAATCGAGTTCTTGCAGGGCTCACATTAAAGCCAAAAAAAAATGCCGTCCCATGGCAAAAAAAATTTCTCCCACCCCCCTTCTTCATGCCTGAAAACGCAAGTAAAAAAATTGACATATTTTATTTTGCGCGCCAAGCGCTCATTTGCAAAAAAAATTTTTTGCCAATGCAATCTTTTAGGTAATGAAAAAACACGTAAACTGAACCCTGGCTGCGTGCGCTATCTCAATTAGAACACGCGTAACAAGCGCTTGAATAACCCTCGTTTCCCGCCCATAACTCCCCTCCTAATTGTCCCACCCTCCCTCCCCTCCGGCCCATCAAAGTGCTTGATATTACCCTTTTATTCATAAAAAATCAAGGCCCCAACTGACCCAATTGACATATCGGGTTCAAGTTGGAACGAGCTTACGAGTGTGAAGCTCTTCAATTTTGCTACGTATGTTTTTTTTTGTACGATCAAACCCGGCCGAGTTTTCCGAGAAAACCCGTTTGCAGGGAGATTTAAAGGACGCCCTCCCCCTCCCCGATCCTCCGGATATATCGATAAATCATGCCAGGATAACGGGGGGATCCTACTTGATCGACTAGGGGAAAAAAACTCGATTTCATCATTCCACTTTCGAAAATTGGATCCCCACCACTGTGAAAGTATATACAAGGTCCAGTAAGAGTGGCGAGCGGTTATATCTCAAAAGTCATAAATTTTCAGGATTTCTTTGTAGTGATAAATTGGCATAGAGAAAATACTGGAATATAATTTTAAAGTTGTATGATCGCGGCGTAACTGTTGAAATAAAATTAAAAATTCTAATTATTTCAAACATTGCCCTATTACTGGACAGTCTTTGATAATATGATTGGAAAGCTTATCCATTATTGTGACAGTTGGCTCATCCTTTTTTTCGCATCTCTGACAATATGGGTAGGGGACGCTGATGAACGCCTTAACTTTAAAAGTATTGTATCTTTTACACCTTGAATCCGATTTTTATATACTTAGGCTAATTTAGAAAATAATTCCGCGATTATTTCTAAACTCATTTTGGTGATGATCGCACATTTGTATTTTGTATAAAAGTTTCAGTTTTCTAAATAGCTACGTTCTTGCCAAAACCGTGCCTTAATTTTTTTTTTTGGTTTTTGAGTTATTTGCAAATAACTGTCTTATAAATATGAATAATGGGGCGATTTTTTAAAGAATTCTAAATTTTATCTGAACGGTTACCAGCGGCATTTTTATAACTTTAATATTAGTTTCTAGTGTTTTCCTTTGCCAACTTGCCTATAATTGCCTATAAAACTTACGACCAATACGTTTTGAGATAATGCCGCTCGCCATTCTAATCTATTAACCATTGTGTCGATAAATCCCGATGTTTATTAAATATCAAATATAAAAGATGTACTAAAATAGTAAATAAATAATTTTGACATATGTATTTCTCATATTACGATTTTACAAAACCAAAATATTTTATAAAAAAATATGTAAGTATGTTGGCAATATTGCCACAACAATCAATATAGCTGTTGCCCAAATATTTTGTCAATATTGGGTGCTACTAAGGTGGCTTATTGGATGAAAAAACTTAAACATTGGGTTTCTATATAGTTGTCGATTTTATATTATGTATTCATGCGTGCGCCCGTTTGCCCCACATTACTCTAATAGTCAACAGATTACTTCTAATAAATTCCTAATATAGCTGCTCATTACTTACAATATGTGTCTCAAAGTATGCGACACGTCGTATACCTATCTTTTTGTTATACCTATTATTATGTGGTGTAAAGTATGTACAACAGTGTAATGACATTTACAGAAAGGTAAACAAGAAAAATAAAAACAAACAACGTTTCTTTGACTTCCTTGCATTGATACTTACCAAGATTTAATTATTTAGTATCTTCCTTAAGTAAAGTTAAAAATTAATTATTACATATTGGTAGAGTTTGTTAGTAGATAAGCTATGGGGTTTTCGGAGCAGAATTGAGCTTTTTTACAAGGTCCGTTCTGCATTTCAAGGTCACCGACGCCCAGGTGCATACTAAACAATTGAACCCCTCTTCAACGAAGGCGTCTCGACGCCAAATTATTGATTAACAATTAGCGCATAATATGCCTCCGTCTTCCGAGAGGTAGCGATGCATCACTTTCGAAAAAGCTTTAGTTTTTTTGTTCTAGGATCGGACATGCGATTATTGGTATATTGCTCTACACTTTAAACCACCACGCCACGCTGTCTACATTTTTTGGTTATATTATTAGTGAAATTGATAGTAGAGGCTAAACACAAACACAAAGTTTAAATATAGGTTTATTTATACAGTTATACAAATACATTCTTAAAACATTTAAAACAAAATATAAATTATACAATATAATATACCCTTTCTGGCTGGATTACATTGACATATTCACATCCACATATAACGAGTGATTTCTAATTATTTTGCTCAAGGGAGGCCATGCATTTTAAAAGCATCATGGCCGTACTGCGTAAATAAGATGACATGATTGTTTTATGACATTTACGTCTTATTTGAATTTGTGTATTTGTAAAGTTTAAAAATTGGAGAAATTTTGTAATTTTTGCAGTTATTTGAAGGTAGGTTACTATTGCTTTAACTAATATTTCTCCGGGGAGTCGTCTTTTGACTATTATAAAGTGCTATTTGCAGGATATGATTTAATTTTTTATTTTTTTTTTATTTTTCAGCGTATCAAGTTTTGGTGAAGCTTTGTTGCCGGATTGAAAGTTCTACATTAAAAATGTTTAGTGAAGCACAAAAAATTTTTATTGTTGAAAGTTTTTTTAGAAATGGAAACAAAATAGGCGGTGTGTGGAATTACTCTATGCATGACTGCTTTGATGAATTTCGAACCGAGTTTCCTGATGTTGCGGTGACCTTTCATAATTTTCGTACTGGGTCACAATACCTAATTGATAAATTTCGTCAGACTGGTTCTGTTCAACATACAAAAGGGGCTGGAAGACCAACGAAACGATCGAATGAGGTTATTGAAGAAGCGCGACAAATTATGGAAAATAATCCTTCAACTTCTATTAGGCATTTATCTCAACAAATTCAGCAAACGGATTTATGCTACAGTACATGTCAAACACTTTTGAAAAAGGATCTGCATCTATACCCTTATCGTGTTACGGCTATTCATGAACTCCTTCCCAATGACGTTTCCCAAAGACTTAATTTTTGTGAATGGTTTTTAAACAATTTTCAAGAAGAAAATAGTGGTGCTTTTGAAAAAACATTTTTTACCGATGAGGCTTATTTTTATTTATCAGGCTATGTTAATTCACAAAATATGCAAATGTGGAATACGCAAAATCCGCATGTTTTTGTAGAAAGACCTCTTCATCCTCAAAAAGTTGGTGTGTGGGCAGCAATTAGTTCTAGAAGAATAGTAGGCCCAATTTACTTTGATGGCACAATTACAGCTGAGAGATATCGGATCGAAATTCTGACAACATTTATTAATGAGCTTCACGATGATGAATTGCGGGAAGATTACTTCCAACAAGATAGCGCTACACCTCATGTAACCAGAGAAAATTTAAAATTTTTAAGTGAATTTTTTGAAAACAGAGTTATAAGCCGAAATACGCAACAAATATGGCCACCTCGTTCCTGCGATTTAACACCCTGCGATTTCTTCTTGTGGCCTTTTATAAAAAACTCCATTTACCGAACACTGTGTCTCTGAGGGTAAGAAGAAACATCAGAAGGTGTCTAGAAGTAGGAGGCGGCCATATAAAGTAGGCTTTCAAAGTAATATAGCTGAGGATTTTATATTACATACCGTTTATATTACATACCGTCAAAAAACATTATTTTAGGTTTTCAACGTGACAACGCTGCTTTCTTGCAAATTCGCCCTATGATTTAATCTACGCGCTACTGCTACACTATGTATACTGGGTCACAGCCGCCCTTGAGCAAAATAATTAATAATCACTCGTTATAACTCACTGAAGATACTTGTCAGGTATAATAGATATTTTTTACTTGTCTTCCATTATCGACCAGTGTCCCCAAGGAATTGTTTCAGCAGATGATTTTGAAATTTGTCTCTTGTCATCATAAGGAGATAAACCAATCTTATTTTGTCTTACACTATATATATCATGATTTTGGGATCTTATTAAATTTGGCGAAATATGTTTCTCCCTAAATGTTTCCAGGCGCTTAACATAATCTTCAAATGTTATTTGATTTTCAATAACAGACTTCTTTATAACTTTTATTTTTTTGGTTAGTCCCTTTTTAGAAAGATAATTTTCAATTTCTTGTCGCTGTTTACCATCCGCCTCTAGTTTCAATCTTTCTTGTTCTATTTCATCAAAAGTGAAATGCACCTTTGTAGCATACATTTTAGATCTAAGTCCTATAAAATGAGTCATAATTCGCCCATTATTCTCATCTTTCATCATTCCTAGAACTTTCCTGTTAACGTTTGGAATTCCATATATGTTATCCTCAGAATAATCAGATGTATCAAAGTATTACTGACAATCTCTTCTGATGACTTGATATTTATGGATATTTATCCATATTTTTAATTTCATATATTAGCGAATCGGTATCGGTATAAAGGATATTGCAATTAGAGAAATTTTGCAGCATGTAATTATAATGAAAATCGTAAATAGTAGTTTTGGCTAGATCTAGAATAGCCATTCCTACATAGATAGGTTTGTTGAAATAAATTTTTGACTTTGCAAGTTCGATAATTACAAAATTTTCATTTATTATAGTACATGTTTTAAATTCAGGCTTTGATATTAAAGCCTCGGCCCCATAGCGTCCTTCCCAATTCATTACTAATTTTACTGAGGAGTAGTTTCGAACATTCTCCATAGTCTTTCCAAATACAGCATTGTTCATAAGCTTAAATAAGTTTTTTTCAAACTCATTTCTAGCTGCCTGCCTTAGACTAGTATTCAAATCAATATATGGCTTTAACCATGGAGATTGACTAAATGACAACACTCTATGTATTTTTTTCAATTTGACCCCTAATGTCAACGCCTGCTTTAAGTTCCTATAATGTATGACATATTTATCTTTGTCATGCAAGGTAGGCAAAAGTTTTATACTGTTAGTTCCCATAGGTTTTTGGTGTTCTGGACAAGGTGGAAGATCTGAAAATTTATTATACAGTTCGAGAGGAATATTCAAATCAACTTCTAAGATATATCCGGTGTCAGCTTTATCAGAAACCTCGGCAGCATTCAGGCTGTTAATTTCCTCATTAGAAAGCCATTTAAAATATCCGTAGGGCAGATATTGGGACATTGCCCAGCCATATTGGTTATTTATGTCAAAATACGCCAGATATGACTCGTCTTTATTGGCATCATATGAAGACATGTACTTATTATTGGCTTCAGCATATCGCTTAGAACACTGACTTAATCCCCCTCTTATGCCTTTTTCTACAAACATAACCATATCCAAATCTGTCAACAGTTCGAGTTTTACTTGGCTTGTTTTAGACATTTGAAATAACATGCATTACCAAGCATACCCCGGCAACGTGTAGGCATGCGTAGGAGAATACCATAAGTTTTAAAAGACGTTTTGCGAAATTGTTCAAAAATATCTGCCAGAAGCAAGACATCTGCTTTAAGATAGATATCAGAATATTCTTGCATTGTTTTGCATCCTAACGAGTTCCATACTTCATGCGCATGAGCGTAATCCTTTTCGCTTATTAGAGAGTCATTCAATCCGTTATAAAATTGCATTTTCAAAGGTAGTTTGGTCTCGCTCAGTTTGTGCCAACTATCCATAAAGTCATAAGGAAATACCCCTTTCCTACAGAGTAATGAAAACTGATCTTCAGACAAGTTCATGAATTCAGATTTAAGAATTGGATAATCTGATAAGTATGACGCTAATTTATCTAACCCAGAAGCCAAAAATCGAAAGCTGTCTATAAATCTTAACTGCACCAAATTTTCGGGGATATTCTTAGTAAACGAAATATATTTTTCCTTATTCACTGGTAAAATATCGATTTTTCCTGGCACCTCTGCCAATGCCTTTAGTACCAAATGGCCATCATATGAACTCATATTATGGAAGAGAACAGGTATTGTATGGCTATCTTGAAAGTTAAGATTGCATTTTTCGTGAGCTGCTCCCCTTATTTTACCAGTGATATGACTGTGATCTCGAACCACTATTTCGTTAGACGATAACGGTTTTTCGCAAATATGGCATAGCTTGGAACTATATATGATCTTATTTTCTTCTTCAGCAGAAAGATTTTCCATAGGTAAATCACACAAAAAGATTGTCTCAACGTCTTCAGCAAAACTAACAAGTTCCTTAACAAACCATTGCATACAGTCTTGACCAGTGTATGACTTATAAAATGAGAGACTATCATCATATGAACATTTAACATAAAACCCAACGCTATACGGAAGGTGCTTTTGATAGCTTGAAGTTGCTTTACTTCCAACATCTTCAACAGGGGCCAAAAGACACTCAGTGTCCGCATAAATTATAAAGGGGACTTCTTCTTTATATTTAAAATCTTTGAATTCTACCCACTTTCTCTCCTCGGTTAGAACTTTAGGTACTGCACCATTATTTAACATCTCACAATCTTGAATATGCATATTTAATGTCTCTTCAGAATAGAAAAAGTGGAGACAACGGTCACAAATATACTTTTTTTGTTTATGACTACTGAGCTGTTGTGACAACTAACTGCTTCAAAACATGCTAGCCGACAGATATTTTCGGCGGTGGGAGAATGAATTGGAAAAATATTTGAAAGAATTGTCAAGAATCTGTTACCGGACTGACATGTGAATGGCTACGTAGACTAGCATACAAATATGCTGTGAAACTAGAAGAAACTATTCTGCTAAACTAGGTATAATAGGTAAATATATCAGATTTGTACATCTACCAGTTTACTCCTTATTTAAGATTCCACATAACAGTGCCATATGAATAGGCTCCTCTCATAATCTGAAAAAGAAAATGTAAAAAATATAACTTACGGGATATATGTTATATCATATATCTTTTTTATTAATTGTTCGAAATTTGCGTTATATTTATAGGGATGAATCTACATAATAAGTTCTCTTTGTGAAACAAAGGGTGTTAAAAAAAATTTAAATAGTGTATAGTGAATAGTGCCTCGTTGGAAAGGTATTTCCCATGTGCAAACTATCCGCAAATTTGATAAGAATCAACTGATTTGTTTTAAAATGACGGCGTCTTCGATCAACGTGGGCTAATCTGTCTTTTAATTTTAAAATCCTAACCTGTGACACTGTAGTATGTATCACTCTTGTGGAAGCAAGAGGCTACTTTTATCATCTTGGCACCTAACTAACCTAACTTGCCACACGAGTGATACAAAAGTTCCACAGGATTCTTTACTCTTGCTTAAAATTTAATGATATTCACATTGACAAAAGTGGCTGCCATTTTAAAATGAGTCAATAAAATCTTATTAAATTTATGGATCGCTTGCATATTGAAAATACTTTTCCAGCGAGGTATCACTCGACTCCACCTGCCATTCAAAAAAGTGATTCTAAATAGCGCCCTGCGGCCATCTTCGAAAAATGTATGAAGAATTTACGCTTAAGAAGTAGTATTATAGGTTGTTATAGAACGTACCAAAATGTCATTATTCTCACATTTAGTAATTAAAGCTTAACAGAGAGAAACTTTCGATGCCTACCATATACCCATTTTATGATAAAAACCTATTGAACTCTTGTTGCGTATTTATACCATATCTATATGAAATATTCGATTTTTTTTACTTTTAATTCCTTATATTTATCATTGCTACCTGTATATTCGATTAGCTCTATTTACTTTTACCCTTCACAATTTCTTCTATAATTATTAAGAATCTAGTAAATCTTACACTTAAAACCGTTTGTAACGTCATTGGCCCAAACGGACCAATAGACAATGTCAGTGGCCTCTGGGTTTGCTGCAAAATAGTTTAAAGAAGTTTCTAAGTTCTTATATCTTGCTCATACCAATTGGACTGATACAGGACTTCACCAACTTCATTATTCTAAAAAGAAATGTGGACTAAATATTAATGCAGTTCCATAATATACAGTCGTCCATTATTACTTTTATTCAGACACATTTAAAATGCAATATATATTTATACATACTCAAAGTCCAAAATTTCTGTCAGTGATTCATCACTAACATATAGACAGCTACAGGTTGTGCGACGTTAGGGTAATGAATTCCAGTGGCATGTGCATTTCAATAAATAATAAATAATAAATAATAAAATTTCATAGGAACGTCACATAAATGTTTATAGATTAAATTTATTTCCTTAATCCTTAAAACCTAATCCTATAGGAGGATGACCTTTTTCACTAGGATTTCTTAGTCCTTACGAAAATCCATCCATAAATGCCTGCCTTGAGCTTTTAATATTTAGATTTTGTCATACTTTCTCAACTGTGTGCCTGCCGTTCATTGAGCAATCTTTTGTCGGCGTAATACAATTATTTTCCTTTATCACGAAACTACCGTATTTTTTCCAAATATTTTCGCCGCATACAATAATTTCATTTTTTTAATTACTATGCCTTCTCGATTTCGTTTAATCCACATTAGGGTGGGGCGAAAAAGTCAACTTTTAAAACAACGGCTTGTGCCTAAAAGTTTCCTACTTATAAGTTGATTATATGGTAAAAGTTTCAATTTTCTTGTAAACGTTTTGCAGGGGCACACTACGCAAATTTTCCGAACAAGTATTAACTATAAATATTTCCTACGACAACTGGCAACATTGCCACAGACCGTATTGGGCTCGTTAATACGCATGACCGGAAGGACCGACGCATCAGAAATCATCAGAACTACGTTTTCTGCGGAAATAATAAATATTGCGTCAGGCGAGTCGAGTCAGTTCAGTGTTGTTTAAGTTGTTGTGCTAAAATTGAATATTTTAAAAATAATTATGCCGAAAACGCGGAAAAACGTATTTTTTATCCGATTGTGTCAAAAAATGACGTTTTATAGATCAGATATTTGGACGAAAAGGTAACCTTTTCAATAAGGTATTGATTATTGCGCTGGTAGCTAGGCAACCTTTGTCGTCCTAGTCCGAAAACATTTTGTCGGACGCTAAAATATTTTCAACAGTTTATTTTATTCAATTATTTACAATATTTATATTAAATGTACAATTAGAACAATTTTGAACAAGAACGGGGTGATGTAAATTTGATTTTGAGGATGTGTTATTATTTTTGGTCTCCGTTATGATATTATTCTCCAATGTTGAACTCGATTGGGAGACGGATTGCGACACCTGAGTCGAGACTGACTGCAGGTCAGATTGTGGAATGTTGAATATTTTCTTGGTCAGCTCTAACTTATTACTTAAGGAATCATCTATGTAGCCCTCGGCTACTCCTGAAGACTTCCAGCCTCCATGCCGTTTTAGAGATGTTATGTCTGCTCCCGCATCTACAAGTAATGTGGCCGATGTTCTTCTGAAACAATGTCCCGTGAATTCCTTGGCATTCGGCAGTTTTAAGTAAGATGCTATTTCCTGAGGTATAGAGCCAAATTTGTGTATACCGACAACTTGCTTTTGGCATTTTCTATTGCGATAAGACACAAAAAATCGCCCATCACTCATATTTGTTGGACGTAAAGCCAGATAATTTCTATAATACTTTAGATATTCTCCAGTCACCGTAAATGATCTCGGTTTGTTTGTTTTATTATAGGGAATTTTTATTAACAAAGCCGTTCCCAAATCTTGTATGTCATCAATTTTCATATGAGCCAGTTCTTCTCGACGACATGCGCCCGCGATTCCAAAAATAAAAGCAACCTGTAATTAAGAAAATTGTTAGTCAGAAATTTAAAATACTATTATATAGTTACATTTACCTTCAACATTAAGTATTTGTCATCTGGAGCATGGCAAAGGAATTTGTGAACCTCTTCTCTAGTTAGGATCCTTGATTTCTTTGGACAATATCCAACACTTTTTTGTTTCAACAATGCTCGTAATCTCATGTATTTAGATATATCAATATTCTGTTTTACATTTACCACTGCACGTAGCATAGAATACTGCGACCACAGAGTAGATGACTTCATAGTTTTCGATAATTCCGCCATATAGACCAAGAAGACGTTTTCGGAGAACGACTGTATATTTTTTTCTTGCCGGTAATCCATAAATTTTTTATAAGCTCTTTCATATATTTCCTTAGATTTTTGTGGCAACAAATGTAACATTACTTCCTTGGCAGTTTCTTGAATGTCAGGTGGTGTACCTTCTATAAGATCATCGTCTATTTCCATTTTTAATTGTGTTTTTCAGGTTTTAAAACTAGCAGAACACGAAAGATTAGTTAAAACTATCGCCTGATTGATAAAACGTCAGTTGATAATATTAATTTAGTTATTTGTTAGATCCATGGATACGCATATTACAGGTTTCATTGTTCAAACATTCAAGGGACAAAAAATTACAATGCAAGATGAAATATATTGGTTTTCTTAATTTTTACATTATTTTATAATCCGAGCAAAAACACAATCGGATAAAAAATAACGTATGTTATACGGACGAAAAATGTATTTCGGACTATGCGGGTTACTGGCCTCGGCTTTGCCTCGTCCAGTAATCTCCCGCAATACGTCCGAAATACTGCATTTTTCGTCCTTGTAACATAATATACTATTGCACAGTTTTTGGCTCTTCCAAACAACTTAATACTACAGTTTTGCCCACATATTGTGATGTGATAAAGCATTATTTATATGTGAGGTTTGAATTATTACAAAATTTGAAGAAACAGTAAACTTTTCCTGAAGTTGCAAACACTGTGTTACGAGATGTTAAAAGTGTATGGAAAAAAGCTTGTTTGCCATATTTGAGTGACTGTAAAATCTTTCAAATGTTAAAAGACTATTTTGAGAAGTATAAAAAGGTTATAAAATTGCCAGCGTCTAGACGGAATCCATAGGCCAAATTATTTTTAAGTGGAGCTAAAAAAAACGTTTGACAAAAGTTTGTGTAAATGTCCTGATTTCAAGAAGTGCCTGTGTTTAAAAGAAGTTCCTTTTAAAGAGCAAGCATTTTTAGTAGATAAGCGACGCGAGAGAAAAATGGTTATTGCTGGTGTGGATATTGTAACCACTAGATCTTTAGAGAGACGAGTTGCCTGAATAGACCAAATAGAAGAGAGAAAAAACAAAGCAAATTCCACGGTAACCTTAACTTCTATTACTTCTAATGATTTAGATGAAGATAAGAGTTCGAGCAGTGACTCTGAATTAGATGATCGTGAATTCGTTTCCATGGAGAGCATGCAACCTCCTTCAATAGCATTAGCTACTCCCAGAACATCTCAAATGCGAATTAACATAAACAAATTGGCTTTAGTATGTGATAGGACGGGAGTTTCAGACAGAGATGCTGCAATGTTGGCCAGTGCGGTTCTCCAAGATGTTGGGATAATAACTCAAGAAGACAAGTCCAAAGTTATAGATAGAAGCAAAATCAGGCGAGCAAGAAAAAATATTAGAAAGGCGATTCGAAGCAACGAAGTTAAAAGTGACTTTGAAGGTATTTATTTTGACGGTCGCAAGGACAAAACTATTACGTACGAAACTATTTAACAAAAAAAGCATAAAAAATGATTGTAGAAGAACATATTGTAGTTTTAAGTGAACCCGGATCAAAATATTTAGAACACGTTTTTCCAAGAGCCGGAGCCGCTAAAGATATTAGATTATCTTTGTTTAGTTTTCTAATGAACAAAATTAACTTGGATAGTGTAATTGTTATTGGTTGTGATGGCACTGTTGTAAATACGGGACGCAAAAACGGAGTAATAGTGCAGCTTGAGAAAAAATTAAAAAGGCTACTCCAGTGGTTTACCTGTATGCTGCATGCAAATAAATTACCATTAAGGCACCTACTGCATTTTTTAGATGGTTCAACAACAGGGCCACGGGGCTTTATCAGAGAAATTGGAAAGCTATTAGAAACATGTGAAAAACTGCCTGTTCTACGTTTTTAACCTATAGAAGCCAAAATGCCCGATGTTAATGTTGCTATATTAAGTACCTACCAAAAGTTTTTATACCAAGCATGTAATCCAATATCTTCTGGGAATTTTTCGTTTGACTTATCCAAAAGAAACCCAGGACCCTTGGCACATTCTAGGTGGCTTACTTGTGCCAACCGAGTTTTACGTTTGTATGCAGCAACGGAAGTACCTTCAAGAAATCTTAAGATTCTAAGCTCTTTTGTGATTAAAGTCTACGCGCCGACTTGGTTTAGTATTAAAGTAAAACCATCTTGTTTAGATGGCCTAAAACATTTACTGGAAATGATTCAGCAATCAAGGTTTTTACCATACTTCGCACACCCAGAGAATATATTGCTCTGTTTGCTAAATGATAATAAATGTTATCTTAGAGAATTAGCTTTCAGGCGTATTTTGAAGTCCAGAAATGTTATTACTCGTGAACGCATAAGAGAATTTATAATACCTAAATTAAATTTTGAAGCTAGTACATATGATGAACTGTTTGATTGGCAGAATTGTGAACTAATTGAGATACCTATTTTAGCAAACATACCTTATGAGCACCTAAATCAGCTAATTAAAACAGTACCTGAAATGGATTTAGTGAAGTTTCCATGTCATACGCAAGCTGTAGAAAGAATCATAAAGATAGTGTCTGAGGCTTCACTGGCTGTTTCAGGAGAAGAATCTAGAGACGGCTATGTAATGGCAAAACTGCAATCTCGATCAGAAATGCCAGTTTTCGAACCCAAAAGAGAATTTAACTTATTTGTGAGTATAAGGGTGGGAGGGGGGAGGAACTCTAGGTCGGATAGGTATCCGTATACGTGGTGAGTTCTGGGTAGTATATTTCTGTAGCATCCAATGTGGTTAGTTGAGGATTTCGTTCCTTAAATTCCATGGAATACGTTTTTAAATATTATTCGTTCTTTAGTGTTAATTGAATTTATTCTTGTATGCGGACAACTAAATGAAGGTTCGTTAATATCTACAGTCTACTTAGTTAAAAGCAGTTAATAAAACTGAATAAATTTTAATAACTATATACAGTACAATTTCTCAATAGCGACAATCCTCGGGGCATCAAATGTTTAAAAAAACTGGTTTGTATTTTACAGTGTTTGTTAATTATTAATAAGTATCTACATAATATTTGTAAATAATTATAAATATTTTTGTTTAAATTTATCAGAACTAAAGTTAAATAAAATGAAGCCAATTTACCAACATGTATATACTGCACGTGCATACTAACATATATACAGAGTGGCAAAAAAATCGCGCATAATACCTGTAACGTTTGAATTACCTCGTATACGAAAAAGTGACGTCTATGAAAGTTGTTCAGTAAATTATTCCCCAGTCCTCCGGAATCGCCCGAATTTCAGCACTAATTCTGACTTTTAAAGATTCTAAGTCATTTGGACGGTTAACGTAGACTTTGTTCTTTAAGTATCCCCACGAAAAAAAGTTGAGTGGGGTTAAGTCCAGGGATCGCGGTGGTCAGTCAATATCACCTCTTCTGCCTATCCAACGTCCTGGAAATTGTTCGCTTATGTATTGTCTAACATTTGCCGCATAATGCGCAGGTGCTCCATCTTGCTGGAACCATACCTGTTCGTTTATGCCATTATTTACACCCGGTAAAACCATTCTGCAAGAAGAAATTATATGATTCTTGAGGAGGTCCAGATATTTTTCGCCATTCAAATTACAATCTATGAAAAAAGGTCCCACAATATGTCTACCAGCTATGCCCGCCCAAACATTAAGTTTTTCGGGCCTCTGAGTATGACGTTCCTGGAACCAGTGAGTATTCTAAGCAGACCAATAACGATAATTGTGTCTATTAACAATGCCATTTAAATGGAAAGTAGCTTCATCCGACAAAATGATATTTGTTGCGAAGTTGTTATCGTTATTGCATCTCTCCATCATCAGCTCACGAAATTGAGCTCTTTTATCAAAATCGTCCTTGTTAAGCTCATGCACCAACTTTATCTGGTAGGGATGCAACTTCTCCTGTTTAAACAAATTTTTCACTGACTGATAAGACACATTAAAATCCATTGCCATTGGACTGGATGATTGTGTTGGATTTTTATGTATTGAGAGCTTGAAATCCAAATCTTTGTCTCCCCCAGTTGCTGTTTTAGGTCGACCTGATCTAGCGGCTTCCCTAGCACTGCCTGTTTCCCGAAATTTCTTTACCACTCGACACACCGTTGACTGATTTATTGGAGGCCTATTTGGATATAATTCATTCTGATGATCCATCCATCTGTGCAACAGAAATATCGGAAGTTATCCTTACTGGCATAGAAGCCTTCATCCCTTTCTCAAAAAAGTGCCCTCCTAACGGAAAGCCTTGGTTTACCAAAAATTGCGAACGAGCTGTTAAATTAAAAAATTATTTCTACCGACAATGGCGTAAAAATCTAACCGCCGAAAATCGTACCATCTTTGTTAACGCTCAAAACCAATGCAAGCAAATGATAAACCAAAGCAAAGAAGCACACAACCAGAGGATCAAAGACAGACTTCTTGAATGTCCTAACGGCTCAAGATCATTTTGGTCGGTAGCTAAGGCCGTCAGTCAAAACGTTACCAAGTCAACCATTCCACCTCTAACACGTTCTGATGGCACCATTGCGACCAAAGCACAGGAGAAAGCAAACCTACTGGCGAAACTATTCTCTTTACATTCAACGGTAAATTATCAGGGAAGTACTCCACCGAACATTCCCCCTGTAGAATCGAGAATGCCTGAGATTGTTTTTCGCCACCGCCATGTTAAACGAATCTTGAGGAGTTTTGACACTAAAAAGGCTTCTGGTCCTGACGATATTCCAGTTATTGTAATTAAGACATGCGCTGATGAACTGACACCGGTATTTTGTAGGCTTTTTAACTTATCCTACAAAAAAGGAATATTTCCTTCTTGCTGGAAAACTGCGCGAGTCCAGCCCATACACAAAAAAGCAGGATTAGATAAACGACTGAGATGAACAATTATTTTCTGTATTCAATGTTAATATTTTATAATGTCATTAAAACCGGCTCAAACTTTCTTTTCTTTTTTTCCTTAGACAGATTAATCTCTCCCTAAAACTTCCGTCAACTTCAAATAAGATTAACCTCTTTGGGTGACTTTGCCAACTTCTGTCAACTTCAAATCAGATTAACCTCTTCTGGTGCTTCAAATATGGTTATAACCTAAAAGGTAATCTTCGACAAGTCTAGCCAATGATATTGAATATAATATCCCAACAAGAATCGAGATTCTCTATGATCCTACCATCAAGGAGAACTATACTCGTGTCAGGTCACCGCGAATAGACTCAATAGCAGGAATGGGGACAAACTTTAAATATTTATCATCCTTAACCTTACGGACCTCACCTATCAAGTTTTCAAGTTCTTGCTTTCTTCGAAGCTTGATTTCGAATGAATCAATCTGACCGATGTAATGGTGGTCTTCAAGTTAGCTTTCGCTTTGACTCTATTTGTTTTTGAATGATTCTGGAAATTTCGCGCGCTTTTATAGTCGTCGGTAACTAAGCGAGTTGTTTGTTATACGAAGGGATCAAAAATATGAATCTGTCAATAATGACTTCACGTCAATTAGAAGGTTAAAATAATAAATACGAGGGAACTAAGATTCCAAACAATGATAACTTTATGAAACGAATTATAAACTACCGTAACAATATCCAAATGTATCAGTCGTATACGAGGTTTATCAGAAAATATGAATTTTGCTCAAGAGGAAAGTACCTTTATTTTTGACAATATCGAAAATTATTATAAAAAAAGATGTCTGGAATTAAAAATAACTTTCAAATATTCATTAAAAAACTATTTCATAGACATTTTCTTTGCGATAATGTTGAAAACTTAAGTTGGGAGTTTTCCATATGCCGCCAACTTGCTGTATGTTCATAAACAAAAAAATTGTTGTTAAGTAATATGCAAGTGAAAATAACTTATTTATTCAATTATAATGTGTTTTACTTCCCCATAATTTAAAGTATTCTTATAAAATATGATAGACAAATTCATGACCTTCGCATTCAAATTACTGAGATTATGACATTTTTTCACAAAATAATCAATACCTGAACCAATTGAAAAATATATAAATATGATTAGGGTTCAAGGTTGTATGTTAAGGTTATTTTAATTTATGAAAGTATAAAAATCTGGGGTAAGAGTTTGCATCTTCAGTTAATTCGACCATGCAATCAAAAGTTGGATTTATCTATCCAAGAGTTAAATTGGTTTGGAAATTCTAACCATTTTAGAAATAATTGATCAATATGATTTTTAAATTAACACTTTAACTGTCTGTTTTTTTTTGTAGTTCTGGCTCGTAAAAACATCCTTTAATCCGTTGACTTCTAACGTTTTTAATATGTATGTAGGTGGGTGGGTACTTTCGTATTTTAAATAATTCTGTTGACGGTGAAGGTGTATATCCTTTGTCAAATATGCTCTTATACTTGCTAATGTGAACGATATCACCCAAACAGTATCTCAGTTTCTTCGGAATTAAACACAGAATATTTCGTTTATAACTTTATTTCTAGATTACCTGACTACTTAACCTAAAATTAATACATTTGATTTATATGTAGGAGAACAACTTAGTATATTATTTTTACGAATGAGAGTTGCAGCACGTGGCTACATCTCGTGGCAACCACACGTATCAACCCAACCAGGACAGCGAGAATCCATATAGGTTCAAACGCTGGCAAGGCGGCCCATTGCGGGCAAACTACGTTGGGTGTCGCTGGAAGCCAGTGTATCGGTTCAGCCTGCCGAAAGCATGTAAATTAAAAAACACAAACTTAAAATAAGTTTGTGTATAGAGTTGTCCCTTATCCTTTCCGTCAGACCCAATCCTTGGGCGCGTTTCGCCGTTTACGGCTCCTCAGCAAGGCTCCGGGTCTGACGGAAAGGTAAGGGACCTCAAAGTGCTTTAACACAGAAATGCAAGTTTACGAATGAGAGTTGCAGCACGTGGCTACATCTCGTGGCAACCACACGTATCAACCCAACCAGGACAGCGAGAATCCATATAGGTCCAAACGCTGGCAAGGCGGCCCATTGCGGGCAAACTACGTTGGGTGTCGCTGGAAGCCAGTATATCGGTTCAGTCTACCGAAAGCATGTAAATTAAAAAACACAAACTTAAAATAAATTTGTGTATAGGGTTGTCCCTTATCCTTTCCGTCAGACCCAATCCTTGGACGCGTTTCGCCGTTTACGGCTCCACAGCAAGGCTCCAGCGACACCCAACGTAGTTTGCCCGCAATGGGTCGCCTTGCCAGCGCTTGAACCTATATGGATTCTCGCTGTCCTGGTTGGGTTAATACGTGTGGTTGCCACGAGATGTAGCCACGTGCTGCAACTCTCATTCGTAAACTTGCATTTCTGTGTTAAAGCACTTTGAGGTCCCTTACCTTTCCGGCAGACCCGGAGACTTGCTGAGGAGCCGTAAACGGCGAAACGCGTCCAAGGATTGGGTCTGACGGTAAGGATAAGGGACAACTCTATACACAAACTTATTTTAAGTTTGTGTTTTTTAATTAGTATATGATGGCTAAAAATTACAAAGAAAAAGTAATAAAGTGGTTTATTGGTAAGTGGTTTTTTCATTTTTTCAAAAGTCCACATAATAATGATCTGTGTCGGGGTATTCGTATATGATCAGGTTTAAGGGGTAAATATTGAATCTAGTAAACTAATAAATTGTAAAAGAAAAACCTCACTAAAATAATAAACGTACCGATGTAAAATTAATTAAACTGGCGGTCACTAATAATGTTGAAGCCTTCCATGTATTTTAATAATTTTTCGTTGATAGCCTTATCCATAACTTTGGATATAACCGAAAGCAAGGCGACTGGACGATAGTTGTTTGGCAAGGTCTTCTTGCCTTTTTTGTGTATGGGCTGGACTCGCGCAGTTTTCCAGCAAGAAGGAAATATTCCTTTTTTGTAGGATAAGTTAAAAAGCCTACAAAATACCGGTGTCAGTTCATCAGCGCATGTCTTAATTACAATAACTGGAATATCGTCAGGACCAGAAGCCTTTTTAGTGTCAAAACTCCTCAAGATTCGTTTAACATGGCGGTGGCGAAAATATTCTACAGGGGGAATGTTCGGTGGAGTACTTCCCTGAAAATTTACCGTTAAATGTGAAGAGAATAGTTTCGCCAGTAGGTTTGCTTTCTCCTGTGCTTTGGTCGCAATGGTGCCATCAGAACGTGTTAGAGGTGGAATGGTTGACTTGGTAACGTTTTGACTGACGGCCTTAGCTACCGACCAAAATGATCTTGAGCCGTTAGGACTTTGTAAAGAAATTGTTTTGGATTTAGAAGGATTATGCCTAGCCGAAATAAAAATCGCCGTTCAACCCATATGGAGTCTGAAGGAAACGAAGATCCTCGATTATCATGGTTTTTTAATTAAATAGACCTATACTGATAAGAGATTTGGATAAATAGGGACTTAATAGTAATGGAACTATTAAAGAACTACATCAAAGGGATATAAATATTTATAAACAAAAAATTGACAACCTTGACAACCCTCAAGATATGTCTGATCAACCGAAATCTTTAAAAATATTTCCAAATATCAAATTCTGAATTTTCTCTTCTTTCAAATATCCATATATGTATTAGTACTAGTATTTGGCTATTACCCTGAATATCTTTAGGCAACAACAGAGATAGAAGATCCAGGGTCATTTCGACTTGTGCGCATGCGCCGTAAGGGTATTGCCAAATGTACTTTTATTTCATTAGAACAGGACAGAAGAGTGAGCCTTAGAGAATTAGAGCAATGATAAAATTACCAATAATCTTGCTGAAAAATTGCAAAATAAGCATTTAGTCCGTACTTCCAAGTGTTTTCGAATTATTTGTTTTCATTTCTAAACTAAAACGCGTCAAATAATAATTTTATATGACTAGAGGGTGATAACGTAACAACGTCTCATTTTTGCTCGACATAACCTCGAATTCTTTAGCAAATATTAATTTGGTTGACAGCTCCTTACATCGGTTTGATTTGTTATTATTAACGGCTTTGGTGTACTGTTTATCTTTATTTTTCTGCAAATTTTGATTATGTGTGTGAAGTGTGATCATTTTGTGACGATGCCGAGGCAAAACAGAATATTTTACATTATTTTAAACAGGCGTAAAAACTTAAACAAAGATTTATTGTTCTACAGGTAAGTACCCAGACCGGATGTTTCGTTCTTTCAACTTACTTACGTTAATTTCGCGAGGGAACAACAGGTAGTCCATTTAATAAACATTATAATTTCCTTTGCTGCTGTTGATATAATTAGGTACCTACCTATCTTTACCGAAAATTCCATGTACTTCAAAGAATCCTACAAAAACCTATTATTTTACCAGTTAAACTCAAAAAATAATTGTAAAATATCTAATAAAAGTTTTATTAATATATTTACCTGCGTTCTTTTTCGTTTCTCAATCGAAATAATATACAAAATCTAAACAAATCGAGAACTTTAATGTTTGTTTACAAATTTCTGTCCAGTTATCAAAGGCAAATGTGATAAACTCATTCTTTTCCCCGTTGAAGCAAACGTCTATTTATGACCCTGACGAAACAAGGAACCTCGGCTTCACTACGTTTACATTGATTTAATGGGCAAGGCGCCATATAGTACTAATACATATATGCAAATATCAAGGGTCCCTGCTCGGGCGCCAATCATAACAGAATCTTGTCCGTGAATGACTATATCTATTATAATACCTGGGTAGTGCTGTCCAACCCGAACTATCATTAGAGAAGAGAAGGGATATGTTAAACCAGGTCAGAAAATCAGAATATTTTTTAATGGTAGACGTTTTGAAAAAGCACCTACATTATTAAATAGACTAAAAGTATTAAATTATGGATATCTAATTCCAGATAACATAGTGTTGAGTGGTATGCCAGAATTTCTACGAGATCAAGCTTATCAATGGTTTGAAATGAGTAAATATCCTTGGAATAGCTGGTATGATTTTAAAAAAGATTTTAAATCATTTTTTTTTAATCTGATTACTTAGAAGAATTAGAAGAAAAAATTTTATAGAGCAAACAGAAACCATATGAATCAGGTCGCCAATATTTATTAGAAATACAGACGTTATCCACTCGTCATGGTTCTTTTTCGAAAGAAAGAAAATTAAAATATAATATATAAGAATTTAAAACAAGAATATAAATATTATATTAAAAAAGAAAACATTGAGAGTATCCAACACATAATAAAATTAACAGAAAATTTCGAAAAAATAAGGAAAGAAGAAAATTCAAATAATAATTGGAGGAGTGAAAAGATGAATGAAGATTTTAATAATAATCACTCTGTAGGATTGTCGAGGAACAATTATGGTGAGAGACAAATTAAGTGTTATAACTGTTACCGTCTAGGTATTCTAACAAGAGACTGTGTTTGTCGAAGAAGTAATAATTTTCATAATAGAAATCAAGTAACACCTAATCAACAGATGTTTAACAGGGATAATAATAATCCAGTAAATACGACTATAACAAGACAAGTTAATCCAGAGAGTAATTATTGCCAAACAAATAACATCTCGGACTAACCTGAACTAACCTGAACTAACCTAAACCAACCTGAACTAACCTAAACTTATAGAAGGTAGTATTTCTACGAGGTTTCACTATCCTTGAATTCGACAAAGTTTAACCTCTAATGATGAAGATAATACCGCATTAAATGTTAATGTTTGTTAAGTTTTAAAGGGAAATTTGTTTCAAAATTCGACACTAATTTATCATTCTATAAGGATTGGAGGTGTTCTGTTCAATGAAATTGTAGATACTGGATCAACTAAGTCATTTATAAACGAAGATATAGTCAAATTATGTAAAGAATGGAATTTCGAAGCGAGAAAGTGTAATTGTTTTATAGGAGTAGCCAATGGAGAGACAATCCAAGTTCTTGAAGAATTTAGAATTCCTTTTGAGTATGACGACCAGATGGACTCAAAAAATTTTGGTATTTACCAGGATTGAATTTTCCTACTTTATTAGGTCTTGGCTTTTAGTTAAAGAAGAATGTTAATAGATCCCCTTCTAAAGAAATTTTTACATTTACAAAATATCACTAATTTAAATACAATCACTAAGGAAGGACAACAAGAAGAAGAAGATAAAGTTAAAAGATTTTTAAATGAAGACTTACCAAAATTTGAAAATATTTACGGACCTAGTTCGCTAATAGAATACAAAATTTATATCACAAATTCTAGACCTATCAAACAGAGGTATTATCCTCAGAATCCTGCAATGCAAGCTATCATTAATAAAGAAGTAAAGAAAATGCTCGACGAAGAATTTATTGAGCCTTCCAGTAGTCCATGGAGTTCACAAATAGTAAAAAAAAAATGATGGGAAACCAAGATTCTGTATTGATTTCAGGAAAATTAATGAAGTTTCTCAACGAGATGCATATCGTTTATCATTTATTTAAGCCATTCTAGACAAGTTACGTGGTTCAAAATATTTCACAAGTTTAGATCTAAATAGGGATATTGGCAAATCCCACAGTGTAGCACCCCAAAACAGCGGAGCCTCCTTTTCCTATTAATCCAGCTATAGAGAATATACGCGGTGACCTGACACTAGTTTAGTTCTTCTTGATAGCAGGATCATAAAGAATCTTGATTCTTGGGATCTTGTTGGGATATTATATTCAAAATCATTGGCTAGACTTGTCAAAGATTACATTTCGGGTTATATCCGTATTTGAAGTTGACAAAGTCACCAAAAGAGGTTAATCTGATTTGAAGTTAACAGAAGTTGGCAAAGTCACCCGAAGAGGTTAATTTTATTTGAAGTTGACAGAAGTTTTAGGAAAAGATTAATCTGTACAAGGAAAAAAGAAAAGAAAGTTTCAGCCGGTTTTAATGACGTTATAAAATATTAACATTAAATAAAGAAAATAATTGTTCATCTAGTCGTTTATCTAATCCTGTTAATCTTCACTGAGTACTTCCCAGGTATTAGATTAGGTATCGTCATTTACAGACAATTATAACATCTGATGGTTGCATATTAGGTTTTAGATCATGCAGAACTTTTTATGAAGAATAACTTTTTTTCGTAAAATTAATAATAAAAAGGTTGCCCATACGCCGGCAACTTACGTAGACACACTGTACCGGGTGTCCCACTAAGAATGGATGTCGACCGCATCTCAGAAAGTGTTAGTCATATGGCTTGCGGAAAAAAAAAATATATTAGGTAAAGTGGTCATAAGAAATTGTGGGAAATTATTTTCAAGTTTCTCAGACTGGCGCTAGAGGGCGCAACAGTAACGGTAAATATGAATCACGAAGTTTTCTCAAAAGTTGCCTAGTTAAGGTATCCCGAAAATAACGTTTTTGTATATTTCGAAGATTTGTTAATAAAATTCACCTATAGAACGTGTTCGTCACTTTTCAAACAAAGTGGTGGGGGAAGGTTGAACATTATTTGTAATAAATGCTAATAACTCCGGTCTGGCTTAACATAATTTAGTAAACTTAGTTTTGTTAAAAAGGGCTTTTTACACTCTATATATCATCTTATGAACTACGGCAATATGTGTTTTACACTAGGCGCTAGGGGGCGCTGTCTTACAACTTCACAAACATTGCGCGTTTTTTCTATAATTGTAAATATAATAGTATATTCAATTTTACCTGATTACAAGGATGATTAAAAGTCTAAGAAGTCATCGAGTTAATATCTAGTTTCAATCCGGAGATATCAACAACAATAATCATAATTACGGATCATTATGATTTTATTTTCAAGTTGACATTGTAAAGGTTTTTTTAAGAGTCAAATAGGCCTTGGAAAAACAAAATATGAAAAGATGATTTAAATTTTAATATAAAAGATTTCTTTCAGTGGCATTGAAAATTTTTGTTTCATTGCATTCAACCATATTGGTATTTTTCGCTTCTTCTTGGCACCCATCAGCATTATTGGTATGATCCGTGTGTTTCCCATCTTGATCATCATTACTGGTGTCTTCTGCAGGAACTAAGCCATATTTTGTAGTTAATTATCTGAATAAATTTGGCATTCTAATGACGAAGCTTCCTAATTTCTCATCAACCATTTCAGCATAATATCTGTTCAGATCTATATATCCGTAGAGATATTTTTCACATAGATGTGCACGTGCCATAAAATTAATTAAGATGCGACATCATATAGGTATAAATCTACGAAAAATGTAGGTATCCTGGTATTTTTTCGTATCTTACGTAATCTTTGAGAAAATAGCAAATCTTGCGAAATTCTTGCAACTCGGTTATAATGGACTATATTTTATACAATATACGACGGTAAGAAACGATCAACAAACTTTTTAATGGAGAGCAATAATGAATAATAAATCTAGAAAAAATTACAGGTTTCCTAATATTTTTCCATAATCTACATACTTTTTGCATTAATAACAAAATGATGTTCTTTATACAATTTTCACAAGAAATTAAAAGCACTACAAAAAGAAAAAGAAACTCTATTGTCATTCTGGGTTGGCAATAGCGCCTTTTTAATACAGATTGCTTGGTGAAGGAAACACAAAAAGGTACAGGTCCTCAACATGGTTCGTCAAATCCGACGTTCTGTGAATGCTCTCTCGGAGGAGGTGACTATGTACATCATATGGTCTCATCATGTGTTATTGTTAACCAAACACGGATGCTTGTCAATGCATTTCTCACGATATGAACCCGTTCTCTTAGATAATTCCAAGAGAACGCATTCTCACATCTCTTAATGGATGTGACTAGTTATGTCCAAGAATACGGTTTGAAAATGTTGAAGCGAAATTATAGACAGAAGATGGATTACTTCTCTTAATATGATCATTCCCCTAATTCGAGAATAGACGTCCTGGCTTTGACCTCTTTGTTAGAATATATAATCAGCCTGACGCCACAAAGGGATTCGGGGTTGATTGTTAAAAACACCAATGCAAACCTATGTATTAAAGGTCAATTTTCAGGATCTATGTGGTTTCGGCTTCTTATACCCTCTATGCTAGGTCTTTTTAAATTTTGATTCGGTAAAAATTAAGTTTAAAAAAAAAGTTTTTATTTTAATTTTTTTTTTCAAGACATTTCCATGCGTTTTATGCAAAAATGTTAAAAAAGCAAATATTTTCGGCTTCTTATACACTCTACACTAGGATTTCTTAAATTTTGATTTGATGAAAATTTAGGTTGCTGTTTTTTAACATTTTCCGATTTTCATTAATTTTTTTCGGGCATACCCCGACATTTTACGGCAAAATACTATACCACAAGAAACATTTATTTTGTTCCGAAGAATTGGTTTTTAGTTCACTTTTTCTAAATTTCATAAAATAAAGCGATTGGGCCTTTACGGCGCTTGCTTGGGGAGGAGTCCACAAGCAACTTAAAACAAAGTTATTTGCGCGTACTTCCACTAAGCTATTTTGACTTCTTATAACTGAAATTTCCTAGATTTCTACCAATTTGAAATTTTTCAATTTGACATTGACATTTTTTCAGTAATGTATACAAAAATATTTGACACGTGTTTCGGCCTGTTTTTTTATTCGCAACCATCTCGATGCTATTAAGCTCCAAAGTCAGAAAAATGCTAACTTTCAATAATCCATAATTTCAAAAATACCATTTTTAAATTTTGAAAAGCTGGAGTCCTATAGAGAAAACTCGCCGCTATCATGTTTCCAATTACATTTTCTCGCTATTTTTTATGGTTATTTTAAAAACTGTCCATAAAGTCGACTTTTCTTAAAGAACAAAAAAATAACTGTAGTAATTCTTATATATCGTAAATTTCTACATTTTTACGTTACATATCGAGGGGATGGTACAAGGAAATTCTTATTTTTTACTTAATGTAATTTAAGAAATGGAAACTAATAAAAAATAGTTTAAATTAAACGAAACAATTTAAGTTTAATACTTTTTTGCTCTAAAGTTATACGAAATTGCCTTAAAAAAAAACATTGAAAAATAACAAAAGGGTAGTAACTGGAAATTTTAATTTTTTACTAAATGAAATTTAAAAATTGATGATTTGTATGTCGGCAATAGACAACATATTTTTATTAAAAGGAGCTTTAAGTAGATAACTTAAAATACAAATCCCATTGTAAATTGCTAATTATCTTGGAAAGTATTTAAAAAACACTGATAGCCTTGGATAACAACAAAAATGTCTGAAAGATATTCTACCATCATAGATTGCAACTAGCTGTTTTATTTAGCGTGATGTCATAATTCACACAACACACCACAATTAAAATATTTCTATTCTAGGGCAATATCGCGCAATATCCGTGTGAATAAGGGGTTCTTCTCGAATGAAACAACATTTATAAGATAGGTTTTCTAGGGTATAGGCATAATATCACTTAATTATTCAAGATTAGATACTTTCAAGGTTACAGTTAATTTTCAATGTCAAGCATACACATAATTTCACAAGTACACAAATACACAATTTCGAGGCAAAATATAATTAAACATTTGTGCAGCGTTATGTTCAAAGTCAAGCTCAAGGTCGAGGTCATAGCCAGGTCGGGTTATTCAAGGTCAATTCAAGGTCGGGTTAGATCAAGGTCAAGGTAGGGTTGGTTCAAGCCTAAAATCATGAAAAGTAGAGGGGAACCCGCAGTTCTCTCAAACTTTGACTACTAACGTAGTTATACTGGTTTATGAAACTAAAAATGTTTCTAATTTTAATACGATATAAACTCCAAGTTTGAAGCCTTAACATGTACTTTCTCAGCAAGATTTAATGGATCATTCTTAATTATTTAAAATACATATTTATATTTAACAGCTTCTTCTTGGGACACTCAGTGTACTCTAAAATATGTTAGCATTATGGACTTTGGCAAACCCAACAACTGCTGCACTACAACTTTTTTGTATCCCTTCTTATTTGCGTGCTATCGAAGGCGAACACTTTATTGGCGCACCCCGTTGTAACGAAAAAATAAACACCTGTTTATGGTCGTTACACGCTTCGCTCTTGTATATATAAATATTTAATTTTTCAGTAGTGTAGGATAGGCTTTACAAATTTCGAGCACTTTATATTCATATCTGGCAGTATTTGCGTTCTCCCTCGTCACTGCATAAAATACTATATCGCTATTGTCTGCGCACAGAATTCAATAGACGATCGGTCGTAGGGACAATGTTGCCGAAGGTAGCAAAATTTAACCCGCAGGAATATAATAGTTAAATAATTTTGAATAAGGTTGATTAATTATTCGATGAATTAATGATTTATTAAGTAATATTTTGTACATTTCCGGGTACGATATTTGTTTATAAGTAGGTTATTGAAACAATTCAGTATTATTTAGTATTTTAAGTGATATTATAATCCATTTTTTGTACTGGGAAAAACGAGTTGGCAATAGCGTAAAAATCAATTTCGAGTAAAATCAATGCTGGCGATCGGTGAAATTTTACTGGACTCGCTCTCGATTCCAATCCTTTGCACGGGGCAGACGCTCCCAAAATTTGGGGTAAGCAATTGGTCATTTTTTCTTTTATCTCTTATCTTAAGAAATATCTTTTTTTTTTATATCTTTCCTATTTGGATGTACTTCCAAACTTGAAGTAATAGTGTACCTGAATTAAATAATTTAGATTATTTCATTTGAATTTACGGTAGCTAAACCACTTTTTTTTTGTGCACAGTAATCAAATTTATCTTTTCTTGCCTTCCTATGATGCACATTGCACGTGCATTAAATGCCTTTTAGAAACTTTTTTCTGCCGTGATCTTTATGTTCTTTTAGCTGCACAGACGTTAGCAACGTAGCCAGGCTGAACGAACGTCAGGCAGATTTATTCCAAAGCAGACCTGAGGACACGAGTGGCTTGACGACGGTGGAGGACGTTTGGGCATTCAGGTGAGTTGAAATTCGTTATTTTGGGCACTTTTGGTGCTGGCGTCATGCCAAATTTTTAAAATACGTTAACCAACTCACCTGATACCTAATCCACGTGCTCAACCCTTAGTCACTCGGGTCAAAGGGGCTTCTCCTATCTTTTCTCTCTAAATTTGGTGCACGGCGTTTATTCTTTTTTTTTATCATTCAGATATTCCACATTTCATGACCAAATGCTTACTGGCAAATTTCTTACCTCACCACGTGTTTAAGCTGATCATTGAAATCGGCAAAGTTTTTTGTACATACCTGCTTTAAAATTCAAGTTTTCGTCTTGTATTGCTTATCTTTTTTTGAGTAAAAAAAGGTCACATCCAAATGATGATGCCTACCAACCATTAGGGGCTTTGGTTGGGCACTGATTGGATATTTCTTGTGTCCTGTATTTTGTCTTATTTTCTTTTGTACATATAGCATATCATATCCTGAAGGATAAACCTTCACTGTAAATATATTTTCCAGTAACTTTAGAATAATTTCAATAATAATTAATTGAATAGTAAGCTTGAAAGGCAAGGTATTTCCAGGCTTCATTTTCGTTCAATAAAATTTAAATTTAAATTTTCATTGCATGGTGGAACACACCCATTTAAGAATAGTACTCAGGGTTGTCGAGACTATTTGTATATTTTTTATATTACATTTTTTTTATAAGCATAATTTCCTTTCTTACAATTGTTAAGGATTAAAGAATCCTCTCGTACATGATAAGTACGCATAATTTATGTGAAGGGTCAATGCCCTCTTTGATTTAAATATTTTTTTCTTTATATACTATTGGAGGAGACGTAGCTCTCTCGACCAATTTATTTAATTATGTATACAGCTCTTGCATGAGCAGATATTAAGGTTTTGAGACCAGTTCTAGTGTACATTTTCTCTCAATTAATTTTCTTTTTAATTTATCGCTTAACAAGTCAAAATCTTCAGTAGAGTGCGTTTTGAGACATATTGCCCATTTACATAAGAACACACACTGCTTCTCTTTTTTTTCTTTGCACTTAACAGGACATGGAGACGTGAGCAAGCAACAGATCTAAATCGCCTAGAACCGCCATTGAGAAACGCTATCACAGAGGTAAGCACCTGGAGACACCTCTCCGTAAGTCGCCACATTTCACGACGTGAGGCAGGCAGAAGCGATCTAAGTAAGTCACGTTCTATGACTCCTGATTAACTTTGTCAGCAAATGTGAACAATTCTTATACGAGGCAATATTATCAAAATAGCTTGAAATTTTCATTTTTAAACATAATAGTAGTTTTAACTAAAATTTGATAATTTTTTTATTTTTAAGTCGCGAAATGTCACGAGAAGCTTAGTGCTTCTGGTTATTGTAATAAATAGTATTTATTGATTTATATTATCGTTTTATTGTGCGGCAACAACAAACAAGGCTTAATTTAATTTCTATTTGCTCTTAAAAACTTACATTTCATATTTTTTAGTATTTTTCTAAAAAAAATACTTGGCACCCTACATTACTTTTTTTCTTTTCTAAATAGTGGAAGGACAAGCTCAAATTAGACTTAAAATCATCTGAAGGGGACCCATTGCCCTGAACGAACTGAGCTACCGTGGTAAATGTGAATATTGCAAGGCTCTCTTATTGGACACATCAGTAAAGGTCCCATAAGAAAGCATTTGTGGTTACACAAGTTTGACGCTACCAACGTGGGCCCGACCTTAAAAATTATACCGCTAACATCAACACCTCACTCTCCGATTTCAGATCCTACTTTTAATCATTTTCAATATTCTTCTAAGCCCGTATTGCCTTATAAATGGAATATTTATTTTACCGGAACTACAAATAAAGAATCGGTTATTTCATTTTTGGAAAAAGTAGAGTCCATGAGAATAGCCAGTGGCGTAAATAAGGATGACCTTTTTAAAAGTGCAGGGGATTTATTCAAATCGCAAGCTTGGACTTGGTATAATAATAATAAAGCTAGATTTCAAAGCTGGGATCAGCTAACTCAAAAATTAAAAGATGACTTTCTGCCTTATAGCTATGATGAAAATTTATTAGATGAAATTAGGAGTAGAACTCAGGGCCCTAATGAAAAAGTTTCCTTGTATATAATGAATATGGAAGGTTTATTTAATAGATTGACTGAAAAACCCTCGGAAAAAATTATAGTCGATAGAATTCGTAGGAATTTATTGCCTTATTATGTATCGCAGTTAGCTTTATTAGATAGATACTATTGATGAATTAGTTGTTAAGTGTAAAAAGGTAGAAGAGTCACTGACTTGGTCAGAAAGGTATAAACCGCCTATTGTAAATAAAAATTGTAGTTTTCTTGAACCGGACTTAAGTTGTCCAAATTTTTATGAATCACATTCTGACAGAAATAGAAATTTTTCAAGGCCAGATGATGGCAGGAAACAAAATTTTCAGTTTGCTAAACAAGTATCTGCTTTAAAATGTTGGAACTGTTTTAAGGAGGGGCACAGCCATAGAGAATGCCGCAGGCAAAAAAGAATATTTTGTTTCGGTTGTGGTTTGGAAGGGGTAAATAAAACCGCCTGCCCTAAATGTAACGGAAAACAAAGTTATGGAAATTTACAAAACACTATGTTAAGTATACCTTCGACTTCTAATGAAAATCGAGTTTCTCATAACCAACGATTGCCTTCGGATAATTCTGACTCGAGTAATTTTTTAGAGCTTTTCGATCCAAACCAACCACCTCCGCCTCTACCTCAAAATCAAAATTCTCAAGTCTACAAAAAGGACAAAAATGTCAAAAACAAGTCACGGAAGTAAACGTGCAAAATTCAGATTGGGTTAAGTGGTTAGATGTCGTGAAAAATTTTTTCTCTCCAAGAGTAGCTTCATTAAGCCCGGTTTTTATTAAAAAAGGAAATGTGTTGAAACGCGGGGCTTTATTTCCTCTTACGTTCAATCAATTTTGTGGTATATTTCCACAGGCGTGTGACTCACTGGTCGTTTTTATTGTGATTGGAAATTAAACTCGTGGTAAAGCAAAATAACTTTATTTTATATACTGGCGAATTAACACATTATAACTCTTTGCACAGAGCTATGCACACTTAGTACCCGTACTTAGGGTGAAACTTCCACTTTTTACATAGAAATTAGTACACTAACATTTCTACAGATTTACCACTTGGTACAAACAGTAAAATGACCGCCAACAACCAACTTTGGTTGACGGGACGTGTTGCTAGCTTACTTGCTCACTCAACAGTACACTAACATTCGTAAAGATTTACCACTTGGTACAAACAGTAAAATGACCGCCAACAACCAACTTTGGTTATTCCTTTTTGACGGGACGTGTTGCTAGCTTACTTGCTCACTCAACAGTACACTAACATTCGTAAAGATTTACCACTTGGTACAAACAGTAAAATGACCGCCAACAAGCAACTTTGGTTATTCCTTTTTGACGGGACGTGTTGCTAGCTTACTTGCTCACTCAACAGTGACTCTTATTTCTTGACCAGCGCCAAATGGAGCGGCTGGAACCACTGCACGCATACCCTATGACGCGACTTATTCATCCTTTGTGGCCGACGCCAAGCTTCCGCCAATCCCGTGGGCGCATTTTACATCGAACAAATTTGGAGCGTGGCAGTGGTCTCCAGCTGCTTCGATGGCGCGGCTCCAAAATACATCATTTCTTATACCTACTATGTTATGAACGGAATCGTAGATTTGACATGTTACGCCTACTATGTTGCAACTAAACTAAACAGTCCATCTTTGGACAACTCATTTCAACTTTTAGGGCTGTTCCCCAACATTCTCCCCCACCTTGAAGCACTTGTGATTCAATTCAATTTAATCGATCATTATGTAATACATCCCCTTTCTACACAATCTACTCTTAGAAATTAACACTCTGGTATCCAACATTATACCTAACCTAATAACGACAACCAACATTACATAAACGTTAACAGCCATGACCATCAATATGGTTGTAGACTCTACATCGTCTCATGATCTGAGTCAAATACCCCATATTCAAAAAGAGAGCTGCGCATGTGCCACGTGCAACGCAACCATGCAGCTCTAACTATAACCATTTTTCTTTTAACTTTATAACTTATACTAAAATATTTACAATATGACCGAAGGTCCCACAAAATTGTTCAGCATGACACACGATTTCATGTATCACATGCCTCTCTTATTTCCAAACACTGTCAAAGTTATCTCGACTCCGCAAATGTTCATTGTCTTGAATCCTGTAGAATAGGTTTCACAACAATCTTAATATTAAAAAGAACCTAAAGTTCTGTACAGCCGTCCTACCCGTCCGTATTGCACAGATTGAATGTCCTATTTTTCATAACTGGCACATTTTTACCGAATCATATATTGTGTTAAATGACTTTGATATTCTTTGAAGAATATATTCGAAATTTAAATTGAAAGCTCGCTTCGAGCACTGTCATAAAATTCATTTTAAAAAACTGAACACACGAGGTCCAGATAGCAAGCTCCGTTTGAGCTGCACATACACGTTGGCATTCCGCAGCGACACCCCTAACTACTTCCCTTGTAGTATAAAATAATAATAAAAAAAAACTAAAAAACTAAAGAACGGTGCTTCTGAGAGACACCTCTATCTTTAAGTATTGACATTGGAGTCGAATACTGCGAATGGCGCTACTGACGAGACACCCCTAACTTTCTTGAACTGGCGCTACTGTGAGACACCCCTAACTTTGAGTATTGACATGAAGCACAAGGCGTAAATTTGCACCCCACGTCACACACTCACAATTTTCCCGAATCCCCACCCGAAAAAGACCTGATAATTCCCCTGGACTGGGCTCAAAAACCCCTTACCCGCCCCAACCCAGAGAAATGACACTTGGTAGTGATAGACAGTACTACTCGTGTCTTGTAGTGCCGAAGCCGTAAAGTAGATAGAACGAAATGGAAGAAGAAGAAGTAACAGAGTGACAGATGCTCCGCAGAGCGAAAGGTGGAACCAGATTCCGCCGGAACCCAGAACCGAAAGGGCAGTGCGCTACTGTCAGGGTAGTCCACGTCTTTAGTCTTTTGACACCAGGGACGCTCCTAGTGTGTTCTTGTAAAAGCTGCCAGAAGTTTCCAACTGTGCGAACTCATACGACGCTCCTTAAGAGCGAAGGGCCAACAAAAACGACAAAAAGAATGCAAAAATCATGTAACCGTTTAGGTTTCCCAGGGAGTCTTAGCCTTCGACCCCCAGTGGACTTAAGGCAGGCCACCACGCCAAAAAAGGACTGACACCTTGTGTAAAATAAACTAATATAAATGAAACGTACGTTGAAACTTATTATTCAACAAACTAGTAATCGAGTAGATTAAGACTTAAAATATGGCCACACGCACGAGGTGCGGTAACCTATAATCAAAAGTAATTTGTCTTAGTCGTGATGAAGTTCAGTATTTACATGTGCCTGGTCATAAATGAGAGGAGACACTTTTGCTATAGACCTAGTGAAAATGCTGTCAGCTGTTTTTAGTTTTACAACCCTCACGTTACCATCCTTTCCAGGATACACTTCCAGCACTCTCGCTAGCGGCCATTGCAACGGAGGTACGTTATCCTCGCGTAATAGCACCACGTCGTTTAGGACTATATTTCTACTAACTTTTAACCATTTAGGACACTGTTGCAGACGATTGAGATAATCTACCGACCATCGCTTCCAAAAGATCTGTTGAATTTTGGTACATTGTTGCCAAAATTTTAGCCTATTATCGTGGATTTCTGTCAAATCGCGCTCAGGATATGCGGTTAAACTTTCCCCTATCAAAAAGTGCCCTGGTGTTAGATACCCGAAATCTGAAGGGTCGTTTGTCAATGGGCATAATGGTCGTGAATTTAACACCGCCTCGATTTGCGTCAAAATCGTATAAAAGTCTTCGAATGTGAATTTTGAAGTACCCATTAGTCTATAAATATGATGCTTCGTGCTTTTTACAGCAGCTTCCCACAATCCGCCCCAATGAGGAGACCTGGGGGGGATGAATTTCCACTGAATTTCATTTTGGGCGAGATATTCTAAAAAAGGCTTACACTTTTGCGCATTACTGAAAAACTTGTAAACATCGTACAATTGATTACGCGTCCCCTGAAAGTTTGTTGCATTATCGCTGTAAATAATAGTAGGATTACCTCTACGAGCGATGAAACGTTTCAGCGTCATCATGAATGCTTCAGTTGACAGGCCAGTCACTAGTTCGATGTGAATAGCCTTTGTTGACATACACACGAAAATTGCAATGTATGCTTTAATATACGGCGCTTTCCGTAATCTAGACGATCTTATTAGGAATGGGCCCCCGTAATCAATCCCCACTTTTTGAAATGCACGTGCTGCTTGCACCCTAACTGTAGGAAGATCTGCCATGATCTGCTGAGCTGGAAGAGCTCTAAATCGCGTACACGTGATACAATTCCTTAGACCTTGCTTCGTTTCTCTCAAACCGTTAAGTGGCCAGAACCGTAGCCTAAAATTTGACAGCACTGACTGAGCGCCAGCGTGTCCTAACCTCAAATGTTCGTACTTAAGCATGATCTTTACTGTCGCGTTATGTGAAGGCAATAAATACGGGTGCTCATGATCAAATGATATATCCGCATTTTCAAGTCTGCCTCCCACTCTAATTAACTGGCTCGAATCCAAAAAAAGTTTAAGATGCTTCAATTGCTTATCTGAAATTATTTGATTGTTCTTTAATTCTGAAAGTTGCTTTGGAAAACTCTGGCGTTGCAGATTTTTTACCACGAACTGGTATACCCTATCAAGCTCACCAACCGTGACAGTTGCATCCTGAATCTTATTATCTTTATTCCGAAGGTTATGTATAAACCGGAACATAAAGGCTAACATACGTATCAGACGTGAAAAGTTAGAAAACCGAGAAAAATAATTTATCCAAAAATCACAAGGTTGCTCCTGGCACACCGTTGGAAGTGCCACCTTCTTTTGCTCTGGCAGATTAGCAATGTTGATCTGCTGATCATATAAACTCAAATCCAAGTTAACGTCAAGTAAGAACTTAGGCCCTTGAAACCAGAATCCTGAAGCAATTACTTCGTTTGAGAAATTTCCGCGCGACAAAATATCTGCAGGATTGTCTGCAGATTTGACATATCTTATTTTGTTTTCCAACGAGGAGAACCGCTTTTCAGCCATGTTAAACGAATCACCAAGTTTCGTATACTCACCCGGAGTTTTAAACGGCGTATTAACCTGAAACGAACTGTTTTCTACACGTTTTGTAGTATTAATAAAGATACTTTCTGCCAACTGATCGTCAGTTGACATAGGTTTTGAAGACACTTCTTCGACTGTCCAAAATTTTGTCAACAACTTATCCACGTCTTGAGTTTGCAAAAAAAATGACGCACTACTTCCGCCTGCCTGCGTAGCGTGCCCTTTCACCGGCGATGTACAATGTGCAGGTACCTTCCCTGCTATAATCCACCCAAGTGTGGTATTTACCAAAGTAGGTTTGTTAGAGCCTAAAATACACTGCCCCTGGCTTAAAATCGAATAGTACACATCAGCGCCCAACAACATGTCGATCTCGAATGGAATATTAAAAGTTGGATCAGCCAGCCGGCTTTGTAAATTATACGGAATATCCAAAGTTTCTACTTTGATAGGGATTTGCGGCAATTTGTACGTGATATTATCCAAAATGATACACGATTTCACTGGATAACAGATATCCTGCGTTTTCGAATATATAGTAACGTTCGCCAATTTAGTACATACAAAACTGTTTTGTGAAACACTTGAAATATTTAATTTACAATTAATAATATCACACTGTAGCTGCTCTACTAATGATTTAGTAATAAACGAGCTTTGGCTTCCATTATCCAACAATACTTTCGCTGTTATCACATCCCCATTCTTATTCAAAAGATTTACCTGCGCGGTTGCCAATAATACGTTAGAATGTTCATTTGCCAATGCTGAAAGAGATACTGGTTTGGTGAAACTTATTTGGGCATCCCTACTTGACTCACCCTGTAATTTTTGTACACCGATATTTTGAGGACTAGGCGTCTCCGTACTCGTATTTAAACTTGACACGTTGTGTGTTCGATTCCCAGACCCGTTGTACTGCCCGGATGGCCTTAAGAACGATTGATTATTTGAACTGTTCGCGTTGTACGAGGTTTTGTCGTTATTATTCTGGGAATATCGCCCGTTTCGCACGGTACCTAAATTTGCATTTCGCGTAGAATTTTGTTGTTGTGCGGTGCCCGAACTTGCATCAGGACTACCTCTTGGCACATTTCTATGCAACGTTGAATGGTGCGATAAATTACAATATTTACATCTACTTTGTGATTTGCACTGAGCGACAGAGTGTGCACCCAGACAATTAAAACACAATCGCTTCGATTGTACGATCTGTTGCCTTCCATATAATGTTAAATCCAAATATTTTTGACACGCATATGTTCTATGATCTGGAATGCCACAAATACAACAATACTGATCGCTCTGCTGTTGACTAGCAAAAAACGATACTCTGTTATTACTAGTTGTGCCTCTGGGCTGTGAACTTTGTTGTTCACTACTACTAGAAAGATTTTCGAATACTAAACACCTACGTTGTAAGAATTCAAAGAAATCTGTTAACCTTGGTAAGTTATTTAAATTACGATCCAGCTCAAATGCCTTTTTTGTGGCGTAATCTAATTTATTTTCCATAATATATACTAACAAATATTCAAGAACTTGAGTCTGAGATACCGGCAATTGTTTTAATGACTCCACTGTCTTTGTATTATTCGCTATGAACTCCCTTAAATTATTTGAATTTGGCTTAGTTAGCACCGGCGCACCTAAAATAGTTTTGAAGTGGTTATTTACCACACATGTCAAATTCTCGAATCTATTTTGCAAAATATCAAAAGCAATCTGAAAGTTACTTCCTATTAATTCAAGAGAATCTATTAGCTTCAAAGCCTCGCCCTTGAGTGCAGATTTTAGGTACATCAATCGTTGTACATCCGAAAGAACTGCGTTCTCTATAATTAAAACTTTAAAAATTTCTGCAAAAGACCGCCAATCCGAAACACTGCCATCGAACGATGGGACCTTCAAATCTGGCAATCTAACACCCGAAGAAATATAATGTTGCCCCTGATTACTACTCGTTACACTACCTTGTGCATTATCTGCGCTTAATATTTCATTAAACGCCGCCACCAAAGAATGGTATTTGCCCTCGACTTCATCCCTATCTAAATCGTCTGGATCTAAATATTCAATACTATCCTGTAAATCAGAGTACGTCCCGTACGCTTTTCTCAACGTCTCCTCTCGCGATATAACTTGCTTCAGTGCCTCTTTGTCTTTTTTATTAGTATTATACCATGTTTGAATCCTCGTGATCGCAGCCTTTGCCACCCCACGTTTTCTTTTTAACTCGCTTAATTCACTTATATTAACTGCCTCGTCTGAAGGCTCCATTTTTTTTATTTTTTTAATGACTTTTGCTCTCTAACTAGCAACACAACTTACACAGAGGTGAAGTCGAACACAACACTACCTTAATGTTGGCTACCAAAGTGTAATGCTACTAACAAATCTAGAATTATCAACAACAATACTACTACAATTTCTACATGTAACGTTTTTACCTTCCGCTGTCTCTCTGTCGACACTCACTTAACTTTCACTTCACTACTCTCACTGGTTTGGAAGTCTCTTACTGCCTCTTCTTGCTATTTTTTTACTTTAATTTTACTTCCGCACTTATTCAATTTTCCAACATCCGGATTCGAAGGACCATGATGTGACGCCGGGCTTTATTTCCTCTTACGTTCAATCAATTTTGTGGTATATTTCCACAGGCGTGTGACTCACTGGTCGTTTTTATTGTGATTGGAAATTAAACTCGTGGTAAAGCAAAATAACTTTATTTTATATACTGGCGAATTAACACATTATAACTCTTTGCACAGAGCTATGCACACTTAGTACCCGTACTTAGGGTGAAACTTCCACTTTTTACATAGAAATTAGTACACTAACATTTCTACAGATTTACCACTTGGTACAAACAGTAAAATGACCGCCAACAACCAACTTTGGTTGACGGGACGTGTTGCTAGCTTACTTGCTCACTCAACAGTACACTAACATTCGTAAAGATTTACCACTTGGTACAAACAGTAAAATGACCGCCAACAACCAACTTTGGTTATTCCTTTTTGACGGGACGTGTTGCTAGCTTACTTGCTCACTCAACAGTGACTCTTATTTCTTGACCAGCGCCAAATGGAGCGGCTGGAACCACTGCACGCATACCCTATGACGCGACTCATTCATCCTTTGTGGCCGACGCCAAGCTTCCGCCAATCCCGTGGGCGCATTTTACATCGAACAAATTTGGAGCGTGGCAGTGGTCTCCAGCTGCTTCGATGGCGCGGCTCCAAAATACATCATTTCTTATACCTACTATGTTATGAACGGAATCGTAGATTTGACATGTTACGCCTACTATGTTGCAACTAAACTAAACAGTCCATCTTTGGACAACTCATTTCAACTTTTAGGGCTGTTCCCCAACAAAATGATAATAGGCCTTATATAAATGTTAGTGTAAATAGTGAAAATATATTAGCTTTAGTAGACACTGGTAGTAATGCCACTATTTTGGGTAATTTAGGCTTAGGAATTATCAAAAAGTTAGGAAAACCTTTAATTCATGATAATGAGCTAAAAATTACCACTGCTGATGGTAGCCCTCAGGAACTTCTAGGTTATATAGATGTACATATTACTGTAAATAATATTTGCAAAGAGCTTAGGGTGTTAGTTATTCCTTCGGTGGAACATAAATTAATACTAGGTGTAGATTTTCTAAGAAAATTTGAGATTAGTTTAGATATGGCAAAAGGTTCATATAAAATGAATGAAATCTCTATATCGGTGGTGAATGCAATTCAGTCGTTGGAATCATTATCACGTATAGAAAAATCTCAAATTCAAGAAGTAATGAAATTATTTAAAAGTATTGCTCCCGAAGATAGGTTAGGTAGGACGCATTTATTGAGTCATTCAATCGAGCTTATCGATAAGAAACCGTTTAAACAAAGGCAATATCCATTATCTCCTGTTATGCAACAGCATTTAAATAAAGAGGTGGATAAAATGTTAAAATTCGGTTTAATACAGCCTTCTAGTTCCCCGTATTGTAGTCCATTATGGCTAGTAAAAAACGGACAAAAATTAAATGGTGTAACGTCACGTGACAGTTATCCCCTCCCTTTAATTGAAAATACCTTGAATAAAATAAGAGATGCTAAGTTTTTGTCTACAATAGACCTGAAACAGGCATTTTTTCAGATTCCCTTGGAACCAGAGTCGCGTCCAAAAACTGCATTCGCTGTACATGGTCGTGGTTTATTTGAATTTTGTGTTATGCCCTTCGGTTTATCTTGCAGCTCACAAACCATGTGCCGACTGATGGACCAAGTGATAGGACCAGCTCTGGAGCCGTATTGCGAATATTATATTGACGACATTATTATTGCTACGAGCACCTTTTCAAAACATATTGAGATTTTGAGAAAAGTATATGAGCGTTTGAAGAATGCAGGGTTGACAATAAATTTTGAAAAGTTTCATTTTTGTAGATCTTCGTTAAAATTCTTAGGTTTTCTGGTCGATCAATATGGACTAAGGACGGACCCAGAAAAAGTTTCGGCAGTTGTAGATTACCCCACTCCTAGGAACACTACGCAGATTAGACGCTTATTAGGTTTAGTTAGTTATTATCGTCGTTTCTTGAAGAACTTTTCTTCACTATGTTCCCCTATTACTGATCTTCTTCATGGTAGAAAAAAGGGACAATCGATTACTTGGACTTCTGAAGCAGAGGATGCTTTCTTAAAAATTAAGCAGTGTTTGACGACCGCTCCAGTATTAGCCAGTCCAGACTATTCGAAGCCATTCATAATTCATTGCGACGCATCAGATAGTGGAATCGGGGCAGCTTTAGTTCAGATAGAAGATGGTCTTGAGCATTCTGTGGCCTACTATAGTAAGACGCTAAATAAGTGTCAACGAAAGTGGACTACCACGGAGAAGGAGCTTTTCGCAGTCGTTTCAGCAGTGGAGCATTTTAGAGGTTATGTTGAAGGTTCTAAATTCAAAATAATCACGGATCATGCTTCTTTAATATGGTTATGTAATTTAGCAGATCCTTCTCCAAAACTTGCCCGTTGGTTAGTTAAATTGGGCCAGTATAATTATGACATTGAGCATCGTAAAGGCGCGTTGAATGTCGTTCCAGATGCTTTATCTCGCTCTAATGTTGATGTATCGATCATAAATATATCTGATTTTGTACATGATAAATGGTATAGAGATATGCTGGAAAATGTTACGAATTCTCCAGAGTCGTATCCCTCATTTTTAGTTAAGGACAGCACCCTGTATAAACATGTCTTTAGCAAGCTTCCCCTAGTTAGTAATGTTTCGGACTGGAAAATTGTCGTTCCCACGGCGAACAGGCAAGCTATTCTGAAGTCATGTCACGATAATGAAACCTCTGGTCATTTTGGCTTATCTAAAACTTTTGCAAACATTTCAGAGTTATATTATTGGCCGAATATGAGAAAATGCGTTTATAAATATATTAGGAAATGTCAAACGTGCGCAGCAAATAAACCCTCTAATTTACCTCAAGCGGGATTAATGGGACTTTATAAAGATATAAATTTTCCTTATCAATTACTTAGTGCAGATCTAATTGGACCTTATCCAAGATCAAAAAATGGGTATCAGTATGTCTTAGTGGTTGTTGATTGGTTTACTAAATATGTACATGTTAATCCGGTTGCCAAGGCTACTACTAGGTCAATAATTAAGTTTTTGGAAAATGTAATTTTTTTAAATTTTGGTGTACCCCAAATTTTTGCTTGTGATAATGGGTCACAGTTTACTAGTAACGAATTTAAGCAGTTTCTTAAAAATTATGATGTTCAAAAGGTCTGGTACAATGCCAGGTATCATCCTCAAGTAAATCATACAGAGAGGGCAAATAAAGTCGTGGTATCTACTATTAGGTGCTTTATAAATGAGAATCATAAGGATTGGGACAAAAACATTTATAAGATTGCGCACGCTATAAATTCCGCAAAACATGACGTAACCGGATATTCCCCAAATTTTTTAAACTTTTGTAGAAATATTCCTGTGAAGGGAGATTTTTATGGTAAAATTGCAGATAATGCAAATAATATTGTAAATATCGGCGACAAAGTGCATAGGCTGAACGATGCACAAGGAGTTTCAAAACTTTATGAAGATGTTAGGAAAAAATTAAAAAATGCTTATCTCAAAAATTCACATAATTATAATCTCAGGAGGCGACCTCAAGTTTTTAAATTAGGAGATAAGGTTTGGAAGAAAAACTATGTACTTTCCAAAGCAATAAGTGATTTTTCCGCAAAATTAGCTCCGCGATATATACCTTGTACTGTGTCCAAAGTTGTTTCTCCATTGGTGTATGCGGAAAATGGAAACAATTTAGGGAAATGGCACACCAAAGATTTGAAACCAAATTATGCAGATTTAGTTTCAGATGATTCACCAGAGTCCGACATCTCTGAGGATGAGCTCTGAGAATTAGGTCGGAAAGGGTGTTCATTATAATAAAAAAAAATTTTTTTTTGGTAAAAATTTTTTTTTTACCTGCTTCAGGGGGTGTGTAACGAAAAAATAAACACCTGTTTATGGTCGTTACACGCTTCGCTCTTGTATATATAAATATTTAATTTTTCAGTAGTGTAGGATAGGCTTTACAAATTTCGAGCACTTTATATTCATATCTGGCAGTATTTGCGTTCTCCCTCGTCACTGCATAAAATACTATATCGCTATTGTCTGCGGACAGAAATCAATAGACGATCGGTCGTAGGGACAATGTTGCCGGAGGTAGCAAAATTTAACCTGCAGGAATATAATAGTTAAATAATTTTGAATAAGGTTGATTAATTATTCGATGAATTAATGATTTATTAAGTAATATTTTGTACATTTCCGGGTACGATATTTGTTTATAAGTAGGTTATTGAAACAATTCATTATTATTTAGTATTTTAAGTGATATTATAATCCATTTTTTGTACTGGGAAAAACGAGTTGGCAATAGCGTAAAAATCAATTTCGAGTAAAATCAATGCTGGCGATCGGTGAAATTTTACTGGACTCGCTCTCGATTCCAATCCTTTGCACGGGGCAGACGCTCCCAGAATTTGGGGTAAGCAATTGGTCATTTTTTTCTTTTATCTCTTATCTTAAGTAATATCTTTTTTTTTATATCTTTCCTATTTGGATGTACTTCCAAACTTGAAGTAATAGTGTACCTGAATTAAATAATTTAGATTATTTCATTTGAATTTACGGTAGCTAAACCACTTTTTTTTTGTGCACAGTAATCAAATTTATCTTTTCTTGCCTTCCTATGATGCACATTGCACGTGCATTAAATGCCTTTTAGAAACTTTTTTCTGCCGTGATCTTTATGTTCTTTTAGCTGCACAGACGTTAGCAACGTAGCCAGGCTGAACGAACGTCAGGCAGATTTATTCCAAAGCAGACCTGAGGACACGAGTGGCTTGACGACGGTGGAGGACGTTTGGGCATTCAGGTGAGTTGAAATTCGTTATTTTGGGCACTTTTGGTGCTGGCGTCATGCCAAATTTTTAAAATACGTTAACCAACTCACCTGATACCTAATCCACGTGCTCAACCCTTAGTCACTCGGGTCAAAGGGGCTTCTCCTATATTTTCTCTCTAAATTTGGTGCACGGCGTTTATTCTTTTTTTTTATCATTCAGATATTCCACATTTCATGACCAAATGCTTACTGGCAAATTTCTTACCTCACCACGTGTTTAAGCTGATCATTAAAATCGGCAAAGTTTTTTTGTACATACCTGCTTTAAAATTCAAGTTTTCGTCTTGTATTGCTTATCTTTTTTTGAGTAAAAAAAGGTCACATCCAAATGATGATGCCTACCAACCATTAGGGGCTTTGGTTGGGCACTGATTGGATATTTCTTGTGTCCTGTATTTTGTCTTATTTTCTTTTGTACATATAGCATATCATATCCTGAAGGATAAACCTTCACTGTAAATATATTTTCCAGTAACTTTAGAATAATTTCAATAGTAGTTAATTGAATAGTAAGCTTGAAAGGCAAGGTATTTCCAGGCTTCATTTTTTTTCAATAAAATTTAAATTTAAATTTTCATTGCATGGTGGAACACACCCATTTAAGAATAGTACTCAGGGTTGTCGAGACTATTTGTATATTTTTTATATTACATTTTTTTTATAAGCATAATTTCCTTTCTTACAATTGTTAAGGATTAAAGAATCCTCTCGTACATGATAAGTACGCATAATTTATGTGAAGGGTCAATGCCCTCTTTGATTTAAATATTTTTTTCTTTATATACTATTGGAGGAGACGTAGCTCTCTCCACCAATTTATTTAATTATGTATACAGCTCTTGCATGAGCAGGTATTAAGGTTTTGAGACCAGTTCTAGTGTACATTTTCTCTCAATTAATTTTCTTTTTAATTTATCGCTTAACAAGTCAAAATCTTCAGTAGAGTGCGTTTTGAGACATATTGCCCATTTACATAAGAACACACACTGCTTCTCTTTTTTTTCTTTGCACTTAACAGGACATGGAGACGTGAGCAAGCAACAGATCTAAATCGCCTATAACCGCCATTGAGAAACGCTATCACAGAGGCAAGCACCTGGAGACACCTCTCCGTAAGTCGCCACATTTCACGACGTGAGGCAGGCAGAAGCGATCTAAGTAAGTCACGTTCTATGACTCCTGATTAACTTTGTCAGCAAATGTGAACAATTCTTATACGAGGCAATATTATCAAAATAGCTTGAAATTTTCATTTTTAAACATAATAGTAGTTTTAACTAAAATTTGATAATTTTTTTATTTTTAAGTCGCGAAATGTCACGAGAAGCTTAGTGCTTCTGGTTATTGTAATAAATAGTATTTATTGATTTATATTATCGTTATCTTAAAAACTTACATTTCATATTTTTTAGTATTTTTCTAAAAAAAATACTTGGCGCCCTACATTACTTTTTTTCTTTTCTAAATAGTGGAAGGACAAGCTCAAATTAGACTTAAAATCATCTGAAGGGGACCCATTGCCCTGAACGAACTGAGCTACCGTGGTAAATGTGAATATTGCAAGGCTCTCTTATTGGACACATCAGTAAAGGTCCCATAAGAAAGCATTTGTGGTTACACCGTATAGCTCCATGGATCACAACACACTTGTTTCGTCTTTTACTTTGGATGCTTAAACATTGGCTGCTGTTGCACGTCTTTAAAGATGACACATCGAACATTTCAACAAAGATCTTGAAGAAATTTTGTCATGGAACAGTAACCAATCATAATTTTAGTACTAAAAACAACAAGAAGTAACAAATTCATTAATTTATTGGACACCAATTTAGATGGTGTTAATGTCAGGTTTTTTCTAAACTACGAATTCTACAAAGCCCAAACTGATAAATCACTGGAATATTCGAAACTTTGCGCCCAAACATATTTTAAGGCTGTTGGATTGGATTTCTACCATCACTCGCTTGATCGACTGGATTTATAAACTCTCGCCGGCGTCGGCGCTGGCGTCGGCACCAGCGTTCATCGTAGACGTGCATAGTGGGCATTTATAAACTTGGCGTTCGCATTCGCAGTGTTGACAAACAAAAACATAATCTGACACTTCTGACATTTTAGTTTGTACTCTTGGTGGTGTTTTCTGTCTGCTCGTTGGCGGATATTAAAAACAATAATAAATGCCAACGTGGAAACAGTAGATAGTATTATTAAAGCAGTAGTTGTGTTGCACAACTACTGCCAGAGCGAAATTGCTTTTGACTATTTTCCACCAAACTATGTGGATAATGGTGAAGACCAAACTGGAGGTTGAAGGGATGAAGAAACTCCTTTACAGCCAGTAGGAAGAATGGCAGCCAATATCTCCAAGCGGGAACTATATGCAATGAGGGACAGATTGGCAGAGTACCTTGTTTCTGAGGAAGGACAAGTACCTTGGCGGGAGCAAGTCATGAATAGAGGTTTATTGTTACAATAAAGTGGATGAATTGTGCAAGCAAATTTCTGTAATTTTCTGTAAGAAATAATTTGGTCTACTTTTTAATTATATTTCTCATAATTTTTTGCTTTTTTCCAACAGTAATTTTAGGATTAGTTATTTTAGGCAGTCTTGTGTTATGTGTTGTTCCTTTGCACTATTTTATTTGTATATTTTTGTCCTTCTTAATAATTTATAACAATTATCAGATAGTTCCTGTTTTTCATGTAATGAGTATATTATAATAAAAAATGGTATTATTTATTTTATTTATTTATTATTTATTAAATATACAGCCTATATTTAAAAATGGAAAAAATCAACTGTCAATAATTATCGACCTAACAATATATTGTCGTCCATAGCAAAAATTTTTGAAATTATATTATCAAAAAATATTTCTGATTAATTGAAAAATTATATTAATGCTCAACAACATGGATTTGTTCACGATAAGTCAACAGTATTAAATCCTCCTTTTCCAACGTTATATCAAATGTTATTAACAACAAACTACAGCTAGACACAATATAGGTACCAAGATTGTAGTTTACGAAGACGAAATAGGCTATTTGTGTTAAATGGGCACTCACCACTTGCTAGTATGCTAGATCTATGTAATATATATCAAACATCTTCAAACAGGGTAAATGCCATTGAAAAATGTTTTTCACTTTTTGAGGAATATTTTAGCTGTAACATTCATTTTTTAATATAATTTAACAATAACTGTTAAATTTTCTTTTGTGTAGAGTATTGTCATTGTCGCATACTGTATGTTATATCTTGCGACATATATATTTTTTATTTTCTTTAACTATACTTGTATTTTATATACCTACTATTTTATTGACATTTATATAGTAAATGCAGATTGTATACCTAATAGCATAAATAAATTATCAGTTTACCCCAACTTCGATATTTTCCATACAACTGCCCCAGTAATTAAAAAGCTGTGCATAGATCTCTCATAGTGCTCACTGCTAATACTAATACTTATTTAGTTTCCATTTTCCATTTTAAGATCTCTTTATTCTCCTATTCCTCTTTACAAATCCAAGCTTAACAAATCTTAAACTAAATTAATACAGGTTTTGGGCGCATATGGACCGTAAACATACGGCCCAAGATGCGCCCAAAGAACCAGGCGTGCCTGGCGGCCGGTATTTTGACCTGTGGTTAAACATGAATTTTTAGACATACACATTGATGACGCGCGTTTCGGCAGTGGCCTTTACGGATGTTATGAGTTTATTTTGCTCCGTGGAGCACAATCACAATTTACTAAACGTTCAAAGAGTCAATGAAACGCCAATGGCAAGCAATCTGGGAAAAACTGCAAAAAACCCAGTAATACTTTCTCAGGTACTGACAGTTTATGCCCGCTTATAGCGGGCAATTTATATGCTATGCAGCGGATGACCTCTGCCCAACCTCCACGGAGGCGAAGAGCGGTCATCATTTGGAGGTTGATCTAGTGTGTTGCGTCAGTCGGAGTCTTCTCCCACCGCCGTTGTCGGTTTTTGTGGGCGTACAGTCGTTCGTTTTTCATTAGGTTAGTTTAATTCTTTAATTTTTTTAGCATATAAGTTTACACCAACTTTACATGTTATAAACAAGTACTTTTGCACATGTTGTTTGTAAACTTTCAAATAAATAAGTATAAATTTACAATGTAAACTGCTGCCAACGTCAAGAATTCAACAATAGGAGATCTAAAATGATAAAACATAAGGCGCTTAGAGGATATTCTTATGGTATTTACGTATGTCGTAAAAATCTTTTTCAAGTAGATAGCACTTGATTTTTTTTAAAACCTTTTTACTATTCTTATAATTTCTCTAGGGGATTCTGGTTGTGCATTGTATAATCTGCTGCAAATGCAGAAGGAGCTTTGTTCCATACAATAACGTCGGCCATGCAAAACCTAGACAGTGCGATAATTCTCCGGTACCCGCATTCCCAGACCATCTCCAGCGCGCCTAGCGACACCGTCTCTCCCCCGCCTCGATGGCTGAAAAGTGCCACGTCGCAACGCGAAGGGAGAGCCCCGCCATAACTCAAGCAGTCGCAATTCGAACGCGAGTTGAGTTGTTGCTCAGACAATCAGCATCGTAAAACATTAGCACAATAATTGTCTATTTTATTAGTTTATAACGTTCATATGTTTTCTAATGCATTTAAATAAATGCATTAAAGTTGTATTCGTTCAATAAATCTTCTTTTGAGAGAATAAATAGTCGTGTAGTTGTTTGCGTAAAAAGTTTCCGAATCAGGCGAAAAAATATACAGTCCACTCATCAAGGAACCACTAACCTAAAACTGGCTTTTCGATATGGTGATGTTTTGTAGCCTGAAATATAGATTTAATTTCAGTTTGTGTTGCAGTCATGTATAATATTTGAAGTATATTGAAACTTGTAGGAGTTTTTTTTTAACAAACATTAGTACACGAATCAGAATACCAGGAAGTGTAAAAATCTTATGCTGTCGAAAGGCTTCTCTGCATGACTCAAGTGGGTTCCAGGAGTAGATTTTACGAATAATTATTTTTTGTAGGATAAATAATCTTTGAAGTTCCGCTGCTTGTCCCCTGTAAAGCACAAGAAAGCTTAAGTGACTGAAGGTCAAACATAATATATAGTTAATAATTGTTTGGGGCCCATAAAAGTTTTTAAGTGGGCAATGGCATAATGAGCCGAGTTTAGGTTTGCAGCAACATTGTCCACATGAGCTGTCCACTTTAATTGTGAGTCAGTGTGAAGGCCCAGAAACTTGCAATGTTTCTACTCTTGTAATAGAATTATTATTTGACTCGCTTTTTGTAGAAAGTCATGTAATGGGTTTTCTTTGTGTTAACAACTAGGTAATTTGTTTGGTACCAAACAGAAAATCTAAGCAGAATTGTATAAGTTATTTCAAGTAATTGATTAAGTGTAGAAGCAGATATGACTACTGATGGATCATTTCCATATAATATTAGCTTTGCAGAGTTGATATTTGGTATTAAATAGTTTTTCAAATTGTTTATAAATAATTCAAAGAGCAATAGAGAGATTACGCCGTCTTGAGGAACGCCATTTCTAATATTTAGTTTCTCTAAATAGGAGCCCTGAAGTTTTACTCCTATTATTATAGAGGTGGTAGGCAGCTGTGTTAGTAGAGAGGTTTTTGCAAAACCTGTTACAAGTATAAAAAGTATGGTAATCTTATTGCTCCAAAATTAGCAACATTTTGCCTTCTCCTTTCTTTTGCCTCTTCTGGGGGCATTTCCTCCAGCCTTGCACTCACATATTCCCCGAATTTTGTATTTGCAGTCGCTTTACTTTTATCTACAGTTAAACTGGCACAAGTTTTTCTTGCGACTTCCACGACTCCTTCTATTTCGGAATCAGCTCTCTTTTCCTCGTAACTAGTTTCCCTATAAATAGTAATAATCAAAATAGGAAAAGAATTATATCAATAAATATAATAAATAATAATTTTACGCTACAAAATGAAGCATATGTTACCTTTAGAGGTGCCTGGTGTAATGGTAGGTGTTGTGCCAAATATCTCTCCTTCCTCAACAGAAGTCGTGGGAGATAAAATGCACTCCATTGGTTACAAGCCAGAAGCTGCAGATTGGGGTCGACTTTCAACTGATGGTTGTACCGTGGTACAGTATGTTCTAAAATATTAAATACTTTTAAAACTAAACAGTTATATTTTAATTGAAAAACTTACTCTCTGGGTTTTGCATACTTTGTATAAAACAACATGTTTTTATAATATAACCACTCAGATTCTGGGGTGCTAGACACAGATTTGCTCTTCTCCTCCTTAACAAACTTGTCACGAAGGGCCTTCCAATGCTTTTAGCATGATTCAACTAAAAACGAAATATACGAATTGGTAAACATAGTACTTCAGATACCTAATTGTAATTAAAGCAGCTAACTTTTTTACTTATATTTTTATGCTTTACAACATTTTGCCTTCTCTTTTCTTTTGCCTCTTCTGGGGGCATTTCCTCCAGCCTTGCACTCACATATTCCCCGAATTTTGTGTTTGCAGTCGCTTTACTTTTATCTACAGTTAAACTGGCACAAGTTTTTCTTGCGACTTCCTCGACTCCTTCTATTTCGGAATCAGCTCTCTTTTCCTCGTAACTAGTTTCCCTATAAATAGTAATAATTAAAATAGGAAAAGAATTATATCAATAAATATAATAAATAATAATTTTACGCAACAAAATGAAGCATATGTTACCTTTAGAGGTGCCTGGTGTAATGGTAGGTGCTGTTACAAATATCTCTCCTTCTTCAACAGAAGTCGTGGGAGATAAAATGCACTCCATTGGGGACAAGCCAGAAGCTGCAGATTGGGGTCGACTTTCAACTGATGGTTGTACCGTGGTACAGTATGTTCTAAAATATTAAATATTTTTAAAACTAAACAGTTATATTTTAAATGAAAAACTTACTCTCTGGGTTTTGTATACTTTGTATAAAACAACTTGTTTTTATAATATAACCACTCAGATTCTGGGGTGCTAGACACAGATTTGCTCTTCTCCTCCTTAACAAACTTGTCACGAAGGGCCTTCCAATGCTTTTGGCATGTTTCAACTAAAAACGAAATATACGAATTGGTAAACATAGTACTTCAGATACCTAATTGTAATTAAAGCAGCTAACTTTTTTACTTATATTTTTATGCATTCTCTATTTTGTTATAATTTTTTACTAACCAGTTGTATTTAGAATCATTGCAATTTCTTCCCACGCAAGATTCCTTTTTTAGCATCTTTGTGATATCTATTGCTAATGTTGTATAAAAACTCATAGTTTTGGATCGTATCTATAGGGAGCCCCATAAAAATCTTTTTTCCTTGGAGAACTTCAGATTCACCTAAAATCAGATGAAAATAAAATTTGCAAATAAAAATAACTTCAAAGTATGTTTGTACTTACCAATGGTCTCAGTCTCCATTTCACTTATATTTAAAAGTATTTAGAAGCAATTCTTTTCGCAAACGAGATCAATATAAGAACCACAAAAACAAATAATCTAGAAATACTAAGCTGATATCAACAGAAAAATTAAAATCACGCCTGACCGTTGACACTTTGGCAGATGCCAATGATGCCTTGATAGAAATGCTAAAATCCCATTGGTTATGACGCGGCGCTACGGATTTCTTACGAACGCGTACGCTGGCAAGATAAAGATGGTTTATGTCGAACGCCAGCCAGCGCCAGCGCAAGCGTCGGCGAAGTTTATAAATCGCTCTATTACGATTCACTTGTTTAACTTCCAGCGCCCACGCCAGCGCGAGCGCCGACGCCGGCTTAAAGGTTATAAATCCAGCTTAACGAAGCGATAAATAACCTTAAAAGCTTAGAACATCGAATACTTGGCTTGAGCGTATATTACAGAAATGTTCATTAGACGGGTTTAACTGATATTGCCCGCTTGATTCCACTCAGAGCAGTACGTAGTAGGTTAGATTATACAACGAACTACGGCCGCCCACCCTTACGGGATTCAGATTAGTGTTTCTCAAACCACAATGCACACATATATCTCTTCCTGAGAACGGCGTCACTCTAGAATGACTTGGCTGATGTCATATTACCTACATAACCTTCAAAAGATTACCGTCGTATCTTTTGCACGCATTCCACTCGCAGAGCGCAACAAAGGTCCATTGATAAAAATATGCCTTACATGGGATTAATCCAAAATACTTGCAATTATTTTACTAATAATACTTGATCTTTAAAGTTTCTAGCAGTTGCTTGCACGAGTTCGATGAACTAATGACTTTCGGCAATAAAACGTTCCACAGATACAGACTATATTTGGTAACTTACTTGATAGCAATAAAGTGTGTGTTGGCGATGTTCTTTAAAGCCGCATGATGGTCCTCTTTCTCTGTTTTATCTAATTTTTGAGCAAGAACTTTTAAAAGTTTCAGCTTAGTGCCAGCGAATATCATTAGGGCATAAAATGTAAATTTATTACCAGCAAATGCACAGAAACCGCTGAACGCAACTAAAACGTTGAATAGAATAATTGAAACCACCAAATTGTTCTTTTCTTGGAACGGAAGCCATAATGTATACAAGATTGATTCCTCAGCCAACTCCTTTGCAGTTTTTGCGTTGTGGTAGGCCTTCATAAAACTCATCATCCTGAATATAAAATTTACTGTGATCAATAACGTTACCGAATAGAGTATGATTTTTTGTGGCTTTATGTATACTTTGATGTTCTCGTGGTAAGCCTTAATTAAATCATCATCTAAGCATGCCATTATTTCCTTTTCTTCGTTTATGACTTTCCCAAATAGCTGTGCGACGTTGTTTTGATGAAATATTAAAATTATTACGGCAAATCCTGTTAAACATACTGCTTGAAAAATACAGATTATCAAAATTTGGCCATCAGCCTTGAATAATATTACTTGAATAAGTTTCACACTCACTAACAATGTTATAATAAATAAAATTCCATTAAGAAATCGACGGTGCCATAGCTGAACTTTTATTAGATATAGGTCTTCAATCCAATCTTAATAGCAATTACTGGCGAGGGCTACAACAATGGAATAGGAAACATTAAAACATAATATAAACCTTGCAGAAGAAAACGAAAACACAATAGTATATTGCGCAACAAGGGGCGAGAGTCAACGATTTCACGAGTGTGAAGTTAGCTGCCCGAGTTGCGCATACAATTTTTCATATAAAATGTTTTGAAAATATGACTTAAGATGCCTCGCAATTCTGTGTATTTGATGTTAATTACTTATTGTTGAACTCACACTCATAGAGATCCAGAATAAAACCCAGGTCCTTTCCATTCACCAATCATTTATTTGAATAGTGTGAAAGGTTATTATACAAAAGGCGCCAGAAACAATATGGCAACTATAACAACTCAAGCATAATACAATAGATAATATAACCTGTACCTTTTAATACTTACTAGTAGATATATTAAATTACCTAGTTTTAAATATAATACAGGTATTTCCAACACAAGAAAGAGATCATAATTTTATTATTCAGACATGCTTTCTTTTTTTGACAGACCAACATGAACATTGTCATAACCGAGTAAGTATCTTGTAGCATCGCGTACGGAACCGGTGTTGCTAAATAATTATATCTTAACAGTATTCCATTAAAGTTTATTTGTATAAAGAGCGTGACCATTAAGAGAGCAAGATGCATATACTTTCATGAATCTATTGCGCAGGCGCAATTATATCGCTATCATTGTTTTGCTCGGAAACCAGACAAGGATGCCCATTCGGTTTTTACAAAAATGAAATAGTTATTTTTGTATTAAGTGCGTGAAGTGAGTGTTTTTTTAATGGCATATGAGAGTGTCAATTTTTTGCCGAGACCGCAGGTCGAGGCGAAAAATTCTATCGAATGTGCCATTAAAACACGAATTTCACAAACGAAATACAAACAACATTTTTTGTACAACTGAAAGTTTGAATTAATCGGTAAAATTGTATATTATAATAAAAATTTTACCATATAATTTCACATAATCAAGTTAACAGCCCTGTCGTTACTATAGAAATGGTTTGTTGGCACGTTGCTTGTTTTGTTGTCATACGTTGATAGCTGTTCATATTTATTGCAATTTTTTAAATAAATAGTATAAGTACTTAAAATGGATGTAGATTACGATAGTGATAGCGAGATTCCTTCAGATATAGCCGATATAGCAAATTCGGCTATAGCTAACATGTTACCGGCGAAATCAAAATTTATATACGAGAAAAATTATAACCAATTCCGTGAATGGTGCGGCAAGAAAAATATACAAAAAGTGTCTGAAAAGGTACTTATATGCTATTTTGAGGAGAAATCAAAAACTGTAAAACCTTCTACTTTATGGAGTGTCTACTCAATGTTGAAGAGTACATTGAATGTTAAAGAAAATATTGATATAAAGAAGTTTTCAAAATTGGCGCCTTTTATTAAGAACAAAAACGTCGGATACCGAGGGAAGAAATCTAAAGTTTTATCGAGAGACGATATTAATAAATTCATTCAAGAAGCTGATGATAAAACAAATTTACTTTATAAGGTACAGATGATCAAAATTTTGTATTATTTCAGTAATTTCAATATTTTTTTAATTGTAGGTTGCGTTAATTTTGGGAATCAGCGGTGCTTGTCGCCGTGAAGAATTATTGAAGGTAACTATTGATGACATTGAAGATACCGGGTCTATATTGATTGTTAAAATACCGGATACAAAGACCTATTGCCCAAGAATGTTTACCGTTTCAAATTCTGATTATATTGAGATATATCGCAAGTATAGAGTACTAAGGCCGTCCCATACACACAAAAAGAGATTATTTTTAAAATATTCAAGAGGAAAATGTGTTGACCAACATGTGGGAATAAATAAAATAGGGGAAATTCCTAGCTTGATTGCAAAATGGCTGGGAAAAGAATTGCATAAGAGCTACACAGGTCACTGTTTTAGGAGGAGTTCTGCAACTCTCTTAGCCAATGCAGGGGGTAACATGACATCTATAAAACGCCACGGTGGTTGGAAATCTGCCGCCATAGCAGAAGGATATATAGAAGATAGTTTGAGTAATAAAATTGATATTTCTAATAAATTAAATTGTTCCTCTACTTCCAAACAAATCAATATAACTGATACAATTGTGGACTCAACTTTTCAAGGAATATCTAGCGTTTCTGATCAGCAGCAAGGTGGACTAGCTTCGGGAATTAATATTGGAAGCAATTGTTCGAACTTCACCATCAATTATTATTGTAACAAATGAGATTTTTTGGTAGTTGGTAATTAATTAGTAAATTTGTACAAAAAAATTCAATACATTTTTTAAAAAGTAATGTTTTATCGTTTTTTTTGTAAATCATTTTTCCAGTTAAAAAAAGTCTTTTTTTCACTGTTAAAAAAACAAAAGGTTTACGTATCGATAGCGATGAAAAAATGTCAACTTTTTTTGACAGTTGTACAAAAAGGTTATTATGAGAGATATTACAATTTCTAGTGCTTTTAAGCACACTACTAATAATAATTAGAAAGAAAACTGTAAATTTACGAAATATTTTGTTTTAATGTTTGCTTAGTTTAGGTACGTATTAAATTATTTGCATATTAGTTATAATTACAATTAAATATAATTAGATAGAGCGTAATAGGGAGCGAAACAAATGTTGGTCCTTACTTATGGCAAGCCATTTCTATGTATTGTCATTGTGATACAGTTGCAAATTTAGGTAATTTTTCATATTATTTGGGTTTTAAGTGACCACTTTATGAAACGCAAGATAGTTTGGCAATAATCCACTGTATGAAACTGAAAGTTTATTTTTTAAAAATATGGTAATGATATTATTTATTAAATGTTTTATTCTGTTCAAATGGCATAGTTGTGGCCAATAATAAAATATCCCAGTAGTGGGGATAGGCCGGTTCTGCATCATAGGGCCCTCCAAGGGTAATTTTCGGAGGGATTTTTATGACTCATATCTCCGGAACCAATAGGCCTAGGATATTGCGCATGCGTAGTTGGGGTCTATGAAATGGGTTCTTGCGCATGACTCGAAAATGACACCTGTCACCTGTCAATTAAGAACTGTCACCTGTCAGATGTCACCTGTCCAATGTCAAAATCGACAGCTGATGTATGTCACGTGTTTAAAGCGACGTCATGAGTCGTTTAAAAAAAGAACGGGGTTGATCGGGCCAATAGGGCCAAAGTTAGTATAGCTAATGCCCTAACGGCAGGGGGTGAAAGATTGCAAATACATGTAGCGTGCTTAGGGTGATGTAATAAGTTGTTTACAAAAGGAATGGGGACTGATCGGGCCAAATCACAAAAGTATTTTGAAGATCCCCCCTGTATTTCAAATTTTATTATATCCTTCAAGCTTTTAATTGAATTTTAATAATCGATTGTCAGGTCAAAGGATGGAAAATTTTGCGAAACAAAATAACCTTGACGCGTACGTTATTTATCACCTCACAATTAAAATATTCTGGTCGCAAAATACATGACTAAAATATGCATAATATTTACGTAAATGCATATCCTGTTCACGTCACGGCATATATAAATACGAAAGCCGAACGACGTTTAAACAGTAGTTGACAAACAACAGCAGCTGACGAGTAGCAGAGATAAATATTCGATAGTGCGTGGAATAATTTAAATTTCTGGTAAGTACGAGAGTGTTTAGAAATAATTATTTGTTACTTTATATTGTGAATGTTATAGACATATTTATTTGTAACGTCACGTTTAATCGGTGAATAAACGCGATATTTAGATATAATACTAGGCTACATGGTTTTAGAAATTCGAAATGATTCATGGAAATTTCCTTTATTTTTAGAAAAAAAATGTTTGCATGTGAATACTGCTCCCGCTCATTTACCCGGAAGGATAATTTGAAGCGTCATGGGGATTGTCGCGCAGCAACCAAAAAATGCGACACATGCGGAGATAGTTTTATGTCTGAGGGGGCACTTCAACGACATCAGCGCGAGGAGCACCGAGCCCCCAAAAGACAAGCAGATACTCCGCATCCAACCATGGCGAAGCGAGCTAGACTTGACTTCCAAGACGGTAAGTTTATTATTTTGGTAAATATTAGAATAAATAAACAGTGTTAAATATTTTTAGCTGCTACGCAACATTGCAAACCCTGTAAACGAGAGGTTCCCGTCAGTGGCTGGGGTGGGCACGTTAGAACCCTTCAGCACCGGGAAAAGTGTTGCGTAGTGCAGGAGGAGGGTGTACAGTTGATAAAGACCTCGTTTAAAGGCCGTTTAGCTACCTATCGTTTGGATGGTACTGCGGATTCCACCTACGTAAAGAGATTTTTAGAAAATTTGAAAAATAAAACAGTAGCGTTGGTGGAAAGTAATGTCAACCTTCACTCGAACATTAAGGTTGGCATGGAACTATTCGGCCGCTTCCCCCTGCAGTCTAAAGAAGCAATGGAAGTCAAGTCGTTCAATTCAAAGTTTCGGATTGTGAGCGGGAACACGGATTTGGAGGAGCTGTTTGCACAGTTTGCTGTAATTTTGGATAAGAAGGCTAGCGAGTTTGCAGAGAAAGAAAGTGGTATGTATTTATTTTTAATTCTGAAACTTGAACGTGGTCTAGTCTAGGCTAAATGTTAATTATGTCTCCTTGTTACAGGTTGGGCCTTGCAGCAGCTCCTTCACGTAGAATTAAGTATCAATAGGTACAACCCCCTAAAGGCGTCTTCCTATATACCGCTACCAAAGACGATCGACGCAAAGAAAGCGGTACTCAACATTCAGAACAACGATCAGAAATGTTTTACATGGTCAGTCTTGGCTGCTCTACATCCACTAAACCGGACTCAAAATGCAAATAGAGTCGCGAACTACTTGCCTTTTGAGAACGAGTTGGATTTTACAGGTATAAGCGCTTCTCCTATGAAACTTGTCGATATACCAAGGTTTAAGGAGCTCAACGATATTTCGGTTAATGTCTACGGACTTGATAAAGCTTACGAGAACGGAAAAAATATCGTTGAATTCATTGGACCTTTACACTTTACCAAATCTCGCAGAAACAGACATGTAAATTTGTTATTAATTAGTGACGATTATGGAAATAATCATTACTGTTTAATAAGAAACTTGTCTAGACTGGTCTCAAGTCAATTAAGTAAACATGAACATGTCAAATACTTATGTGATGGTTGTTTGCAATATTTTTACATTGAAGATAAATTAATAGCCCATCAGGTTCACGATTGTAAACACGTTTCGGTTAAACTGCCAACTACTGATTTGCGCAAGGATAAATACGGCAAAGACGTTCCCGAGAACGAGTTTAAATTTGAAAATTTTGATAAAAAATTAAAGTACCGTTTGTAGTGTATGCGGATTTTGAAACTGTTGTTGAGCCTATTGAAATAGAGGAAAATGAGCTCTCCCCTAACCAATCTTACACCATCAAAACCTATAAGCATACGCCTTACTCTTTTGCCTATTACATTAAATGTTCTTTCGACGATTCGCACTCTCAATTCAGGACTTATAGGGGTGATAATGCTAGTGATATGTTTGTAGAGACGTTGGAAAAGGACTGTAAACGACTTTACAATGACTTTATAAAAATCAAAAAGCCGATGGCTCCTCTAACGCCTGAAGAAGAGAACGAATTTAAAATGGCTACTAGTTGCCACATTTGCGAAAAACCATTTAATGTAGGTGATGACAGAGTAAGAGATCACGATCATCTCACATCAAAATTCTGAGGGGCAGCTCACTCTATTTGCAATGTCAACTTTAAAGTTCCAAAGTTTATACCCATCTTTTTCCACAACCTATCCGGTTTCGATAGCCATCTGATTATTAAACAGTTGGCTACCGAACAGGAAAAGCTGGATGTTATCGCCCAAAATAAAGAACGTTACGTCTCGTTCACCAAACATATTTTGGTGGATACATTCAAAGTGGAAAAAGACAAGGAACAAAATGTATTTTTAAAATTACGCTTTCTCGATAGTTTCCGCTTTATGGCGAGTAGTTTGGATAAACTTAGTCAAAATTTAAAACCAGAACAATGTCGCGAAGTCAGAAAATATTTTCCAAATGAAGACGAGTTTAAACTTATTCGACAGAAGGGTGTTTTTCCATATTCGTGTGTTGATTCTTTTTTAAAATTAAATACGACAGAGCTACCATCACATGAAGAATTTTATAATAGTTTAAAAAAAGAAGATATTTCTGTGGAGGAATACAAGCGTGCCTGGGCAGTATGGAACCTGTTTAAATGCGAGAATTTAGGTCAATATTCAGACATTTATTTAAAATCCGACGTGTTACTGCTAGCAGATGTTTTCGAAAATTTCAGAAATGTTTGTATGAATGTCTATAAGCTCGAACCTGCGCAGTATTTTACAAATCCCGGTCTTTCGTGGGATGTGGCTGCGCTCTCTGGAAAAACCCAGATTACCCTGCTTACAGACATTGATATGATACATCTTCTGAAACGCGGTATTTGCGGTGGAGTCAGTCAGTGTAGTGTTAGGAAAGGTATCGCGAACAACAAATTTATCCCACATTATGACGCTTCTAAACCTACCTCTTACATCATGTACTTGGACGCTACCAATTTATATGGAGCGGCCATGTCTCAATATTTACCAACTGGTAATTTTAAGTGGTTGGAGGAGGCTGAAATTCAAAATTTAGATTACATGAACATTACAAACGATTTAAATACCGGCTACATTTTGGAAGTGGATTTAAAATATCCTGAAAATTTACATTATTTACACAACGAACTACCCTTTTGCCCAGAATCCATCGAGCCACCAAAGACAAATTCAAAAATTCCCAAATTAATTCCAAATTTTAATAAAAAAGAAAAATACGTTATTCATTATCAAAAGTTGCGACAATCACTAAATCACGGCCTCAAATTAACCAAAATTCGCCGCGTCCTTTCTTTTGATCAATCACCCTGGCTAAAAAAATATGTAGACATGAACACGGCATTGCGAAACAAAGCTCAAAATAAGTTTGAAAAAGACTTTTTTAAACTTATGAATAATGCCGTGTTTGGTAAAACGATGGAGAACGTGGAGAAAAGGGTAGATGTTAGACTTGTTACCCACTGGGAAAATATTGGTAAGAGACTGAGAGCAGAAGCGTTAACTATGAAACCGCATTTCAAAAATCGAACAATATTTTCCGAGAATCTGGTTGCTGTACAGATGCAAAAACAGAAAGTCGTATATAATAAACCTATTTACGCAGGGTTTGCCATTTTGGAAATCTCCAAGACAATTATGTATGACTTTTTGTACGATTATATTTAACCTAAATACGGAGATAAGGCTGTCTTGCTCTACACCGATACTGACTCGTTAATCTTGCAAATTACAACCGACAATTTTTACGATGATATAAAGGAAAATTTAGACAGATTTGATACGTCCAACTACCCAAAGGATAACCCACACAAAGTTCCTGTAAACACATCCATCTTGGGCCGTATGAAGGATGAGTATGCAGAAAAAATTGTTTGGGAATTCTATGGAACCGGTGCGAAGGCATATTGTGTAAATGTAAACGGCGAGCTGACCAAAAAGGCCAAAGGGGTACCCGACTACGTCACCAAAAAGAGCTTACGCTTACAGACTATAAACAAGCGGTTGACGTAGAGGGTACTAAAATATATCGCGAAATGTCGACTTTCCGTTCTCAATTACACAATATGTATGTCGAACTTAAAAGTAAGGTGGCGTTGTCACACGCGGACGACAAACGCTTCCTTATACCGGATTCCGAGTAGACGCTTGCTTGGGGCCATCGAGATTTGGTATTGTACGATGAGGATTCACAGGAGAGAAAAGATTGATTATGTGTGCAGCTTTTTATGCCTCGACATTCTTTGGTAGCTAGGGGGTTGTTAGGTTAGGATATTTATTTTAGGTTAAGATATTTATTTTAGACTAAGGTATTTATTTTAGGTTAGGTGCTTGGGTTTTTTGTTGGGTAAAGTTAAGACTAGTTATACTTTAATATATTTATTGATTTTAGCTGTTCTTGTTGCGTTTTTAATAAACATGCTTTGTTTTTAAATCGTAGTTTCATTTCTTACAAAAAGACTCAAGTATATTAATCTTTAAAGCAAACACAATTTATCTTATATAAATTCTCAATGTGTTTAGAGAATAAATCTATAAGACTTTCATCCCAGCAAAACAAGTATTGCTCATTTTCTTCAAATGTTAAACATCGGCTGCCGAGGTATGTATGGAAACGCAAATTGTAGTTGTCAATTATAATAGTAGTTTCAGGCCAGTATCCATGAACACCGCTGTAAGTAGTTATAAACTCCTCAAAATCATAATTGGAAAAATATAGCTCTCCTTCAGCAATCTCAACGATAACTCGCTCGTCTGCAGTAGAAAATGTTACTGTAACTTCATCTCCAACTTCATATCTGATTTGAACACTTATCTTGAATATTAAGTCTTGACAGTAACTTAACCAAAGATTTTCGGTCTTCGTAAAGCTTTATACGTTTCTTCAGCGCACGAATATTACTTAAATGATCTTGGATCTTCTCTTCAACTACCTTCGTCATAGGTTCGAGAACAACTGATAGTTTCGAAACAGAGCCTAATTCTAAATAGATCCGTTGTGAACGGACTCTGTTAAGCAGACCCTGTTGAACGGACCCTGTTCAACGGACCCCGTTGACCTGAACAGTCCTGTTTAACAGACCCTGTTCAACGGACCCTTTTGACCTGTTGACCCGTTGAACGGACCCTGCTGGCCTGCTGAATAAATCCATTTAACGGACCCTGATCAAATGAACAGACCCTGTTGACCTCTCTGTTACAGAAAACAACCCCGATAAAGAAACAAAAACGTTGGAGCTACGTGGGAAATAAATAAAAGTTGGCTTGTTGAAAAATTTTAATATTTATTAAGGTAAAAGACTATAAATATATCGATACAACACTTTGGCATTTCTAACACTACAAACATTAATATCTAAAATATGATATTTACAACCATCAACATCTCCCTTCTCCAATTTTGGTACACCAATGTTGTCTTCTAAGTTTATAATATATGGTGCCCTACAGTTTAATTCTAAAAATGTTTTAACCAAAAATTCCTCTTTGACACGTCCTTTAACGTAAATGATGTCTGCGTCTATCAGATTGTTGGAGATGATATTATGTAGCTCCTTTTAATCGGTATCACCATAATTATAAAGGATACCATGATGATTTCTAAATAGATATTTGACTTGTTTCTTGCAAGCCTTACTTAAGGTGTCGAATGGTTTAACTGGTTTAAAAAAGTAACTTTTCATACTATTCCCATCGTAAATAGCCAATTCTTTGGCGCAAAATTCAGGTATGTTAAATCCTTGAATATCGACTACAACGAACTTCATTGTCTGAAGACTCAAATCAAACTGATTACATAAGGTCTCTTACTTGACCAGTTAAAGCTTAATACTCGAGAATACGATCGTGAACAATGATACAGAAGGCACGCGCATCATTCGAAAAGTTTTCAGAACTTTGAAATTCTAACTTGACATCAACTGTTGCACTCTTGATGCTCTCGTTTTGTTTAGAACAATCAATTACAAAAAGAGTCCTTTTGGCAAACGCCGCAAAATCCATTAGTGGTTCACTAGTCGGCTTGCCTAGATATGATTTTTGAAATTCCGTGTACATCCTGTAAGCTTCCGTAAACTGTCTATTGTTAAAGTTTAAGTTTAACGATTCATATGGATACACTTCGGAATTTAGAAACAATTTAACATCGGTGATACTCAAATTATCTAAATATGTACAGTCGCACTTAAAATTATCCTTACGATTGTCCATAAAAAATACAATGACATCTCGAGCACGTTCAGACATTGTTTTAACGGTCCAAATATCTTTCTTAGTTGTTTTTAATGCAGGTAATTCGTGTATTTCCCAATTTCGAAAAGGGATAAAAATCGGTTTATTTTTAGCAATGTCATCTAAAAGTCTCAATTTTATTGCGTCTCTCGGATATATGTGTCTAACTTTTAACCCGATAGACTTTAAAATTATGGCAGTCTTTTTATCGCCATTAACAGTAACATTTTTATAGCAGTTATCATCATGTCGAGCACGTACAAGCTTAATTTTTTGTTTTCCCATAATTACATTCTTATAATCAGCAAAAACACCTAGCAAGAAAGAGAGAGGAATACGTATATTAAACTCGTTTGTAGTGCCCTCTAAAGTTTTTAGTACACCACTGGGCCAATTCCATCCCGCAATCTCTAAAGCACGACTTTCTTGATCATTTAAACATAGCAAACTTTTAACCATACTAACGATACCAGGATCTCTAATTTTCTCAGTCTCCTTGCCATTGACTTCATAAGATATGGACTCGAAAAGGAATGCACCAGCATTATTTGTTAAAGAACAATTACCGGTTTTTCCAGCAGTTGTTTCTTCCTTAAATTCACCCTCAATGTAGAGTTGGGCTTCGCTCATATCCAAAAATACATCTTGTTGATTGATGACAATCTCAATTACGTAATTGTTGTTGAAAGAAGTGGTAAACGGATGGTATGTATGCCATTCTTCTCGAATGATTGACTCATCACTATGTATTGGATTAAAAACATGAAGTTTTTCTGACATGATAGCCGTAGATAGTTTGGCGAGAATACAAATAAGTTATAGCTGAATGCACGAATGACTTTGCTAATGAAGCACCACTGCTTAAATATTTTTTAAATACTAGAACCATTTCGCCTAAGTTCTAGTCTAATTACAACTTCTTCACCTCTAAAATTAACCGGCCTCGAATCTTGATCCAATAGGGTGAGGGAAATATTGTAAATGCTCGTTTCTCTTTCCGGTAGAAAAATTAAATTTCTTGGCTCGATATTTATACTGAAGCCAGGATCGACTGTTGGAGAGAATTCGTATAAGGTATGTGAAGGATTATTTGTATAATACGAACCGGAAATAATATTGCACTCTATGCGTATAGTAACAACTTGTATTATTTCTACAGGTAGATCTGATTCATGCACAACACCTGCTGTTAGTTTACGTTGAGAAAAACCTAATAATCTTGCTATACTATCTTCTGGCTGAAAATTTAGGTCGTATTGGCTTCTCAACTCGCACCTTAGCGTATTATTATTAGGTTTCAACGAAAAGACGTGATTGCGTTCGTCTAAAGTAGCGTGTGAATCAAGAATGCGATTCTAAACAAACGTTTCGATATCCTGCAGTTCGTACGACCCCGTAGGTATCTTCAATATCTTTTCCACGTAATTTTCAGTATAAAAAATCTTTTTTTTTTCCTGATTCAATGTTTGGAATTGTATTCCAAGTATTCAGCGATATAAGTGCAAGAGAGTATTCGTAGTTTGGGTCAAGTTCTATTGGAGGAACAAAGTGTGCTTCAAGCTGGTGAGAACGACCTTTTAGCGTAAACGTCTGAGACATGACTGTTGTAAGGAACTTTGAATGATATGTTTTATAGAGATTTATTGTAAAGAAAAGCCAATGCTAGATGTCCACAATTGGATGATCCAAAGTCCTGATACTGATCGTAATTAAAGCAAATTTTATAATTTTTCATATATTTTATAAATTCCTTGGGTGGTTTCAAATTGCCAAAACTATCGAAATAAACAACTTTATCACCGCGTTTCTTATAAGCTACCCAATGTGTTCCGAATCCGACGTTTCGATCTAAATTGACAACACCACACTCAGTATGGTTAGGTGATTTTGGAAGAGTATCTCGCATAAAGACCCCCCTAAAGTTGGGTATCTTTAATTGAGATGTATAGTTTTTGATGTCTTCATCGGTTAATGGGCGTTTGGGCAGCTTCAGTGGTAGTTTTTTGGCATTTTTCTTAGATATAATCCATACCCCGATTTATACTTCTTTAAATATAGACCGCTACCCTTTTTCCCTAAAGCAATGGCTTCCATCGTTTCATTGTGGCGTTTAGCTTCTTGTAGCTTGTCTCTCCCACTTTGAACATCATTGACGGTTTTTGCAATACCGGCTACGCCGCCGCTGAGAGCACCCAAAGCACTAAGCCCGGCAAATATTGGTATCAAAGGAAGGATCCCTCCAGTCTTAGGGAGTGGTATAACCCTCGGTATATTAATTTTTCTACGTCCACCGGCTTTCTTTATCGACATGCGTGCTGCTTTTAGTAAGTTACTCAAGGTCTTTTTCTTGGTTATATCACTAGCACCGTGTTTACTAAGCTTATTCACAATCGAAGTCAAGCTTTTGCACCCCGCCCCCAACTTACGTTTAACCTTCATAGCGTTAGTAACTAGCCAAGCTGATGTTTTTTCGCCAAAACTGGAGTCGTTGGCTTTCACGCGCTCCCACGCTCTATTTTCAAGTATTTTATCTGCCTGATGTCTTTGTTTCAAGTCTTGAGACTGAGAGTATGCAATATCGTGATCTCGACAAAAACTGTCCAATTTATTTTTTGGGGGATCACCTCGAGCTAAACGTTCTTTTAATCGAGTGCCGGGACCACAATATGAATAACCGGGTAAATGAAGTTCAAACGGGAGTCGATTTATGGTACTATTTAAGACACCTGCACCCTGCAACGTTGTCATTACAAATAAAGTTCTTGAAGAGAAAATAGTGTATTTATAGTAATGCGGAAGCAGAAACAAAAACACCACCTAAATATTCAAAATTTCGATATGCCCAAACAGAAACAAACAAACAAACACGGGCAGCTTTTTCCAAACACCATTAGGGCGCTAATATGCGGACCGAGTAATTGTGGAAAAACCAATATAATGATGAGTCTATTAACTGACGCCAATGGTTTAAAATTTCAAAATGTGTACGTTTATTCGAAATCTTTACAACAGGAAAAATATGATTTCCTCCGAGAAACATTGAAACATTGTCGTTTGGGGTATTTCACATATGGTGAGAATGATGATGTAATAGACCCGTCAACTGCTCAACCCGACTCTGTATTCATCTTTGATGATGTGGCTTGCGAGAAACAGGATAAAATTAGAAATTATTTCTGTATGGGTCGTCATAATGATATCGACTCATTCTATCTCTCGCAAACATATTCAAAAGTACCCAAACAGTTAATTCGCGATAATGCCAACGTGTTAGTTTTGTTTAAACAAGACGAGCTAAACTTGAAACATATTTATAGCGATCATGTTAACACGGACATGTCTTTCGATTCGTTTAAACGCATTTGCTCTGAATGTTGGAATGATAAATATGGGTTTTTAGTCATGGTAAAAGACAACGACATTAATAAAGGCAGATATCGTAGTAAATTCGATACCTATATAATACTATAACGTCATCATATGCAGTTAGTATCACCGTCATCATTGTAAAGTATAGACCATTTAGTCGCAATGTCTCGACAATTTAACAGCTATGATAAGAATGTTAAACGTCGAATAATTGATGCTTCTAATACAATAAGAAGGAAATACTTGGCTTTAAAGCTGGAAAGAAATGAAGAAGATGCTGCGCTTAACAAGTTTTTAACACCAGTTACTACCCCGCTAAATATGCTTGTACCGCTTATGGAAAAGAGAGCCAAGAAGCCAAAGATTAAAACTGAACCGACAGAGACGATTGTAAAAACAAAACCAGAAGAAGTTCAATTTTTGCCCAGAGAAGCGGAAGTTAGGTATGGAGATTTGGTTGATAATGAGGAAATCGAGGATAATGTGTTTGAAGAGAATGTCCCACAAGATTTAAAGGAGGTATTTGAAACTACTATGAGAACGAATCCGGCAATTTTCGAGGAATTTACCAGTCAATATCCTCCAATTTCTCACGACTATTTAAAAATGTATTGGACAAGTTCCCCTGATTTGGATGACTCACAAGGTCTAACATACAATTTTGAAAATGGTAAATGGACAATGGGTTCTTTGCCGGTGGACTTTTTGCAAAATGGAGACATTAAAGTAGGCGATGTCGCTTATCCAGGAAGTCAGGGTCTATATGAGTTATTGTTTTTAAAGAATCCCATCAATCGTAAGAAAGATGACGAGGTGCATTATAAAGACATATTAGTGCGCACTAATGCATATAGGCGGTTAAGTAATGGTCAACTAAAAGGTAGCAAAGAGGAAAAATATAAAAATATTATTAGACCGCTACTAACATCTTCAACACGAGGATCAACGTCTTCGTTGCAATCACCAGCATCTTCTCATGCTAGAAATCTTAGAAGTTCTTCGAACAAAACACCGCCTATTAGTAGAATGCCTGTGACAAGATCTAAACTGAAATCTGGGAATGCATTAATGGAGTACAACGAAAGACCAAAGGAATTTGTATATTACGACGATGTAAATGAGCTGGTTGAGCGAATGAAGAAGCTTGAAGCCTCCGAACATGTTGGTAATAATAATAATTGGAACGAGATTCAGAATATTTTGCAGGAATTGCAGAGACTTGGAATTATTGAATTCTATAAATAAACATGTAATTCCTTAAAAGCATCATTAAAGTATTAAACATGAATAAGTTTGGACATTCTTTACCTTCCCCCTACAGGTTTCCGAGAGTTTTACCAGCACCCACCATACTTTCCTTCACTAGGGATGGTGATTACAATTTTAGGGAACATAAGCTTTGTAACGTCAGTCCCCCAACAGATGATACAGATGCTGTTAATAAAAAATTTTTAGATGATGCAATTTCTGTTCTTTACATAAAAATTATTGCTTCTTCAAACGAGTGTGTTAAGCTGGTTTACGATACTACCAATAATATCGAAGGTCGCATGAAGGCTGTATCTGCAGAATTACGCGATTTAAATGATCGTTTGCTAAAGTCTTCTACCAGTATTTCAAGAATAACAAGAGATATTTCAACAATTAATGATCGTTTTAATGCAATTGATGTTAAATTGAAATTAGTTGACAATTACCAGCAAGAAGCCATGAAAATAGTGCAACCAGAGTTCGATAAACTCAAGGACCTCTTACATAGTCACATGCATGTAAAAATCGAAAATTCTTTTGCACCTTTAGCTGCAGAGTTGAAGAAACTTGATGAAAAAGTAACTAAATTAGCAGATACAGTTGATAGGGGTATATAAATTGTCTAACATGTTTCAAATATTTTACTTTATTAACAAAATGCCCAAGGGCGTCATCACTAAGGCGCGAAAACAGGTTGTTAAAGAGTTACACGCCCCAGCTCGCTTGAAATTTAAACGTCGTAGATTTATCCAATATGGTTTAGATGATACATTTGCATCCGATCTTGCGCAACTCGATCAATATGCGCGCGAAAATAGGGGGTATAAATACATACTTGTTGTTATCGATTCGTTTTCGAAATTTCTCTGGGCAAGACCCATAAAGACGAAAACTGCTCAAGAAGTAACCAAGGCGATGGAAAATATTTTTAGACACTCCAAGCGAATCCCGAAAAAGTTAGTTACAGATAATGGAAAGGAATACTACAATACTAGTTTTCAAAATCTTATGAAGACGCATAAAATACATCATTATAGCACTTTCAGTATCTTGAAGGCTTCAATTGCAGAGCGAGTAATTCGAACAATTAAAGAAAAGCTTTTTAGATTGTTTACTTTAAATGGAAATCATCGATGGATTGATTTGTTGGAGGAAATCGTGAATACATATAATGTTACTAAACATCACAAGATTGACATGAAGCCGTCGGATGTTAATAAGAGTAATGCGGATAAGTTATTAAACTCTGTATATACACATCTAAAGGTTGTGGGGAAACAGAAATTTGGGGTTGGGGACATTGTTCGTATAAGTAAATCCAAGCATGTTTTTGAAAAGGGTTATGTACCTAATTGGACAACCGAGCTTTTCAAAATTTCCAAGGTTAATATAACAAATCCTACAACCTGTATATTGGAGGATATGCAGGGACGACCAATCAGTGGAGGATTTTATGAAGCGGAATTACAGAAAACTAAACAGTCCGATGTATTTCTTATTGAAAGAATTATACGGAAAAAGGGGAAGAAAATGTTTGTCAAATGGCTTGGTTTTGATAATTCACACAACAGCTGGGTGGACATGATAAAAGATGACCATTTTACAACGACATTTGCTTTGACTAGCACGCGTTGTTCCTAGATGTTTAATATATTTGATTTAATGAAGTCATCACCAAAAAAGAAAAAGAAAAGAAAAGTGCCTCTGTTGGTACCTGCTAATTCTTAATTTTTAATTTTATTTTCGTAATTTTATTCCTTTTTCACGGAAGTTGAAATTTAAAATGGAGTGTTGACAATGTGACAAATTCCAAATTTCACGTCATAACTCCAGTATGCTTTAAGTTTTTTGTTTTTGAGAATAATAATTTATTTTATTTCCATTGATTTTTCTAAAAACCACCAAATTATGTCTCCACATAACTTAATTGAAATTTCATAAAATTGATTGATTAATCCTATAATATCTGAGTAGCACGTGTATCAGTAATATATTTCACTTAATGTCTTTCACATTAATATTGTACTGCACAACTGTTAATAGTCTAGTATGACTTTCGGATTTAATACCAATTACTCCAAAAATATTTCCAAAAATATTTCCCCTCTTGTATGAATTAGCACGATAAACTGCTGTCGAATCCATTGGCTAATGACAGGTTAAGATTTTATATTGTTGAACCACTTTCTTACCCACTTGTCTTGATCATAGTCTAAAAAGAAATTTCTTATTACTGAGTTGCTGATGATGACTTTCACTAAAGTCGAAACTAGTACAACGTCTACGTTAAGAAATTTAATTTAACATTTACTCTCATGTATTTTCCCTAACCCTTAACTTCTACCCTAGAGGGGTTAATAAACGTATTTTGGTGGTAAAGACAGACCTTTATTTCTATCTATAAAAGATGTTGTTTAGTTTGCTAGAATTGAGTGTTATGCAGACTCATTTGGATAAATACGCCATATTTCGTAATAATCAGCTAGTATTATAGTATAAGATGTACTGCAAACAGTGCCACTGTGAGGTGACTAAAGGTCATAATCGTACAACGAAACATAAGGAAAACTGTGGGGAGATTGTAGGCTCTGGTATTAAACTTATTCAAACAGCTTTTAAGAATAGAGTGAGTACCTATCACATATCAACACGTAATAATTTAACCGATGTAAAACTATTTTTGGAAAACTTGAACAGTAATATCTTAACTTTGTTGGTGGATCAGTTGAGTCTTCATCGAGCTATATCAATGAACATGGAACTTTATGGTGTATATCTACAACCATCAACGCAGGAACAAGAAATTAAATCATTTAATTCGAGATACAGCGTGATTCATCCAAGTAATAATTTAGAACATGTGCTTGAACTATATAAAAATAACCTACTTAAAAAAGCTTTAGAATTTACCGAGATGGGTAGCGGGTGGGCCCTCTCCCAACTTTTATTCCTAGAACTTAATATTAATAAATATTCAGGAGTGGGGTAGTCAGAGTGTGGTAGATAATTTGCTTGGGCGGCTTCAGTACTTATTTAGTCATGGGCGAATACGTTGTTGAAGAAGATTCAAGAAGTTTGTCTCCTTGGAGATATCTTGATAGTATGATATTAAGAAGTAGAGAAGACATTAAGGATGAGAAAAAGCTGTTGAACGAGGTGCATTATTCCGCTGGAAATTATAAGATAATCGTGGGCCTTAGTGTAGCTAGAGGAATGGTGCCGAGTGTGAAGTTAATAATAACTGTTTTAAATTTACCTGAGGAAAAAGTTGCAGCATCACTAGCCAATTTCGAGTGGCATGAGTTTCTCGAAATCGCGTCCAAAATGGTTGAAGATGATACAGTATTAAGAATTGATTCTGAAACTGAAAATTTTACAGTGTCGTCCGTTACGTTGTTGAGTGAAAAAATAATAAATCTTGGGTGTAATAATACAACGTTATGTTTCTGTTCTCATGACATAACCTTATTTGTTAGTATAAGTCACATTATTAATTATAGATTGAACCTGATAAAAAAATTTAGATTTTATGGCATTTTATGATAACTTTTTAAATTATATGAACATTAATGAAGACATCCAAGGAAACTTTTTTGAGATTATTAAAAATATTTGTAGTTTAAACATGTCTGAACAAGCTATTTACATGTTGGAACTAATACACTTTAATCCCAAGAAGGTACCAGATGACTTTGATAGAATACAAATGTGTAATATTTGATGATAATAAATGTATATTAACCCGTTTTATTGGTTTTATTTCATAGTATTCTTACAACACTTTAGATAGCAACATCTCCTAAAATGTGTGGAGATGATGGTTATAGTTTGCTTCGTAATTTTAAAGATAGGCTAATTACGTTCGCTAATTGACCTAGCAAGCTCAATCCTGAAGAGTTGGCAAGTGCAGGGTTTTATTACACTGAGAGATTGGATATTGTCAGGTGTTCATTTTGTCATTGTGAGTTTGATAGTTGGTATGTGGGAGATGATCCTTTGAAAGATCATTATAAGAATGTCAAGCATTGTGAGCTAGCTAAAGTCTTATGGAGATGCCGCCAATTGAGAAAAAATAAACCGATAAAGTGTACAAAAGAGAAGAAAAACAAGAGTTTCTCATATACCGACGCCATTTGTATGCTAGTAATATTTATAATTTTTATGAGCGTCTGGTACCAATCTCGTGAAGTAATAAAGGTTTTAGGGAATGGAATTTAGATCATTCTGCCTACAGTCATGGCGGCGTTAAGTTCATCCTATATTCTCTTGACTGCCTTAGTACAAAATGTGTTTTACGTTTACGCTCCGTATAATGTATTGAATGCATCGGTAATGTTGGGAACCCCACCCTTTTCTACAAACAACACATGGCTTCAAATGACATATGAACAAATTGATAATAGACATACGGCTGTTTTTAAATCAAACGCTCCAACAGTTGGTGATTTACGATATAAGGTTAGGTTTCAGTTTAGAGACCTGACTTTTGGCGAAACCGAGTGGAGGACGCTAATAAACCAAAATGCTTCTTACAATTCTCCAATAGTGGATGGATATGCTGGAACACATGGTGTGCTTAGTTTAATTGTATTTATATGTGTATCTTGTACCGTTTTACTAATTAATCTATTGCATACCTTTATTAAGTCAAGGTATAGATAAATAAATAATTTTCTATAATTTTGATGTCTTTTCTTTTATTTAATATATAACCCATATCCGCGAAACAATTTTTTTCTCGCGCATGTGGACTGTTAACTTTGGTTCTATTTACTCAATCAACCCCGTTCCTTTTCTAAACAACTTATGACGTCACCCTAAACACGCGACATGTATTTGCAATCTTTCACCCCCCTGCCGTTAGGGCATTAGCTATACTAAGGTCACAATATCATCGGGAATATATATTTTAGGGAATTTGGGGGGCCCGGGAGGTCTTTGTATACTTACTTTACATCTTCCCTGTATAGATTTTTGTACAAAATTACACAAGTAATTTTTATCTGTTCAAAGAAATGCATTTTTGCATATAAATGATACAATATACATTGTTGCAAATTACCAGTAGTGAATTAGCATAAATAAATCATTATCTAAACACGACTCGTGTGTAATTAATGATCTGCATAATGATGATACATTCGCATCGCACGCGTCAAGGTTATTTATATATTATTATCCTTTGACCTGACAATCGATTATTAAAATTCAATTAAAAGCTTGAAGGATATAATAAAATTTGAAATACAGGGGGGATCTTCAAAATACTTTTGTGATTTGGCCCGATCAGTCCCCATTCCTTTTGTAAACAACTTATTACATCACCCTAAGCACGCGACATGTATTTGCAATCTTTCACCCCCCTGCCGTTAGGGCTTTAGCTATACTAACTTTGGCCCTATTGGCCCGATCAACCCCGTTCTTTTTTTAAACAACTCATGACGTCACCCTAAATACGCGACATGTATTTGCAACCTTTCACCCCCTGCCGTTAGGGCATTAGCTATACTAACTTTGGCCCTATTTGCCCGATCAACCCCGTTCTTTTTTTAAACGACTCATGACGTCGCCCTAAACACGTGACATACATCAGCTGTCGATTTTGACATTTGACAGGTGACAGTTCTTAATTGACAGGTGACAGGTGTCATTTTCGAGTCATGCGCAAGAACCCAATTCATAGACCCCAACTACGCATGCGCAATATCCTAGGCCTATTGGTTCCGGAGATATGAGTCTTAAAGTCCCTCCGAAAATTAACATTGGAGGGCCCTATGATGCAGAACCGGCCTATCCTTACTACTTATCTCTTGTCAGTCATGTCTCGCTGCATAAACACGGGCAATTAAAACAAACAAAAATGATTTGCTAATAAAATAGAAAAAATAGTATCCATAAAGTACATGTTTTATGAAGTAATTAGCGCTCTTGTTCCGTTAGAAAACAAGCGGCTCATTTTCTAATATGTACAGTTGTACCGGGGCACAGAAAAAAACGTTTATGACAAAAGTACCTACTATGCATCGCTCTGAGTGTAATCAAGCGTGCAATGTCAGTTAAACACTTGGCATGAAAATATTTGTAAAAGAGCTCAAGTCACGTTCTAGGCTTGTTACAGTTTTAAATTGAATACACTTACCCATCAATTTTCATATCTGTAGCTTATTTTTGTTTGAAAACAAAAGTAAATGTTTGTTCATATCCATCCAAATTTATTTAAACTTCAAAGCTATACTTCTCTATAAGACAATAATTATAACTATCTAGCTCTGAGAAACCATACACCTCATAACATCCCTAAAAATGTAATCAAGTTCGCTTTGGAATATTGACAATAACTCAGGTATACACTAAAATCCCGACACCGTTGACCGTTGGGAGATTGACGCCTTTTCATTTTGTTTTTTTTTGTTGTGGAATCCGTCCTTACTGCAGTGTTGCATTGGAGTTTTCTAAGCATTTTTTTGCTAATTTTTAATGAAACCTAGGCCCTTAATTAGCACTAAGGTCGTCACATAGCTTTGTGAGCCTAAGAAGCCCATATGGTGCTGATTCTCTGCTAGTTAGTGTGGATCCTACGTTCCAGTATTTTTTATCACATCTAAAAGGCCACATACCACCTTCGGTAAGTTTACTAGTCATATTTGTACTAAATCTAAAGTGTTCCTACCTTACTTTATCCCATAGCTTCATTCAAACTAACACTAAGTTTTGTTACAGGCCTTTTTTTTTCTTATTTTTTTCTTCTACTGTTAATTTGACTTTCATTTATCTCCGTCTTGTTCTATTTTGCATCCTGTACCCTGTGTGGATATCGTTTCCGCCCTCTTATTGGTGTATTCTCAAAGAAGTCATTCTCTCTCCGAAGAAAAACGTCCAGTTAGACCTTCAGGAGCTTCAACAAGTCATAAGTTCGAGCTTTAATGCAGGCCCCGACACATAAAATCAGCCTACACAACTGTAAAAGCAGTACCAGGTTTGATCTGTCTGATATTAACATTAAGTTATTATAGTTATTGAGCCTTATTTAAATTGGTTTTAGCGGCTTTTTACATTCTAGGATACAAAATTATAACTTGTAGTCAACACTGTAAACTGAAAATACACAGGCCTGTTTACGCTCGGTATCTAGACTATAAAGAACCCAAACTTTGAGTAATGCTAGTAAACTTGATTAAATAACCGAAACAAAAACAACACATATTTAATTATCATAATATCAATATCAAACATAAATATACCATCATCTAACCTAACTTTAGAGTCAGCTGTCTGATAGGGAGGTGCATCAAAAGGCATCGTCCTGCGGACGATATTAAGTATCGATCGATACCAGGGTTTGTTTATTTCTTTTTGTGTTTATAAATATTTTAATAATATATACGTTAATGTGGAATTATTTAAATCTGGTGTTTTCTTCTCGATAGGATGTTTCCTGTTTTATTTTAGTAACGAAGGCACTGTCTTAACTTTAAGGGCACAAAACAGGTGGCGCTTTTGTTTGTTTTTACCCACACCACTCCCGACTGATGAGCTAGTCGTCTTGTCCCTGAAAGGCAGTGTCCCAGTCCTCCTGTGAACCACCAGACAGGAATAATTCCCACCCGGTTACTAATTGTCAATTTAGTGTGTTACAGGCTTTCAGGGTTGTTTGTCAGATCATGGTTGCTGACCAAGCGAATGGCTCTTCTTTCAATGAAATTCAGGGAATGTTTAGGAGCAGAACCCCAAACGTGTGAACAATATTCCAGCGATGGCCGAATTTAGGCTTTACATAGGGTCAAAAGCTGTTGCGGTATATGGCTATGGCAAATAATCTAAATGATTTATTCAAGTCAAGGGATTTGAATTTTAAAAGATTTTAAAATTGCGGTCACCCATGTCGTTGCTTGTGTGATTTTTTTATCGTATTTGCGCGCAACACATTTCTATGTAAGTGTCACATTTCTGCACCAGAACTATCTCCCCATTAAGAATCTTGTTTACTTATAGTTTGTTTAGTATAAGTGCTTAAATTATTAAGTTTTACCAATTTTGTACCAAAAAAATGCGTGTATAAAGTAGAATCGAGTGGCTTAGGCTGCTTGGCAATATCGCTGAATGTCTAAAAGATATTCACGAAACAAATAATCTCGTCCACGACAGAAACGCTGAAAGTCGATGCGAAACACAGCAAAAACGTTGTAGGTGTTCTGCGCGGTTGCTGTACGATTGAAAAGAACAGTCACAGTGCGGCATACGCATGCACGTTGCACGTGTGGGTAAGGCAGGTCGCACACCAAGGATGCGTCGAACACGCAACATGCAACACACGATATGAGGTAAATGCCGCGTATAGACTTGTGCCGCATTAAGCCATATAATATGCGGAGGTGTCGCACACCAATGCAACGCATGCACACGTCTGACAAAATAAACATCAATGCTACATTGATGCATGTCTTCTCGTAGTATTTGTTGCGGGTTTGAAGGAAAAACAACAATATGGCTAATAATAATTATAATGAAGACCCTTTGTTTAATATAAATTTTGTTAAGGGGATAGACAATCATCCTTGCTTATGGAATTGTACTTTATCTGAATATAGTAAAAGAAACATTACAGAAAAAGCATGGAAGAAGGTGGCAGAAGAAGTAAAAGACACAGGTGAGCAAAAATATTCTTATTTTATTTATTTTTATAACAAATTACTAATATTCAAATATAGTAAAAAAACGCGTACGTTTAGTAACTCATTATAGTCTTAATAACTTAAATATTAATTCTCCTGGTGTTAAAAATTTCTACTACAAGTATTTGAAAAGGCTCACCATCTTCATTTCCTGGTAAAGGTGAAGGGTCAGGAATTTGTAACTTTTGTTTTCTTAACAATCTTCCAATGGATGATGCTTTAAAAACAGCCCCATCACTATTGCGTCCTAAGTCACCAGCATCTATACTTGTAAGTAAACTGTCAGCATCAACAGCAGCCATTAATATCATTGAAAAGAAACCTTTGTAATTAAAATTACTAGAACCGCTATTGCCAAAAACACGAATGTGCTTGCCGTCGATTGCAGTGACGCAATTTGGCAAATTTCACAATTCTTCGTAACGTTGAGCATTTCGTTTCCAGGTCTCCTTTGTAGGAGCTGATATAAACAAGGGCTGTAAACTGTATCACATGGCAGTTGTTGTCTCTTTAATTATTTTTCCAATTGTGTTTTCTCCTCGGTAAAATTGGAATGAAAGCTTTTTGAAACTATCGCCTGTAGCCAGATACCTACAAAAAAAAAAACATTTTAGCTACCTTCGTCATCTTATAAAGCACTCTTTTTTTTTCAGTATGTAACTGTCGCGAACGATGGAGAAATATCCGAGGATCATTTTTGAGATCGCTAAGAAAACCACCAAGTGGCTCTGGAACTAACGCTAAGAAAAAATATTACTTAGCCGATTATTTGAATTCATTCTCCCTTATACCAAGACCAAACCTAGTACTGGTAACCTAGAAACACTTCTTGATAGCAATGATAATTCTGAAGAATTCTTCGTCAGCTTCAAATCCTGCCGACGATGCTTTTCTAGAGTGGCTTAATTATGTTCAGAGTATAGGTGACATATTAGACACCATTGATCACACTACTTTGACAGGTATAAATAGTGAGGGATTTGGTGTGAATGTTTACTCTGTTTTTAAATTAGTCGATAGGGACGCGCTGAAGAGCATAGTTTTCTCTTTTAAAAATAAAAATAGCCTAGATGGCCTAAACATAAAAATGCTTAAGAATAAATATGACAGCAAAGAAGATTCACTGATAAATTTGGTAAATTGTTCATTAGAAAATAGCGTTTTTCCGGATAAATTAAAATTATCAACAATACTCCCTATACAAAAAAAGACTAATTCTATTGAGGCTGCAAATTTTCGTCCAATAAATTTGTTAACTGCTATTGAATATAGAATATAGAATATGTTGAAAACAATAGACTGTTCACAGAAAAACAATCAGGCTTTCGCAAGGGGCATAGTTGTGAAACGGCAATTCAGTGTGTCTTGGATGAATGGAAAAACGGGGTTGATAGTGGATTTAGTACGATTGCAGTTTTCCTTGACTTGCAGAGAGCTTTTAAGACAATTGATAGTGATAGATTGTTATTTAAACTTAAATGTATGGGTTTTAAGGATACGGTACATAGGTGGTTTCAAAACTATCTTAAAAACAGGAAACAGAGAGTGTATATGAATGGAAGATACTCGCATGAAATTTTAAATGAGCATGGCGTACCACAAGGAAGTATTATGGGACCCCTGCTGTTTATTTTGTACATAAACGATGTGGTTCGGGTTGTCAGCACAGTTAATATGCACTTGTTTGCAGATGATACGTTGATATATTTTTCATCAAGGGATATAAAACTTTTAGTTGATACTATTAATATCGCTTTGGACAGTATTTACAGGTATACTTGCAATAATTTATTGAAAATTAACGGGTCAAAAACTAAATTTATTTTATTAGGGACTAATAAGGTCAGGAGTGAATTTACTTCCAGCAATTATACTTTCAGTATTGGAGATTATAAAATTGAACGGGTTCAAAAAATGAAATATTTGGGGGTGATTATGGATGAAAAATTAAATTTTAAGGATCATGCCAACTATATCGTTTCTAAAATTAGTTAGGTACTACGTAAATTATTTGGCCAGATGCTCTTCGTATTTATCAATGTGGTCGAAACTTATTGTTTTTAACACATTAATCTTGCCACATTTTAATTATTGTTCCTCGATTGTTTACTTGTTAAATCAAAATGAAATATCTAGGTTACAGAAACTTCAGAGAAGAGCAATGAGACTAATTCTTTCTTGCAATAAGTATATCTCTGTCAAATTAATGTTGGAATGTTTACGGTGGTTTCCCGTTCTGGAACATGTTAAGTATAATGTACTGGTATTTATTTTTAAAATAAAGATTGGCCTTGCACCCTCATACCTCGCAAATAAGCTATTATATAACAATGAAGTTCATAAATACCATACCAGGCAACAGAATCACTTTTTCATTCCTCCAAGAAGTAAAAAGTTTGGGCAAAATTCGATTTTTCATAGGGGACTTGACACATTCAACAAATTACCTAATATCTATATATATCTATATATATTCTGATCATATAAGTGGAAAATTGTAAGCTTTTTGTTTTTGTCTATGTTTTTATTATTCTTGTATAGGTTTATTGTTTCCTTTGTTTGTTATTTATAGGAGCTAATTTTATCATAATTTTTATAACTTATTTGATATAGTTACTTTGTCTTATTCTTACTAATATTTTAAGTCTAGATGATCCATGTATAGTACAACTTTGTAACTAGCATTTTTAGGTAAATAAAGGATTTAATAAAAAAAAATTAATAACAAAAAGGAAAAAGACGATTTTGAAAAGGAAGATCCGAATATGTCATTTTTTCATAGTCTATTGCCGGATGTGCGGAAAATAACAGACAAGCAAAATCGCAGATTTAGACAAAAAGTTATTGGCCTGGTGGATGAAATACTTGAAGATGCCGATATTACATCACACTCAAATCTATCATGGAGTTCAAATAATACCAGAACTTCAGCGGACCCATATAGAGTTGCTTGCCCCACACCCAGCCCGAATGGACCAACTGACTGGCCTATCAGGGAACAAGGTGACAGGGTGCAACAAAGTCAAAACAATATGAGGGGTGAACAACTTTCTTGGTATAATAAATTGAATTACTAAGTTCAAATATTTACTATTATTATAATAATAATTAATATTTTGTACACAGGGTGATTCAAAAGTATTTTGACAAACTTGGGGAGGTAATAGCCGACAATATTTTAAGATGAAAAGTTCTTATAAACAGTGGTCCTTGGCGACTTCGTTACGGAGATACAGGGTGTTGAAATGTTAGAAGAAATAGTAATAATTTTTAAATAACTCCTTAACGAGTTATTTTCTTTTTATAAAATTTAGTGAGTTTAATAAGCATCTAAGGACATGCATACATGTTCGTAAATTTAACCAGTGGCGTCGGTACAAAATGTTGCTATCATATTTTTTGTGAAAACTATGCTACACCACTGACTTATTTTATTTTAACTTTCTTTTTATGAACCACCCCTTCATTTACAACAAAAAAGATCACGTGTGTTTTTTTATACGAGGAACGGTTTAAGGGTAAATGATTATTTCATTTGACTTTACACAAATATTGAAACATGTGTTTAAACCGTCCCTCGTATCAAAAAAATACACGTGATCTTTTTTGTTGTAAATGATGGGGGGATTCATAAGAAGAAAGTTAAAATAAAATAAGTCAGTGGTGTAGCATAGTTTTCACAAAAAATATTATAGCAACATTTGTACCGACGCCACTGGTTAAACTTACGAACGTGTTGTACTTTAAAAATAAGTGTCCTTAAATGCTTATTTAATTCACTAAATTTCATAAAAAAAATAATTCGCTAAGGAGTTATTTAAAAATTATTACTATTTCTTTTAACATTTCAACATCCTGTATCTCCGTAACGAAGTCGCCAAGGACCACTGTTTATAAGAAGTTTTCATCTTAAAATATTGTTCCCTATTATCTCCCGAAGTTTGTCAAAGTACTTTTGAATCACCCTGTATATGCACTTACAGTAAAGTGATCAATAAACGTTCTTCAGGGCAAATTGCCTGCCGATAATGAGTATCTAGCGTTTCTATCACAGGTCCTACTATATGTAGTAACAAATTAAAGCTTTCTTGACTCATCTTATAAACCTCTAAAAATTTTTCTGGATTAAGAGTTTATTGCTCTTTTGTAACACAAGCTGGGCTATGCATTATATTATGTACAAACAGAGGATTAATCCAGAAACAACGCTGCTTTTGTTTTCGTTTGGTTCTTCATCGCAAATACTGCCAAGCTACTATAACATCCTTCTCACGACACTTGACGATATTTTGTTTTATTACTGCAAATCAATGTTTGCACCTATTATGTGCGAGGTTAGTTCAGGTTAGTTTGTTTTTAAATTTTATGATGGAGAAACAAACAGATACTGTAAATCGTGAAAGCAGTGATGAAAGTACGGTGCAGAAATTAAACGTGGGATGTAAGAAGAGAAAAAAAGGTGGACGAGTATGTGATGTTATGAAACATTTCAGGTTAAGTTCACATGAAATAGGGCCAGACTGTAAGTGCTCCAGGTAAAAATGCTTTAAAAATATTAGACTTTTGGAGAGAAATGCCATTATTAGGAAATTTAATGGCATGTCAAGCAGAGATGAGCAGAACAGTTACTTAACTGGTCTTGTATCCATGACTTCGATAAAAAACCGCAGGCCAAGAAAAAATGAAAATGAAGCTAAGTTTCGCGAATAAAGCATATGTTTATAAAGTAAGAGTTCAGCGTCAGGTTGAAATCCATAATAATTGGATTGAAGTGCCTGTTTGCATAAAGGACTTTATTTCATTACATGGAATTACTGGACGTCGCCTACAAACAATTCAGGAATCCCCAAAGAAAACTGGTAATGCGCCTAAAGATGTGAGGGGTAAATATAAACACGTACATTGTTGTACGTAGGTTATTATATTAAGAAGACCAGCCTGGGTCTAGAACCTTTTAGACAGGGGCGTATTCAAAAATTTTTAAAGAATTTAATTATCTAAATTGGTCAAAATTTGATAAAAACTCGGGCTATCCACTAACGTTGTAACAAGCACAAAAAGATTGTTACAAATACCCCCTTTCAACAAAAAAATTAAAAAAATAAGAAATAATTCAGGACAATTGAGTACCTCTTAACATCTAATTACCAAAATGTTTTAGGCTACATGGTGCCTTTACATTTGAGATACAATATACATTTCGGTTTATATTTTAGTCTTAATTACTAACTTACTAGCTATGGAAAACGGTTGGGTTTAGGGCTGGTCAGCGTCTTCAAGATCAAGACTGCTATCCAGAGGGGATTTAAGATCTTTAATGTGATACCGACCGATGCTTTTATCGTGCTCATCCTTAAGTTCATAAATGATTGGAGAAATTTTCTTAATGATTTTACATTTAATGAATTTCTTTGCCAGTTTTTTAGAAAAATAATTCCCAGCATCAGACAAGATGAAATTTCTTTTATAGACTACGTCACCCACATTAAACTCAATATTTCTCTTTCTCAAATCATAATATTTCTTATTTCGCTCATAAGCTTTATTGATGTTTTTAATAACTTGTTCATAAACGTCTGGTAATTTAGACAGTTCTTGAGCTAAGTTTTGTCTGTCGTCAAATTTATAGGGACAAAGGTTTTTACTTTCTATGATACCAAAATAATCTCCAGAGGTAGGTAAGTTACGTCCAAAAGTTAAGAAAGCTGGTGAAAATGCAGTTGATATGTGTGTAGTGGTGTTTATAGCGTTACATATGTGGTGTACGTGTTTGTCCCAGTCACGGTGGTTATTTTCTTTAATATAGGACCTAATCGCGGTGCCTATCACTCTATTTGCACGCTCTACGTTATTTTGGACCACAAGCTTTACAATTAGGTCTGGTGACATTTTTGTGTCCACACTTAAAACAGAAAATTTTCTTTTTCATTTTACAGGCGGAGAAGATATGCCCCTCTTCATCGCAGTTAAAACATTTAAATCTCTTTTTTAAAATAGGCTGAGTTATACCAGTAGTTTTATTTGTTTGATCTAAAGCGCTTAAATTTAGGTCTTGAAAATTTATTAAATTATCAGTACTATTGACATTGTGACTTGAATTTAGTTTTTCTTGTTCTAGATTGACATTGCTAGGAGATTGATTAATTTCACTAACGTTTCTATTGTTATTATTAAATTTTTGGAAAGGCTTTCTATAAGCTAGCTCGGGCTCCAGAGTGGAAGAATTGCAAAACGGTGGAGCTTGAAACTTATCAGTTCTTACTTTTGTGTCTTCTAAAATTCGACAAAGATTTTTCAACTCAAATAAAGATACTGGTTGCCTCAGAGCTAATTGTCCCTGGTAATAGGGTAACAGATTTCTAGTTATTATTTTTAATTGTACGCTCTCATCAACTGGGTTTAAAAATCTTTTAAATAAATTTTCCATAACCGCTATATAGATAAGCGTCCTTTCAGTAATACCTTGAGTACGAGATCTCATTTCATCCCACAATGCTAATTCATAGTCTATAGGCAAGAAATTTAAACGCAACTGATAAACTAACTCATCCCAAGTGTTAACTAGACTTCTTATTGACCTGTACCAAATTAAAACATCCCCTTCAAAAAGTTCGTGTGAAAAATTTAAGAGCCCTTCTCTAGGTATTCTATATGCTAGACAAAATTCCTCTATCCTCTCTAAAAAGCTGTGTAGACTTTGGTTTCTACCATTGAACTTAAGACCAATACGATTTAAGGGAGGTAGTCTGTAATTATCCTGACTACTTAACGAATTTGAAGGCACTTGTCTATTTAAGAATGAGGTACGATAAGGATCGTTATTTAATTGTTGATTAAATGGCCGGGGTTCGTTTAAATTTAAATTGGAGGCTATGCTATCGAAAATTCCTGAGTTTGGAAAACAGTTATAACTGGGATTAGGTAAGCTTGCGGTGATATTAGGTGGAGGACCTTGTGTAAATAAACTATTCCTATTTATATCTGGTCTTGAGCTATCTATGTTATAGGTATCTGCCTGTGGCAAGTTAGGACCCTGCAAAAATGAGCGATTTATAGTGACATTTCCTTCAGATTGATATTTGCTATGCAAGTTTGCCTGTGGCAAAATAGGACCCTGCAAAAATGAGCGATTTATAGTGACATTTCCTTCAGATTGATATCTGCTATGCAAGTTTGCCTGTGGCAAAATAGGACCCTGCTCTAAACTTTGTTGTCTCTGAAAAATATGACCTGCGGCCTGATTTACTTGGTTTCCTGACATAAACCCACTTTCCTCCCTAATAAGGCTATTATCCATGTCGTGTGGAGAGTTTCCCAAGGTGGCCATATGTGAAAATCTATCCAAGGAATCTAATCTGCCCTGTTCATTATAAAAGTCTGGCATTATTCGCGAACTTTGAGGTCTTGAGTTTAAATTGATATGTCGTGTGTTTAAGTTGGTATTTTGTTGGGTGTCTCTACTAGATAAGGTTGCAAGATTTGGTGTGCGGGAACAATTTGGTTGAACCCAGCTTTCAAAGTCATTATCAATTAAATTTTCGCCATTATCAACTTTATTTTGAGATATTGAGTTTAAACTAAATTGTCGTCTATACAAGTTGACGTTTTCTTGTGTGTCCCTACTAAACAAAGTTTTAGGCTGTAATGTATGAGAACAGGTTGGTTCAATAGAGCTTTCAAAATCATTATTGTTACTCATATGTTGAGATACGGAATTTAATTGCGAAGCCTCCTGTGCTGGCCCACGAACAAGAACGTCAGAATGAATAATTATTTTAGGATTTTCTCCTGGATTTACTTTTTGTTCGTCGGTCGCAAAAGATACTCTACGAGAATTTACAATTTCAGGAGTTTCAGAATCGCTTTCATGCGAGGTCTCTGAAGAACTTTCATCTGTGTCCTTGAAATGCAAAAGATTGACGTCATTATTTTGAGCTTTTGCCTTTAAATTGGCAATAAGAGAGGTTGTTTCAGTTATAAGTTCGGATTTGAAATTGTCTTCTTCTGGGTTACCAGAAGAGATATACTCTAATCTACGTTTAACATGTTATAAACGTGACATAGCTCTTTTATAATCAACATGCTCTTTATTGGAATTAAAAATGGTTACCAATCCTTGTAATATCACGAGTTTTCTTTGGCATATTTGTATTTCCTGTTGAAAATCCATCGATATCGCCGGATGAGGCACGATAGAATCATCTTTCTCAGCTTTCTGTAGCTGTCGCAATAAGGATTTGAGGATGTTGACTTTTGATCCTGGATCAGCCTGGATTCCTCTGACGCAGAGTTCCCAAACCAACTCATCTTTCCACAGGTAGGTAGGGTTCAATTTAGACATTTTTCTCTATACCAAAATGTACCTAAAAAATTCCAAATACAATCAAAAAATGGTCAAAATAATATCTCTGGCCAAGCCAAAAATATAGAAATTTATGTGTTTAGAAAGATATCACTGCAAGGAAAAATGAAGATTTTTATCTGAAATGTTGTTAAAAATTTTACTAGTTACATACGACTGAGCTACCCACAAAATGTTATTCCTGGCCCCACGTTAGAGCGTCATTTGTAATAATTAATAAAAAATAAAAAATTAAAAAAAATAAATAAAAAAAAAAAAAGATTCTTATTTACTTTATTTTATTCATCTTATTTATCTTAATATGTTCTTGTTGATATATTTATTAATTAATTACTTGGGTCACCACGGCCACTCAGTTTTTTTATTCGCTTGAGAGCTAAGGTCGTAGATTTAATTCAGATAAGATTTTTGGGCGCCATCAACCAAAGGGGTTGAAAAAGATTATAAAGAAAAGAGTAAATAGAATATTTAGTTCCCTAGCCCTGAAAGAGAAAGCAGTATGAATAAAACAATTATTTTAATCAAATCCTATTTTATTAATAAAAGAATAATATTTTCCAACTAACATCCATTTTATTCATATAGGAAGAAATAAACATAACATGGAAAAAGGATTTGAATAAAAGGCTAAGCAACTAAATCAGAGAAAGAAGATATAAAAAATAACATAGAAAAAGTTATGACATGAGCTAGACAGCTCCACTAAAAGATATATTAGATCGTAGGAAATCAAAAAGATTAAGAAGTGAGGATTCTTTCTAAACACCCAATATAAAAGGAGTCAAATACCAACTAAAAGCTTTGAACATAATTAAAGTGTAATTACTTTAAAGGTAGTGACCAAAATAAAACAGAATTTAAATTTAAGGTAAACTAAATCAAATTATAGCATTCATTATGCCAAAATTGAAAATAAAATATTCTTTATAGTAAAGTCAATGATAGGTCAATTGAAGCACTTACAATGCCCCAAAATTTGGTTAAAATCCCTTGAGAAATTTATGATAACTTCAAGGTTATATCATTAAAGACATTTACCCTTTTGCCAAAATTCAAAGTAAAGCAACATTTAGGGTAAAGTTAATATAAAGTCATATACATAAATATATAGCATTCACTACGCCAGAATTTAAAGTGAGATAGAATTTAGAATCAAATTCAAAATTAGTAATATCACTTCCAGATTATATTAATAAAGACATTTACCATGCCCTATTCCAAAATAGAATTGAGAAACTTAAAACTTTAGTTATGTTCCCAACTAAATAGCTTAGGGGTGAAGGTAAAGATTTTCTAGCTAAGTCTAACTAATAGATATAGCCAAAACCTAGAATGACAAAAAATACATACTGGTGGTAACTAAAATTTCTGGGTCAGTAAGTAATGTATCCAAGACCGGGATTATCAGTCTCTTATTAACCCGCTCAACAGATATAGATATATCCATTACAAGAGTAAGTCCAATGAAGAAGTTACCGATATAGGAATATCCCAACAACTTCATAGGGGTATCTTAATAAAATTAAGTCAAAATAGAGAAAATTACAGCTATAGAAATATCTCAATACTCTATAGGGATATCTTAATCACATTAAGCAAAAATAAAGAAATTACAGATATAATATCTCAATAACTTAGTGCGAAAATGCATACTTCCTAAGGAAGTTCTAGATTTATACTTAAAATGAAACCTTTAACCGCTACTTCTGTTAGAAAGTAAGACTTACGTTTATTGTTTAATGTAAATCTCAATTTAAGATAATTAAAATAACCATCTTATACTCCTTGACGAGTAAAAGTTAGTTTCATAAATCAAAACTAGCCTGTTCCAGCTAGATAATCATAAAACCTACTAGGGATTAATATACAAATAAATTTACAATAAATAGACCAACCACTCAAGCATTCCTTGACGAGGGAGGTTTCGGTTTTAAATTGAAAACTAAGTTTTCGTATGATACAAGATAAGCAGTTTAGGTAATATGTACATTACTGGAGTGACCCATCCACTTTAAGCGAAATCTACAAGAATTTACAACAGTCTTAAGCGAAGCTAGGGTAATTATACACTATACATAAAAATATACAGAGGGAAGAATATACAAATATAATACAGTTTACCAAGTCACCACATAAAAGGTTTATAACATAGGAAATTAAGTTAAGGGTTAACAAATTGACTTTTAGTGATCAATTTAAAAAAGTTAAGTCCGGTGAGTGTGGCATTGTGCCAGTGAAACGTTACAAGTGATTAAAAAAGAGGTATTTTAGCAATATTATCTAAAAAGGTGGCTCTTGGCCCATTAGTAGTACATTACGAGTGATTCAACTGAAGTATTGAGGTGAAATTATCCTGAATTATTAGACACATGAAATTTACTCATTCAAATTCAAAAGAAGGGTTTTTTGGTATTATATCTTATGAAATTTAATAAAAATTAGTCGGAGGTGGTGTTAGTACAGTAATCAAGGAGAAAAAATATGCTACTTTGCTCATGTAAGGCAGGACTCTAGCAGACAGGCACGACGGATTATGCGTCAATCTCCAGCATCAGATCAATGTGGACGGTTGACCATACAGCACGTCGGGGTGACCGGCATATGCACCGAAACAGGAACTTCATCCAAAATGACACCCCCACTCGTCTTGGCCTCTCTAAGACATACATCCTCCATTCCAGACATGGGATCCATAGCAGGGTAAAGGATTTAGAGGAAGACTCCAGGTTACGAATACTGACTAATGTATTTCCAACACATTCATGGCTAAATCCATGTAGAAAGTAGAAAATAGAAGTAGAAAGTAATAAAGGTAGAAGATAAAAGATGTAGGAGATAAAAGAACCAGAAGATAAAAGAAAAATAGACGGTAATCGAAGTAGATAAAGAAGTAGAAAAAGAAGTTGATAAAAGAAAAATGAAGAATAATGAAGGTAGTCGAATAATGAAGAATAATGAAGTAGTCGAAAAATGAAGATAGTCGAAAAATGAAGATAGTCGAAAAATGAAGATAGTCGAAAAATGAAGATAGTCGAAAAATGAAGATAGTCGAAAAATGAAGATAGTCGAAAAATGAAGAATAATGAATAACGACAAATGAAGAATAATGAAGAATAATGAAGCCTAAAACAAAACGTGAACATTAGGACGCCATTTTGTGAAACCCAAATAGTATTACTTACCAGGTGGTCGGGCTTTCTTCGGTCTAGGTGACGAAACAATCCCATTTAAGGCTCAAAAGACAGCTTCTATGTTAAATTCCGATCCGGCCATTGCCGCCACATATAAAATGCAACTTATCAACACAAAACCGCCATTTGTATCTTCGTCACCTGCTGTTCAAGTCTTCTGGACCGGTATATAGAACGAACAGACCGAAGCACTACGCCGTAAAGTCCTTAAATAGACTTTCCTATCAAAAAAACAACTTCCCACTCGTGACTCGCACTGCTTCGAAAACCCATGTGACTTCCGGCAATTGGCAAGTAAAGCTGGAGGGCACTTTGAACTTGAAAACGGGAATCTACTCATTTTAACCAAAATAAGCCATGAAAATAGACGCAAGTTTGACCCGAAACTAATTGCTTCAAAATACTAGGTTAGGTAACGTCGAAGAAACGGCAGTCATCCCAAAAATGTAAAAGATCTCATCACACCATATGGGTGTGCAAGTGATATTCCGACAGCTGGTCATGCATATCGTCATTTTCTGGGTTGCCTATACGTAGGTTATTATATTAAGAAGACCAGCCTGGGTCTAGAACCTTTTAGACAAGGGCGTATTCAAAAATTTTTAAAGAATTTAATTATCTAAATTGGTCAAAATTTGATAAAAACTCGGGCTATCCACTAACGTTGTAACAAGCACAAAAAGATTGTTACAAATACCCCCTTTCAACAAAAAAATTAAAAAAATAAGAAATAATTCAGGACAATTGAGTACCTCTTAACATCTAATTACCAAAATGTTTTAGGCTACATGTTGCCTTTACATTTGAGATACAATATACATTTCGGTTTATATTTTAGTCTTAATTACTAACTTACTAGCTATGGAAAAAGGTTGGGTTTAGGGCTGGTCAGCGTCTTCAAGATCAAGACTGCTATCCAGAGGGGATTTAAGATCTTTAATGTGATATCGACCGATGCTTTTATCGTGCTCATCCTTAAGTTCATAAATGATTGGAGAAATTTTCTTAATGATTTTACATTTAATGAATTTCTTTGCCAGTTTTTTAGAAAAATAATTCCCAGCGTCAGACAAGATGAAATTTCTTTTATAGACTACGTCACACACATTAAACTCAATATTTCTCTTTCTCAAATCATAATATTTCTTATTTCGCTCATAAGCTTTATTGATGTTTTTAATAACTTGTTCATAAACGTCTGGTAATTTAGACAGTTCTTGAGCTAAGTTTTGTCTGTCGTCAAATTTATAGGGACAAAGGTTTTTACTTTCTATGATACCAAAATAATCTCCAGAGGTAGATAAGTTACGTCCAAAAGTTAAGAAAGCTGGTGAAAATGCAGTTGATATGTGTGTAGTGGTGTTTATAGCGTTACATATGTGGTGTACGTGTTTGTCCCAGTCACGGTGGTTATTTTCTTTAATATAGGACCTAATCGCGGTGCCTATCACTCTATTTGCACGCTCTACGTTATTTTGGACCACAAGCTTTACAATTAGGTCTGGTGACATTTTTGTGTCCACACTTAAAACAGAAAATTTTCTTTTTCATTTTACAGGCGGAGAGGATATGCCCCTCTTCATCGCAGTTAAAACATTTAACTCTCTTTTTTAAAATAGGCTGAGTTATACCAGTAGTTTTATTTGTTTGATCTAAAGCGCTTAAATTTAGGTCTTGAAGCTATACTAACTTTGGCCCTATTGGCCCGATCAACCCCGTTCTTTTTTTAAACAACTCATGACGTCGCCCTAAACACGTGACATACATCAGCTGTCGATTTTGACATTTGACAGGTGACATCTGACAGGTGACAGTTCTTAATTGACAGGTGACAGGTGTCATTTTCGAGTCATGCGCAAGAACCCAATTCATAGACCCCAACTACGCATGCGCAATATCCTAGGCCTATTGGTTCCGGAGATATGAGTCTTAAAGTCCCTCCGAAAATTAACATTGGAGGGCCCTATGATGCAGAACCGGCCTATCCTTACTACTTATCTCTTGTCAGTCATGTCTCGCTGCATAAACACGGGCAATTAAAACAAACAAAAATGATTTGCTAATAAAATAGAAAAAATAGTATCCATAAAGTACATGTTTTATGAAGTAATTAGCGCTCTTGTTCCGTTAGAAAACAAGCGGCTCATTTTCTAATATGTACAGTTGTACCGGGGCACAGAAAAAAACGTTTATGACAAAAGTACCTACTATGCATCGCTCTGAGTGTAATCAAGCGTGCAATGTCAGTTAAACACTTGGCATGAAAATATTTGTAAAAGAGCTCAAGTCACGTTCTAGGCTTGTTACAGTTTTAAATTGAATACACTTACCCATCAATTTTCATATCTGTAGCTTATTTTTGTTTGAAAACAAAAGTAAATGTTTGTTCATATCCATCCAAATTTATTTAAACTTCAAAGCTATACTTCTCTATAAGACAATAATTATAACTATCTAGCTCTGAGAAACCATACACCTCATAACATCCCTAAAAATGTAATCAAGTTCGCTTTGGAATATTGACAATAACTCAGGTATACACTAAAATCCCGACACCGTTGACCGTTGGGAGATTGACGCCTTTTCATTTTGTTTTTTTTTGTTGTGGAATCCGTCCTTACTGCAGTGTTGCATTGGAGTTTTCTAAGCATTTTTTTGCTAATTTTTAATGAAACCTAGGCCCTTAATTAGCACTAAGGTCGTCACATAGCTTTGTGAGCCTAAGAAGCCCATATGGTGCTGATTCTCTGCTAGTTAGTGTGGATCCTACGTTCCAGTATTTTTTATCACATCTAAAAGGCCACATACCACCTTCGGTAAGTTTACTAGTCATATTTGTACTAAATCTAAAGTGTTCCTACCTTACTTTATCCCATAGCTTCATTCAAACTAACACTAAGTTTTGTTACAGGCCTTTTTTTTTCTTATTTTTTTCTTCTACTGTTAATTTGACTTTCATTTATCTCCGTCTTGTTCTATTTTGCATCCTGTACCCTGTGTGGATATCGTTTCCGCCCTCTTATTGGTGTATTCTCAAAGAAGTCATTCTCTCTCCGAAGAAAAACGTCCAGTTAGACCTTCAGGAGCTTCAACAAGTCATAAGTTCGAGCTTTAATGCAGGCCCCGACACATAAAATCAGCCTACACAACTGTAAAAGCAGTACCAGGTTTGATCTGTCTGATATTAACATTAAGTTATTATAGTTATTGAGCCTTATTTAAATTGGTTTTAGCGGCTTTTTACATTCTAGGATAGAAAATTATAACTTGTAGTCAACACTGTAAACTGAAAATACACAGGCCTGTTTACGCTCGGTATCTAGACTATAAAGAACCCAAACTTTGAGTAATGCTAGTAAACTTGATTAAATAACCGAAACAAAAACAACACATATTTAATTATCATAATATCAATATCAAACATAAATATACCATCATCTAACCTAACTTTAGAGTCAGCTGTCTGATAGGGAGGTGCATCAAAAGGCATCGTCCTGCGGACGATATTAAGTATCGATCGATACCAGGGTTTGTTTATTTCTTTTTGTGTTTATAAATATTTTAATAATATATACGTTAATGTGGAATTATTTAAATCTGGTGTTTTCTTCTCGATAGGATGTTTCCTGTTTTATTTTAGTAACGAAGGCACTGTCTTAACTTTAAGGGCACAAAACAGGTGGCGCTTTTGTTTGTTTTTACCCACACCACTCCCGACTGATGAGCTAGTCGTCTTGTCCCTGAAAGGCAGTGTCCCAGTCCTCCTGTGAACCACCAGACAGGAATAATTCCCACCCGGTTACTAATTGTCAATTTAGTGTGTTACAGGCTTTCAGGGTTGTTTGTCAGATCATGGTTGCTGACCAAGCGAATGGCTCTTCTTTCAATGAAATTCAGGGAATGTTTAGGAGCAGAACCCCAAACGTGTGAACAATATTCCAGCGATGGCCGAATTTAGGCTTTACATAGGGTCAAAAGCTGTTGCGGTGTATGGCTATGGCAAATAATCTAAATGATTTATTCAAGTCAAGGGATTTGAATTTTAAAAGATTTTAAAATTGCGGTCACCCATGTCGTTGCTTGTGTGATTTTTTTATCGTATTTGCGCGCAACACATTTCTATGTAAGTGTCACATTTCTGCACCAGAACTATCTCCCCATTAAGAATCTTGTTTACTTATAGTATGTTTAGTATAAGTGCTTAAATTATTAAGTTTTACCAATTTTGTACCAAAAAAATGCGTGTATAAAGTAGAATCGAGTGGCTTAGGCTGCTAGGCAATATCGCTGAATGTCTAAAAGATATTCACGAAACAAATAATCTCATCCACGACAGAAACGCTGAAAGTCGATGCGAAACACAGCAAAAACGTTGTAGGTGTTCTGCGCGGTTGCTGTACGATTGAAAAGAACAGTCACAGTGCGGCATACGCATGCACGTTGCACGTGTGGGTAAGGCAGGTCGCACACCAAGGATGCGTCGAACACGCAACATGCAACACACGATATGAGGTAAATGCCGCGTATAGACTTGTGCCGCATTAAGCCATATAATATGCGGAGGTGTCGCACACCAATGCAACGCATGCACACGTCTGACAAAATAAACATCAATGCTACATTAATGCATGTCTTCTCGTAGTATTTGTTGCGGGTTTGAAGGAAAAACAACATTATGGCTAATAATAATTATAATGAAGACCCTTTGTTTAATATAAATTTTGTTAAGGGGATAGACAATCATCCTTGCTTATGGAATTGTACTTTATCTGAATATAGTAAAAGAAACATTAGAGAAAAAGCATGGAAGAAGGTGGCAGAAGAAGTAAAAGACACAGGTGAGCAAAACTATTCTTATTTTATTTATTTTTATAACAAATTACTAATATTCAAATATAGTAAAAAAACGCGTACGTTTAGTAACTCATTATAGTCTTAATAACTTAAATATTAATTCTCCTGGTGTTAAAAATTTCTACTACAAGTATTTGAAAAGGCTCACCATCTTCATTTCCTGGTAAAGGTGAAGGGTCAGGAATTTGTAACTTTTGTTTTCTTAACAATCTTCCAATGGATGAGGCTTTAAAAACAGCCCCATCACTATTGCGTCCTAAGTCACCAGCATCTATACTTGTAAGTAAACTGTCAGCATCAACAGCAGCCATTAATATCATTGAAAAGAAACCTTTGTAATTAAAATTACTAGAACCGCTATTGCCAAAAACACGAATGTGCTTGCCGTCGATTGCAGTGACGCAATTTGGCAAATTTCACAATTCTTCGTAACGTTGAGCATTTCGTTTCCAGGTCTCCTTTGTAGGAGCTGGCATAAACAAGGGCTGTAAACTGTATCACATGGCAGTTGTTGTCTCTTTAATTATTTTTCCAATTGTGTTTTATCCTCGGTAAAATTGGAATGAAAGCTTTTTGAAACTATCGCCTGTAGCCAGATACCTACAAAAAAAAAACATTTTAGCTACCTTCGTCATCTTATAAAGCACTCTTTTTTTTCAGTATGTAACTGTCGCGAACGATGGAGAAATATCCGAGGATCATTTTTGAGATCGCTAAGAAAACCACCAAGTGGCTCTGGAACTAACGCTAAGAAAAAATATTACTTAGCCGATTATTTAGAATTCATTCTCCCTTATACCAAGACCAAACCTAGTACTGGTAACCTAGAAACACTTCTTGATAGCAATGATAATTCTGAAGAATTCTTCGTCAGCTTCAAATCCTGCCGACGATGCTTTTCTAGAGTGGCTTAATTATGTTCAGAGTATAGGTGACATATTAGACACCATTGATCACACTACTTTGACAGGTATAAATAGTGAGGGATTTGGTGTAAATGTTTACTCTGTTTTTAAATTAGTCGATAGGGACGCGCTGAAGAGCATAGTTTTCTCTTTTAAAAATAAAAATAGCCTAGATGGCCTAAACATAAAAATGCTTAAGAATAAATATGACAGCAAAGAAGATTCACTGATAAATTTGGTAAATTGTTCATTAGAAAATAGCGTTTTTCCGGATAAATTAAAATTATCAACAATACTCCCTATACAAAAAAAGACTAATTCTATTGAGGCTGCAAATTTTCGTCCAATAAATTTGTTAACTGCTATTGAATATAGAATATAGAATATGTTGAAAACAATAGACTGTTCACAGAAAAACAATCAGGCTTTCGCAAGGGGCATAGTTGTGAAACGGCAATTCAGTGTGTCTTGGATGAATGGAAAAACGGGGTTGATAGTGGATTTAGTACGATTGCAGTTTTCCTTGACTTGCAGAGAGCTTTTAAGACAATTGATAGTGATAGATTGTTATTTAAACTTAAATGTATGGGTTTTAAGGATACGGTACATAGGTGGTTTCGAAACTATCTTAAAAACAGGAAACAGAGAGTGTATATGAATGGAAGATACTCGCATGAAATTTTAAATGAGCATGGCGTACCACAAGGAAGTATTATGGGACCCCTGCTGTTTATTTTGTACATAAACGATGTGGTTCGGGTTGTCAGCACAGTTAATATGCACTTGTTTGCAGATGATACGTTGATATATTTTTCATCAAGGGATATAAAACTTTTAGTTGATACTATTAATATCGCTTTGGACAGTATTTGTATACTTGCAATAATTTATTGAAAATTAACGGGTCAAAAACTAAATTTATTTTATTAGGGACTAATAAGGTCAGGAGTGAATTTACTTCCAGCAATTATACTTTCAGTATTGGAGATTATAAAATTGAACGGGTTCAAAAAATGAAATATTTGGGGGTGATTATGGATGAAAAATTAAATTTTAAGGATCATGCCAACTATATCGTTTCTAAAATTAGTTAGGTACTACGTAAATTATTTGGCCAGATGCTCTTCGTATTTATCAATGTGGTCGAAACTTATTGTTTTTAACACATTTATCTTGCCACATTTTAATTATTGTTCCTCGATTGTTTACTTGTTAAATCAAAATGAAATATCTAGGTTACAGAAACTTCAGAGAAGAGCAATGAGACTAATTCTTTCTTGCAATAAGTATATCTCTGTCAAATTAATGTTGGAATGTTTACGGTGGTTTCCCGTTCTGGAACATGTTAAGTATAATGTACTGGTATTTATTTTTAAAATAAAGATTGGCCTTGCACCCTCATACCTCGCAAATAAGCTATTATATAACAATGAAGTTCATGAATACCATACCAGGCAACAGAATCACTTTTTCATTCCTCCAAGAAGTAAAAAGTTTGGGCAAAATTCGATTTTTCATAGGGGACTTGACACATTCAACAAATTACCTAATATCTATATATATATATATATATTCTGATCATATAAGTGGAAAATTGTAAGCTTTTTGTTTTTGTCTATGTTTTTATTATTCTTGTATAGGTTTATTGTTTCCTTTGTTTGTTATTTATAGGAGCTAATTTTATCATAATTTTTATAACTTATTTGATATAGTTACTTTGTCTTATTCTTACTAATATTTTAAGTCTAGATGATCCATGTATAGTACAACTTTGTAACTAGCATTTTTAGGTAAATAAAGGATTTAATAAAAAAAAATTAATAACAAAAATGAAAAAGACGATTTTGAAAAGGAAGATCCGAATATGTCATTTTTTCATAGTCTATTGCCGGATGTGCGGAAAATAACAGACAAGCAAAATCGCAGATTTAGACAAAAAATTATTGGCCTGGTGGATGAAATACTTGAAGATGCCGATATTACATCACACTCAAATCTATCATGGAGTTCAAATAATACCAGAACTTCAGCGGACCCATATAGAGTTGCTTGCCCCACACCCAGCCCGAATGGACCAACTGACTGGCCTATCAGGGAACAAGGTGACAGGGTGCAACAAAGTCAAAACAATATGAGGGGTGAACAACTTTCTTGGTATAATAAATTGAATTACTAAGTTCAAATATTTACTATTATTATAATAATAATTAATATTTTGTACACAGGGTGATTCAAAAGTATTTTGACAAACTTGGGGAGGTAATAGCCGACAATATTTTAAGATGAAAAGTTCTTATAAACAGTGGTCCTTGGCGACTTCGTTACGGAGATACAGGGTGTTGAAATGTTAGAAGAAATAGTAATAATTTTTAAATAACTCCTTAACGAGTTATTTTCTTTTTATAAAATTTAGTGAGTTTAATAAGCATCTAAGGACATGCATACATGTTCGTAAATTTAACCAGTGGCGTCGGTACAAAATGTTGCTATCATATTTTTTGTGAAAACTATGCTACACCACTGACTTATTTTATTTTAACTTTCTTTTTATGAACCACCCCTTCATTTACAACAAAAAAGATCACGTGTGTTTTTTTATACGAGGAACGGTTTAAGGGTAAATGATTATTTCATTTGACTTTACACAAATATTGAAACATGTGTTTAAACCGTCCCTCGTATCAAAAAAATATACGTGATCTTTTTTGTTGTAAATGATGGGGGGATTCATAAGAAGAAAGTTAAAATAAAATAAGTCAGTGGTGTAGCATAGTTTTCACAAAAAATATTATAGCAACATTTGTACCGACGCCACTGGTTAAACTTACGAACGTGTTGTACTTTAAAAATAAGTGTCCTTAAATGCTTATTTAATTCACTAAATTTCATAAAAAAAATAATTCGCTAAGGAGTTATTTAAAAATTATTACTATTTCTTTTAACATTTCAACATCCTGTATCTCCGTAACGAAGTCGCCAAGGACCACTGTTTATAAGAAGTTTTCATCTTAAAATATTGTTCCCTATTATCTCCCGAAGTTTGTCAAAGTACTTTTGAATCACCCTGTATATGCACTTACAGTAAAGTGATCAATAAACGTTCTTCAGGGCAAATTGCCTGCCGATAATGAGTATCTAGCGTTTCTATCACAGGTCCTACTATATGTAGTAACAAATTAAAGCTTTTTTGACTCATCTTATAAACCTCTAAAAATTTTTCTGGATTAAGAGTTGATTGCTCTTTTGTAACACAAGCTGGGCTATGCATTATATTATGTACAAACAGAGGATTAATCCAGAAACAACGCTGCTTTTGTTTTCGTTTGGTTCTTCATCGCAAATACTGCCAAGCTACTATAACATCCTTCTCACGACACTTGACGATATTTTGTTTTATTACTGCAAATCAATGTTTGCACCTATTATGTGCGAGGTTAGTTCAGGTTAGTTTGTTTTTAAATTTTATGATGGAGAAACAAACAGATACTGTAAATCGTGAAAGCAGTGATGAAAGTACGATGCAGAAATTAAATGTGGGATGTAAGAAGAGAAAAAAAGGTGGACGAGTATGTGATGTTATGAAACATTTCAGGTTAAGTTCACATGAAATAGGGCCAGACTGTAAGTGCTCCAGGTAAAAATGCTTTAAAAATATTGGACTTTTGGAGAGAAATGCCATTATTAGGAAATTTAATGGCATGTCAAGCAGAGATGAGCAGAACAGTTACTTAACTGGTCTTGTATCCATGACTTCGATAAAAAACCGCAGGCCAAGAAAAAATGAAAATGAAGCTAAGTTTCGCGAATAAAGCATATGTTTATAAAGTAAGAGTTCAGCGTCAGGTTGAAATCCATAATAATTGGATTGAAGTGCCTGTTTGCATAAAGGACTTTATTTCATTACATGGAATTACTGGACGTCGCCTACAAACAATTCAGGAATCCCCAAAGAAAACTGGTAATGCGCCTAAAGATGTGAGGGGTAAATATAAACACGTACATTGTTGTAATAATTAATAAAAAATAAAAAATTAAAAAAAATAAATAAAAAAAAAAAAAGATTCTTATTTACTTTATTTTATTCATCTTATTTATCTTAATATGTTCTTGTTGATATATTTATTAATTAATTACTTGGGTCACCACGGCCACTCAGTTTTTTTATTCGCTTGAGAGCTAAGGTCGTAGATTTAATTCAGATAAGATTATTGGGCGCCATCAACCAAAGGGGTTGAAAAAGATTATAAAGAAAAGAGTAAATAGAATATTTAGTTCCCTAGCCCTGAAAGAGAAAGCAGTATGAATAAAACAATTATTTTAATCAAATCCTATTTTATTAATAAAAGAATAATATTTTCCAACTAACACCCATTTTATTCATATAGGAAGAAATAAACATAACATGGAAAAAGGATTTGAATAAAAGGCTAAGCAACTAAATCAGAGAAAGAAGATATAAAAAATAACATAGAAAAAGTTATGACATGAGCTAGACAGCTCCACTAAAAGATATATTAGATCGTAGGAAATCAAAAAGATTAAGAAGTGAGGATTCTTTCTAAACACCCAATATAAAAGGAGTCAAATACCAACTAAAAGCTTTGAACATAATTAAAGTGTAATTACTTTAAAGGTAGTGACCAAAATAAAACAGAATTTAAATTTAAGGTAAACTAAATCAAATTATAGCATTCATTATGCCAAAATTGAAAATAAAATATTCTTTATAGTAAAGTCAATGATAGGTCAATTGAAGCACTTACAATGCCCCAAAATTTGGTTAAAATCCCTTGAGAAATTTATGATAACTTCAAGGTTATATCATTAAAGACATTTACCCTTTTGCCAAAATTCAAAGTAAAGCAACATTTAGGGTAAAGTTAATATAAAGTCATATACATAAATATATAGCATTCACTACGCCAGAATTTAAAGTGAGATAGAATTTAGAATCAAATTTAAAATTAGTAATATCACTTCCAGATTATATTAATAAAGACATTTACCATGCCCTATTCCAAAATAGAATTGAGAAACTTAAAACTTTAGTTATGTTTCCAACTAAATAGCTTAGGGGTGAAGGTAAAGATTTTCTAGCTAAGTCTAACTAATAGATATAGCCAAAACCTAGAATGACAAAAAATACATACTGGTGGTAACTAAAATTTCTGGGTCAGTAAGTAATGTATCCAAGACCGGGATTATCAGTCTCTTATTAACCCGCTCAACAGATATAGATATATCCATTACAAGAGTTAGTCCAATGAAGAAGTTACCGATATAGGAATATCCCAACAACTTCATAGGGGTATCTTAATAAAATTAAGTCAAAATAGAGAAAATTACAGCTATAGAAATATCTCAATACTCTATAGGGATATCTTAATCACATTAAGCAAAAATAAAGAAATTACAGATATAATATCTCAATAACTTAGTGCGAAAATGCATACTTCCTGAGGAAGTTCTAGATTTATAATTAAAATTAAACCTTTAACCGCTACTTCTGTTAGAAAGTAAGACTTACGTTTATTGTTTAATGTAAATCTCAATTTAAGATAATTAAAATAACCATCTTATACTCCTTGACGAGTAAAAGTTAGTTTCATAAATCAAAACTAGCCTGTTCCAGCTAGATAATCATAAAACCTACTAGGGATTAATATACAAATGAATTTACAATAAATAGACCAACCACTCAAGCATTCCTTGACGAGGGAGGTTTCGGTTTTAAATTGAAAACTAAGTTTTCGTATGATACAAGATAAGCAGTTTAGGTAATATGTACATTACTGGAGTGACCCATCCACTTTAAGCGAAATCTACAAGAATTTACAACAGTCTTAAGCTAAGCTAGGGTAATTATACACTATACATAAAAATATACAGAGGGAAGAATATACAAATATAATACAGTTTACCAAATCACCACATAAAAGATTTATAACATAGGAAATTAAGTTAAGGGTTAACAAATTGACTTTTAGTGATCAATTTAAAAAAGTTAAGTCCGGTGAGTGTGGCATTGTGCCAGTGAAACGTTACAAGTGATTAAAAAAGAGGTATTTTAGCAATATTATCTAAAAAGGTGGCTCTTGGCCCATTAGTAGTACATTACGAGTGATTCAACTGAAGTATTGAGGTGAAATTATCCTGAATTATTAGACACATGAAATTTACTCATTCAAATTCAAAAGAAGGTTTTTTTGGTATTATATCTTATGAAATTTAATAAAAATTAGTCGGAGGTGGTGTTAGTACAGTAATCAAGGAGAAAAAATATGCTACTTAGCTCATGTAAGGCAGGACTCTAGCAGACAGGCACGACGGATTATGCGTCAATCTCCAGCATCAGATCAATGTGGACGGTTGACCATACAGCACGTCGGGGTGACCGGCACATGCACCGAAACAGGAACTTCATCCACAATGACAACCCCACTCGTCTTGGCCTCTCTAAGACATACATCCTCCATTCCAGACATGGGATCCATAGCAGGGTAAAGGATTTAGAGGAAGACTCCAGGTTACGAATACTGACTAATGCATTTCCAACACATTCATGGCTAAATCCATGTAGAAAGTAGAAAATAGAAGTAGAAAGTAATAAAGGTAGAAGATAAAAGATGTAGGAGATAAAAGAACCAGAAGATAAAAGAAAAATAGACGGTAATCGAAGTAGATAAAGGAAGTAGAAAAAGAAGTTGATAAAAGAAAAATGAAGAATAATGAAGGTAGTCGAATAATGAAGAATAATGAAGTAGTCGAAAAATGAAGATAGTCGAAAAATGAAGATAGTCGAAAAATGAAGATAGTCGAAAAATGAAGATAGTCGAAAAATGAAGATAGTCGAAAAATGAAGAATAATGAATAACGACAAATGAAGAATAATGAAGAATAATGAAGAATAATGAAGCCTAAAACAAAACGTGAACATTAGGACGCCATTTTGTGAAACCCAAAAGGTATTACTTACCAGGTGGTCGGGCTTTCTTCGGTCTAGGTGACGAAACAATCCCATTTAAGGCTCAAAAGACAGCTTCTATGTTAAATTCCGATCCGGCCATTGCCGCCACATATAAAATGCAACTTATCAACACAAAACCGCCATTTGTATCTTCGTCACCTGCTGTTCAAGTCTTCTGGACCGGTATATAGAACGAACAGACCGAAGCACTACGCCGTAAAGTCCTTAAATAGACTTTCCTATCAAAAAAACAACTTCCCACTCGTGACTCGCACTGCTTCGAAAACCCATGTGACTTCCGGCAATTGGCAAGTAAAGCTGGAGGGCACTTTGAACTTGAAAACGGGAATCTACTCATTTTAACCAAAATAAGCCATGAAAATAGACGCAAGTTTGACCCGAAACTAATTGCTTCAAAATACTAGGTTAGGTAACGTCGAAGAAACGGCAGTCATCCCAAAAATGTAAAAGATCTCATCACACCATATGGGTGTGCAAGTGATATTCCGACAGCTGGTCATGCATATCGTCATTTTCTGGGTTGCCTATACGTAGGTTATTATATTAAGAAGACCAGCCTGGGTCTAGAACCTTTTAGACAGGGGCGTATTCAAAAATTTTTAAAGAATTTAATTATCTAAATTGGTCAAAATTTGATAAAAACTCGGGCTATCCACTAACGTTGTAACAAGCACAAAGCCACATTTTCGGCCGTAAAAGGTCATAGTAGCTTCTTTAAAGGCAGGCAGAGCCACTACAGTCAAAAAAAAATCTACAGTCGTATATTTACCAGACACTCTCACAATAAAAAAGATGTACAATATGTACAGGGTTTTTGCGTATATTTTGGAGCACCCCTAGAGCCTTTATTTTAAACGCTAGAAAGAACTTTAAATTACGAATATTGAATGATTTTTTCTGAATCGTCAATATTTGTCATCGGATAAAACAAATGAACATCGTAAATTTGTTTAAGACACCAAGTAGTTGTTTTTTTAAATGGAACACCTTGTATATTACTGAATATTTTATTAGGTCTTAAAATTACATTTTGAAAAATATATATGTTTACTATAATCGGTTCCGTGGTTTTTGAAATATTTAATTTAAAATTCGTCGAAACATAACGCATGGATCGATAAAAGTAAACGAAAGTTACCATTTTGAAGACAGATTTGCATCCCAAATGTTATTAACTGACAAGAAACTTATCTTTTAATTAATTTAAATATTTCAAAAACCACTGAACCGATTATAGTAAACATATATATTTTTCAAAATATAATTTTAAGACCTATTAAAATATTCAGTAATATACAGGGTGTTGCATTTAAAAAACAACTGCTTGGTGTCTTAAACAAATTTACGATGTTCATTTGTTTTATCCGATGACAAATATTGACGATTCAGAAAAAATCATTCAATATTCGTAATTTAAAGTTCTTTCTAGTGTTGAAAATAGGGGCTCTAGGGGTGCTCCAAAATATACGGAAAAACCCTGTACAAGGATTTAAATCTGCCTGATGTTTCATATGAGTTTTATCGCAAAGTTTTTAACAACGAGTTCAACATTAAATTTGAATATCCACACAGCGATACCTGCAGCATTTGCGATAAATATGCTACAGAAAAAACAGCATTATTTAAGAATAGAAACGACACAACCACACCAGAAAATGATGCGAAAATACTTCAAGAAATTAAAAAAAAGGAAACGGAACATGAACTGCATTTGCGAAAGGCTGAAGTGTTTTATGATCGTAAAAGGGAAGCAAAGACGAAAAGTGTGAAGAATAAATAGTTCGAAGCAATAGCGATGGATTTCCAAAAAAACCTCTCAATACCAAACATTACAACCAACGACGTCCATTATAAAAGACAACTTACTTCCTGTTCTTTTAGTATTCACGTGCTGTCTACCGCCAACTCCTACTTTTACTGTTACCCCGAAAATATCGCAGCTAAGGGATCAGAGGAACTTATTTCATTTTTGCAGCATTTTATATTTACGCAGTTAGACTCCAGTGTAAGGGGTTTAGTAATATTTTGCGACTCGTGTGGACGTCAAAATAAAAACTATAACCTCTTTAAATTCATTCATTACGTAGTTATTTCCACACGAAGGCTTCACAGCATAAGAATGACTTTTCAAATAAGGGGTCATTCTTATTTGGAGTGGGACAGGAATATGGGGCTAATTAACCAGCGGACCAAAGCTGAAACTGTTGAAGATTGGTTGGACGAATTTAGGAGAGCCCGAACAGAACCTAGCCCATAGAAGTAGATCAGTCCCTAATTCGCCAATCGAATCAGTTTCTTTCGCCATGTTTTAAAAGAAAATGCCCATTTCCTGTTAGACCTATTCGAGAAATAGTGTGTGAAGCCATTCATCCTCAAAATATTTCATTTAGAAAAAACTACAATGGACCCTTCAAAACTTCTGTGGTTCGTACCACCGCGATTGTCCCAACTGATGATATTGCAGGAACCCAAGAATTTGTTTTACCCGACAGAAGTTACACAGGTAATAAATTTTGATTTATAGCTACTATCTATACTTCATTAGTTTTTTGTTTTTTCAGATTTTTTGCCAATTAGTTTGGAAAAGTGGAAAGACTTGCACCACCTTAAGCAGTTTTGTGGTGATGCTGTCAAACATTGTTCCGGGAGTCTTGCTAAAATAAGAAAGAGAGTTTCTGTTGTTTATGATGTCCGTTCCTTACTATTAATGTTTATTTTGTATTCACCCTGTTGTAGTAAAACCTACCTTATTGTTCGATAACATAGATCATGACTATTAGATAACTGACTTGTAGTAGTTATAAAATAATTTTATATTGGACTTGCATCGCTTTTCCTGTATTTTTAATGACATACAACGGTTTTGTTTTTTTTTTGTGGACTTTCGATGAAATAATACAAACTAATAAATAGAAAAATCGTAACGGTCTAAGAACCTTTCTATCGTTTTCACCGGCAAATGATTACTAGTTGACAAACATTTTGATTTACAATTTATTTTAATTGGTAAGATTTTCGCCTTTAGCTTTAAACTTTAAAATTCGTTTTCTAGCAAATGCAATAAAAGTGACTTTCAGCGTTTTTGCAGTGTAGGCTTCATTTGTTAGTGTCGCACCTTCAAAGTAAGGCAAACGTGTGACAGATGATAGGTATCCAAATAATAGTAATTACCGAAAATCGGCATTTTACATTGTCCAACCCATTTTTAGATTTTTGTACTTTTATGTATCTTATTGCTAAATGTATAGACAAAGTACTTCACGCGTTTAATCCCTTTAGTACTTATTGCACGTCCTGCATATTGCTGTAACCGCAGCGGGTACCCCGCAACTTGAATCCCCTCCTACCAGTGCACGCTCAGTGCTTGTATTCTGAACGCATTAACATTTAAAAGTTTAAATAAATAAAGAGAGCAAACAATAGAACATTTATGCCTTTTTGGCACAAGAAAATAGACGTTCAATTATTATCATTTTGTTTTAAATATGTATTATATTAGGTGACTTGGTTGTTCAAGTATTTAAATTACAGGTAGTTCATCTCAGCTCCTTATGCAAGAAGCCGATTCTTGATCATCCAAATATCCCACTAATGGTTTCATTTGAAATAGAAAAGTAAATTTAATATGTTGCTTACTGTAAGTTGTAAGTACCATTTCTTTAATTTGCTCAATTTACTGACGGTTTAATATCCTGTGTATCTTATAAATCTTAACAACAAATAAAATCATAATAATAAATCAATAACAGCAATATATCAGATCAAGCTAATAATGTTAAATAAACAAAATTGACTTAATAAAGAATAGTGATGAAGCCCAAAAATCAATATTTAGCAGTAATGGCTATTAGCTGCAAAAATACATCATTTAGATATAAAAAAAACTCTTTTGGTTAGTAAGCAACTAAAATATAAAATACTGCTGTTAGACAATCCTATTAGCTCTACAAAATTTCCGTTAAACGACGAAGGACAGTCTTCTGCTTACAAATCTGCTAGGAATACTACGATCGGCCCCAACTAGAGCTGTTATTGTGGAACTGGACATATTCTTTTAGAACAGGTATCACTTACCTATTCCGTGTACCTATTACATGGTACCGATTCCAGGTCCGTTGCACTGTCACCTATTTGATTTTCTAGTTTCGGTAATATTTCTTATAAAAGTTGCCCGGTACAGGTACGATGTACAATACTATGGCGAACGGAAAGGAAATATGTTTTTGCTTAAAACGATATATATTTACTATTATGGCGGCAGTTGAAAGTTGACATTTTAAACGAGTCTTTTTATTTACATTACCGTAGACGGGCAAAACAAAAATATTACTATGATGGATATGTTTATGCGGTGGCTATGTTTAACCAACTGAACTGTCAGAGAAATTCATGTAACTTTCCCTATAGTTAGTCATTCATATTAACCGCCTGACAGAATTTTTGGAAGAATTGAGAAGATAGTACGAAAAAAAGAAGTAATAGTTGAACCCAATGAATATAGAGTTATTTTTTTCTTAGATATGTAAAAAAACTTTTACATTTTTGATTAGGCAAAAGCGATAGAAGCAACTATCAAACCTCCCGCTTAATGGAATTTTCAGTTCTCATTAGCTAAACGAAGCAGCGGCAAAAAGTGTAATGTTAAAAGGTGGGGTCAATTATCGATGTGATTCAGGACAATACAAGTCGATACACAAAAAAAAGGAAAATTAGTTGCATCCATCAGTCTGGATCCTCTTTCCAAGAAAGTTCCAGTTAAACAACCAAAGCTTATTATTGATGCAGATTAGCTTTTGAAAACATACTTTGGACCGAATTGGAGAAATCTTGGTGACGTGGATTTAACGTTCTATAAAAATATTTTTGACAATGTAAGAGATATTGGTGATTGCGATACTAAAACATTCGATGAAGGTTTCGATGCTAAGGTCGTGGAAAAGACGATGAACTCCGAATTTAATTATAATACAATAAAGAAAGTGAAAGAATTGTTTTATTGAGTTCTGTTGTACCAAATAATTTCTAATAAAAATTTTTTTGAACTTTTCAAAACTGTTTTACTCCCATTTCGACATATTCAAAACTTTCGTAGTACACTAATTGGTTACAAAACTGTAGAATCTTGTTGAGAGGTCTATGATATTGTCACGCCCGTGTGTTTGGGTGCGACTAGGGGTGTATACCTAGGATCGAAAAGAGAAACTAATATTTAGGAAACAAACAATTAATTTATTCAACATCAGTGTCTTTCATTTGTACCAAGTATAATGATTTCAAATATTCATTCAAATAAAAATTAGTATAAAATTATTAGAATTTGTATTAAGGCAAAAATGTTAAATTGTCATTACAACAGATTATCAGATGTACCTATATGGTTACAAATACCTATCGGGGGATAAATACTAAACTACTGTACTTATATTAAGATTATTATTTTCTCACCCGTCATAGCGTCGCCCGAGGTCCACAGGGTTCTAAGTACACTTTTGATCAAAAATCGATTTATTACATTACTCTATAGAAAAAAGAATTCTACATCGTCTAATGTCGAAAAAAATCAAATGGTTTAAGAGATGGCGCTGTTATCAACAGTTCCACATAGTTCCAAGTAACACAAGTGGGAAATTATCTTAAATTCCACAAGGTTCTAAGTACAGATTTTAACGGTTTGCATTCGTTCGGCGTATGGTTCTGTATTTTTGTGCCATTTTAGTAGGATTTTAGCAAGAAAATGTCAGATTCTGAAGAGTGGTCAGATTTTCAAAGTTCTGGTTCTGAATATGTAACAGAAAATAAAAAGAATAGGGTTAAAAGAAGGTAAAAAAATAATATATTATTAAACTATAACCTATAAAATCAGAAACCGGTTACTAACTGTTTATTTTTAGATTGGTATCAAGTAGTAGTGATTCAAGAGTCGCACAAGATAATGTCTCTAAAGTGATAAGCCCTAATGAGCCAGGGTAAGTAAAATGAATATCAGAATAATACATAATTACAAATAATTTATTCACCAATAGTTCAAATTTTTACATTTGTATGTGGATAATTTGTAAAAAGTAAAATAAATTTATGAATTATGAGTACTTTAAAATAATGAGGTTTGAATGGAGTTAAAGTATACAGAGTGTCCGTAAAACAATTAACAAAAAAAAAAGATTACAAAAGAATATCCGTATATTTTCTTAATTTTTAGCTTGTTTTTTATGAATATTATAATTTATGTTTGAGCAAAGCCAGTTGGTAGAATTTTGGTTGAAAATTTATAATTTTTAAATGTTTTTTTTTTTTTGCAGTCCATCAACTTCAAAACAAGAAACTTTTTGTTCCAAACCAACAAAACAGTCCGACATGTAAGTCTATTAAAAAACATCAAAAACATTTTCATAAATATAATTGATGCCTTTTGTGTATTTCAGGAAAAAATTAGTCGATTACACTTCTTTAGAAAGTGAATGTGATAAAACACCTATAGAAAATGCAGCTTCAAAGAAAACGCGGAAAAGGGCAAGAAATCCTAGTGCATCGCAGAAAAATGTAAGAAAACAAAAATATCAGTCTGGTGAAGAACATAAAAATTTAGGAGGAAATGTTGCTTTAAAAAAGTCTGTTAAACTTGCTATGGGTTGTGGTCTGCAATGCCGATTCAAATGTATGATACATTTTACTGATGCTGATAGGAATAAATATAGAGATTCCTTTTACGGTCTTGATCAGAAATCAAAAACTTATTTTCTTTTAAATCGTACAGTGCGATCTCCGATAAAACGTAAAAAAAGTATTGAATCTGGTTATCGTTCCTTCTCTTTTGAATATTACCTTACAAAAAATGAAACCAAACTTAGAGTATGTAAAAGTTTTTTTTTTAACAACCTTTGCAATAAGCCAGAAACGTCTCTATAGCGCACATAAAAACAAAAGTATGCATGGAACACCTACGCAGAAAAAAAAAGTAAACAAAGATAGGATTAGTAAAGAAGATAAGGACAGGGTTCGAAATCACATCGAATCCTTTCCTGCCGTCGAATCACATTATTGCAGGTCCAATAGCTCAAAAAAGTATCTAAATCCTCAGCTTAATATACAAAGGATGTATGATTTATATAGTGAAGATTGTGTTCAAGAAGGAGCTAATCTTGTTAAACTGCATCTCTATCGCCATATCTTCAATTTTGAATATAACATCGATTTCTTTAAACCAAAAAAAGATTTATGTGACATCTGTGAAGAATATAGGAAACTGGAAAAAGAAAAGAACGTTAGTGAGATAAAACAAGAAGAGTTTAGCAGTCACATCCAGAGCAAAGAAGAGATGAGAAGGGCACGAAATACTGATAAACAAATAGAAGATCCAAATACAGTTGTCATATGCTTTGATTTGCAAAATGCAATTAATTTACCAAACTGCAAAATAGGAAAGCTTTTTTATAAGAAAAAGCTTAACGTATATAATCTTACAGGGCATGAATCTTTAGGGAAACATAAGATTTGTGTCATATGGCCTGAATTATTTTGTGGAAGATCGGGGAATGACATTGCTAACGGTTTTATAGAAATTCTTAAAAAAGTTTGTATTTTACACCCTAATGTTAAAAAAATAATTACTTGGAGCGATAGCTGTGTTCCCCAAAACCGTAATTCGATTATATCGTTTGCTGTTAGATATTTTTTGTGTAGAAATCCTAGTATTGAGAGTGTTACCATGAAATATTCTATACCAGGGCATTCTTGTATTCAAGAAGTAGATAATATTCACTCCAGAATAGAAAAGTATTTAAGGATTTCTGATGTATGGTCTCCTTTGGGTTTAGTGCGTTTTTTACTTAAGATTGACAGGAAACAACCATTTCATGTTGTGCAAGCTAACAAAAGTTTTCTTGATTATCACAATGCGTCTAAAAATTTAAATTATAAGAAAGTTCCTTACACTAAGGTTAAACAGATAAGATTTTTAAAAAATGATCCCTTTTCAGTTTGGTATACCAACGATTATTCTCACAATTTTACTCGTGTTAATATTTTAAACAAAACATTTGATAAAAATGCTGTTTTACTTTTTGCAAATGTAAAAGAAGTTCAAACTCGAATTATAATTCCGGAAGACAAGTTAAACCATATTGAATTTTCCTATAAATGGATGAGTAATAACGATAAGGAGTACATGAAAGCCTTAATAAGTGATTATCGGAAATCTCAAAACTAGAATCTCCTGCATGGTGTTCTTACTATCTTGTTATTGTTTAAAAGGTTAGGTTTACGTACTATGGCAAAATGTTTTACTACTCATATTATTATTTTGTATTCAATGTAGCAAATAAACGATTTTAAATTTTATTTAGTTTTATTGTCAATTAAAAAAGGGCTTACGATTCCACATGGTTCTAAGTACATGTGCACGATTTCAAAAAACTCTGTATAAAATGTATAAACTGTCAGTCACAAAGAAGTTCGTTGATATGCTTTTTTCATAATAAAATTTTCTATCGCGTCCCACTCAAAAACATGAGAAATCTAAATAAATTCAACTTTTATAATAAATCAAGCCATTATAATTGCTCTCCTGTAAAATTTTAAAAAATGTAGGTACTTAGAACCCTGTGGAACTCGGGCGACGAGTACACCGTGTCACAAAAGCCTAAGTCTTAAGCCGTCGACCGAACGCGTCACCCTCTTGACATCGAGTGTCCTTTTTTTTCAAAAATTACCCCTTGACGTGATGCCTCATTTTCAAGTTTGTTTATTAAATCGACTACCGGATTCGATTTGCAAGGTAAATGACTTTATTCTATTGCAAAGGTGCAACGAACTATTTTACTTGAATATAGAAGTATGGAATATTATTTTTTAGTTATTTCTTTTGTGACAATACTGTGTATTATGTAGTCTATACTAGCTATATGGTGGAGATCAGCGATGTGCGTCAAAGGATTCGATGCAGAAAACCATAAAGGCGCGGCATATTTTTTCAAATGGTTTTATTTGGAATATTGATTAAGTTCTTGAATTTAAGCCGCTGCGTATTGTTCCATAATACGCCCCGGCATAATAACCAACGCACTTTTACTATACTAATTGCTTGCCTTTTAACGTAGAGTTCTTATTATGGCTTTTAGATTTCCTGTTACGGTTATTGAAGTTTTCTCTCAGTGCTGGGGTCAAAAAGTCAGGAATATTTGAAATGTTTTAAAAACTAATGAATTGTAATGTTTGGGAGTTAGCAAGTTGATATAATTAAAACGGCAAACTTTGGAAATAAAATATTTTCGGATTGGTTGCAGAAAATAGCTGCTTTAGAAACAAGTTCCGAAAGTGCGATTCTACTCCAATAGGGCGAGCCGTAGGCGGCTCCTGGAACCTTGCAAGTAATTAAAATTGTTCTCGATCAGTGTGACGTACGCTACTTATTCTAGAACCGTCGCTTACTAACTGTGTATTACTCTAGAATCTGCTTTTTGGTACGCGTAAGAAAACCTATTAGTAATAAAAGTTAGAAAGTTATTTAACATGGAAAAATTTTCTAGTATAATTTGCTCCACAGTGTACAAATAAGTCCGTCAAATTAGTTTAAATTATGAACCATCAAGTAAGTTTTTTTTTAATGTTTCAATTGTTACTTAGTTTATATTGCAAAGTAACATATGAACAGAGAAACAATAACAATAAAATATTTAAAGCTACATTTTCTGTTGTATAATTGGTATGTAGTTAACGCTTACTGCAAAGAAGTTCTTAAAAAAAAACAATACTGACTATTTATTAAATATTTAATAATTTATCAGCTAAATAATTATCCAAAAGGAAAATTATTTACGAAATGGAAAAATAAAAATATTTGACCTTCATTCAAATGAATCATTTAAATGCTTTTTTTATGATAAGGTACAACACTGCAGTAATAATCCTTTATTCATGTTGGTCTTGAATCTATGAAGCCTATACTCGCTGGAGAACACAGCCTCACGGAGGTCTTTCCAGAATGATGACGTTCTCCAGATGAAAGAATTTTTAAACAGTGCCATTTGAGGGACACTAAGCTGAACCACGTACGGGTGGGCTGCAGTGGTTCGTCGTGTATTTCTACCATACACAGTTGAGCACTGGCCATGAAAATATTTTTAAAATAGACTCAAGTCGCCAACCTGCCTTGTCGATGTTCAAGGCTGTTCAAAGCTTTCCAGGTTGTTTGTCAGATCATGGTCACCGATCAAGGATTAATCATGCAGTGCTGTCTTATTATTAAAAAGAAGTTTAAAAGAAAGGAGCAATAATGTCCAGTGGCGGCTCGTGGCTTTATTTTTAGAGGAGGCAGAGATTTTTTTTTGGGTTAGCTCAAACTGACTCAAATTTGGGTTACTTTTAATCCAAACTATCCTGAGGTTAGGTTAGCTTTGGTGGCGCTTTTACTTTTTTAAAATTTATAAGTATGTAAAAAAATTGTGAAACCAGGATAAGGAGCTCTACTTGGTCAATAAAATAAATAATAAAAATATTTTATTGTTCAGCAAAACCAACGGGAAGGTGTAGAGATTCCGTTAAACTATTTTACTACTCAAAAATACCTCTATTAAGGTTAAAACAATAATTACATCAAACATCAATAATAATAATTAAAAGTAGTGTTTTGGATCTCGACCTTGGAAACACCTATAAATAGCGTGATTTTCAAGGGAGAGATCAGTCAGTGCAGAACCATAAATGGATGAAGGCCAATTGAAAAAGTGTTGAGCATTTGTCCCGGCTTTAAAATCTGCATAAGTCTTTTCTTTGGACGACCGTCACCAAGCGAATTGCCAGTTGATCTTGGAGATTCTGAGACCTGGGTGTGCCAAGGCGGCATACGTGAACCTGAAGTAAAAAGCAAGGCGTGCTGAAGAAGCACCGGTGGAGGACGCCGTAGTCGAGCCCGATACTGCGAGGAAACAGTGGTTTCTAGTCGATCCGAGGAGTTTGTACCTGGAATACGGGCAAATCCGAACGCACCTAGGCGGAAAGTGTCTGCTCGCGGTATTCGGAGGAAGGCCAACCGCTCGAGAACCTTTGCCAGCCTAGAGACATAATTTTAAGAGGAAGTACGACGAGAACCAGTCATAGCCGAAGTTGCCGACACTGGACTAACAGTGCCATAACTGCTGCAACGGACGCCATCGTCAGGGAGGCGTGTAGGAGTGTTTACCACCTGGGCATAACCTGCACCAGGTCGGCAAGAAGAGGAAACCAAGTGGCGACGTAATTTTAAGAGGAAGTACGACGAGAACCGATCATAGCCGAAGTTGCCGACACTGGACTAACTGTGCCATAACTGCTGCAACGGACGCCATCGTCAGGGAGGCGTGTACGAGTGTTTACCACCTGGGCATAACCTGCACCAGGTCGGCAAGAAGAGAAAACCAAGTGGCGACGTAATTTTAAGAGGAAGTACGACGAGAACCGATCATAGCCGAAGTTGCCGACACTGGACTAACTGTGCCATAACTGCTGCAACGGACGCCATCGTCAGGGAGGCGTGTACGAGTGTTTACCACCTGGGCATAACCTGCCCCAGGTCGGTAACAAAGAACCCTGTGACGACGTTAGGCCCTTTGGCCTAAGCTATCGCGGATCGTCGACGAACCTACCCATGAAATGCCCAGCTTTTAATACAAGAGCGAAGCGCCGATTATGGGAGGAAAAATATGGAATTGACGTGGAGATTCATAGCGAGTCGGAAGAGGACTCGGCTGAGGATTCGGAAAGTACAACGATAGACGAGCAAATACCCTGCAACCAAGGAAATTCTTTTATTTTGAGGGAAGATATGCCACCTGAAGAACGGCAGATGCCGCCTCTATTAGACGAGGAACTGAAGAGGCCAAGCTATGAGGACAAACCTAAAGGTCCGGCGCTGCCACCGACAAGCCGGCAAATTCCGCCGACTCAAGGGGGAGTCCGGCGAAAGCAGAGATATGAAGAAAGAATTAGAGAAATGGTATTACCGCCTGTAAAGGAACAACCGACGGAGCCAAGACAAGATTGGCAGGCCATTGAAGCTTTAAGATGGAAGACTATGGAGGGGTTAACCCAATCAATAGGACAATTAATAGACAAACCCAGAAGAACGATCCAGGCACCGCCACCAAAGTTTGCAGGTGCCGACACGGAGGACCCGGTGCTGTTTTTAAAACATATGCAGGCATATTGTACAGAAATTGGAGCACCGGCATACCAATGGACAGACCTGGCAATTAGACAGATGACAGGACCGGCAGCCACCCGTATGAAGATTTATGCAGGAGGACAAATTACTTGGAGGCAATTACAAGAGGCGGTGCTCAGGGCATATAATAATAGTGAATGTCTGAACCACTTACGTGCAGAGCTGTATGGCCAAGACCAGGTTAAAGGAGAAGGTGCGGAGGCATTTTTGATTCGCAAGAGGCAAATCTGTCAACGAATAAACCCGAGATGGCAGGAAGAAGAGGTGGTGCCGCTATTGCTGAGCAGGCTAGGCGGTCCGTTACGAGCTGCGCTACGTACATGGAACTGTCAGAGCACTGAAGAACTATTAAACGCTGCGATTACGGTGGAACGGGATTGGAAAAGTTCCGAGGTGTACACCGCACCTAGAGCAAATTGTAACGCTCAAGATGGCAGAGATGATGGAGAAAATAGACAGTTGCAGTACCGAGGCTATCAAGGCTTTCAAGGCTACCAAGGCTGCTTGCGATGTTTTGGCTGTGGAGGTGCTCACCTACACAGAAACTGTCCAAATGAAAGAAGAAGACCTCAACAACAGGGAGGTTAGACGCCGGCACCAAATAGGCCACAATATAGTAGGACGTGGAATCGACAGGATAATCAAAATGCAAATGGGCAACAAGCAAGCGTAGTAAAGCCAAAAAAGCCGAAATTTGTATTTCCGGATGGATCACCTGTGGAGATGCCCGGTACTAATAGGCATGGAGCGATGATTATGCGCGCCATGCAGTACCAGATTGATCATCCTTCTCAAGGAGCAGACTACAAACAGCAAGCGCTAAGAGACGGAATGTGGTACGCGTTGCATGCAGAAGACGAAGACTATAACCAAGAACTCCTACGTAAAGAGTGTGGAATCCGAGAAGAAAATGGAGAGAAGAACATAACTGATGAAGAGGAAGAAATAGACGACCCAGAGAAGTTGCTATTTAATTTCCGGAACAACGACTATATTTCCTGCGTTGATGACCTGGCAGATCCAGAAAATCGACACCCGGTCCAGTCAACAGGTCAAACTGTTAGCGACCTATCAACAAGAGTTTCGGCCGCCGTTGAAGATAGCGAGGAAATAGTCAGCGATACCACTCCAACCGATGAAGACACAGTAACTAACGAAGAGTCGCCGATGACGGAGATCCGAAGAGACCATAAACAACACCGACGAATGAGACAGCGTCATGCCTCACCCCCAACTTCAGACTCGGAGGAGGGCGTGAAATTTAATAAAATGACTTGTGCAGCGCTGTTGCAAGCAGAAAACGAGGAATTTGCAGCTGACCAATTGCTGCAACAAGCGGAGCGAGCTAAATACGAAGTTTTGGAGCCACCAGACGTAATCCAAGAAGACGAGATCAATATAATCTCGCCACCACCAGAATTCAAGGACGAAATTAAAATTGAGGAGGAAGAACTAACCGACCCGACGGCCGCCACAGCTGCATGGTGTAACCAACCAGTTGCGGAGATAGCGGAACCGATAGAACTTACATTGACGGACTTACAATTAATGGGTAGACAGGAAACCCAACGTCCAGTAGAAGACTATATAGGGTGGACAGTAGTCGCGGTAAAACGTACTCCACTGCCAGAATCCGACCCGATAGCGGCTTTTGTAGAGCCACCTGTAACCGATTTATACCTGTGTCCTCCAAGCTTGGAGACCCGGTATGACCAGCAAGGTATCCCCTGGAGATATGTGCCTACCAGAATCCCCGCACAAGTCCAGCTCCATTGGCCAACCCCCTGAAATACATGAAATTCCGGCCCCTCAGCCCGAGGTCGCCGAGGTACCATTGAGGCAGCCTAGAGAGAAGCCACCGGACGTGGAAGGAACTACGGCCCCTCAACCCGAGGTCGCCGTAGCAACATTGAGGCAGCCTAGAGAGAAGCCACCTGAGGCCTCCGAGGAGTCCCCCAGGTCGCCAGAGAACTACCCGCAGGAGGCCTATACCAGGTCACCTGCAGAAGAGCCACCGGACGAAGATAGAGCCATGGAGGTTGAGGGATCGCCTCGTTCAAAAGAGAAGGAAAAGTCTTCCCACAAAAGGAAGCGGAAGAAATTTTAAATATGTTTATATGGACTTTGTTATTTTTGTGTTGTTGTTTATGGACTTTGTTATTTTTTGTTGTTATTGTTATAAATGATGTTTGATCGTACTAAATGGGTACGGTCAAATAAACATACCGTAACAAATGCTCTTCAGGGTGGGGGTGGAAACACCTATAAATAGCGTGATTTTCAAGGGAGAGATCAGTCAGTGCAGAACCATAAATGGATGAAGGCCAATTGAAAAAGTGTTGAGCATTTGTCCCGGCTTTAAAATCTGCATAAGTCTTTTCTTTGGACGACCGTCACCAAGCGAATTGCCAGTTGATCTTGGAGATTCTGAGACCTGGGTGTGCCAAGGCGGCATACGTGAACCTGAAGTAAAAAGCAAGGCGTGCTGAAGAAGCACCGGTGGAGGACGCCGTAGTCGAGCCCGATACTGTGAGGAAACAGTGGTTCCTAGTCGATCCGAGGAGTTTGTACCTGAAATACGGGCAAATCCGAACGCACCTAGGCGGAAAGTGTCTGCTCGCGGTATTCGGAGGAAGGCCAACCGTTCGAGAACCTTTGCCAGCCTAGAGACATAATTTTAAGAGGAAGTACGACGAGAACCAGTCATAGCCGAAGTTGCCGACACTGGACTAACTGTGCCATAACTGCTGCAACGGACGCCATCGTCAGGGAGGCGTGTACGAGTGTTTACCACCTGGGCATAACCTGCACCAGGTCGGCAAGAAGAGCAAACCAAGTGGCGACGTAATTTTAAGAGGAAGTACGACGAGAACCGATCATAGCCGAAGTTGCCGACACTGGACTAACTGTGCCATAACTGCTGCAACGGACGCCATCGTCAGGGAGGCGTGTACGAGTGTTTACCACCTGGGCATAACCTGCACCAGGTCGGCAAGAAGAGAAAACCAAGTGGCGACGTAATTTTAAGAGAAAGTACGACGAGAACCGATCATAGCCGAAGTTGCCGACACTGGACTAACTGTGCCATAACTGCTGCAACGGACGCCATCGTCAGGGAGGCGTGTACGAGTGTTTGTGTGTGAAATGGCCGTGAATAAGGGTTTACAAAGTGAAACCCCCCCAGCCCTGACGGCTGAGGGCGAAGATAACCCTAACATGCTCTCAACTACCGAGGCCGACCCCAGGAAAGGGCTTGGGGCGGCTTCAAACTGCCCTACACAGCTCGCCGCCCCTGAGATGACGCCACTGAGCTGGCCGAGCAACTTCCAGGGATATGCCCTCGAAGGAGGAAGCAAAGGCGAACTGTGCCAGGACAGTAGTAAAACAAAATACGGATTTTTGCCAGGATGGGAAAGTAGATGGGAAAATGGGAAATGGTTCAAATGGAGAGTAAAGAATAACAAAACGTTTGTTCTTTTAGTGGATTTTGAAAAATATGCGGAAAAACCTGATAAATTTGCAAAAAATATTCGAACTTGTCCTATTGAGCTGCAAGCATTACTTAAAACTAAATTTAAAGAATGGGCATAACAATGAGTAAAGAGGGCTTGAGGAGCCACAGATTTGATTTTAACTTGCAAGCCATTTAAGTGACCCGCCATAACTGCAGCACCATCGTATGTCTGTCCTACTAATTTATTTTCCAAATCAAATTTTGAAAATGTTTTGGTTAATAGTTTAAATAAATTTTCGGCTGTACGCCCCGTACTAACGTCATAAAACCCAACAAATCTTTCTACGACTCCCCCGTTTCTGACAAATCTCATAATTACCGAGAGTTTTGAATGACACGTTATATCGGTGGTTTCATCTACTTGCCATGAATAAAACGGCGCGTTACAAATTTCTTTATCAATGTTTTTTATTACAACGTAAGCAATAGAATCAATTAATTTATTTTGAATTGTTTTAGATGTTCCCGAAAAAACCGAATTTGAATCAAAAAAATCCTTTAAAACGTTATCCCTTTTTGCCATTAATGCCACTAATTCTTTAAAATTGCCCCTATTCAAAGATTCTATGTTTTCATTATGTCCCCGAAACGCTAAATCTTGTCTGCAGAGATATAAACAAATGTCAATTATTCTTTTTAAAATCTCCCTATTTTTCCGAACTAAATCATTGTGTTTCTCGATTTCGATTTGATAGGCTTTATCAATAACATTAGCAATATTTTGTTTGCTTAATAGATGTAATTTACATACACTACTAATATGCTCCTGACTCTTTGAATGCCTCTCTATTGAGCGAGATAAATTTTTAAGATCATCGGATCCAAATTTCGACCAAACTTCTTCGCGATTTGAAAATAATACAAAGGGCCAGCAAAATAATTTTTTTAAACTAATAGTACCAGTTAGCCATATGCATTTATCATACCAAGTATTGACAAAACTGCGAGGCGGTTTACCCTGATTAATTAAAATTTTGCTTAGGTCTGGTTGTGGTACCTTTAAGTCTTTTATAAACAATTTATCGTCGTAAGACAGTCGACTAAATCTATATTTTATCAAGTTTTCGACGATATCTTTGCAATTTCGAACATTTATTTCATCATTATTAGCATTACAGCTTCTACCATATTCGCCAATTTCAGTTACCTCCATTTTTATAATAATATAGAGATAAAATTAATAAATAAACAATAAAATAATAATAACTTACATAAAAGTATGATTTGTGCACAAAAAAAAATCGCTAAAACCACAATCACACACACAAATAAACAAATAGTTCCGTATACTGTGCCGGCACACACTACAGGGCTTCCCGCGAAATATTATTTGTGGGCGTTTCTGCCTCCTGGCTATTAGTTTTTCACGTGACAAAAACAACTCGCGTCGTGGTGACGCGCGGTTCTTGCATTAAAACAAGTGGACAATTATGTATTATCCGTGCTGAAAAATTAAACCGTCGGAAGCCTGCCTCCGTTGATAATAGTCTAGGCGCATATTCGCTGATGCGGGCAGACACCACCTAATAGTACTAAAGCTGAGCGGCAATAACAAAGATATTATATAAAGAAAGTGTTTTTCTAGAAGTAGCTAATACAGAATTTTTGATACACTGAGAATATAAGAATATAAAAGTATCATTTTCAAAAATGAATAAAGTTATCTTTAAAAAAATAAAATGTTATTTCGTAAGTTTTTGTTGGGGAGGCACTGCCTCCTCTGCCTCCCCTGATGAGCCGCCACTGATAATGTTCACCTTTAGAGTGTAATAAACTCATAATAATAAAGAAATTTTACATTGAAAAAAAAAATATTTTATGTTTATATAAATTCTTATTGTTGGTTCCAGTCCCGCTCGTAGATCTACTTTTTTTGAATTTCCATTCACCAACGCCGACCCAGTATTAAACAGACAGTATTATATTATTTACCTATATCAATTTGCATTTTGAATGACTCGCAAACTGCCAGCAAATATGCGCTTCACGTTTTAAATCGCACTTGTAACCCCGGAGGCCATAGTAGATTATTCACAAATTTTGCCGCTATCAAACAAATTATTTTATTTTTTAATCATTTTGTCCTTGGTTTACAAGGACGACTGTTGAAAAACAAAACTTTCCGTTTTTTTTTTTAGATTACGACCTCGGGAAATTGTTTTAAAATTTTAATAAAATATCTTGTTTAGACTGAAATAATCTTTTATTATTTTATATATTTAAACTAACTGAAGGGTTGGTGGAATTGGGCAGAACCCACAAATAATACTCCTTTTAGTTCCGGTCACAACTTTAATTGCATTATTATACTTTAATGTTATGATTTGCACTCAACTACCAAAATAAACATAATTAAAGTTAATAACCGAAAGTAACCTTTTCTAAATATACCTGTTATATGTCTTATATAACAAGAAATTCCGAGAAAATTGAGGGTAACGCACGAGACGAAATGGAAAACTAAGTTGAAACGAGGTAAAAAGTGATCTTATTCAAAATATTTTAAGTTTAAACTGTGGATTTTCGTCATTTAATGAAAAATTAAAATAAAAAACGATAGTCTTCCGACTCATAAAGAAACAAGAGGAGTAGCATGTCATTTTTGGAAAACTGGTATACAAAATATGTATGGCTTGCGGGGAGGGTAACACCAAATTAAACTTTTATTGGCTATGCATTTTGTTTTTAAATTAAAAAGGAAAAATCAAAATCCGTAGTGCGAACTGTTTCGGGCTCTCCGAAAGCATGATAAGGACATACAAAACATCGACTATAATATGATTATTGTTATTCTCACATCTGTCAAATGAGCAAGGGTTTCGCGTCTAAAGCGCGTTAAAACTTATTTTCGGAATAAAATTAACCAAGAGATTCTGTCAGGTTTGTCACAATAATTATTGTCAATAAAAAAAATTCAAAGAACTACCAAAGACAAATTTAAGATGCCGTAATTCACCTTTTTGCAACATCTAAAACTCGCCGCATAGAATCAATTTACAAACAGGTATAACGAACTACAAATTTTTCTCATGGTAGTTAATTTTTAGTTAGCGAGTAGTTCAAATAAAAAATATAATATATTTAAAAACAAACAAAAATGTTTAAAAAAATCATATCTCTTTATATAATTAGTAATTGTATTTCTAGTTTTAACTTGTCATTATCTTATCCGAAAAGTGACACTTGTATGCAGTACGTGCGTCTATAAAGCTTGATTCATCATCCAAGCATGGTAAGTCATTTACATAAATTAAAAAGTACAAAAAACCCAGTACTAAACCCTGTGGTACCCCTATATTGATTCTTGACTTTGTTATTTTTTGTTGTTATTGTTATAAATGATGTTTGATCGTACTAAATGGGTACGGTCAAATAAACATACCGTAACAAATGCTCTTCAGGGTGGGGGTGGAAACACCTATAAATAGCGTGATTTTCAAGGGAGAGATCAGTCAGTGCAGAACCATAAATGGATGAAGGCCAATTGAAAAAGTGTTGAGCATTTGTCCCGGCTTTAAAATCTGCATAAGTCTTTTCTTTGGACGACCGTCACCAAGCGAATTGCCAGTTGATCTTGGAGATTCTGAGACCTGGGTGTGCCAAGGCGGCATACGTGAACCTGAAGTAAAAAGCAAGGCGTGCTGAAGAAGCACCGGTGGAGGACGCCGTAGTCGAGCCCGATACTGTGAGGAAACAGTGGTTCCTAGTCGATCCGAGGAGTTTGTACCTGGAATACGGGCAAATCCGAACGCACCTAGGCGGAAAGTGTCTGCTCGCGGTATTCGGAGGAAGGCCAACCGTTCGAGAACCTTTGCCAGCCTAGAGACATAATTTTAAGAGGAAGTACGACGAGAACCAGTCATAGCCGAAGTTGCCGACACTGGACTAACTGTGCCATAACTGCTGCAACGGACGCCATCGTCAGGGAGGCGTGTACGAGTGTTTACCACCTGGGCATAACCTGCACCAGGTCGGCAAGAAGAGCAAACCAAGTGGCGACGTAATTTTAAGAGGAAGTACGACGAGAACCGATCATAGCCGAAGTTGCCGACACTGGACTAACTGTGCCATAACTGCTGCAACGGACGCCATCGTCAGGGAGGCGTGTACGAGTGTTTACCACCTGGGCATAACCTGCACCAGGTCGGCAAGAAGAGAAAACCAAGTGGCGACGTAATTTTAAGAGAAAGTACGACGAGAACCGATCATAGCCGAAGTTGCCGACACTGGACTAACTGTGCCATAACTGCTGCAACGGACGCCATCGTCAGGGAGGCGTGTACGAGTGTTTGTGTGTGAAATGGCCGTGAATAAGGGTTTACAAAGTGAAACCCCCCCAGCCCTGACGGCTGAGGGCGAAGATAACCCTAACATGCTCTCAACTACCGAGGCCGACCCCAGGAAAGGGCTTGGGGCGGCTTCAAACTGCCCTACACAGCTCGCCGCCCCTGAGATGACGCCACTGAGCTGGCCGAGCAACTTCCAGGGATATGCCCTCGAAGGAGGAAGCAAAGGCGAACTGTGCCAGGACAGTAGTAAAACAAAATACGGATTTTTGCCAGGATGGGAAAGTAGATGGGAAAATGGGAAATGGTTCAAATGGAGAGTAAAGAATAACAAAACGTTTGTTCTTTTAGTGGATTTTGAAAAATATGCGGAAAAACCTGATAAATTTGCAAAAAATATTCGAACTTGTCCTATTGAGCTGCAAGCATTACTTAAAACTAAATTTAAAGAATGGGCATAACAATGAGTAAAGAGGGCTTGAGGAGCCACAGATTTGATTTTAACTTGCAAGCCATTTAAGTGACCCGCCATAACTGCAGCACCATCGTATGTCTGTCCTACTAATTTATTTTCCAAATCAAATTTTGAAAATGTTTTGGTTAATAGTTTAAATAAATTTTCGGCTGTACGCCCCGTACTAACGTCATAAAACCCAACAAATCTTTCTACGACTCCCCCGTTTCTGACAAATCTCATAATTACCGAGAGTTTTGAATGACACGTTATATCGGTGGTTTCATCTACTTGCCATGAATAAAACGGCGCGTTACAAATTTCTTTATCAATGTTTTTTATTACAACGTAAGCAATAGAATCAATTAATTTATTTTGAATTGTTTTAGATGTTCCCGAAAAAACCGAATTTGAATCAAAAAAATCCTTTAAAACGTTATCCCTTTTTGCCATTAATGCCACTAATTCTTTAAAATTGCCCCTATTCAAAGATTCTATGTTTTCATTATGTCCCCGAAACGCTAAATCTTGTCTGCAGAGATATAAACAAATGTCAATTATTCTTTTTAAAATCTCCCTATTTTTCCGAACTAAATCATTGTGTTTCTCGATTTCGATTTGATAGGCTTTATCAATAACATTAGCAATATTTTGTTTGCTTAATAGATGTAATTTACATACACTACTAATATGCTCCTGACTCTTTGAATGCCTCTCTATTGAGCGAGATAAATTTTTAAGATCATCGGATCCAAATTTCGACCAAACTTCTTCGCGATTTGAAAATAATACAAAGGGCCAGCAAAATAATTTTTTTAAACTAATAGTACCAGTTAGCCATATGCATTTATCATACCAAGTATTGACAAAACTGCGAGGCGGTTTACCCTGATTAATTAAAATTTTGCTTAGGTCTGGTTGTGGTACCTTTAAGTCTTTTATAAACAATTTATCGTCGTAAGACAGTCGACTAAATCTATATTTTATCAAGTTTTCGACGATATCTTTGCAATTTCGAACATTTATTTCATCATTATTAGCATTACAGCTTCTACCATATTCGCCAATTTCAGTTACCTCCATTTTTATAATAATATAGAGATAAAATTAATAAATAAACAATAAAATAATAATAACTTACATAAAAGTATGATTTGTGCACAAAAAAAAATCGCTAAAACCACAATCACACACACAAATAAACAAATAGTTCCGTATACTGTGCCGGCACACACTACAGGGCTTCCCGCGAAATATTATTTGTGGGCGTTTCTGCCTCCTGGCTATTAGTTTTTCACGTGACAAAAACAACTCGCGTCGTGGTGACGCGCGGTTCTTGCATTAAAACAAGTGGACAATTATGTATTATCCGTGCTGAAAAATTAAACCGTCGGAAGCCTGCCTCCGTTGATAATAGTCTAGGCGCATATTCGCTGATGCGGGCAGACACCACCTAATAGTACTAAAGCTGAGCGGCAATAACAAAGATATTATATAAAGAAAGTGTTTTTCTAGAAGTAGCTAATACAGAATTTTTGATACACTGAGAATATAAGAATATAAAAGTATCATTTTCAAAAATGAATAAAGTTATCTTTAAAAAAATAAAATGTTATTTCGTAAGTTTTTGTTGGGGAGGCACTGCCTCCTCTGCCTCCCCTGATGAGCCGCCACTGATAATGTTCACCTTTAGAGTGTAATAAACTCATAATAATAAAGAAATTTTACATTGAAAAAAAAAATATTTTATGTTTATATAAATTCTTATTGTTGGTTCCAGTCCCGCTCGTAGATCTACTTTTTTTGAATTTCCATTCACCAACGCCGACCCAGTATTAAACAGACAGTATTATATTATTTACCTATATCAATTTGCATTTTGAATGACTCGCAAACTGCCAGCAAATATGCGCTTCACGTTTTAAATCGCACTTGTAACCCCGGAGGCCATAGTAGATTATTCACAAATTTTGCCGCTATCAAACAAATTATTTTATTTTTTAATCATTTTGTCCTTGGTTTACAAGGACGACTGTTGAAAAACAAAACTTTCCGTTTTTTTTTTTAGATTACGACCTCGGGAAATTGTTTTAAAATTTTAATAAAATATCTTGTTTAGACTGAAATAATCTTTTATTATTTTATATATTTAAACTAACTGAAGGGTTGGTGGAATTGGGCAGAACCCACAAATAATACTCCTTTTAGTTCCGGTCACAACTTTAATTGCATTATTATACTTTAATGTTATGATTTGCACTCAACTACCAAAATAAACATAATTAAAGTTAATAACCGAAAGTAACCTTTTCTAAATATACCTGTTATATGTCTTATATAACAAGAAATTCCGAGAAAATTGAGGGTAACGCACGAGACGAAATGGAAAACTAAGTTGAAACGAGGTAAAAAGTGATCTTATTCAAAATATTTTAAGTTTAAACTGTGGATTTTCGTCATTTAATGAAAAATTAAAATAAAAAACGATAGTCTTCCGACTCATAAAGAAACAAGAGGAGTAGCATGTCATTTTTGGAAAACTGGTATACAAAATATGTATGGCTTGCGGGGAGGGTAACACCAAATTAAACTTTTATTGGCTATGCATTTTGTTTTTAAATTAAAAAGGAAAAATCAAAATCCGTAGTGCGAACTGTTTCGGGCTCTCCGAAAGCATGATAAGGACATACAAAACATCGACTATAATATGATTATTGTTATTCTCACATCTGTCAAATGAGCAAGGGTTTCGCGTCTAAAGCGCGTTAAAACTTATTTTCGGAATAAAATTAACCAAGAGATTCTGTCAGGTTTGTCACAATAATTATTGTCAATAAAAAAAATTCAAAGAACTACCAAAGACAAATTTAAGATGCCGTAATTCACCTTTTTGCAACATCTAAAACTCGCCGCATAGAATCAATTTACAAACAGGTATAAAGAACTACAAATTTTTCTCATGGTAGTTAATTTTTAGTTAGCGAGTAGTTCAAATAAAAAATATAATATATTTAAAAACAAACAAAAATGTTTAAAAAAATCATATCTCTTTATATAATTAGTAATTGTATTTCTAGTTTTAACTTGTCATTATCTTATCCGAAAAGTGACACTTGTATGCAGTACGTGCGTCTATAAAGCTTGATTCATCATCCAAGCATGGTAAGTCATTTACATAAATTAAAAAGTACAAAAAACCCAGTACTAAACCCTGTGGTACCCCTATATTGATTCTTCTACTCGCCGATGACAAACTATTTGTCTTTACTATTTGACACCCATCACACAAGACTTGAGAAATGCGATACTTCCCGGTTCGATATTATTTGATTCCATATGGTCAGTATGGTCCACATAGGATAGGATTTAGCGTCTATAGTTAAAAGCTAAAGTGACCTCAGAAAAGCACCTTTATATATGGACAGAACTGGACACCCTCGACCTGAAATAAGATGCGTTTGAGATGTAGGAGGATAACGCGCAATTATTTGAAATGATGCCACTGGACAGCCATATATAAATAACATGCTCATTTATTGATAATATTACTGCTATGATAGGGATAAAAAAACACAAAGTTTTACTTCATCAGCAGTAGTGTCTCATGACATCATCAGTTATAGCAGTATTGTCCACATTGTTCATCAATAGCGTGTTAACCAAATGAGGTAGGAATTATTGTTATTTATGTATTTAATTTATACATAATTTATACGTCCCTGGCCCGAAAAAAAAGATCGTATTTAAAATTATTAAAAACTTTATTGAAAGAGGCCCAAAGGGTAACATGCTGTTAGTCGTTGTAGATAATAAAACCATTCTTGTAGTTTTTCTTACTTGTGCAATGTGCATGTCTAAAATATTAATTGGTTAAATTGCCATGTCTGCCTCATTGTTTCTTTCAGAGATACTGGGTGTTGTATATGTAGTATCAATAATAATGCTAGAATTCGAGATGTACGTATGACTTTTATTTCTTTACCTGTTTTAAGTCCTTGTAGTAGGTGGTATAATGAATTGTCTTTTGCAGTTGCTAGTTCTAACTGTTTTAATGTCGTCGGTAAGGTTTCAATTTGACCAATCTCAAATTGATCCATCGTATCAAATGAAAACTCGCTCGTATTTTTAACTGGCAATCTAGACATGGCATCTGCATTAGAATGTAGTTTTGTATTCTTGTATTTAATACTGTATGTAAATCCTTGTAAAAATAATGCGTAATGTTGCATTCGTGTAGTTGTAAGTGTAGAAAGACTTTTTGCAGGTGAGAAAATTTGTACTAATGGTTGATTATCGACGTATAATGTAAATGGTCGTCCAAATAGGTAATAATAATATTTCTTTATACCAAATATTATTGCGTAAGCTTCTTTATCTATTTGTGCGTATTTCTGTTGTACAGCTGTTAAAGTTTGTGATGCAAACTGTATCGGCCGTTCCGTTCCATCTGGATAAACATGTGACAACACCGCCCCTACTGCATAAGGACTCGAATCTGTAGCTAAAATAAGTGGTAATGTCGGATCAAAGTGAGCTAACACCCTATCTGACATTATTTCCTTTTTAACTGCTAAAAATGCTCTTTGGCATTGATTATTCCAGATGAATGGTACGCCGTCTTTCAGTAAATTATAAATTGGATACAATATTGAACTTAAATTTTGAAGAAACCGTGCATAATAATTTACAAGACCAACAAAAGCTCGAACTTCTGTTTTATTCGTTGGCACTTTAGCATTTTGGATTGCATCCATCTTTTGTTTAGTTTTATGTATGCCAAATTTATTAATAATGTATCCACAATACTCAATTTGATCGGCAAAAAACGTGCATTTTTCGTAATTTACCCGTATATTTTTTTTGTTTAATCTATTCAAGACTGCATCCAATCGTTCAATATGTGAATTATCGTCAGGACCTGTAATTTTAATGTCGTCTAGAAAAACTGATACTCCCGGTATATCCTGAAGTATATTCTCAATTGAACGTTGCCAGATTGCAGGAGCACTTGCAATTCCGTACATTAATCGCGTACTTCTGTACAATCCTTTCGGAGTACTTAGGGTAAGATACTTCCTATCTTCCTGCCGTACTTCCATTTGTAAATAAGCTTGCTTTAAATCAAGTTTAGTGAATTTATCACCACCAGCCATGGAGGTAAAAAGTTACTCGATTGATGGTAATGGATGGTTATCAATCACTAAATTTGGGTTTAGTGTACAATTAAAAGCTCCGCATATTCTGACGCTACCATTGGCTTTCCAAACAGGCACAATCGGCGTGGCATATTCAGAACTTTCAACTTTTTCAAGTACTCCTTCTTTTTCCAAGAAGTTAAGTTCTTGTTCCACTTTTGGCAACACTGCATATGGTATTTTTCTTGCTTTTATAAAGAAAGTCTGTGCATCATTTTAAATATGTAAAGTTGCCTGCATACCTGTAATTTTACCTATCTCTTTATTAAAAAGTTTGGCATATTTTGAAAATAGTTCATTTATTCTTGTATCAGTGGTGTTGATTTGTATATCATCTGGCATTCCAGTAAAACCAATACCTAACTGACGTAGCCATTCACGGCCTAATAACGGCTGTTTATCACTATGAACAACGTACAAATTTAATGTTTTTACAGAACCATTGTATTTTACTTGTACGTCTGCATAACCAGCAACGTTTAGTGCTTGTTTACTGTAACTTAATAAATGAATATTTGTGCTTTTTAATTGTAAATTAGGAAAATAGGTTTTAAAATCTGTAAAATTAATTAATGTAACTGCCGCGCCTGAATCAACCTCAAAATTAATATATGCATTGTTAATCCGCAAAGCTAGAGTATATTTCCTCCTAAGACTGACATGCTGTGTATTACCAAGCGATAAAATTTCATCAATTTTATTAACAGGACTCTTACCAGGTTGTGATTTCATGCATACCTGGGCCACTTGACCATTCCGGTTGCATTTTGTACATTTCAAGTTCTTGGCAGTGCACGAACTTGCAAAATGTTTGTTGGAACTACACCTAAAACATTTTAAAGAATTATTATTTTGAAATTTGTTTTGACGTAAGTCAACTGGTTTTGCATTTTTTTGAAAATGTTTTCCTTGCTGCTGCACTTTGTAGACACCTCCACCTCCTGCACCATGTAATTGGGCTGCATCTCGGACTGAAGTTTCCATGCCAACAGCGATGTCGACAGCTTTTTCTATTGTCAGATTTTTTTGCTCTAAAAGTCTACCTTGGATATTTTGGGTTCTAAGTCCGAAAACAAATTGATTCCTTAATGCTTTCTTTAAATATTCACTAAAATTGCATGTAGTCGCTAATCTTTGTAAGGACTTTAGGTATTTCTGGGCTGTCTCTCCCTCATGTTGTTTCCTTTGTACGAAACGAAAAATTTCTGCTATTTCTAATGGTTCAGGATTATAATGAAGTTTCATTGTATTTACCAATTCTTCATATGTTTTAGATGAAGGCAGATCTGGTGAAATCTTGTCACATAAAACATCGTAAGCATCCGGTCCCATATAATGTAGTAGATAAGCATTTTTTTTGTCCCCAGGAACAGCAAAAACATTAAATGCGCTTTCCAAACGCATTAACCATCTACTGAACTTCTTTGTCGGATCATATGATTCTATTGAAAATATAGTTTGAATAGCATGTATTGCTCTTGTACTTTCCTGTGTCATTTTCGTATTATAATATTCGAGTTACTGCCTTCTTATTTTGCGTATAAATTCGCTATCCTCGTCGCCAATTTGTTGTATATGTAGTATCAATAATAATGCTAGAATTCGAGATGTACGTATGACTTTTATTAAATTATCGACGAACACCACATACAGTTACAGGGACAAGTCCATCATATTTGATGTTTAATAGAGAAATACGAATACGTCTAGATTTACTTAAACCCTTTGAACAAGTTATTCAAAAAAATGTTATAGAAAATACAAGGGAATTTCAGGTGGGGGAGAGAGTACAATGTCGTGATTATATACATTTATATAAATGGGAATTTGGTCGAATTCACAAAAAGTTAGGGAAATTACACTACCTAATTAAACTAGACAATTCGCAGATCTGGAAAAGACACACTGATCAAATTAGAACAATGGGGGAAAATACTCCTCTATTACCTAACAATTCTTATCAGCCTCAAAATAATAATCTACCTTCGAATACGAGCGATTTCAATCTTGCACAAAACATACCTAAGGTTGTTATAGAAACTCCAAATGTGTCTGTTACACCTGAATTTCCTGAATTCCAAGCGAATCCAGATTCTTTTACAACTGATAATAATGCTGAGGTATTGCCAAACGTAAGCTCTCAAATTACAGGGTCTTGCATGACTGAGGCCAACCAACCTTCCTCTGGTTTAAGGAGATCTAAGCGTAATAGTAAGGCACCTAATAGATTAGATCTCTAATGGTGTTTTGTACATTTAAGGGGGAGAAAAAGTGTTATGATTTTGTACCTGCTTTGTTGGTTACTACCTGATAGGTATATTTTCATTCAATCTAGCAGTTTAGCGGAGTTGCTAGGGAACATAAGTGAGTTTGAAAAATAAAGAATTTGTAAAAAAGTCACGAAATAAAAGTCATACGTACATCTCGAATTCTAGCATTATTATTGATACTACATATTTCACACTGATAACTATAATAAACTGCGGAATGCTACCTCATGGAAACAACTAACAAGAACAAATGAAATAAATAAAATACGCCCGAATACGATTCTACACTTACCCGCAAATGTAACGCACAACCAAAAATTATGCTGTATTTCAAATTTGATTTCCTCGCGAACCGATAAATCGATTTCGATAATTTTTTTTTTAAACTGTAGCTTTTTTCTTTGGTAATTGGACTGTGATAGAATTTTTTATTCAGATTTTAGTTTTGGGCCTATACAGGGTGCAACAATGAGAACAGTTTTTTTTACGTTAAATTTGAGACACCCTGTAGGGAGCATTAGCAACTGTTACGGGTGAAAACGAACTTTAATAAGATCTTCGAACTTTCACGACTGACATAGATCTCAACGAAACCATTCCTCTATAGTAATTAATAAGTTCAGAATTTGTGTTCACGATTCTTATAACGCCACCACTAGTTTAAGGTTCTGGTAACGACCTCTGTTGATTATCGATCGTAGTAGTACCTTTGAGTGGGCATCGTTCTGTTCTCTTCCGATCGATATGCAGATATATCAGCTCCTCATCTATCGGTAAGAAGCGGGAACGACCGTTCAGGCCGGCAGCTCGCTTTGCGCCTGCAAAACGACCACGTGGGACAGCAGGGTTGCCAGTTTGGTCCAAGGATCTGGGTACTGCATATTGTTGTAGAGTGCGGGAGTTCGGGTCTTGAAAGGGTGATTCGATGGTGTAGCGGATTCTGGCTGAGATGACGTGACAATGTCGCTTTTAGAACATTTTTGGATAGTAACGTAGTAACTTCTGGTTTTAGCGGCCATTCCCCTTTGAGAAATCATCTGTTGGCGACGGCAAATGGTGGTGTAACTTTACCAATCCGTGTGAAATTTGCAAAGTATTTCTTCTCCAAATTAATGAAGGATTAAATCGGGTTGGGAAAGTAAATGGTTTTGTGATGTCGTGGTGAATAAAGGCTAGTAAAACCAAATCCTTGTAGGGATCAAAAAAGCCGTAAGTTGTCGCCATTTTGTGGAATGAGGCTGCCACGTTCATGGTTTTTTTTTTCTCTTTGCTATAGATTTTTTTTTGTTTGTCTGCAACGCCAGGATGATCGTCGCCGTTATGTCCGGCTAAAGACCCCAATTTATTCGCGACCGAGGACCCAAGATGTTGTGTTCTAGTCCAGCTGTGCAGGGGGCCCGAGCCTACAAGATCAACCAGTCCGGGAGTCGTCCTTCCAGGCACGACAGGACAGGCCCATAATGAACCCGAGGTGAAGGTGTTGATGTGCAAGATGTGATAAGGTCGTATCCTCTATGTTTTATGTTATATTTTAAGGGTTCTCTCTCTCTACATTCTGCAAAAGTAACATACGTTCACTCACAGTTTAAAGATAATTTCAGACATTATAATCTATGTTTCTTAATCTCATAATATGTAATTTACCTAGCTCATTCTTTTGTTCCGGTTAACAGTTATACAGAACCTAATAGATTACCTCGTAAAGCTCCCCTTGATGTTGCCTTTCAAAAGGGGGTATTTCACTCTAACACCTGTAAACGTCTGTTTACTGTGTGGGTTTATATAAGAATATTTCAACTGTTAATAATTTTCATAATAGTTGCACACATTGTATTACAATTGTTCTAATAATTAACCAACATCTATTGATAAGCATCATAATACTGTGCAATGCTACCACATTTCATCTATACTTCATTTCTGATGTGTTGATTATACCATTAAGTAACTAAATACCTCTTTAATTTTGCCCCACCCAGACCAGAAAGGACTAACCTACCCCGCACCGACTAGAGAGAGCTAGCAGCGTGCCTTCTCATCTTTTTATTTTGTTTTGTTTGCGGCCAGAGAACGGCACACTATAATAAATATTTTTTTTGTTAGGCTTACTTCGAGGTAAACAACAAAGATACCTCTAACGCAACATCCTAGTTCGTATAAGGCCAAAATAAGCCCTAACAAAATGGCGCCCAACGTGGGGCTTTCTTGATCCCTACAAGGATTTGGTTTTACTGGCCTTTATTCACCACGACATCACAAAACATACATTTGCCGTCGCCAACAGATGATTTCTCAAACGGAAATGGCCGCCAAAACCAGAAGTTACTACGTTACTATCCAAAAATGTTCTAAAAGCGACATTGTCACGTCATCTCAGCCAGAATCCGCTACACCATCGAATCACCCTTTGAAGACCCGACCTCCCGCACTCTACAACAATATGCAGTACCCAGATCCTTGGACCAAACTGGCAACCCTGCTGTCCCACGTGGTCGTTTTGCAGGCGCAAAGCGAGCTGCCGGCCTGAACGGTCGTTCCCGCTTCTTACCGATAGATGAGGAGCTGATATATCTCTCCCCTTACTTACCAGAAAATTTTCCTATGAAAATTTTCTTTTAAGATAACTAAACTATGAACTAGCCTAAGTAACGTAATAATATATTTGTAACTGTCTTCGCAACTACCCGTAACTTCCTCGGTCATCATCTGAACCGCCTCTAGCGATACCCAAGGTTCCCTCCACACTTCCTAATGCCCTAGCAAATTCCGAAATAGCGCTAACTAACTCCCCCTGGGTTTCGATACCTCAAGTAATTAAACCGGAATATTTGCCGCCGTCATTCCTAAGACTTATATTACCATGAAGCACCCCTTAACGACGAGCCTGACTACAGGTGCTGCGAAGCCTACCCAAACAATGTTCCCTAATAACCCTACTACGGACAAAACACGATATAAAATTTTTTTTTCTTTTTAAACTCTAGCGCAGTCATCCTTCAGATCCTTAACATTCCATACTCCTCCGTCCTTTCCCTGCATGTCCCTAAGCCTATACATCCACGGATTTATCCTTTTTACTATCTCAAAAGGACCCAAAAACTTAGGAGCCAACTTGGCCGAAATATAATTTGCGGCATCGGAGTGTGCGAAATTCTTTCTCCAAACCCTATCACCTTCCTGATATTGGACATTCCTTCGGCGCAGATTGTAGACCTTTTGACTTCGCTCCTGAGCAGCCGTAAGTCTCTCTCTCCGGCAGGGTTAATATAGTAAGTTTTTTTTTTGGAGTTATTACCTTTGGGGTCTTTTGCTAGTTATGAACAGGAGTAATTATTTCAGGGGAAAGGGGGACTAAAAAAAAAAAAAAAAATCTTGGGGAAGGATTTTTTTTCTTCTGTTAGCTTTCCTTTTCTAGGACAAGCAAGGATTAACATACGTGTACATCTAATGTCACTAGGATCAATGCTTCACTTCACTTATTTCAAGAAAAGATTTTTCGGTTTAAAAAGAAAAGAAAAAAAAAATTTTTTTTTAAATTTGTTTTGTTGTGTCGAGGGACAAGGCGAGTCAGAGAATGTTAGGGATGCGGTAGATGGTTCTTTCTTCCTTTTCTTTTTTTTTTTTTTTGCAACTTAGCAGTTTTAGGATGGGTTGGAATAAAACGCGGGTCCTCGTGTCGTGACTAAACGGTTTTGTTATTATTAAATTAATAGGTATTTTATTACGTTAAGCTATAAACTTAGTATCGTGCGCGTGGAAATTTTTTTTTTGGGGACGGAGAGTTAGAAATCATTGTCTTTTAAGGTTAGAAATATTAATAATCGGTAAAAATGGATCCAAGCGAAATAAATCGACTACATAGTGACGAACTTACGTTCGAATTATTGATTCGGGGTTGTACGGTGGGGGATGGAACCGTTGCGGCTAAGCGGGCAATTCTCCGGAATGCTCTTCGGCGCGGTGTTATCTCGGATGTTGCTGTTTGTTTTGAATCGGATAGTGAGCTAAGCATTTGCTCGGCTAAGTTGGATGAAGTTTCTGGGGATATTCAAGAATTTAACTTTTCAAACAAAGCCAATGAATATCAGCGGATGAAAGCGCGGTTATCGCACGTAGATAGGCGGTTATGTCGTATTACTAGTAGTGAGGGGGAGATTCGGCCTAAACAACAGGAGCTTCGAACACTGTGTGACACCTTATTTGAGCTACTGGAACAGCGGAACGCGGGATCGGATCCAAATAGGGGTAGGTCCTTGATAGATGAACCAATAGTGGAGGTGAATGATTTGGTTGACGTGGAGAGAAACGGGGTTATTAATTCGAGTGGGTATCAGCCTCCACCACAATCTTCGCCATTTAGCGGTCGGGGAACTTCGGCCATCGACGGTTTAGCAGCATTAGTAGGCCGGCGGTTATCGTTATTTAGTACTTCAGATTGGAGACACCCAAAGGACGTTAGTCCTACACGAAAACAACACAATGTCACTCGAATCGGTGATCCGGCGCAGGTGGTCGCGAGTAATCAGTCCCGGTCAGACGGGGATAGTGGAGTAACACGTTATCAGTCAGATGTAAATAAATGGAATTTAGAGTTTGATGGAGAATCGGGAAGCGTGACGGAGTTTTTGGAACGTCTTGAAGATCTTCGAATATCGCGTGGTGCGACCGAGGAGCAAGTACTTCGCTCTGCGACAGAGTTGTTTTGCGGCAGCGCATATGTGTGGTATAAGTCAGCTAAACACAGTATCACGTCGTATAGGGAATTCTGTGACAAAGTACGTTCAACCTTTTTGCCGTATAATTACGAGTTAACACTGATGGATGAGATTCGTAGGCGCACCCAGGGTGTGGATGAAAAAGTGGTACTTTATGTGGCGGTCATGGAAAATCTTTTCCGAAAATTAGCAAGGACACCATCCGAATTGGAACGCGTCGAGCTTATTCGTCGAAACTTACTACCACATATCCAATCCCAACTTTCGATCGTGAAACCACAATCAGTGTCAGAGTTGACAGAGTACGCACGCGAGGCGGAGTCAGTAGCCAATCGAATGCGCGAGTTTTGTCCACCTCCTCCGAGTACACGGTTTTTCTTAGAACCTGATTTGGCTTATCGGCGGGCTGGTCGTCGACCTGAGTTACATATGGTGTCGGAAGAAGATCGATTTCTCGGTCAATTTGCACAAACAAACCCTACCGAATCTTATTTGGAAAGGCAACCCGGGAATAGCGTCCCAAGGGATCGCCCATCGACTGCCGAAACTCGTTCTTGTTGGAATTGTAAAAAGTCTGGTAATTTGCGTTTTCAGTGTCGTGAACCTGCCGTTATGCTTTGTTATCGATGTGGTCACCAAGGAGTTACCGTTCGTTCGTGTCCGAGGTGTTCGGGAAACGGCCGCGCGGACCACTGAAGGATCGAGCAGTGTCCGTCGTCGACCATCACTCGGTCACGAACTACATTAATCACATTCGTCCAATTTTATCGTATATATTTGCTAGTTGTCCCGGCGATAATAGACCTTACTTAGAGGTTAGGATTCTTGGAGTAAAGCTTACGGGTCTTTTGGATACTGATGCAAACTGTACCGTGATAGGTGGTTTGGGTTGGAAAATGTTAAGTGCCTTGGGGCTAAAACTTGCGCCGTCCTCTGTAAGTTCTGGTACGGTAGCAAATAATGAAAGTTGTTCAGTATTGGGAAGTGTGGCTGTACCTTTTCATATCGAAAATAAAATTGTCGTTATCAATTCGTTAGTTATTCCATCGCTACCACATATGTTGATTTTGGGGATGGACTTTTGGATCTCGGTGGGCATAATACCAGATTTTACAAATCAGTGTTGGTCCTTTAATGCAGGATCACTCACTCCACCAAATATTAGTTCCGTGGTGGCTCATAACGAGCTAACGTCCGAGCAAACCAGTCAGCTTAATGCTCTGACGTCTGAGTATTTTTCGCAAATGGGAGATAAGTTGGGCTCTACTACTTTAGTACAGCACAAGATAGAGATAGAGGGGTCGGTTGATCCGATTAAACAGCGTGCGTATCGAGTTTCGCCAGTTGTTCAGGCTCGTATCGATGAGGAAGTTAAAATGATGCTTGAAAAAGACATTATTGAACCGTCACAGAGTAGTTGGTCCTCTCCGGTGGTATTGGTTCCTAAGAAAGATGGCAAATATCGCTTTTGTGTGGATTTTAGAAAAATTAATAAGATCTCGAAGAAAGACGCCTATCCTCTTCCTTTCATCTCCACTATTTTGGATCGCTTGCGGAACGCTCGCTTTGAGTTCGTTGGATATTAAGTCGGCTTATTGACAAGTGCCCATGCATCCCGACTTAAAAGAGTATACAGCATTTACGGTACCGGGGAGAGGTCTCTTTCAGTTCAAAAGAATGCCTTTCGGTTTAACCAATAGTCCGGCTACGTGGCAGCGACTGGTTGATCGTATTCTGGGAGAGCAATTGGAGCCTCACGTCTTTGTCTACTTTGATGACGTAATAGTTGTTACCGAAACGTTTGAACAGCACCTCACGATTTTGAAAGATATCTTGGAGCGGCTTCATCAAGCAGGTTTGACAGTCTCTGCAGAAAAATGTCACTTTTGCCTACCGTCGTTAAAGTATTTAGGGTATGTTGTGGATCATCAGGGTTTACATGTGGATCCAGGGAAAGTGCAAGCAATTCTTCAAATTCCCACTCCGAAAAATGTAGGTGAGGTTCGTAGGGTTATCGGCACGGCATCTTGGTATCGAAGATTTGTACCTAATTTCTCGACTGTCATAGCTCCAATGACACAGTTGTTACAGAAGAAAAGAAAATGGGAGTGGAATGTTGAATGTGAACAATCTTTCCAGACTATCAAGAATTGCCTTGTTTCTGCCCCAATCTTGTGTTGTCCCGATTTTACTCGGCCCTTTTCAGTTCAAACAGACGCTTCAGCGTACGGCATTGGTGCCGTCTTATCCCAACAGACTGACGATGGCGAGAAGGTCATCGCTTACATCAGTAGGTCCTTATCACGACAAGAACGAGCGTACACGACTACTGAAAGAGAATGTTTGGCTGTAGTGTGGTCAGTAGAGCATTTACGTCCGTATTTGGAGGGTTATCAGTTTACGGTAGTTACCGATCATCATAATCTTCTGTGGTTGCACAATTTGGCACAACCGAGTGGACGTCTCGCTCGTTGGGTTCTTCGATTGCAGCAATTCGATTTTAATATTGTCCATCGCAAAGGGCGAGATCATGTGGTACCTGATCTATTGTCTCGTGCAGTACCGGAATTGGCGGAGGTTAGAGAAGAGAAGGAAAAATCGTTACCACCTGAAAATCCTGATCGTTGGTATGAGCGGCAATGTAGGAGAGTGTTAGAGCATCCGCTAAAGTATCCTCAGTGGAGAGTGGAGCAGGGTGTGCTCTATAAGAACCTACCAAATGAATATCGTGAGTTAAGTGGTCCCCATTCTTCTTGGAAGAAAGTCGTCGCGAAGGGATGTCGTTCGACGGTTTTGGGCGCGGCCCATGATGATCCTACATCTGGTCATGGGGGTGTTCATAAAACTTATCAGCGTTTGGCTGTGGGATATTATTGGCCAAAAATGAAGGCTGATGTAGTTCGGTATGTACGAACCTGTCGTACTTGCATAGCGCAGAAACCGGAACAAAGACCACCAGCGGGATTAATGTCTGGAAGGCCCAAGGTTTTGCGTCCCTGGCAGTTAGTGTCAGTGGATATTGTAGGTCCTTTGCCTAAGTCAAACACAGGTTATCAATATATTCTTAGCGTTCAGGACTATTTTTCAAAGTTTTGTCTTTTTCTGTCCATGCGTACGGCGAATGCCAGGACGGTTTGTAAATTGTTGGAAGAACAGGTCATTCTTATGTTTGGTGCGCCAGAGGAATTGTGGTGTGATAATGGGAAAGTGTTTGTTGGTAAAGAGCTTAAGAGTGTCGTCGACAAGTATCGTATTAAATTAGTGCACACGCCTAATTATCATCCTCAGGCCAATGCGTGTGAGCGTCAGCATCGTACCCTGAAGGTTATGTTGTCATCTTACGTTAAGGACAATCATCGGACTTGGGAGAGTCTATTGCAACGGGTGGCATGTGCCATTCGTACACAACAACAACGGACGCATGATGAAATCATACGGTAGCATAATGTTTTCTTGACATTTTGTTTTTTTTAATTTCACTGATATCTGTACTACCAAAGAAAATACAGAGTTTTATACCAGAACATGTTTTTTTAATTAAAATATTATTTTGACAACATTAAACTAAGAATATGTAACGCTAACAATAATTAACAATAAATAGCAAAAAATGGTACATTAGTAGCGCGTGTTTCCACCTCTACTTCTAATGACTGCCTCACAATACATCGCCTCGGCATACTCGATATTAAATTGGATATTTGATTTTGGTCAAGCCCATTCCAAATATTGGTAACCATTACTTGGACATCTTGCAGGTTGGCAGGAGGGGGTTGATGCTGTCTTAGTGCCCTACCTATAATATCCCATAAGTGCTCTATAGGATTTAAATCGAGACTGCGCGGTGGCCAATTTAGAGTTCGAATATTTACTTCATGTAAATATGCATTGACGATGCGCGCTACGTGAGGTCTTGCATTATCGTGCATTAGTAAGAAATTATTCCCAATATACGGAGCGAAAGGGACAACGTGCTCAGACAAAATGTCACTGATATACCTTTCGCTATTTAAAGAACCCGCACGCAAAGGTACGATATCCGTCCGTGCTGTAAAGGATATTCCAGCCCAAAACATCACAGAGCCTCCATTGAATAAAGTTGTTTTATGTATGTTGCACTGTGCATAACGCTCACCTTGCCGGCGGATAACTCTTAGACGTCTATCGGAGCTATATAGACAAAACCTAGATTCGTCGGTAAATAGAACCTGTTCCCATTCCTCAATAGTCCAGTTTAAATGTTCCCTGGCAAATTGCAGTCTAGCTCTGCGGTGACCTGTATTTAATCTAGGGCCTGTCGCTGGAACTCTGGCATGTAAATTGTGATCAGAAAGGCGTCTCATCACAGTTTCAATGCTTGGTTGAATATTATGAACTGCACTGAGTTGTGTCAAAAGCTTCCTTGATGTGGTAAAACGTTCTCTTAAAGCACAAAGTCTAATATAGCGATCTTGAACAACGGTAGTTACCCGAGGTCTGCCTTGTCGTGGACGTACGTTATAGTCATTAGTTTCCCTGAAGCGTTGGACAACACGAGAAATTGTTGTATGTGCAACCCTAATCTCAAACCAATGGCGTTGTAGCTTACTCCTTCATTTTGTAACGTCACTGCTTGAACACATTCATCCCGAGTCATATTCCTTCTAACACGTTCCATTGTCACGAAATAACAATAAATCAGAAATTATGAACTCAATTCTCCAATTTAAGACGATACATAAATATGGAAATTGTCAAAAACGGACATTTGCTGGTATTGTTGATTTATCATAGACTACTTTGTTTATTAAACCAAGTGAGTATCCAGTAAAATTGTGATTTATTGAAGAAAAACATGTTCTGGTATAAAACTCTGTATTTTCTTTAGTAGTACAGATATCAATGAAATTAAAAAAACAAAATGTCAAGAAAACATTATGCTACCGTATTATTTCATCATGCGTACGTTGTTGTTGCTAATGCTCCCTACAGAGTGTCTCAAATTTAACGTAAAAAAAACTGTTCTCATTGTTGCACCCTGTATAGGCCTAAAACTAAAATCTGAATAAAAAAGCTACAGTTTAACAGAAAAATTATTGAAATCGATTTATCGGTTCGCGAGAAAATCAAATTTGAAATTGAGCATAGTTTTTGGTTGTGCGTTACATTTGCGGGTAAGTGTATATCGTTTGTATAGCCGGTAAAGTAGGATTTAGCGCCGACGTGTTTTGATTTTGATGCCTTCTTTAGTAACTAGAAAGTGACACATAAGGTGATGAAAACCTTACTTCAACTAACATTTTTTTAAACTGGAAAGTACTAGAATACCTTTATATTTGAATAATGTAACTTACCAATATTTAGTTAACAACTTAACTTTATAACTGTTATAATTACAGATGTAGTGCGTCTTGTGTGACCCACTTAAGCAATGTTAAAGTTTACAGTTTGGCTATCAACAATTAATAAATAACTGATAAATATATTTCTGATGATACAGCGGTAATATCCACTTGGTATCTAGGCTAAGTTAATACAAACTGTTCTAACAATAGAGACATTAAAGGAGCACACGTCTTTTATTGCTAATAGACAGTTCCTTTTAAGGTCCCGCATCACATAGATTACCCTACTTGACCTCACTAGTATTTTACTACGTGAAACGGCGCCGACTTACTATTTCCCCTATATCCAAAAATGGTGTTTTAGGACTAAAACAACGTTGTTTAATCACAATTGAATCATCAGAAACTTTCCATTCATGTGATTACTTAAATTTCGTTGTTTTATAGAACTGAACGTTTTTTTTAACATTGTTAGCGATGGTTGACAGTAATGGTTATAACCTGATTCGAGTAGTTTTGCCCCAAGTCAAAGTGTTTGGCAAAAGGTATTTTTATAGGACGTCACATTATTGGACCATTTTTTATGGAAGGCAGCCTTACAGCAGTAACTTATTTGGACTTACTACAAAACCGAATTGAACCCGCACTAGAAGCAGTTGTACGCGAAAATCAAGAGATCTAGTATTAAATGGATGGTTGTTTTGCTTATAATTCCCTCATGGTTAGGAAATACTTGCAAAATATTTTTAACGGAAATATTATTGGCCCACGGCATCTAATCCTTTGGCCAGTCAGTTCGCCTGACCGTTCGCCAAACGACTTTTTTCTGTGGGGTAACTTAAAAATTTTATTTATAAAGATGTACAATTTAAAAATCTAGACCAGCTAACAAACTGTGTTTTTCTAAAATGTAACAGAATTTCTCAATATCAACGCAATGTTGGAAATGAATTTTATGATCGGTTAAGATATTGTTTAGCTGTTAATAGAGGGTTGTTTGCACATTTAATTAATTGATGTTTTTGTGAAAATCTGTAGTCTTAGGTATGTTATGTTAAATTAAAGGCTTAATAAGAAAAACATAATGGTGTCTTTTATTTTGGATGTGTGATTGCCGGATTGGGGAATCGAAAATGTGTTTTTAATGTGAAATAATCTTTATTCGTTATGTCCAGCTTTACCTCACTTTTTGACAATAGCACCAAAGACATTATTTGCTGGTGTTTGCTGTATTACCTAAACTATGAAAATTTCAAAATTTTACCATCACGGCTTTTTAAAATTTGTTCAACGTTGACAAATGAGTTAAATATATTGGCCTCTTCGAAAAATGACAATACAATTTTTCTCTAAAATGTACAGGGGAGCCAATATTTAGCCACTTTAAAATTTTTATGGGATTTCCCATGTTCAACTAAGCCATGCATCACCCGGTATGTTAACCGATGCGTTTTTTAGTCCAAGTTATTTTGGATGAAAATAATTTTTTTTTTGAACGGTATAATTATACTAATTAAGGTCTTTGTGAAGTGTCGCGGCAGCACAATACCGTCTATAATTCGCTCTATTATCTGACCGGCTGTATACAAATATGACCGCGATGGTAGTCACGACAACGGACTACTTGGGCCGGTATTCCATATTTTTATTCGTTTTTAATTGGTTCCTCACGCGACAATGTCAAAGAAGGTAGATGGGCGACTTGGTAACATTTAGGACTTGCTAACAACATGTTGACGAGGAAGTTCGCTTCGCGAGCGGGTTTTACGGGACCGATTCTATTTTGACGGCACGAAAAATGTGGCGTGTGATGGGGAAATTCTCGTGTGTGTAACGTAAAGATGCGTTTTTCTCTAAGACTTCCTTAAAAACGTAAAGAATTCGTTTTGCGTTGGTGCCCGACATTTTTCTAGTATTGTAACACATGATGTATTCCTCTGTTTTTCGTAGTGATGTATAAATAAATCTCACAGAAACATAAAATTCATTGTGTCCAACGTTAAAAGATTGTTATTGATCAATGTTGTAGAATCCTGTCTACAGGTGATCATTTATATGTGGAAATTAGATTATACTTCTTAGTAAAAAAAGTTTTTAATTGAATTTGGCAAATATAAAAACCAACTAGTGTACTGAAGCACTAATTCTAAATGACGGCAAGCTGCTAAAACTTTATCCATTCAGCACTTTTTTCCCGATTTGTGTGTAGACTAGACTGGCGCAATTTTCCAGCAATAACGTAATTTTCTCTTGTAGGGTAGAATAAACAGCCTACACCTCTGCCAATCGAGCGGTACATGTCTTAATCACGATTATTGAAATTTCATCGGGATCAGAAGCTTCTTTAGTGTCAGCGCACTGTAAGACTCCTGCCGAAAATTGAACTAAAGCATTCTAAGTAATTAACCATAGAAAAAGCTTGATCTTTAAGTGACTGGTTGATTATCCCACGCCAATAAAGTTAAAAAGATAAAAAAAACATTGATTATGAAGATAATAGTTCCGCCAGTAAGTTTGCGTTTTCCTTGGTTGTGGTTACGTTACTGCTATCAGACCTTGTTAGAAATGTAGACTTAAAGGTAGTGTTCTGACTGAGGTCTTTAACTTCCGACCAAAAGAATCTTATATTCGTTAGAATCGAAAATAAGTTTGTTTTTGATACTATGTTTGTGTGCTGCTTTGCCTTGGTTAGTTCAGGTTAGTTGGTCACTAAACCTCAATATTAATCGTTTGGTTGCATTTGTTTCTAGTGTCAATAAATTATTTTTTACGTCTTAGTACTTTCTGATATTTTATTTATATCCCTGAAATAATGATATATGTAATTATTTTAATTGGAAATATGAGACTTAAAAATGATGATACGCCATAAATATAAGTATTGGTATCTTTCTCCGTGTATTTTTTCTTACAGGAATTAAAGGGGAGGGATTGTATAAATTTATTAGCATTACTAAATAAGAAAATAATTTTTCTTGCAGTAGTTTGTTAACCATAAAGTGCTGAAAACTACTTTTTGATATTCTGTTAAGCCGTTAAAGATTAATGTTTTAATTGGTAATTATACATTTTAATATGTGAACTTCAATTTTAATTCCTATTGCAGGTGACCGGATATTGCGCTTGGCGCCCATTCAGGTCCTCCTGAAAATGGTGTTTTATAATATATACCAGTACTTTGTTCGGGTACAAAAAAAAACATTCTTAAATGACTCTTTGCGATAATAAGCTTGGCAGTTCGATCATGGCCCGATCAGTTGGTAAATTCTGTCTAATGTAAAAGGTTTTCGACGTATTGCTGCAATCATATGTTTTTTTGTATTAGTTGGCACCACACTGCAGGACAAATCGTTCATGACGCTTTACGAGCAGTGCATGTGCGTAGAAAGCGATTCAGGTTGGTCTTGAATCTTTGGAGATTATACTCGTTGGGATACACGAACTCTGGGAGGTCGTTCCAGAGCAAAGATGTTCATCAAATTAGAGAATTCTTAAACAGTGTCGTTCCAGGGAAACTAAGCTGAACTACGTACGGGTAGGCTGCAGTGGTTTGTGGTATATTTTTATGATACATCTCTCTGGGTGAACACTTGCCATTAAAATATTTGTAAAAGAGACTCAAGTCACCAACCTGCCCTCGATGTTCCAGACCCTTAAGGTTGTCCGTGGCCGATCATGCGATCTTAATCACGACGACTGAGATTTTATCACGATTAAAAGCTTTTTTAATGTTAAGACCTTTCAAGATTCGTTTAACGGAAAACAATCCGCGACATTCTCGAATTTACAGCTGAAATATTCGGTGGAGTTTTTCCATTGACTTTAAAGTAAGTAGTTTTGCCCTTAAGTTCCTTTCTCTTGGACTTAGGGTCGCAATAGTCATCAGGACTTGTTAGGGGTGAAATAGTTGACTAGGTAAAGTTCTCGCTGACCGCCTTAGCTACCGACCAAAATAATGAGGCGTTAGGACACTCAAGAAGTTTGTCTCTGATCCTCTGGTGGTGTGTCTCTTTGCTTTGGTTTTGTAATTTGCTCGCATTAGTTTCGAGCGTTAACAAAGGTGGAACGATGACAGTGACATCAGATATCACAGATGGATGGATCGTAAGAGGTAAAGCAAGCGTTCCGCCAAAGAAAGGTTCGGAAGTGGTCCTTCGAGTCTTCCTAGTTAGCTTATCTATAATGCCCGATCTTGTGTGGTTTAGGAGGCAATTTAGCACTAATTGGTAGTCTGTTTAGTGTCGAATAGGATTGTAGTGACACGTTATTAAGAAAGGTTTTACGGTGCTAACCTGAACTAACCTGACCATATACCAGTTTAGGTTTGAGGTTAGGAAAATATTTAATAAAATCTCGATCTACAATCAGAGTTGGTTCGCCTACGAGTTGAGTGAAGTCAGAGCTGATGACAAAGGATTCAGCTTTGCGACCTTGCTCATCGCTTGTATTTTAGCCAGTTGACAATGTGGACGTTAAAGTCGCTAAGGATGAAACTTTGGAATTTGGCGGCGGTAAAGGCAGCGGATAAACTGTGTAACTCTCAGGGTTCATATTTTAAATATTGTTGTCGATTCTATTTCACTTTTCCTAAGGTTTTTTACGTATACCAATTATATTTTTGTCTCTGCGAGCGAGGAGAAATTTTATTAATTTCTGATTTAGGAAGGTATAGCTCGTTTGGTATATAACGCATATGTCTGCATCATTCTGAGGGCCCTTCTCGTAACACCCTAAATGTTTGACAGGAAAAAACTTTTTCTAATGCTAAGTAAAAGGCTTGTAAATTATGTTTAGTTATTTGCAGCAATACGACGTAAACTAACCTTTATTATTGATTTTACGACAAAAAGTTATTCTTTATTTAAAAGAACAATCTACTGTCGAAAATATATGGCAATTATCGGTCAATCCAATTCCAGTTACTATGCTGGGTGGCCATTTATTCAAGACAAAATATATTGGAAAATAATGTATTTCAGGCATTCCTTCCAAACGGTGGTGAGTGCCAAGTTTCTCTGAACCGGGATTTAATAGAATTTCGGCTGTAAGAGTCATGCTATTTTATTTTTTGGATGTCTCGATTTTTTTTTTAATAATACGTGTGTCCAACGCTGTGAAATGGCAAGCCTCTTCTATAACATCTTGCCAATTAGAAGATATGAAAAATAATATGATAATGGGTTTGTCTCTATTAGCTGTCAAGATAATTGTATTTAAAGGAAAAGCTTAACATAATTTTTTCGCGCTATCCTGACCACACGAGGTACAAAATAGGAAATATTCCTAGCAAACTTTTAGAGAAATAATTCTCCCCAATTTCTGATTAAGAATAATTATTATTTACTTTGGTGCTAAACTTATAAAGAGTGGTAACGTTTTATATAAACTACTTTTTTCTGAAAAATTTAAATTGAGAACCCTATTCACTGTATCCCCGGTACCACAGGCAGCAGTCTGGTACACTTTCTAATTTTTGATCGCAGAAAGAGTCGCCTTTAATAAAAGGTTCTACTGACCATCGGAAACATACGCTCTCAAATCTCCAGCTAGGCTATTCTGGATTTAATAATAATTTTTATAGCAGATAGCAGACAACAACGGATACAAAGAGAACTTAATAGATAATTTACTAAAAAATAAACAAAAGAAACTGTTAAAGGAACAATTTTATTGTATCAATACACCAAAAGAAACCAATTTCAAATTTGTCAATCACATTTCAAAATTCAGTAATAAGGTTAGCAATAAGTTGAATAATTTAGGATGTAAAACTATTTGCGTCAACAAACAAACTTAGGTAAGATACTTGTAAATAATGACAAAATAGATAAGCTAGATAAGTCAGGTATTTATAAAATCCATTGTTCAGATTGTAATGCTGTATATAAAGTGGCAGATGTATTAAAAATAGACTTAAAGAACATAAAACATTAATCTTAAACAATGTCAAAAACACAGAAATGTCTACACGTTGTATTGAAAATAATCATTTCATAAATCTGAATAAAATAGAACTACTTCATGCTGAAAACAAAAGCAAGAAATTAGATTTATTAGAACAATTATTAAGAATCAAAAAATCTTTAAAAAATAATACATTTATTACTACTAATGTCCAACAAAATTTCCACCATTCCCCTATTATTGACTCTATGTACTCCATCAACATCCCTGGACTTTCCAAAACAGCAATAAAAAAAAAACACAATAGGATTAGGTTAAAAAAGAAGGTATATATAATAGTTTAAGGATCTTTCTTAAAATTTAGTATTAATCAGGTACTCTTGAAAAATCCCTAATAAGGCGAAACATATGTAGAGTAACTCTCTATTAAAAACCTTGAAACATTAAAAAGCAAAAAGTGTTTTAGTTTATTATTTTAAAAATGTTTCACAAGGAAGTAACTGCCGATTCAATCCAATATATTTAACAAAGTTGTTCAAGTTAAAAGAAAGGCGGAAAATAATTCTTTGCTAAAATAATTTCAAAACAACTTGTCAACTTATACTACTTCTACCAGTGAGAACTGACATGTTTATATATTGAGAATTAACTACAAGATGGTAGATGTTGGCTCACACGACATCGTCCGGTGAAATACCATCGCATCGGCTTAGGTGGCGTAAAGTAGCTCTTTGAGCTAACGTTACGTTACTGTGCCGATGTCTCCGGTCTCCAGGGTGGGAAATATATGAAATATGCTATGATGATGGTTCCAAGATCAAAATGTTCCGGAGTTAAAATCGCCCACCGATCGGATCTCAGGGGTGGGGGCGGGTCCTGGCGCCTTATCAAGCGAAATTATCCTTCGAACAATATTCTAAATGGAAATTGTGTGAAAACTGGAGTTGTTAAAAGACCCGAGATTAGCAGCTTCCAAATTGACTTCTGCAATATTAGAGAACTGAACTCGCACATCAATGCAGTCCATCAACATCTACAATCTACCAAACCTCATGTACTTGCACTAACCGAAACAGAAGTCAGATCATTGATTAGTACGGTCAGCTTTTTATATCCTGGGTACGACTTCCATCACCGATTTAGGCGGAATTTTGGCCTTTGTCTCTTTGTCCGGAGTGATATACGGGGTCTTGATTGGGTTTTTACGTCAGGAATATCCTTTGGCATCTGTTGTCTCATCGAAGACTTTTTGGGTCTTGTGGCTTAATTTTGAATTTTGATTTGGCTATTGCTGCTTTTATTGATGAAGACTGGAAAGCTGCATAGTTCTTAGCGCCTGCTGCATGTCTATTAGACTATCATGGTAGTGTTTTTCTACTGTATAATCATAGTGCTTCTCTACTGTTAGAGATTTATGCCAACGGGGAGCCAATCTTTCGGCAGTTTGTATGTAGAGTTTGGTCTGGCCGTCGCATGTGAGTCCGTTATTAGTATATTGGTCGATACGTCCGTACGTCTGTAATAGTCTGTGATTATTAAAAAAAAAAAATTCGTTGATTGTCGGTATTCAAAAGTCCTGATGCAAAACACGGTTCATGGTATATCTTGGAGCATTTTCGATGAATTTCAGCGCCTTGTTTTGAATCACCTGAAGCTTATTCAGCTCGGACTTACTTATATTGCACCAAGATGCTGCTCCATAAGTAAGTACCGGCCTGACCAACACCTTATAGAGGTTAACTTTGGTTCGATTCCGCCTGTGAAGCAGGGGGTAGATTGAGCTTAATTGACGCAATGCTGCCTTGATTCTATTAATAGAATTTAATTCTTGTCAACGAAAGGAGACACTCGAGCTTAACGACTTTGGTGTAATGTGGTTTAAAATATCAAAGCAGATAATTACAAAATTCATCTGCTGCCTTTACCGGCCGCCAAGCGATACCCATTATAAAGACTTGTTCTTCTCTCTTGCTAATAGTATCGACCTTTTGCAAACCCACCATCCCAATTCCGAAGTTGTCATCCTTAGCGACTTCGACGTTCATAATGTCAACTGGCTAAAATACTGAAATATGACCGACGAGCAAGGTCGCAAAGCAGAAATCCTTGGCCATCAGCTCTGGCCTCGCCCAGCTGGTGGGTGAACCAACTCGGATTCCAGACCGAGATGGTGATTTTGCTAGTTTGTTGGATCTTTTCTTAACTTCAAACCCCGACTTGTACACTGTCATCGTGAAACCGCCGTTAGGAACGTCTGACCACAACCTTATTTCGGCACTGGACAAACTACCAATTAGTGCCGAACAGCCTCCTAAACCACGCAAGGTCTGGCATTATACACCAGCTAAGTGGGATGAAGGGACCATTTTGAAACCTTTCCTTGGCGGGACGTTTGTTTTACTTCTGATGATCCGTCCATCTATGCAACAGAAATATAGGAAGTTATCCTTACTGGCATGGAAGCTTTCATCCCTTTCTCAAAAAAGTGCCCATCTATCGGCAAGCCTTGGTTTACCAAAAATTGCGAACGAGCTGTTATATCAAAAAATTATTTCTACCGACAATGGCGTAAAAATCCTACCGCCGAAAATCCTACCATTTTTGTCAACGCTCGAAACCAGTGCAAGCACACGATAAACCAAAGCAAAAAAGCACACAACCAGAGGACCAAAGACAAACTTCGTGAATGTCCTAATGGCTTAAGATCATTTGTCCGTCAGTCAGAACTTTACCAAGTCAACCATCCCACTTCTAACACGTTCTGATGGCACCATTGCGACCAAAGCACAGGAAAAAGCAGACTTACTGGCGGAACTATTCTCATCACATTCAATGGTTAATTTTCAGGGAAGTACTCCACCGAATATTCCCCCTGTAGAATCGAGAATGCCCGAAATTGTTTTCTGCCACAGTCATGTTAAAAGAATCTTGAGGAGTCTTAACACAAAAAAGACTTCTGGTCCTGACGATATTCCAGTCATTGTAATTAAGACATGCGCTGACAAACTGACACCGGTATTTTGTAGGCTTGTTAACTTATCCTACAAAAAAGGAATATTTCCTTCTTGCTGGAGAACTGCGCGAGTCCAGCCCATACCCAAAAAGGACAAGAAGACCTTGCCAAACAACTATCGTCCAGTCGCATTGCTTTCAGTTATGTCAAAAGTTATGGAGAAGGCTATCAACGAAAAATTATTAAAATACCTGGAACGCTTCAACATTATTAGTAACTGCCAGTTAGATTCCGTAAGTCTAGATCAACAGAAGACCTTCTCGCTTATATTACTCACGTTCGGAATAACGCAATAGAACATCATGGGGAGTCCCGGGCGGTAGCACTGGGCATTTCCAAGGCTATTGACCGAGTATGGCATGAGGGGCTCCTAACTAAAGTGAGAGCATACGGAATGCCGATTCAATTTTGCTCATGGCTGTCGAGCATTCTTAAAGATCGTTCTCTGCGAGTGGCGATGGACAGATTTAACATCACATTTAACATCAACGCTGGAGTCCCTCAAGGTTCTATATTATCGCCCACCCTTTTCTTACTATACATTAACGATTTTTTGGAAAAAACTAAAAATCTTATATATAGCTTCGCTGATGACAGCACGCTTGTTTCATCTTTTACTTTGGATGCCCGGACATCGGCTGCTAATGCACATCTCTATAGGCAGCAAGAGGTCTCACATCTTAACAAAGACGTGGAAGAAATTCTGTCTTGGGGTGACAGTAATCAAGTAGAATTTAACGCTGAAGAGACCCAGGCGGGTTTTCTCTAAAAAAGTTAATGTTGAAGAACCGGATATAGTTATGGCGGGACACTTGATCCCCTTGGCTTCATCAATTCATTTATTGGGCGTTAATTTGGATAGTCATATGTCTTGGCATAGTCACGTTGCGGCCATTGCTAAGGCAGCCTCGCAGAAGCTTGGAGTACTTTTCCGAACAAAGCACCTCTATACACCCCAACAACCTTTGATGCTCTATAAAGCCCAAATTTGATCATTGCTGAAGTACTGCTCGCATACTTGGAGCTTTGCTTCTAAACATACTCTGAGATTGCTAGATTCCATTTAAAGAAGAGCCATTCGCTTGATCGGTGACCATAGTCTGACAAACATCTTGGAAATCCTTGAACATCGAAGGCGGGTTGGCGACTTGAGTCTATTTTACAAATATTTTCATGGCAAGTGTTTAACTGAGGTTGCCCGCTTGATACCACCCAGAGCGGTGCATGGTAGAAATACACGATGAGCCACTGCAGCCCACCAGTACGTGGTTCAGCTTAGTGTTCCTCGAACGACACTCTTTCAAAATTCCTTCATCTGGAGAACGTCATCACTCTGGAACGATCTCCCTGAGATCGTGTTCCCCAACGAGTATAATCTCCAAAGATTTAAGACCAATGTGAATCGTTTCCTGCGCACACGCACCGCTCTCAGAACGCTATAAAGGATTTATCCTGCAGTGCTGTGCCTTATCAATGCAATTATTCTTCCAGCTCGTTATAAGAGCTGTATGGTATAGTACGCCGAGCGTATGTTACCGCCAACAAAGCGAAAATAAAGGTAGTTGTAGTAGATGATATTTTCAAGAAAGTTATTTCTATATAGTTATTCGCAAAATGCCAGCAAGAACACCAAGCCGCATATTTACCGACACGCTCTCTAGTGGTACCCACTTTAGAATATTTTTACAGGAATATCTGAGAACTGCTTTAGATATCAATAAACCACCGATATAACCAGATATTTTTCAACAAACCGGCTGTTTAAACATCGGACTAATTAATGAAGATTGACCATATTCTTTATAATAGCTTTATTTAGTACAAAGACTTGAATCATTAACTTTGACATATACAGAGAATAACTACATGAAAGCTTCTTAAGAAAAGAGTGTGTACGACTCACGTTTGTAACAATGAGCTACACAAAAACTTTAGCCTGTGTCTTCACAAGTCGACTGGTTCAAATTTTCTTTACAATTGGAAAATAAAATCCTTTTTGAATTTTACTGCATTATCATTTATTAGTGAATAATTACTCCTCCAGTATATACCCTAGCATGGGTATAACATACAAATAACTTTTAACTTAGATGCTTTAAACACTCACTTAGTGGTAATTCAACTTTATATACTTTCACATAACCCTTTAACACTGTCAACATGCTCTTACTTGACTATTTTAACAACTTTTAGTACCTTTTTACGTAAAACTTTTCTCTTTACGGAGCGACAACTTATCTATTTGAAAATCAGTGTGACACTCGTCAACAACAACAAACTTTTACGTGACGGCTTTATCCAAACACGGAGCGCTTCCTATCTCTTTAGACTCTCGAATGACACTGGTTTGTTTACAAAACAAACAGCACATATATCACCGTATCCAAACACCTTGACCAATCAGGTCTTAATACGTTGAAAATCAACATGGCCTCGTTCGACGTCACGCCACTGTTGTTTGCCAATAAGAATCGAGACTCGTGTTACTATGCACGTGGCGTATGTCGTGCTTAAATTTGCGTTTTAGAGAATATTTATAAAATAGCAGACAGTTTTTTATACATAAGGATTTAACTTGAACATATATATTATGGGTTTGTACACCGTTGCCACCACTTTAATATGCGGTGTTGCCAGTTATATTACATATGAATATAATATACTTTTCTCTATTTTTTTAGCATTTAGGTGTTGAAGAAACACATAATAAGTTAGCACGAATGCAACGTTGCCGCTTAGATTAGCATTACATTACATTACATTTCCTAGAATTGAGTTCCACGGTTTTACTTTAATTTTGTACTGGGTCACGACAGAAATACGACGTGTCTCCCAAACAGAGTGATATACTGTCTTGTCAGATTTTTAGGTTGAATTTTATGTCTATGTATGCCGCCCGCCTTGAAAGAACATGGGTCTTTCAAAAAACACTTACATCAAGAAAGTAAATTAAGTTTACAATATAATATTTAAATTAAAGCTAGTATAGTGTTCCTTAACCATCAATCGGTAGCATACATATTTTATTAAGTGCTCGTTTTGTTTGTCCACCATGGAACTGAATAGTTGCTACTCTTGCTATCCTCATCTTTGACCAGGACCATTGAAACAACGTTTAGCATCTGCAGTAAATTCTCCATTTTTGTCTATCTGTAGCTCGTTGTAGTACTCAAGCTGCCATCTGGAACAGAGCTGCTGGCTCAAATGTTGAATTCGTTGCCAGCTGTCCACTTGATTTTTAGGAATGTGAGAAAGATCAAGTTCTGGCAGCATAGTCAAAGTTCGTCCAATTAAAAAGTGGGCTGGCGTTAAGCCTGTGTTATCATCGGGGTCGCTAGACATTGGATAGTACTGTTTTCTCAACTCCCTGATTTTTATTTAGTCTTTTTCTATTAAGTAAAATCGATGTAATGCTGTAGTTTTAGAACCGCCTAATTCATTTACTGACACCCTAAAGGGAATTTTCACTATATATTATCCTGAAATATCTTTTTTATCCGTGTCCCTGATGGTCCTCACAATATTTTTCTTCTCTGGAAATAATTTTATTTACTGAAACTACCTCTTCAACTTCCCAAAACTTTATAATTTCTTTGTCCACCGACTCAAACTTGGTACTGACATTCAAAAATGCTAAAAACTTGTTTTCGCACTCTAAGGAATTTAACTATAAACGGCAATAATCCAACCAAACTCAGTATTTTCAAAAACTGGCCGCATTCGATTCATTTTTCTGCGCTCTGGAATTAAAACTGTCCAAAATATTCCTGATCCTAGCAACAAATCAATGTCACCAGGTAAATTAAATCTTGGATCCACCAAAATTAAATTTGAAGGAATCTGAAGTGTCGTTATTAAAAGACTTAATCGGTAACTTTCCGGTAATACGAGATATAACTAAACAGTTCGTTTTTATCCTTAAATTCCCACGACAAGAACTTATCGTGATCCTAACTTCGTTATTAATTTTTTCCAAAGCTTCACCTACGCTATTCTAGATTCTAATCCTAACATGTTGGATACCTTTTCTGATATAAAGTTACTCTGATAATCTCTATTCAAAAGTGCACGACAAAGAACTGATTTATTTCCATTAACCACACGTAGTAGAAGAGTAGTTGCCAGTAAAACATCTGAAATCTCACAACCGCTGGCAACATCGCTTTTTACTTTACTGAGAAAGGGTATTTGCACCAACGGTAGTTATAGAATTTCTTAATATCAAAATGATTGTCCTAACTTAAATGTAATAAAGAATTATGTAGCTTGTGGCATTTAATGCATTTATGTAAGCTGCATTTCTAAGTAGGAAGTAAAATCTCCTAAGCAATTCAAACGTATTTTAGGCCTTTTTACAGATGCAATTCAGTCATTTACGTTAAAATTTAAAAAAGATTCGCACCTATAAATCGGATGCGCTTCTTGACAAAAACGACATTTTACCTTTGAATTTCCATCAAGAGAAGCAAAGCTATTACTGCTTACGGTACGAGATCTTGCCTTGTTGTTTATACTACATAAACTAATTTCAAGGTTTTCCAACATTTAAAATCATTCATGGTGGGCAAATTTTACTCACATTTAAAACATTTCCAATCCTTTCTGGTAATGGTGTCAAATTTGGAACACATTAAGCCAATAATTATACTGTCCTAACTGTCAGTGTCCAAACCTAAACTATTTTTTGAGCGCTAATGTTTCGTTACATTATCAAACAAATATCTTAATTCTAAATGAGATTAATGTATAACACACAAATGATCAAAAATTGCCTTTAAATAATTATGGATAATCAATTTCTTATTCTTAAAACGTTCTTCAAGCATTTTCCAAATATTTTACGAATAACAAAAGAAACCCCTATGGATTTAATTACTTGTTGGGAATTAATTTTTACAGATGAATTCAAGTATTAAAATCGTTGTATATCTGAGAAGGCGTTATTGTCATGCACTAGAGCAAGAAAGCAATCTCTAAACTCAAGCCATGAATCGTACTGACCATTAAATGTATTTAACTTAATGGGGGTAACTTAACGAACGACTGAACACCGATTACGTGAGGTGACCCTCCACTCTGAACTAAAACGCCTTCAGATACAATGTATGTGTTTTAAACTCAACGCAAAAAGACTGTATTGAACTAACAAGTTCAAAATAAGACGACTTATAATTGATATAATCATCGTGGCTATCATTTGCTAACAACTCTATTTACCCGTGAATATCATTAAATTAATCACATATAGGCAAAACCCTATCCAACCGCATCTCTACTTCCGTAATGAACCTCTTATCAACATTTGTTTTATCAATACTATCAAAATATCCTTTATATCCTGTCAGTTTCCCTTTATTCTAATGAGTATCTTTCTTCTTCTTAAAAAGATAGTGATTTACTGTATTGTTACATTTTTAGGTTGAATTTTATGTCTAAACACAGGCTATTTTTAACCATGACAATTATATCGCCATATCTCTCCCTTAGATGCTAATAACTACTACTGCGGTTATACTTTAGCAATTTAAAATTGCCGCTATTGACTTTATGGGGAATATTAAACTTACATTGATCTGTCATATTTCCACAAAGTATATTTTTTATGTTTATTTTCCTATGCTGTAATACTCTTCTTCCCCTTAGTTTCTTTGTTTACAAAATATCTTCAAAATATGTAAAGTTAGTGGTATGTTACTGGATATATGAACCGCACGCAGACCATGTATTCCCATTCGCATCTCTGTGAAGTCGCCGAACGTTTACTTATCACTCTAATCAGTTTATGTAACAATGTGTTATGTTTGTGTTCCAAATAATTATATTCTGTATTTGGTTATTTAATTATATTCGGGTTAAGCTAAAATCCTTGTATTGTCCTAATCCGTCGTAGGGTGTCTCATGTTCCTTTTTTTTTTGGGGTTATGTTGTTAGGTTTACAACACTCTCAAAAGTCAGCTATCGGTTTTTGGGAGTAGGGGTTTCGCTATTTTGCTGTGGCTTTTCGTTTCTATCTTTCAAAAAGAAAAGTTAAGCGACCTGTCGCCTGGCACTTTTTTCAAAAGGAAGGATTATTAGGTGTTTTCGCCCACCTTTTAGAGACTTTTAATTTTACAATTCATATTGTGTTTATAGAGCAAGAACACCTAACATGGAATAAATCCTGTATTGCCACTTTGGTAGATTTTTCTAAAAATCACGACACGTGAACAATTATTTTTTATTGCGCATCTTACGACCAAAAATGCGCTACAATAGGGTTAGCCGAAAAGAATCATTGACATATTTTTTAATAAATGTTTGGGATATGGTCAACTTAGGGTTTTTCGCATTAAGCTTAAAAGAAACGACACCTTACGTGGTTCCATTCAATCTCTATTTTCTATATTCACATATTTTACGTACCATTTAAAATTGCAACAAAAGCTTTTGTCATCAGTAATAAGTAAAATAAACTTCATTGCTAAACCTAAGAATTTTTCGCCCAGTAAGCTGTAACGGATATTGTAATAATTAAACAATACTGAAATTAAAACACAACGTTTGAAAACTTAGGATCACTGAACTTTTAAACTTATTATTTCAGTACACCTCCCTTGGCGAAAGAGGAAAAAAATTAAAGTATGAGATTTTTTTTCTATTCGTAATAAACCTTAACTCCATTCTTATATACTAGTGATGCCTTACTATTTATATTTAATAATATATTAGGATGTTTATCTTTTACAACTAGATAGGGACCTATATACAAGGGATCGAACTTTGTGTTTATATTTTCGTTAATCATTAAAACCTTATCTCCTACAATATATTCTGTTTTGTTACACTCCTTGTCAAATCTTTCTTTTCGCTTTTGTTTAGAATTTATCAAATTATTTCTTGCGTCATTGGAGGCAACTTAGAGTCTATATTTAAGTTCGTTTGGATAGTTATCGAAATTGTACAAAGGATCTATGGTGCTAGTGATATTTGATGGAATTTGAGTTAATTTTCCAAAGAAAAGTTCATCAGGAGTGTATTTGGTTTCAGTGTGCACTGTATTGTTGTATGCAAAGCACCAGTATGGTACCCATGTACTCCAATTATCTGTATGCTTTGACAACTGAATTCTCAAATATGCTCCTAAATGTTTATGCGAATTTTCTAAAGCACCAAGAGTCTCATAATGGTAAGCAGTTGAGTTTAGAGTTTTTATTTGTAATAATCTATAATATTTCTAAAATATATCAGCTACAAATTCCTTGCCTTGATATGTGACAGGTTCCTGTGGGATACCGTAACGCAATATGAATTTTTTTACAAAAGATTTGGCAACGCTGTAAGCTTCCTTGTAAGGTAAGGGATATGATTATATAAATTTGATGAGTTCACATTGAATAGTTAAATTATAGGAGTTATTTACAATATCAGTTTTGATAGGGCCTACTATATCAAGAAAAATTTTTTGGAATGCTGAAGTCGCTGTTGATGTAATTGTCATATCTTGCTTATTTAGTTTACAATATTTATGCCTTTGGCAATCATCACAACGTCTGACATACTCATCTACATCTCTCTTCAATCCAGTCCAAGAATAATATCTTTTAACATTATTATACATTCTGTTTGTACCTGCATGTCCACCTGTAGGTAAATTATGAAAATCATTTAGTATTAACTGTTTCATTTTTTTTTTCATTTTCATTTCTCTATTTGTAACGCGCGTAACATTGCTGACAATGTTTGTTTTAATGCCGTTTCCAAGTAATTCGTCTTTGCATCGCGATATGCCTTTTATAAATTTACTATTATGTGTATCTTTTATAACACATAATTTCGGAATTTTATATTTTTTACATATATTTTCAAGATCCCTCAACGATGTACCTAAGTCATGCGTTGATCGGTGATTTTGGTAAAATAAATTATTTGAGAATTCTTATCATATATAAAATTTTTATATTGTATATACCCATGGTTAATTTGATTTAAATATTCATTAAACGTAGTTCTATTTATAGGTCGTAGTTCCACACATTCGACAGATCGTTTCAATAGTTCTACAAGTCCAGGGTGATCAAGCCTTTCCTTAGTAGTTGTTATTAAATCGGATTGTTTAGACATACTCTCATGTTTTGTTTTTGCACGCATCATCACATTTATACTATTATTCACTTTCGCACTCATTTCCTTAAGGTCTTTAGATTTAATTTTTATACGCGATAATGCATCTGCGGCTACGTTTTGAGATCCTCTAATATAATGTATTTCAAAATCATAATCCTCTAAAGTTAGACGAAATTTTGCTAATCTGCTTGATGGCTTAGTTATATTAAATAAATATACATGTGGTCTATGATCTGAAAAAATATGAAATTTTCTTCCGTATAAGTATGGTCTCAAATGTTTAGCACTCCATATGATGATGATATGATAACTCTTTTTCTATTGTACAATAATTTTGTTCGGCTTTATTTCAAATGCGAGAAGTAAAGGCAATAGGCTTATCATTTCCGTTACACAAAACCGAACCGATAGCATAACCACTAGCGTCCGTCTTAAGAATAAAAGTATTATCTTCTGAAAAAATTGGATAATGCAGCACGGGTGGATTTTTAAATGCCTGTTTTAAAGCCTCGAAAAATGCTTGACATTCTGTAGTCCAATTAAAATGTTTTCCTTTTCTCGATAATTCGTTAAGGGGTTGTGCTATTTTTGAAAAATTGTTAATCAATTTTCTATAATAATTTGCAGAAGCTACAGAGCTACTTTGCTTCGTCGCCATTTTGCGGGATAGGATATTGAAAAATTGCTTTTGATTTCAGGCGATATTCCATTAGAAGAAATAATATGGCCTAAATATAAAATTTCGTTTTTAAGAAAATCACATTTATTGGGATTTAATTTTAAATTTACTTTCCTGAGTCGTTGTAATACTTTAACAAGGTTTCTATTATGATGTTGTAAAAAATTACTAAATATTATAAGATCGTCCAAATAAATAAAACAACTTTCGTAGTTTAACCCTGACATGGCAAAACCCAACCTCCACAGAGAACAACACCATTGGAGATACCTGAACATGAACACCTTTATCTGAACCAGCCTCATACAACACATTAAAGAACCTACAAGATATAGGTAAAATAACAGGCCATCCACACTAGACCTCCTGCTAACACCAGACCCCCATCTTATCTCAGATATACAGCTTGAACCCCCACTTGGAAACAGCGACCATCTGGTAATAATTACCAAATCACAAATCCTAACGAATAATTTCAAGAAGTAAACAGCAGACCTCAAAAACCCTAGAATTGCAAATTACCCTGAAATAAACAACCACCTCTGAGACGTAGAATGGCCAAATGAATGGAACCTGATCTGAAATGTGGAAAATCATTCTAAACAATATAAAATACCACGACGTTTTAGTGGTAAAAAACTGTTAATAGCCAACACATAAGCTACGGAATAGATTCCTTTGCAATTTGGGGAGAATATTTCTGATATCCTGTTATTTTAGCTTTTAAATCTCGTCTCAAATATTTAGTTCAGGTTAGTAACTAACCTGTCATTTTAATATGTAAATTTTAATTGTCTCCTATTTTGTGTTTTACTACTAGAAAAAGCACTTGGACTTACTTTGAGCCCCATGGGTAATCGTTTCATTTGAAATTGACCTTCGTTGGTAGTGAGAGCAGTAAAGGGTCTGCTTCCTTCATCCAACTCAAGCTGATAATACCCTTCTGACAAATCAAGATGAGAAAAATGTAAAGCTCCAGATAAAGAATCTAATATTTCAGATATACAAGGTAAAGGAAACATTTCGTCCTTTAGAGCCCTTTTCTTAACGAGCCTGTAGTCTAGTACTAATCTAGTTTTCCTAGCACCAGTACTATCGGGTTTTGTAGGTACGACAAGGAGAGGTGACGATCATGCGCTTTTTGCTCCTTCAATATACATATACGGGAACCGCGTCTTCCTTTAATTGGAATTTTTGCTTATAAGGATTTGTGACATTTATAAATGCCTGTTAGAATAGTTTGCGATATTAGGAAAGTCAATGAAAATACGGTCGATGACCGCTACCCCATGCCTAACATAACACGGACATACTAGACAAACTCGGTAGAGGCAATTAATGAAACGCGTAGTTTTAGCTTACAACAATTCGATTCATATGGTACATACACCCCATTCGAGATTCTAAAAGGACACAAAAATAGCACAAACCCGTTTGACATAAATGATCATGTAATTGTGTCAAACTATGCACAAAAACACAAAGAAAACGCTATACAACTATACAGACAAATACAAGAAAAAAACGTCCAGACTAAAGAAAAAAATATTAACAAAAGTTCCCGATCTGACCCACCTGACTTTTCACAAACTACCGACACGTATATAAAAACACAAGCCCGAGGTAAAGACTTGGTAGAATATAAGAAAGTTGGTATTAAAAGCCAAAATAGTAAAATAGTATATTAAAGTACAAGTTTTATAAAGCCTTTTTTTTATATAGCAAGCGGTTCGTTTTCTAACATAGACGCGTGCGCTAATAGCTATATGAAACGTGTGCTTTATACTATTTTTTCTATTTTGGCATTTTTTTCAATAAATAAATCCATATTTAATAAGAAAATGAAACATACAAATTTTCAAAATTTTAAGGTCTGAATTATATTGGTAATACAATAAAATTATTTATCATAGTAGCCTTGAAATCCACAAATAACTTTATTTCCGTGTCAGCCATGTTGTCACGTCTAGTTTTTCTAACATACCTTCATAATTTGAAAATATGAAGCAAGATGAGTTTAGTTTAACTCCCCTAAGTTAAGGGAAATTGTGGTAAATTATATAGCTCTATATTTTATAATATAGTAAATTTGTAAGATTATTTGATATTTTTTTCACTCATCTTCATTTCATAGAATTAATGCAACCAAACCTACACGACAGCAAAATAAAGCAGTTGTGAACATCATTACCAACCTTAGAAAAATAAAGAAAACTGTTCATTACGATACTGAAAACGATATCGAAACAGCTTTTCTATGAAACCGAATTAGAAAAAGATATTTACAAAAAATGTGCTTATCATAAAAGTAGTGCTAGAAATTCCAGAATTAAACAAAAATGAAATTTTCAGGCAAGCGATGAAACGGACGCTGCTGATATCAATTATGACGGTCCTGGCACTTCAGATTTATAGCAACCCCAACGACATACAACTAACAACCCTTAGGGACCCCATTCTCCCGATAGAACTAGGAGACGCTTAACTCATTTATAGTAAAGACACATTTGTTCATTATGTAGATTTAAATCTTATTTTGAGCCAGCTTATAAATATAGGCAAACACTTTCTTACAATAAAAAGTTATTTAAAAGGTATTAATGCCACGAATCCTATTTCATATTACAGTCTCTCTGAAAGCGCGATCCTTGAACGAATTACTTAATTAAAATTACACAAGATAAGGTGGAAAATCTCGACCCACACATAAGAACAGAAAGAGGTTTATTTAATATTGTGGGAAAAGCAAACAAATTACTTCTAGGTACACTGGATTTCGAAGACGAACATAAATATGATAAAGCAAATAAATCCTTGAAAATTAATTAACAAAATTTTAGTGAATGAATTAAATTCGCAAATTGCCTTATCGAAAAATTTAATCAATAACTATAATAAGACAATATCGGTTCTTAACGAAAATAAAAAAAAAATTGGAGTATGGTCTAAAAATGTATAAAAATGAGGTAGGAAAAACAATCAATAATTTAAATAACTATAGGGTCCATCTCAAATCGTCCAGGCAATTAGAGTTAGGTATTTTTTTTCGCGCCAAAATTTTTTACAGCATCTCTATCATAATTAATGAGACACGTATTTTTTTATTCAGCTTAAATGTCATATGGTTCGTCGTGAATTTTCGAAAAATTGATTGAAAACACGGTTTTGCTCTATTAGCACATGTAAAGTTTTTCGAAAAACGCGATAACTTTGCAAAAATTTGACCGATTCATATGTTTGTTGGCGTGCTTGTAGTTAAAGTATTTCTCTAACAAAAAAAAAATTTAAACACTAAAAATTTTCAAAAAATTTTTTTTAATCGTAATTTTAACAAAAAAAATCAAAAAATTTTCGAATGAAAAATTTTGACATTGCATGAGTTTTAATTTTCTTAATAATTTTTTTATAATTACTACTATATATAAGCAACATTTAGTAGCAGCCTCTATTAGCGAAAATTCGTTGTTTGGAAATTATGATTTTTTGAAGTTTAAGAGCGCTTTTTTCAGTTATTTATTGCATTATCGTTATTTTATGTGTTTTTTCCTGGACTACAGAGTTTTGAAAGGTGTGAGCATGATTAAATGAATTGTGAATAGTAAAAAATGCGTCATATTTAGAAAAAAAAAAACGAAATGAATGATTATAACAATGTGATAATGTGAAATAATGCAAATCTATATTGTACTTTATACGTACATTTGTTATTGTATCACATTCTATTTTCATCATAATATTACCCTGCTGCGAAATTTTCTGTTGTTTTTTTTGTATACGTTTTTTTAAAATATTAATTTTTGTTAACTCAATTTCTGAAGGCTTACAAAAAAGTTAAGTGTGTCTTGGCTTTAGGCAGTACTGCCTCTATCCCAGTATGTTTGTGTGTACTGATTGCTACACTGACATTGGTTAAAATCGTTTTCGTTTACGCACGTGGCTAGTTGGTGAATAGCATTTGTGTCGTCGTAAAATTTACTTATATCAGATGACAGGAAGATAATTCGGTTGTGCTTCTAGTGATTTGAGGTAAGTAATTCGTTGACATAAACGTAAACAGTGCCATGATAATATAGAAGATATTTGTCATTTTGCACTAATGCAAAACATAACCTCATTTTTTTCTGGAGTCGCATTGTAAACATTTAACTAACATCTCTCATCGATCCTGCAATAGAGTGTTTACACCGTAAACTGTGTAAATATTTTCGGAGTTTACACAGTGTATTGACATCCGATCTATGGGCGTGGCCGTTAGTAATGCTAGGTAATCTCGTGGTACATTATCCGAAAATACCCTACTTCATGTTTTATTTTAAAAATGGTTGTTGTTTCTATTGGTTTTTTGTCAAATATGGTTGACTAAGCAATACATTTGCACTTTGACCAACATTTATATATATGTATGATAAAAATTATATAATATGATGTCTTCCGTAAGACTAAACGAAAATATTGCACGTTCAGCACTAAATTATTGCAGTAATTAATGAAACTTTACTGAATCCCATATAACAGCGCTGTAAACGTAGGGGTTTACTTATTTCCAATTCTTGCCGCCAGAGGTCGTATCGCTCGAGATCAGATGCCAATGAACATATCATTTTTTCGACCAAATGTCGATAAGTCTTGAAAGTTTATACGGTTAATCCACGGTTTGTACATCGTGTTTACCCAATGTTTTTTAAAATGGATTTGAATAGTTTGACAGCTGCGCAGTCCAATAGGAAGGATCTAATCCATGCGCAATAAATTTTCAATTCCTTAGAGTAGAGAGATGTATTTATGAACATATTTTTAAATATAAACTAGTGAATATTGGGGAGTGCAGCAAATGAAAGAGTACTCTTTAAAGTTATTCCAAGCTTTCGGAAATCATATATTTCATTTCCATCCTCAGGGAGACTACAATTTATATAAATTAAGATTAGGAAACCTCATTAGAACAATAAATAAATGATTTTACTTACAACTTTTTTGAGATTGTTCATAAGGATGTTCATAGAATTAATATAGGACATGCGAGAAGAAAACGTGTTGAAACCCAAGTCAATTACAATTAAAATCAAAAATTGGAGACAATACTAAAAACATTGTATATGGACGTAGAAACACACAATTTAAAATAAAATCAAAATTTTGATGTTCACATTTTGAAAATTCGTTACTTAATTTGAAATGATGGAATTATTTAGCGGGAAATCATGACTTGCGTATCTCCATTTTAAGTGACTGGTAGGTTAGGAAATACTGTCATTTTAACATGTCATTAAAATTGTCAAAAATATTTTTAATGCGGTTTACAATAAGAATAATATTAAATAGAGAGAATTACGGATTTAAGTGTTATCATGCAGCAAACCTGAAAAATCGTTAAAATGCATTTATACGAGGTTAGAACTGTTATCAATAGTATTGATTGTACGTAAGTTTTTATCTAAGTGGAGCAGATATGAACAAATTACACTTAAATGTTGGATATCTGTTCTTTTGTTCATGCTATTGGGTTCTTGAGCAATAAATGTCATTTCCAAAAACAGTATTTTTTTATAATTAGTTTGTGAGGTTAGAATCTCAGCTGAATTAAAATTAATGTTATGGTCCATATTATTTGCATGTTCAGCAAGGGCACATCTCTCTGGATGGTGTCTACAGTCACTCTTGTGGTTAGTGATTCTGCTAGACAAGGGCCTATTAGTTTGACCTATGTATACTTTATTACAGTCTGCACAAGGGATTTTGTAGACAACATCTGATAGTTGATTAGACTATGAACATCCTTATGAACAATCTCAAAAAAGTTGTAAGTAAAATCATTTATTTATTGTTCTAATGAGATTTCCTAATCTTAATTTATATAAATTGTAGTCTCCCTGAGGATGGAAATGAAATATATGATTTCCGAAAGCTTGGAATAACTTTAAAGACTCTTTCATTTGCTGCACTCCCCAATATTCACTAGTTTATTTCTTAACTAGTCAGCAACGACTACCCTCTCGATTTTTAAATATATATGTATATTATTTACTATGTTCGATATTAAATAATATTACGTTTTAGAAAAAAATTGTAATTTAAAAAAAAAATGGTAAACTTTGGTAACACTATAAAGATTGTGTAACACTTTTTTGCAATACCTATAAGGGATAAAAATTCTTTTTGGAAAAAATTCTGCTTTCAGCCACTTTTTTTGTGATATGCGATGTTTATAAATATATTTTTTTATTATTTCAGACTGTTTTCACAACGCTTGATACAGGATGAATCGATTTCCTAAAAAGAAAAGATGCCCGGATTTTCAACAAAGCCATAAAAACGCAGTTTATGAAACTCTTAAATTAAAATTTCATCAGCTTGGTTCTTTGGCTGCTCTTTTGCAACCGCTGTTTCCCGATCATGTGCTACATTTTTCTGACGAAGTTTGTCACCACTGCTACAATTCAATGGCATCGTATCAACGGAAGAACCGGGATCGCTTTCAGAAAATATTTCAATTTCTGAATCTCTACATCAGTCCAGCGGCGAATTATTTTCTTTATCACAGGAGATAGTACCACCAAAATTATTGGAGTGCAGTATGTGTGAGCAGTGGATCAGTACAGTCAAAGCATCGCTGGAGAATTGCAAAACTACTGCCGAAAAAATTTGTCTTCTTACAGCAGCCCCGATCCATGCTTTGTCCAAAGAGGAAATTATGTCCAAGTTCCCTATGATTACAAATTACATGATTGCTAGTAGAGGATTAATACACTTTCCATGTCACCCCCCACTCCTCTGACGTCACATGACCTTGAACGCAGGTGTTCAATGATGTCACATTTCCTTGACCTTGAACGCAGGTGTTGGGTGTTACTTTGACCTTGAATGACCTTGGCCGCATACGTATGCAGGCGTTAATTTGACCTTGAAATTACTTTTGTTGCGAACGTATGCAGGTGTTAATTTGACCTTGAATGACCTTGTCCACAAACGTATGTAGTTGTTAAATTTGACCTTGAAATGACTTTGGTTGCGAACGTATTTAGTTGTTAATTTGACCTTGAATGCCCTTGGCAGCAAACCTATGCAGTTGTTTAAATTGACTTTCAAATGATTTTGGGGTGCAAAGACGTGCTAGCCTCAATGTCAGGTCTTGAAAGCAGGTGTGCTAAACTCGACGTGTGACGTCAAAACCCGTAGCCTTTAATGCAGGTATGCTAACATTAGCTTGACTTTGACCTTGAATACCCTTGGTATCAAACCTATGCAAGTGTTAAATTGGCTTTCAAATGATTTTGGGTGCGAGAACATGCTAGCCTCAACGCCAGGTCTTGCAAGCAGGTGTGCTAAACTCGTCGTGTGACGTCAAAAGCCATAGCCTTTAATGCAGGTGTGTTAACATTGACGTGACTTTTACCTTGAATGCCTTTGGTCTCAAACCTATGCAGGTGTTATTTTTGCTTTTTTTTGGTTGCAAACGTGCTAACCTCAAAAGATAAATAATGTATAGGAAGAAGAATGAGATTTACAATATTCTGCAAAATACGGCTTTAGAGTAATTATTACCAAGTAATTCAAAACATGGTTAAAATAAACATAAAAAATATCTTTATTTCCCAATGGCATAACAGAATGAATTGAAAACACCGGCAACACAAAGGATTACAAAAAAAAATACAGTAAATCGTAGTTAACATAATATAGATATACACAGGTCGCTTGGGTTCTTTTCAACTGGCACTCGACATTCTTGGAATCAAAAATGTATTTTTAAAGAAGGCACCCCGTGTCAGGTATTCATCTCGAATTCCCTTTGTGACGCCAAACTGTTGTATGCCCTTCTGACGTCACACGTCGAGGTAGCCTTCAATGCAGGTGTGCTAGCCTCGACATTAAATGTGCGACGACGACCTACAATGACATTGAAATGTAATCTTAAGGTTGTTAGCATGTTCAAAACTTCACGATCATCTGGCAACACTGCAAGACTTTCACGTTGATCAAATCAGTAGAAAATCTTAAACCGTGCTAGCAGGATGCACCTTGCAACACACGCATCCGTTCGATCGCCTTGTCGATGTTGCCGAATGTTTACGATTGTAGAAAATGGTCGGATTTTTTTGTTATGTCATCCGTATTACATAATTTATTGTAAAGTGGATATCTTGAGAAATGGGTATTAGATTCATGTTTTAAAGATTTCCAGCAACTTTAATTAAAAAAAAAAAATATGCTTAAAATAATAGTAGCATCGCGAATTGCCACACTTTTAAAATTTAGAAAATGTCAACATTAAACTACAAGAATTTCTATATGCATGCATGCGTACCTATAAAGCATAGTACTCGCAAAAATCATGACAAAATTTGAGAATGAAAGGGAGAGATATATTTTATAATTTTATCGGCGTTCTCTATTGAAACGTTTCGAATATACCTGCTGTGTAGCCTACGGGTTCGCTCTGGCTTATCTCCGCGTACAATTCTTGATTAAAAAATATCGTTAATAAATAATAAACTTTTACTTTTAGTACTTCAATTGCTATTCTATTGTCAACAAAGCAACATGCAGAGTAATAAAGTTAAATTTAGGCTCTTGCAAATGTCTGATGAAGATGTCTTTGGTTTTCGAAATGTTGGAAAAGGATGGTATATTGGGAACATTCCTATATCCTTTAGTGAAGATATTTTAATTATTGACAGCGAGCAGTATACATTAACAGATGGGCTGTTGGATTTATTAACCCTTCAGCGCCCGAAAAAATATTCGAGCCTGGAACTTATTAAATAAAAACAAATTTTATTATTATCAAATTCACATAGACGTGGCTTTGAACGAAATTCACATATCCGCTCAAGTAAAGGCTTTAAATACGTCAATATCATACGCAAACTGTTTCCACCAAAAAGAAAAAAACACACAAAAAGTAGTACATGCCAAAAAATGCTGAAGCACAGCGGTTACAGCAGCTGGAGTCAAAGATAATTAAAGCCTATAAAAATTTTCTGTATTTCTTATAGATTTTAGGTGATAAATCTTTGTACTTAATAGATTTTATGTCTGTAATATAAATATCAGTTTAATTATCTTATTTTAGTTTTTTTTTATGCGCAAATAGACCAGTATTCTACGTTAAAATTTTGGCGAAACTTTTCAATATATTATGTGCAACCATGGAGAAATTATTTTAGCTCGGAATTGAATAATATGCTTCTCGTTTGTTTCTCACTATAGTATTAGACTGGGTTAGGTTAAAAAATAAAAAAAAATAATAAAATAGGTCATAAGACATTCAACATAGACTTGTTTAAAGAAGTAGACATAAAAAATCGTTAGCTTAGGTGTATCGGCTCTGCATATCCATCAATAGTACTCTGCGATCAACTAAAAAAAATGTTGTTTTGCCGAGCAGACTGAACTTTTAGCTTGGAATTGAATGGTATATGCATCTTTTTCGTTTCTCAGTAATGTTGAAAACTAACGTCTGTAAAATATATTTTCGACAGAGAGTTCAAAATAAAAAAAACTCCCAAATCAAAATATTTTCCCCGGAGCGTCTGTTTCGGCCTTGCATCTCCATCCGGGGGGGGGGGGGTGTTCCTATCAGAGAAGAAAAATAAAAAAAAATATATGTACGGCCAAGATGACCTCTCAATCCATATAACTCTGCGACAACCTAAAAAATATGTTGTATTCCCTAGCAGATAGTTTTGGAACTTAGTTTATAACCATTTTTCTTTATCATTTAATATAACTAGATGAAAATTTAATAAATTAGTTTTTGTTTATCTTTATAGAAACACGTGTGCATCAAATTTATGATTATCTTTGAGGTCAATTAAGTCAAACTCGCCTTATCCATATTTCGCGAAAATTGAGTTAAATATGGAACTTAATACAGTTTTGATTACCTACTATAAAAAAAAAACCGAACACTTGGCATGTCAATGTCAATTATAAAAGGTGTTTAACCAATACACGAAGGTAATTTACTTATCCCTCCATTTTAGGTTAAAAATGAAAAAAAGATCCTGTGTAGGTATAAATTTTTAGGTAGATACTACGATGCTGTCATAAACGACGGCGAATTTTCTCCACCATTTAATTATTCTAGGTACCTACGTTAAATCTATGTAGATCTTGAGGTTAGGAGCCCGAACGCAATTCATTGGTTTCGGCCCCAGTTTTGCCTCGGAGATTCAGCTTTACAAATTGACCGTAAGCAGCGCAGCGCTAGCCTAGAGCTTGAAAATGCATTGGCTCTTATGGGAGCGATACCTATTTTTATTAAAATTAGTTCTTTGGAGAACAAATAACGACTTTTATATGAATTTAGGGTCACTTTGACACACTTATTTTAAAATTCAGCCTCTATGTAGTTTCAACGACGCTTGGTTTTTAAAATACAGAGTATTAAAAATTCTACCATCCGGTTTTACAAAGCAAGTTCTACTTCTATAAGACCTACCGTTACTCATTATCAACAATATTAGGAAAAAAGTTAATAACAAAGTGATTTGGATTAATAAAACGAGAAAAACGCAATGCTTGTTTTAGAAAAATGAACGCTAACGAAGACAGGCCCTCTATCGCAACCCAGCGAACTAACCAAAAAAATAGTGATAGAAATTTTAAATACTGCCATTGCCGATCGGCCTCCTATCTCGAGATCTCCATAATTAAGATGTAGGTACGTCTCACAGCCTTGATGCGAATTTACCAATTATTCCCTTTGTGACGCCAAACTGTTGTAGGCCCTTCTGACGTCACACGTCGAGGTAGCCTTCAATGCAGGTGTGCTAGCCTCGACATTGAATGTGCGACGACGACCTACAATGACATTGAAATGTAAGGTTGTTAGCATGTTCAAAACTTCACGATCATCTGGCAACACTGCAAGACTTTCACGTTGACCAAATTAATACAAAATCTTAAACCGTGCTAGCAGGATGCACCTTGCAACACACGCATCCGTTCGACCGCTCTGTCGATGTTGCCGAATGTTTACGATTGTAGAAAATGGTCAGATTTTTTTGTTATGTCATCCGTATTACATAATTGAAGATTGAGAATATTATCAAATAAAAAACTTAATTTTAAATACTGCCATTGCCGATCGGTCTCCTACCTCAAGATCTCCATAATTAAGATATAGGTCTCGCAGCTTTGATTTTAGTGCAAATTTACCAATTACTCAAAAAATTATTATTATTAACTGTTTAGCAAAAATTTATTATGAAACTCACATAAATCACAAAATTGTAAAGGTGAGATTTGAGGGCGTATATAGGTTTAAATAAATTCTTTGCCAAGAAGTAATAAAAAATAAATGATTTTATGTTGTTTTTTTAACACAATTTATAACTTAAAAAGCACTTACCCCCACTACATTTATCTGCTTGCCTGCTTATTTTCCTTAATACAAATAACATGTATATCGAGGGAATCACACTTGCGCATTTTTTTTTTTTAGCACTAAGTACACCAATTAAAACTTAAATGAGACAAAAGTTTTTGTGTATGGGAACTTTCCTAAAATAAGTAGGGAAGCCAATAATGTATCACTTCAAAATTTACATGGCAATTCATATGTCCTGCCTAACGGTGCAACACCCGGTATACCACAAAACATTGCTTTTTATCATTAACGACTATAGATATTCACGACTCAATTTTTTAAGTTATAATATATTAAATGGCTCAGTTTAACCTATATGTACACAAACACGCTGAAAAATTATCGAATACTAAAGTCCAAGATGGTAGCAAGTAGCAGGTAGTTCCCTTCAAACGGTGTGATAAAACTAAACGATCGAACTCAGTAGACAGGTATATTCGTCAGTGCAGGCGTTACTCCAGTAAATATGTATAAAATTTAAAAATTCTGTTTAAATTTACTACATTTTTTTGCAACAAAATGAGATAAATATTGCATCATGTAGACCTCGATCATCTCTCTATAAAATCCCATGCCCCGTTTTTACCAAAAGTACACAAATCCTTGTATAATGGTGTGTTTAAATCAGGAATTTCAACCAAAGATTAACAAATCCGTGAACTATTAATTTTCGTCAATTTCAGCGGAATTTCTCTCAAAAAGCAACAAATCCATGCAGAAAATACGAGCGCAGTGTTATAACCCATGCAAAAGTGAACAAATCCAGAGGTATTTTAGAACTTTCCCAAGTTGGATTACTGATAAAATAGGTTTTTGTTTATTTGTAATTTTTTCTGAGTTGATTTAATAAATATTATAGTATAGTATCAGTTTTCCATGTCTCTAAGTGTAGATACATTGTTAATAAATTATTGTCAGCAACCCTGTGATAAAAAATATCGTCGCACACCACTGTGAAGCCATAAGCTGAAAGCGTCAAAGTTTTATTTTTACCCTGAACCAAGCTTTTGTATGTATCCATAAACATAAGATCAGTGTGACAGAGATGGTATGAAAATAAAGATATGTGCAATAGAGATAAATTATTTCGCAGAAAAATAACAAGAAGGTAGGTAGAAGGTTTAACCCGAATTTTATTGTACGGTCTTGGGATATAGCAATCTTTTCTCTCGAAAATTATTTGTATTTACAGAAAAAATATTTGTTTAACCTATAGAATGAGATACCACAAACAAATATCAATCAAAGATTTTTAATTTAAGAGCCATGAAAATTACATAATTATTACTATTATTAAATATACATGGATGTTTGGCTATGATATTTTATAGATTGAATTAATGGATTTTAAAAATTCATTGTAAAAGATACGTTTTATACTGGGTGTTGCACCGTAGGACGGGACATAGGAATTCCCGTGTAATTTTTGAAGTGGTCAATTATTGACTTCCCTAATTATTTTAACAATAAAATGTATTAGGGTTTATTGAAAAGCGCGAAAGTTATACTCAAAGAATACACCTTAACCCTTTACGACCACCTAAGCATTCAATACCTTTCCCATCGCATCTTTTTATTTTCATGTTATGTTTTTTCCTTGTCCCAGAGAATATGCGCACTTCTTTTACCTTGAGACCAGTTGTTGCTGTAGACGTTTTTTGATAGAATACCGCATTTTTACTGTTTAATATTTAAGCCCTTTAATTTTTTTTTTCTAATTTCTTTTTCTTGTGGCAATTTGGCTTTAGACAGGGTGTTGAGAATTCCTCACAGCTTGAATAGCTATCACTTCGCAAACGTTTTTGTGCATTATACCTTTGCTTATACATACCTGAAGTAGTAGATTTTCTCGCTGACGACGATAGTGTGATAATTCTTTTAGCTGGCCTATCTTTAATTTGCGAAGTAGTAGTTTTTGATGATTCTGACGACACAGCCTTTGATGTCTTTTTTAGGGCAGCATTACCGATTTCTCGCTTAAGGCTTAACCGTGATACGGATGTTAGTCTCTTTCTATTAGGTTTACCAATTTCTGTTGTTGGCTTTGAGTCTCGCTCGATTTTTTCATTTTCTTCTGCACAAGATTTTGCTTGAACTGGTATTAAATTATGTTGTTCTGGTTGTTGTAAAGATGGTGGAATGAGTGTATCCTCGGCATACGGTTCAAAAGAACTGAAAAATTCGGCTATGCTCTGGATCGTAGAGACTGTGGCATTCTCATCATCGAAGGGGGTTGTATTTACTGGCACTGATTGTATTTCCATTACACCTGCTGTACTCTCCTCCTGGGGAATAGCTTCTACTATAGGACTTTCCAAAATGTCTGCCCCATCAGCTTCAATTTCAAGCAGGGACTCTGGTTCGATCATGACTATTTCAGGGTCCGACTGAGAGGATGGGAGAGGTGAAACTAATTGTGGAAGGGTAACACATTCATACAAAATATCCTTCACATCGGGGATATCTAAGGATGGAGTATGGAGACAAAAATCGTTTACCGTCGCGGCTGGGATAGTCTTATTTGTAGTCGAACTGGAACGCGCACTTAATATTTTTGATAAACGCATTGGCGTAGTTTTTATGCGTATACCTACATATTCCACAGGCGGAATAGTTACACTCGGATCGTGGCGTAACACGCTGAACGGGGGTTTCTCACCTACACAATTTAGGTTGATGGCCTTTTTCAAAAAATACTTTTTTGCCATTTTAAATAACACGTACAAAAATTCGAACGTTAACTGTCGAACAGACAACAACGAATGATGTATGATTTAAAAATATCTAACTGCTAGACATGCAATACGGTTCATATAGTAATAAAATGGTTTCCAAGAGAGAAAATGGGTTTATTTTATTATAACCTAAGCCGTCAAATTTCTCTCTAGGTAAAGTAAAATTATAATTTTTATATTAGGTAAATACCTGGTCCTGCTTTGAACTATACTTAAAGTTGATCTTTACAATCTAAAAAAAAATTGTCAACATTTAATATACAGCATCAATACAGGGCTTATTTCTGTTTAATTTAACACAATATACAGAACTATTATTTTTATGACTTTAACTCTTCAAGCAGTAGTTAAAATTTTTCAAATAAAATTTTATTGGTTCACTAATAAATATTTTCAGACATCATTGCACAGCAATAGGCTTACAAAACGAAGGTTTTTTTTTCTAAAAAGGGTATATTTCTCTCTCGGTAATGGCCAGTGGCGTGCAGTGACGCTGGAAACAGGGTAGGCAAAAACGATAAAGTAAAATTTATAACTTGAAAAATGTATTTTTAGGTTTCGAATTAAACAGAATAGTTTTTATAAATCAGTTCAATATGACATGCATTTAACACATCATCATAAAAAATACAAGTAATTAGGTACTATGTAAAATATACGGGACAATTAATTGTAAATTAATTAAACTCTATTGATAAACAAGATAAAAATATTATAAACAACAAACCCGTAAAGCCCTGTAACCTGCAACACGAGACCTAACACAATGACGAATTACGCTAAGACATCTTCCAATCGCTCGAACTCTTTTTAACACACGACACTACATCCGTGCCTTTAAATTCGTACTTTAATCAGAATTGTAGGTGCTGCCTTTGAAAGAAGCTAAAGCGTCCATGCAAGAATTTAAAACACCTTCGCTGTGGTCATATGGGCCACCTACATGGGAAATATTAATGCTGGTTTCAGTAGTTTCGAACGCTTAAAATATCTTTGTTGTGTTGGATGATTAATGTTTTGTTTTGTTATATTTATTGGAACATTCTTTGATATGAGTATATATACAATATATTGTTTTAAGAATAAGCAGATAAGAAAAACGCATAATAATATTATGGATTTCTGTAAAATTAAATTGAGATATTTTTAAATTATTTCCTTGGGACTTTTTCGCCAGGGTAGGCAATGCCTTTTTGCCTACATTGTCTGCACGCCACTGGTAATGGCTAAACTCTTTTTGCAAATTTATAATTTATTAGGAACCCTGTACTGTAACAATAATTCATCACTTTTATTAAGATATAGATAGGTCTCGCAGCTTTGATTTTAGTGCGAATTTGCCAATTACGCAAAAATTAACCATTTAGCAAAAAAAAAAAATGTGTTATGACACTGACATAAATCACAAAATTGTATAGGTGAGATACTGGTGTTTTGTATTGCTTACGAATACAGGAAGCTATATAGCGTCAACTACGCCATTATCCTACCCTGTCTATTCTTAGAAAAAAATTATATTTTATTTTTCTCTCTTTCGGTAAAGTAAAATGCATGCGGGTATACCAAACTATTATTTATACATTGTGTACATAAAGTAAGGAACAAATTCATTATTTAGTAATCAAAAAACCATTTCGTAACAATCCTCGGACACGTATATAATTATTTTTTTAGTGGTGCATATCCACTGCACAATGTTCCTATGTACGCAGTTCATGAACCAGTCGGATTTTAAACGGGTGCCATTTTTCTACCGTTAATAGGTTATGAATGGTCATAGCAGTCGCCTTATGATCTATGCCAATTTGGCAGACGCTGTTATGGGGATCTTCTTCTATAGTCAATAAAATATTTAATTTTTATCATCCGGAATATTCGTGCCGTTAATGTCATATCTACTACATGAGTTGCCCTGTATAATAAATTTATATGTCAAATTATGTGCAATTAAAAATTATTATACAGTGTGTCCGCGGATGGGGGTACCCAATAGGGAAGAATTCTTTATTATTCATTTTACAACCAAAAGTCATTCTTTATAAAAAGTTCTGCTTATTAAGAAAATAAATTTACGATTAAAGAAATTTAGATCACATGTACAGGGTGTTAATAAATTAGGAAAATATGAAAACGCTTCAAGAGAGAAGTACCATTATTTATTATTTTTAACAAAAATTTTATAAAACAAAGTTGTTTATACACTAACGTAAAGTCTAAATACAAATTTTGAAATAAAAATTCCAATTTTTTAAAATAAAATGGGTTTTATGTAATTATTTGCATTTTACAACAAAATCAAGATAGCCGATTTTGTATACGTTCATGTTACGTCATCGTCTTATTTACATGTGTCAGTATTCTGCTTTCGTGAAGGCATTTTCGAAAATGTTAACCAAAGAAGAGCGTATTTATTTAATAAAATGTTACGGTATTGGAAATGTGTCTTATCAATACGCTATAGATGTTTTTCATGAAAAATTTCCTAATACGCCGGTATCAAAAAAAAAAAGCAATCTTTAAGAAAGCATGCACAAACAGTGGATTTAAGCAAAAGTGAATTACATACAATTTTTAAGGAAAACAAAATTATACCGTTTAAGCCAAAGATCCGGCATACACTTGAACTTGGAGATGAAGAGAGACGTTTAGAGTTTTGTTTATGGATAGGTGAAAAGTACCTTGAGAACCAACGATTTCATAGATTTATTTTTTTTTACCGATGAATCTACATTTTACACAAACGGGCACGTATCTTCACAAAATAGTCGTCATTGGGCTTACGAAAATCCTAACTATGTAATAAACAAAGGAAGTCAACGTTAAAAGTTAATGTATGGTGTGGAATTTTTTATGATTGGATCATTGGCCTATATTTTATAGAGGGAAATTTAAACCAGCACGTGTATTTGAACATTTTGGAACATTTCGTCTTACCATTTCTTAATACGTTAGAGCCAGAAGTACGTCATAATATGTTTTGGCAACAAGACGGTTGTCCTGCTCATTGCACAGCCTTGGTCAGACAATGGTTAAATGATCATTTTGGCTCAAGGTGGATAGGGGGGTTTGGCCCAAACCATTATCCAGCTAGGTCGCCTGACCTTTCATTGCTAGATTTCTTTTTGTGGGGTGCCTTAAAATAAAAGGTTTATTCAGATAATCTTCCACATGATAGGGAAATATTAAAACAACGAATAGAAGAAGCTATCCATGATCTAAATGTGCCGCGAATCATTCGTAAAGTGTACGGTAAATTTATTAAGTTAGCGGAAAAGTGCGTCATGTTGGGAGGTAGCTATGTTGAATAATTTTTAAAAATTTGAATTTTTATTTTAAAATTTGTAATTAGACTTTACGTTGGTTTATAAACAACTTTGTTTTATAAAATGTTTGTTAAAAATAATAAATAATGGTACTTCTCTCTTAAAGCGTTTTCATATTTTCCTAATTTATTAACGCCCTGTACATGTGATCTAAATTTCTTCAATCGTAAATTTATTTTCTTAATAAGCAGAACTTTTTATAAAGAATGACTTCTGTTCGTAAAATGAATAATAAAGAATTCTTCCCTATTGGGTACCGCCATCCGCGGACACACTGTATATGTGTCCAAGGATTTTTACGAAATGTTTTTAGATTATTAAATAATCAATTTGTTCCTTACACTGTATGCCCGCTTTTACGCTTCAAGGTATACGCATAAAAACTAAGCCAATGCGTTTATCAAAAATATTAAGTGCGCGTTCCAGTTCGACTACAAATAAGACTATCCCAGCCGCGACGGTAAACGATTTTTGTCTCCATACTCCATCCTTAGATATCCCCGATGTGAAGGATATTTTGTATGAATGTGTTACCCTTCCACAATTAGTTTCACCTCTCCCATCCTCTCAGTCGAACCCTGAAATGGTCATGATCGAACCAGAATTAGTCATGATCGAACCAGAGTCCCTGCTTAAAATTGAAGCTGATGGGGCAGACATTTTGGAAAGTCCTATAGTAGAAGCTATTCCCCAGGAGGAGAGTACAGCAGGTGTAATGGAAATACAATCAGTGCCAGTAAATACAACCCCCTTCGATGATGAGAATGCCACAGTCTCTACGATCCAGAGCATAGCCGAATTTTTCCGTTCTTTTGAACCGTATGCCGAGGATACACTCATTCCACCATCTTTACAACAACCAGAACAACATAATTTAATACCAGTTCAAGCAAAATCTTGTGCAGAAGAAAATGAAAAAATCGAGCGAGACTCAAAGCCAACAACAGAAATTGGTAAACCTAATAGAAAGAGACTAACATCCGTATCACGGTTAAGCCTTAAGCGAGAAATCGGTAATGCTCCCCTAAAAAAGACATCAAAGGCTGTGTCGTCAGAATCATCAAAAACTACTACTTCGCAAATTAAAGATAGGCCAGCTAAAAGAATTATCACACTATCGTCGTCAGCGAGAAAATCTACTACTTCAGGTATGTATAAGCAAAGGTATAAAGCACAAAAACGTTTACGAAGTGATAGCTATTCAAGCTGTGAGGAATTCTCAACACCCTGTCTAAAGCCAAATTGCCACAAGAAAAAGAAATTAGAAAAAAAAATTAAAGGGCTTAAATATTAAACAGTAAAAATGCGGTATTCTATCAAAAAACGTCTACAGCAACAACTGGTCTCAAGGTAAAAGAAGTGCGCATATTAAGGAAAAAACATAACATGAAAATAAAAAGATGCGATGGGAAAGGTATTGAATGCTTAGGTGGTCGTAAAGGGTTAAGGTGTATTCTTTGAGTATAACTTTCGCGCTTTTCAATAAACCCTAATATATTTTATTGTTAAAATAATTAGGGAAGTCAATAATTGACCACTTCAAAAATTACACGGGAATTCCTATGTCCCGTCCTACGGTGCAACACCCAGTATAAAACGTATCTTTTACAATGAATTTTTAAAATCCATTAATTCAATCTATAAAATATCATAGCCAAACATCCATGTATATTTAATAATAGTAATAATTATGTAATTTTCATGGCTCTTAAATTAAAAATCTTTGATTGATATTTGTTTGTGGTATCTCATTCTATAGGTTAAACAAATATTTTTTCTGTAAATACAAATAATTTTCGAGAGAAAAGATTGCTATATCCCAAGACCGTACAATAAAATTCGGGTTAAACCTTCTACCTACCTTCTTGTTATTTTTCTGCGAAATAATTTATCTCTATTGCACATATCTTTATTTTCATACCATCTCTGTCACACTGATCTTATGTTTATGGATACATACAAAAGCTTGGTTCAGGGTAAAAATAAAACTTTGACGCTTTCAGCTTATGGCTTCACAGTGGTGTGCGACGATATTTTTATCACAGGGTTGCTGACAATAATTTATTAACAATGTATCTACACTTAGAGACATGGAAAACTGATACTATACTATAATATTTATTAAATCAACTCAGAAAAAATTACAAATAAACAAAAACCTATTTTATCAGTAATCCAACTTGGGAAAGTTCTAAAATACCTCTGGATTTGTTCACTTTTGCATGGGTTATAACACTGCGCTCGTATTTTCTGCATGGATTTGTTGCTTTTTGAGAGAAATTCCGCTGAAATTGACGAAAATTAATAGTTCACGGATTTGTTAATCTTTGGTTGAAATTCCTGATTTCACCACACCATTATACAAGGATTTGTGTACTTTTGGTAAAAACGGGGCCATGGGATTTTATAGAGAGATGATCGAGGTCTACATGATACAATATTTATCTCATTTTGTTGCAAAAAAATGTAGTAAATTTAAACAGAATTTTTAAATTTTATACATATTTACTGGAGTAACGCCTGCACTGACGAATATACCTGTCTACTGAGTTCGATCGTTTAGTTTTATCACACCGTTTGAAGGGAACTACCTGCTACCTGCTACCATCTTGGACTTTAGTATTCGATAATTTGTCAGCGTGTTTGTGTACATATAGATTAAACTGAGCCATTTAATATATTATAACTTAAAAAAATGAGTCGTGAATATCTATAGTCGTTAATGATAAAAAGCAATGTTTTGTGGTATACCGGGTGTTGCACCGTTAGGCAGGACATAGGAATTGCCATGTAAATTTTGAAGTGATACATTATTGGCTTCCCTACTTATTTTAGGAAAGTTCCCATACACAAAAACTTTTGTCTCATTTAAGTTTTAATTGGTGTACTTAGTGCTAAAAAAAAAATGCGCAAGTGTGATTCCCTCGATATACATGTTATTTGTATTAAGGAAAATAAGCAGGCAAGCAGATAAATGTAGTGGGGGTAAGTGCTTTTTAAGTTATAAATTGTGTTCAAAAAACAACATAAAATCATTTATTTTTTATTACTTCTTGGCAAAGAATTTATTTAAACCTATATACGCCCTCAAATCTCACCTTTACAATTTTGTGATTTATGTCAGTTTCATAATAAATTTTTGCTAAACAGTTAATAATAATAATTTTTTGAGTAATTGGTAAATTTGCACTAAAATCAAAGCTGCGAGACCTATATCTTAATTATGGAGATCTTAAGGTAGGAGACCGATCGGCAATGGCAGTATTTAAAATTAAGTTTTTTATTTGATAATATTCTCAATCTTCAATTATGTAATACGGATGACATAACAAAAAAATCTGACCATTTTCTACAATCGTAAACATTCGGCAACATCGACAGAGCGGTCGAACGGATGCGTGTGTTGCAAGGTGCATCCTGCTAGCACGGTTTAAGATTTTGTATTAATTTGGTCAACGTGAAAGTCTTGCAGTGTTGCCAGATGATCGTGAAGTTTTGAACATGCTAACAACCTTACATTTCAATGTCATTGTAGGTCGTCGTCGCACATTCAATGTCGAGGCTAGCACACCTGCATTGAAGGCTACCTCGACGTGTGACGTCAGAAGGGCCCACAACAGTTTGGCGTCACAAAGGGAATAATTGGTAAATTCGCATCAAGGCTGTGAGACGTACCTACATCTTAATTATGGAGATCTCGAGATAGGAGGCCGATCGGCAATGGCAGTATTTAAAATTTCTATCACTATTTTTTTGGTTAGTTCGCTGGGTTGCGATAGAGGGCCTGTCTTCGTTAGCGTTCATTTTTCTAAAACAAGCATTGCGTTTTTCTCGTTTTATTAATCCAAATCACTTTGTTATTAACTTTTTTCCTAATATTGTTGATAATGAGTAACGGTAGGTCTTATAGAAGTAGAACTTGCTTTGTAAAACCGGATAGTAGAATTTTTAATACCCTGTATTTTAAAAACCAAGCGTCGTTGAAACTACATAGAGGCTGAATTTTAAAATAAGTATGTCAAAGTGACCCTAAATTCATATAAAAGTCGTTATTTGTTCTCCAAAGAACTAATTTTAATAAAAATAGGTATCGCTCCCATAAGAGCCAATGCATTTTCAAGCTCTAGGCTAGCGCTGCGCTGCTTACGGTCAATTTGTAAAGCTGAATCTCCGAGGCAAAACTGGGGCCGAAACCAATGAATTGCGTTCGGGCTCCTAACCTCAAGATCTACATAGATTTAACGTAGGTACCTAGAATAATTAAATGGTGGAGAAAATTCGCCGTCGTTTATGACAGCATCGTAGTATCTACCTAAAAATTTATACCTACACAGGATCTTTTTTTCATTTTTAACCTAAAATGGAGGGATAAGTAAATTACCTTCGTGTATTGGTTAAACACCTTTTATAATTGACATTGACATGCCAAGTGTTCGGTTTTTTTTTATAGTAGGTAATCAAAACTGTATTAAATTCCATATTTAACTCAATTTTCGCGAAATATGGATAAGGCGAGTTTGACTTAATTGACCTGAAAGATAATCATAAATTTGATGTACACGTGTTTCTATAAAGATAAACAAAAACTAATTTATTAAATTTTCATCTAGTTATATTAAATGATAAAGAAAAATGGTTATAAACTAAGTTCCAAAACTATCTGCTAGGGAATACAACATATTTTTTAGGTTGTCGCAGAGTTATATGGATTGAGAGGTCATCTTGGCCGTACATATATTTTTTTTTATTTTTCTTCTCTGATAGGAACACCCCCCGGCACCCAAGGCCGAAACAGACGCTCCGGGGAAAATATTTTGATTTGGGAGTTTTTTTTATTTTGAACTCTCTGTCGAAAATATATTTTACAGACGTTAGTTTTCAACATTACTGAGAAACGAAAAAGATGCATATACCATTCAATTCCAAGCTAAAAGTTCAGTCTGCTCGGCAAAACAACATTTTTTTCAGTTGATCGCAGAGTACTATTGTTGGATATGCAGAGCCGATACACCTAAGCTAACGATTTTTTTATGTCTACTTCTTTAAACAAGTCTATGTTGAATGTCTTATGACCTATTTGATTATTTTTTTTATTTTTAACCTAACACAGTCTAATACTATAGTGAGAAACAAACGAGAAGCATATTATTCAATTCCGAGCTAAAAGAATTTCTCCATGGTTGCACATAATATATTGAAAAGTTTCGCTAAAATTTTAACGTAGAATACTGGTCTATTTGCGCATTAGAAAAAAACAAAAATAAGATAATTAAACTGATATTTATATTACAGACATAAAATCTATTAAGTACAAAGATTTATCACCTAAAATCTATAAGAAATACAGAAAATTTTTATAGGCTTTAATTATCTTTGACTCCAGCTGCTGTAACCGCTGTGCTTCAGCATTTTTTGGCATGTACTACTTTTTGTGTGTTTTTTTCTTTTTGGTGGAAACAGTTTGCGTATGATATTGACGTATTTAAAGCCTTTACTTGAGCGGATATGTGAATTTCGTTCAAAGCCACGTCTATGTGAATTTGATAATAATAAAATTTGTTTATATTTAATAAGTTCCAGGCTCGAATATTTTTTCGGGCGCTGAAGGGTTAATAAATCCAACAGCCCATCTGTTAATGTATACTGCTCGCTGTCAATAATTAAAATATCTTCACTAAAGGATATAGGAATGTTCCCAATATACCATCCTTTTCCAACATTTCGAAAACCAAAGACATCTTCATCAGACATTTGCAAGAGCCTAAATTTAACTTTATTACTCTGCATGTTGCTTTGTTGACAATAGAATAGCAATTGAAGTATTAAAAGTAAAAGTTTATTATTTATTAACGATATTTTTTAATCAAGAATTGTACGCGGAGATAAGCCAGAGCGAACCCGTAGGCTACACAGCAGGTATATTCGAAACGTTTCAATAGAGAACGCCGATAAAATTATAAAATATATCTCTCCCTTTCATTCTCAAATTTTGTCATGATTTTTGCGAGTACTATGCTTTATAGGTACGCATGCATGCATATAGAAATTCTTGTAGTTTAATGTTGACATTTTCTAAATTTTAAAAGTGTGGCAATTCGCGATGCTACTATTATTTTAAGCATTTTTTTTTTTTTTAATTAAAGTTGCTGGAAATCTTTAAAACATGAATCTAATACCCATTTCTCAAGATATCCACTTTACAATAAATTATGTAATACGGATGAGATAACAAAAAAATCCGACCATTTTCTACAATCGTAAACATTCGGCAACATCGACAAGGCGATCGAACGGATGCGTGTGTTGCAAGGTGCTAGCACGGTTTAAGATTTTCTACTGATTTGATCAACGTAAAAGTCTTGCAGTGTTGCCAGATGATCGTGAAGTTTTGAACATGCTAACAACCTTAAGATTACATTTCAATGTCATTGTAGGTCGTCGTCGCACATTCAATGTCGAGGCTAGCACACCTGCATTGAAGGCTACCTCGACGTGTGACGTCAGAAGGGCATACAACAGTTTGGCGTCACAAAGGGAATATTCGAGATGAATACCTGACACGGGGTGCCTTCTTTAAAAATACATTTTTGATTCCAAGAATGTCGAGTGCCAGTTGAAAAGAACCCAAGCGACCTGTGTATATCTATATTATGTTAACTACGATTTACTGTATTTTTTTTTGTAATCCTTTGTGTTGCCGGTGTTTTTAATTCATTCTGTTATGCCATTGGGAAATAAAGATATTTTTTATGTTTATTTGAACCATGTTTTGAATTACTTGGTAATAATTACTCTAAAGCCGTATTTTGCAGAATATTGTAAATCTCATTCTTCTTCCTATACATTATTTATCTTTTGAGGTTAGCACGTTTGCAACCAAAAAAAAGCAAAAATAACACCTGCATAGGTTTGAGACCAAAGGCATTCAAGGTAAAAGTCACGTCAATGTTAACACACCTGCATTAAAGGCTATGGCTTTTGACGTCACACGACGAGTTTAGCACACCTGCTTGCAAGACCTGGCGTTGAGGCTAGCATGTTCTCGCACCCAAAATCATTTGAAAGCCAATTTAACACTTGCATAGGTTTGATACCAAGGGTATTCAAGGTCAAAGTCAAGCTAATGTTAGCATACCTGCATTAAAGGCTACGGGTTTTGACGTCACACGTCGAGTTTAGCACACCTGCTTTCAAGACCTGACATTGAGGCTAGCACGTCTTTGCACCCCAAAATCATTTGAAAGTCAATTTAAACAACTGCATAGGTTTGCTGCCAAGGGCATTCAAGGTCAAATTAACAACTAAATACGTTCGCAACCAAAGTCATTTCAAGGTCAAATTTAACAACTACATACGTTTGTGGACAAGGTCATTCAAGGTCAAATTAACACCTGCATACGTTCGCAACAAAAGTAATTTCAAGGTCAAATTAACGCCTGCATACGTATGCGGCCAAGGTCATTCAAGGTCAAAGTAACACCCAACACCTGCGTTCAAGGTCAAGGTCATGTGACTTCATTGAACACCTGCGTTCAAGGTCATGTGACGTCAGAGGAGTGGGGGGTGACATGGGAAGTGTATTAATCCTCTACTATTGCTCAAGCAAGAAATTTGTCTAAAGAGAAAGGTCATTACGCAACACCAGATGTTCATTCTGGTCATCCAGTTCCTAAAACTACACTGAACGTGGCTATGGAATATTATCTCAACGATGATTTGAATTGCTCCCGACGAAGCCCGAATAAAAAGGACACAAGAACTGTCATTGAGAATGAAGTCGCTGTTAAAAAAGTGAAAAGGTTTATGACAAGAACAGTAAAAGAAACATACCAACTGTTCAAGGAAAGTAATCGAGACCTGAAATTGGGTCATACTAAATTTTATACTCTTAAACCAAAATGGGTTCTTTTCTGCCCAACTCAAGAGGTTTGTTTATGCATTTACTGCTCTATTTTTGATTTATTAACAACAGCGGCTACAAATTTTCAAGCGTTTCAAGGGCCCACTGATGTTAAAGAACTTCGAAACAAGTTTTTATCAGTAATCGTCTGTTCTGACAATAATAAGTGCATTTTTGGTGAATGCAAAATGTGCCCTGGAGCTTCAGCAATCAATTTTAAATTTTTTGGAATACTCAAGAAAGTGAAGACGATGAAATTTCATTCGCGTTTTGGGACAAGAACGATTTGATCACAAATACTCTAACTTTAGAGACATTCATCAATACCGTGACGGAATGGACTCTCAAAGCCAGCCCACATTTGAAGTCTAAGCAGATTCAGCAGGCAGCTATTAGGGAAGAAAAAGAAGCGGCAAAACTTGTTCCATCCCGGTTGTTACTTCACGTTGATTTCGCTGAAAACTGGTCTGTCATCTTACAAGATGAAATTCAGGGCCATCATTGGAAAAATGACCAAGTTTTTATATTTACTGCCGTATGCTACTTCAATTCAATGACGTTAAGCTATGCACTTGTGAGCAATGACACAGAACACGACACTGCTCACGCATTGTTCGCTATGAATTATATCAAAGAAGATATCAAGGCCAAATATCCAGATGTCGGAATTACATGCGAAGTTATCATTTCTGATGGCGCAGCAAGTCACTTTAAAAACATGTTCCAATTACACGAAATAAGAAATGCGCCACATGAGAAAAAATGGGTGTTTTCCGCTACTGGACATGGAAAAGGGGCCTGCGACGGCATTGGTGGACTTGTCAAGCACATAGCTACAAAACATAATTTGTCGACGACACTGATAAACAGCATTTAAAATGCGGAAACATTCGTAGCCATTGTTCAAAATCACACTCCAAATGTCACTATTAAGCTTCTTGAAGCTGGTGACGTACAGAAGTTTCGGAAGATCAAGAAGACCCAGTGGAAGAATGTTGCAGCAGTTAAAGGAATACGATCAATGCATGCCTGGAGGTCCGAAAAATCCGAGAGCGACACTAAAATGTACATCGCACGAACATGTCAGCACGAATGGAGTTTGATTAAATGAAATATACACAAATATTTGTAGAGGGAAATATACGTATGAAGTACAATATAGAATTATAGAATAACAATGTAGATTTGCATTATTTCACCTTATCACATTGCTATAATCATTCATTTCGGTTTTTTTTTTTCTAAATGTGACGCATTTCTTACTATTCACAATTCATTTTATCATGCTCACACCTTTCGAAACTCTGTAGTCCAGGAAAAAACACATAAAATAACGATAATGCAATAAATAACTGAAAAAATCGCTCTTAAACTTCAAAAAATCATAATTCCCAAACAACAAATTTTCGCTAATAGAGGCTGCTAGTAAATGTTGTTTATATATAGTAGTAATTTTAAAAAAATTATGAAGAAAATTAAAACTCATGCAATGTCAAAATTGTTCATTCGAAAATTTTTTGATTTTTTGTTAAAATTACAATTACAAAAAAATTTTTGAAAATTTTTGGTGTTTCAATTTTTTTTTGTTAGAGAAACCCTTTAGCCAACAAACATATGAATCGGTCCAATTTTTGCAAAGTTATCGCGTTTTTCGAAAAACTTTACATGTGCTAATAGAGCAAAACCGTGTTTTCAATCAATTTTTCGAAAATTCATCACGACGAACCATATGACATTTAAGCTTAATAAAAAAATACGTGTCTCATTAAATATGATAGAGATGCTATAAAAAATTTTGGCGCGAAAAAAAATACCTAACCCTAATTGCCTGGACGATTTGAAATGGAATGACCCTAATATCAGTTTCCAAGGAATAATTTTCCAAATAAATCTGGTTTCTCAAAATTTAATAACTTTTATAGATAATTTAGAAGATGCAATTATGTTTGCTAAACTAAACGCATTACATAATTCTATAATACCAAGCTTCGAGATACAACAAATGCTAGATTACTTAAAAGCTACACAGAGTAAGGAAGATATACCAAATTTTAAAAATATACTTTTATATTATCAATATTTTGATACCCATGATAACCTTTTCAGAAATAAGGATGATATTTGAAATTCATGTACCTATAATTAGGTCTGGAAGCTTTACCTTCCACCACCTTTATCCTATAGTCCAACAACACGAGATATTTATCCGAAAATACCCATATTTGGCTCGAAAAGAGGACAAAGTACAGTTTAAAGAAACCACATGTCCTTCACTCAAAGAAGTTTATTATTGCACAGGAAACTTCCACCCCAATAACCGTTGCACCATTCAACTTCTGGAAGACTCTTCTTTTGACAATTGCCCGATTCTTGAAGAAAACACGCAGGAATCAATCGCTGAACAAGTAACACAAGAAGAAGTTCTAGTTATTTTCATCAAGAAAGGAGAGGTTTTTTCCAAATGCAAGACCGACCATTTACTCGGCATAAACCTGCCAACATTCGTGAAAGTTCTAAGAACCTGTCAAATTCATATTGGAACCAGAAAATTCATTAATAATATATATATCAAACAAGGGAAACTGGTTATCCTATCCGACATAAAAATCGAAAACTTAAATTCGTCAACTATATACAGGACGCCCAATCGTACAAAACTAAATTTCAAAGACATTTATAAACTAAAGAATATGACCAATCAATTATCACCGATCACGATAATTAATAAAGCTCCACACCCATCAAGTATTATCAGTTACATAATCCTATGTCTAGCCATAATTACGTCGATATGGTTATTATGGAAATATCGAACTTAACTTGGACCAGCTCTCAAAATATTTCAAAGAAAAATAGAATAATGACCATGCAAAACCCAAGCCAGATTTCATGGAAACCAAGATGCTGCCGACTTATTACTTTAAACTGGCATTATTTCTTTTATAATAAAACATAATCATTCTCAATCTTGTCGTTGTTAAAGTTGCAAGGCTTATCTTGAGTTGAAATAAAATGTTTTCTAAAAAGAATTAAATTGTGTATCCGAACATAACTTGCTCGCCAATTACAATACCTGGATGACATTTTGACAAATAACCCAATATGTAATTAATTTTGTATTAAAACTGGAATCTCCTATGTCCCTGTAAAGGTAAGTGATAGTGCACTTATAGAATTGATACAATTCACTTCTTTGTTAAAATAACTGCAAGCTGTGACTAAAAAAACGCGGAAAAAAGCAGAAAAGCATGAAAAATTGTAAGAAACCCCACAAAATTGAGATTATCAAGCGATATCAACGAGCCGCATTGCTAAAAATACGCGAATTCTCTTTACGTCGCTCAACATTTTCTACATTGCTTCGCGTTTTCTCACATTGCTGCAACATTTTCGATATATTTCATGCGTTGCTAATAATTTTATCATTCATATCAGCTTCACCTTGCTTTGTCCATTTTTTGATGTCGGTAACGTCCCAGAATGATGACAATAAGTTTCCTTTATATGCGATTATTTAAACTAACCTGATCTAATAGAGATGAATCCATTAAATCATATAATATTATCACTGTTTATACCTCACGATGGAAAATTTATTAATATAAGGATAAATTTTATCTGTTCTCCTAATAATATACACCACTACCGTTAAAGAACTTTTCACTATATCCTAGGTTTCGAGATATCTTTCATCCACGCAACGAAAAGCCACCCTATATAAATTACTTACGTTTTCAGGATTCGATGCATGGAGAGATGCTTATCAGACAAATAAAGTATTTAATGGTAATATTAGGGACATGGGATAACGCCTTGACAGAAAATCCAGTATTGAAGATGGTTCAGCGTTGGTACAGTCGTCTGATGCAGGGACTTTCACTTGCGTTTGCTTTATCAACGTCTACAAAACTCATAGAATTGATAATACACGACGCAAACGCTAAAAGTATATTTACAAGCGCTTCCCTAAGTTTAACTGGTTTGGCAATGGTCATAAAGGTTTTTATCTACGAAAAATATAAACATAAAGTATCTGGGTTGTTTAAGGAAATAATAAAAGAAGAATCAGAAATCAGCTTATCTTTAAATGATAAGATTATAAAGGCTTATCAGAAGGAAGTAAAACTTTGCGTTAGATTTAGAAATATATACGTTTATTTAATGACTTTATCGGCCATACCATTTTGGATTATTGTCTTAATATCTTATATAAATGCTGATACAGCACGACAGAAAAGCAAGAAAGAAGCGCTTGAAGAGCCGTTTTTACTACATTTATGGTTTCCTTTCAGAGAAAATGACAGCTTGATATCCGTTGCTATTATTCATATAATATTTGGCTTTGGCAATGCCAACATTTTAGTCGCAATTGAAGTTATTTCTCTGTCGCTTATGATATTCAGCGCTGCTGAATTGAAGTTACTGCAAGTTCTGATTCGCAACGCAGACTTTACAAGAAGTAACGAGATTCAGCAGCATAATTATTTAAGAAGAATTCTTAAGCAACATATTTTTATAATAAGGTTTGTAGCGGAACAAAAAAAATATTTAATTGAATTCGACTGTTGTATTTCTTGTGTACTCTCTTTAACTTATTAATTTCTTCCAATCAACAAACCATCGTAATGTTTAAGTTATTGCTATTTTACCTATGTATGCCTCCATAAGAAGTCTAGTCAAAATGCTAGAACATATTCTTATATATACTTTCATGGCACTCTTACTTTTTTGTTACCTTCAAATCACTGCAGTAATAAATAACGTTATTTGGCTAGTTCTTATTATGAAGAAATAAGATTGAACGTTTTTAGTGCCACACTTTTATTTACTAGACTTAGTATGCAAAGTGGCCAGAGGTCAAGGCTTCGACTTAAATAAGTCAAAGTTTTAAGGGTCAGAAAAAATATTGGTAAATATTCAAATTATGGTCGTTTTAATTTTTTTGAGGACAGGCACGTGATTATGGGGCAGGAAAATGAATAAAAACGCATAATAAGTGACGTGTATATACTTGATAATAGATATTTTATACATCGACTTAAAACAGTTAGAAATTATTATGATGCCAACGGTATTTTACTGCCAGGATAATTAATGATAAATAACAAGAAAAACGCGATTATTAAAAACAAATTCTGATATTTATTGTTTATTTAGAAACAATGAATCACAAAATGTAAAGAGTAAGGCACTAAGGAATCATCAGAGTTTTAAACAAGTCTTTGTATCATAATAATATAAGGCTTACCTTAAAGAGATCACATAATCAACAAACTTGTTGTATTCCATGAATACGTATACTTAAGTACAAAAATAAACAGCAGTCTGATTCGAAGTAGAAACGTTAAAGAATCTTAATTAGGTACTTAGTTATTAGTGTGACATCCAATCACAATAAAACTTTTATAATAATCTGTCGAAAATTCACTGCATATAGTCTTAATCCGATAAACAATCTGGACAAGTAAACGATACAAGATCCATTTTAATACAGTTTATTTGCGCCCATTGACAATGCCAACCTTTTGTCATGGACAACAGGCTGTCATTAACTGCACGGTAGCTCTTTTTGTGGAGGCACTAGGTCGTAGTCCATATACTTACACCTTCCCTTCGTCTTTGGTTGCCTTGGGCGCCACCTGGTTTGACAAAAGTCCAAGCCAGGAAAAATATACCGTATATCAGTTCTATTGGAAAATCTATGCAATAAATAAAACCAAAGTTTTTCCACACAAATAATAAAGTTTTTTTATTAAATAGTAAAAGGTTACTCAATAACAAAAGGGGTTGATTGTTTTAAATCTTTAAGAAAAATTCAAATTTTGCATTGACCTGTACTATTCTAAATATAGAATTATTATTAAAAAAGAAAAACAGCCTTTCCGGGCGCAAGGATTCAAATTAAACATTGAGGATAACCTTAAAGAAGATTCTAGAACCTTGGAAATCTTTTCCTAGAGTATGGTTAAAAAAGTGTTACCCCTTGCCTAGATAGCTTTACATTATTAGTTTAATTTTTGTAAGCGTCAATAAAAAGGTAATGAAGTTGAAATTCTTAAATGTGCCGAACCTTGGTGAATGATAAAAATTAATCAAATTATAACCACTTATCCAGGTTACTTCATGCTGTCCTGAGAGTCCACGATGAATACTGCTATGCAGCTACGTTAATCAATCAGGAGGCCCCCAAGTGGTCAGGCGGAATCGATCTATCCCAGGACGACTAAAACCCAAGCTCTTATACTGCTACGTGGGCCTTAAGATTCCATGAGGTTTTAGTTTAAGCTACTTAAATGCCAAACGGCAGCAAAACGGCTAAATCGGCCGAAAACCAACAAAACCACCAACAAAACCACCAACAAAACCACCAACAAAACCCCTAAAAATAATAAAAAGGAAAAATTACCCACTGAATACCCACACAACGATGACCAAGAAACAAAAGAAAATAAAATAGCTTACCTCTAAAAGGGGGTTGAGACCTCGTGGCTTTTTGCCAGAAATAAATGACCTAATGGCGGCTGGCTGTACCCTCTTGGCTAAAGGATTTTCAGAAAGTGAAATTAAGGGCCACGAAAACTCTGAAGACCCTCCCCTTCTCTTCCAACAAAATCGGCTGACCCAATGTTGCCAACTGAACATAAACCCCAACAAAGAAAAATAAGAAGAAGAAAAGAACAGAGACACACCATAAAGGATCCAAACGATCAGAACGAACAAGAGTCTGGGCTTTTACCAGAACCTAAATTACATAAGGAAATAAATCAAATATTTCCAAACAACTTTGTTTACGCATAAAGTTGCCAAAAGTACAAATGGGCGTTCTGCGCTTTCACGGGAACCAGAAATGCAGATATGTGATTCAACTTTACGCGGCGGTGGCTAGCACCATCAACCCACAGAACAGCAAAAGTAGTGCGTTCGCCCCATATTTTGGCTAACGTTATACAACCAAAGATGATACAACCTAATGAACAATTTTTAACAGTAAATAAAAAGGAATGCACTTTGTGAAAACATATCTGTATAAATCCAAGGCAGTCTACCTTCCCCACAAAATAAACAGTGGCAATTTTAAAATTGCTACATTATCCCCCAACGAAAATAAAATAGGCTATGGAATAGACTATTTTCCAAAAAAAATAAAAAATAAAAAAAATACGCAATGACTATAATAATAGTCAGCAATAATCAGGAATATTATAAAAGTAGTGATTTCTGGGTAGTTTTAGCTTGATAACTGCGTGTATTACTCGCCTTAAAAGGGACTAAATCGGTAAGGTCAAAATCGGGTAAGGTCAAAATCGGGTAAGTCATAATAGGGAAGAGTCTATACAAAACTAACAGAAATGGAGATATGGTATATATTGTGATATCTCAACAAAACTGTAAATAAATCATCAGTAGGATCTAGCCTACAAAAAAAACAGAAAAAATGCAGATTAAAGAAATTAATCCACAGGGAAATTATTAAGGAATTTCCCGACGAAACACGATACTAAATACACACCAAGTGTAATAGTCAAATCCAAAATAAAACCTCTAGTACTAGACTAAAGAAAACCAAAAAATAATTTCAGAGAATATCTCGATGGCGAAATGCCCATGAAACCCCAAAGTGAAGGAAGAAGCACCCTCCAGGCAGCAGTGTGGAAGTCCTGAATTATGGTAGTGAAAGTTAGCATTGCTTGACTTCAATAATGGCGTGAAGCACCTCGTCTACTAACCTACTAACTAATGGCCCCAGCATAGTGTAAGGACTCATAAGAACCTTACGCCAATGACACATCCCCCCCAATGCTCATCCTTCCAGCCAGACATAGTTAAACCATCTCCCATATGAAACCTGGTAACACCCAATAAAAGACGGCCTTTATATATATAAAAACTATTTTTCTCTTTGACTTGAAAGTCAACGTAAGAGGTAAAAAATTATTAATGTACGTCTACACCAATAACCCAACAAAATATGATCACTTTCGGTGATATGCAAAAAGATATAAAATCAGGAAAGTAAATGTCAAAATTTCCCCAAGCAAATCATAAAGCTTCAACTTACTTGAACCAAAATATATACCAAATAATATATGTAAGCGAAAAGAGAAAAATCAGCAAATTTATTCGCTTATCAAATAACCAAATTATGCATCAAAATAAAATATACATATGACTGCAAAATGGATAAGATACTAATCAGAAATAAAGGTTTTTAGGAACAGTGAATGCTACTAAATCAGGGATACAAAACGTAATGATTTTGCCAACAGAATACGTGGTAAGGCAAACTTCGCCCCTGAAATTTTAACATTCTCCCCAAATTCCAAAAATTAATCTGAAAATTGAGAATCCTGATCTGAATTATCCAGATCAGTACCATCGTACTTTTTAAGATCTTTGATATGCCATCTACCAGCCTTAGAACCATTAATATTTTCAAGTTCATAAACCAAATTTAAAATATTTTTATGCACAATCGAGAGAGTATACTTTCGAGCCAACTTTGCCATGAAATGATTTGCTGCACTAGATAAAACTTGATTTTTTCGCCACACGGGATCACCCTGATTAAATGAAGTGTCCCGCTTTCTAAGATTGTATGCTTCTGAATTGCGTTCATATGCATCATGGATTCGTTTCTTAACTTCTACAAAAATTTCCCTAAGACCATGCATGTTTTCCGCATATGAATCCCTATTTCCTGGAATAATTTCGATATCTTGGCTTTCGCGTTCAGATGATTGAGAATAAAACTTTCCTGATAAAGGCGTATGTCTACCGAAAGCTAGAAAAGCAGGGGTGAAGTAAGTAACTTCATGCTTAGAGGTACTTATAGCCTGGCGAATTTTCGAAATGTCTCTATCCCAACCATCATGATCACTAACATGACTACGAATAGCTGTACCGACTGTTCTATTATTCCGTTCTACGAAGTTACACTGCGCAGAATATAGAGGATTATACCGAGTGTTTATATCATATTTTAAACATAAATCTTTGAAGCTTTTACAAATAAACTGAGGTCCATTGTCACAGATAAGAGTTTCGGGGCACCCAAATACTAAAAATATTTGATTTTCTAGAATATTTTCGATATGACAGGACTTGGATACAAAAGAGTGTACTTTGAAAACCAATCCGCTACAACTAATAGCCATTTGTGCCCTTTCTTAGATCTGGGAAAGGGTCCCATAAGATCGGCAGCAATACATTGGAACGGCTGGTTGACTTAATTCTCTTTTCCCATGAGTCCCATGCGAGAAGTGTTTGATACCTTTTGAGCACCATAAACTAAACATGATTTAACAAATTTCAAAACATCACGCCGCATCTTAGGCCAGTAAAAAAAATCCTGTACTCTATTAAGAGTCTTAAAAAACCCAAAGTGACCTGAAGTTGGCGGACAATGACAAAGTTGAATCGCATCAGAAATTTGGGAATTCGGAACAAGAATTTTCCACTCAGGAATATTAACACCCATTGGAAGTATATTAGGTATAAATTTTAGAATAAAATCATCTTCAACCTTCCATTGAGTATACTTATCAGGAAACTGAATAATTTTTTCGCGTAGATCATTATACCAAGGGTCAATATGATCAATATCTACATTAAAAGGATTGATAAGAGAAACAATAGGTGAGTCTTCTTGGCCGTCATTAGGAGGTGGAATTCTACTTAATGCATCTGCCACAACATTATCTACTCCGCGCCTGTGAACAAGATCGAAATTATGCTGACGCAATCGCATACTCCAGCGAGCTAATTTGCCTGTAGGGTTTTTCATGTTGTTGAGCCATAAAAGAGAATAACAATCCGTTATGATCTGGAATTTTGGAGCGCCTTCAATATACATGCGAGATTTGTCTAAACAAAATAAAACTCCTAAACATTCCCGTTACACAACATAATAATTCCTTTCGGCTCTTTAAAGTGACCTACTGGCGTATGCTATCACGTGCTCCTCTACATCGATAATTTGTGACAGTGCGCCTCCAACACCTGTCAAACTTGCATCTGACGTTATAATAAACGGTTTACTAAAATCGGGCTCAGACAAAATTAGTGACGAGACTAGGAGTTCCTTGATTTTAACAAAAGAAGATTCTGCGGCTTCAGTCCATGTGATAGGTTGGCTTTTCCTGCGACCTTTGAGGAGATCATTGATCGGAGACATTAATGTGGAAAAGTTAATTATAAAACGCCTATACCACGAACATAACCCTACAAAACGCTTAACTTCAGTAGCAGTTTTTGGTCTCGGATAATTAACCATTGAAATAATTTTGTCCGGATCCGTGTGCAAACTATTCGACCCAACTATGTAACCAAAAAACTTCAAACTTGTTTTAAAAAAATCGCATTTCTCCCAATTAATAGTAAGATTTGCTTCTTTCAATTTTTCTCTAACTTCACCTAATAAATTTACATGATGCCCAAAATCAGGACTGCAAATTAAAATACCATCCAGGTACGTGAAAATAAACGGTTCATACTTTGCACCAAAAATAGCATCAACCAAGCGCTACTGAGCTTGTGCTGCATTACATAAACCAAAAGGTACTGTATTGAATCTAAAAGAACCACGCCCAGGAACATTCAAAGTAGCTTTATCCTTAGAATTTTCGTCTGACGGAATCTGCCAAAATGCTTTACGTAAATCAATAGACGAAATAAATTTAGCATTACCTAATGAACTAAGAATTCTGTCAATACTAGGAAGAGCATAAGAATCAAATTTAGTAATATCATTTAAAAAACGTCCATCAAAAACAAATTTAAATTATCCGTTTGATTTTTTGACTAAAAGTACTGGAGAAGACCATGGACTTTGTGACGGTTCAACAACACCCAACTTTAATTTTTCATCCGGTTCCTTATTCAAAATTTGAGACATGTATGGCGACATTAGATATTGTTTTTTTATGAAATGGTAAAGCATTACCTGTGTCAATTGTTAAAGATAGTTTGTCGGTCCTACCTAAACGATTTTTACTATTAATTAAATTAAAAAAAGCAATAATCTTTTCCGCTTTAAAACGCTCTGGATTAGAAAGATCATCTGGAGAACATAGTGGCTCAAAAAGAAAATCAGAATAATTCTTCACAGTAGGTACGTAAGAATTTGCTAAGTTAGCTTGTACTTGCCAAGAATCATTCTTAAAATTAACAGAAATTTTAAACTGTTTGGCAAAGTCACATCCAAAGATAAAACTATGTAGTAATGTCGGAACCACTAAAACGGTAATAACTTGACAGATGTTTCCTATTATAATAGACAAATCAACTAAACCATCGACATTTCTCTGAGTTCCATCTGCAGTGCATATGTTTCTTAAATTGGCTGGATAGATTTCTAAATTAAAACGACGTAAAATGTCTAGACTTTTCGTGCCTACAACAGAAGCTGCAGCGCCCGAATCTAGTAAGACGGTAATATCTTGATCAAATAATGTTACAGAAATATAAGGTCTATTATCCATCGGTTTCTTTACAAATAAGGGAGAAACTTCATTTTTAGAACTCTGATAAAAATTTAAAACTGTTTTAAGCCATTCACTCCAATCATGTTTATTAAATTTATTAACTTTGACTTTACTTGAGACATTAAATTTAGAAGTGGTGTACCTGCCTCGCGGGCACACTTCCTATACAAGTTTTTTGAACAATTAGGGCAAGAATTCACTTTAACATCTGGCAATCCGCACTTAAAACAAAAGAGTTTACGAGTTTGTCTACAAAATTGATAGGTGTGATTTGGCATGTTACAATTGTAGCAGACTATATTACTTTGAGGTTTAATATTTTTATTAGTTAAATAATTACTAGAATTTACTTTACTTTTGAATCTGGAATTTGAGGAAGTTGAAGGAACATTAGCATTTAAGTTGACTGTGTCACTGGAGATATTTTGAATATTTCTGCTGGCATGGTTATTAGAGAAATTTCTAGAATTGCTTCTATTAGAAGAATTATGAAATTTCCCTCTACCAAAACCATTATCAGATTTATTTGAATTCGAAGGACCAGAAATATCTAAGTTGGACAGTTCGCGAACGGTATTATTTTTATTCTTAATATAAGAAGCTTCTTCAAGTTTCCTACAAAGATTCGCTAAGTCTGAAACTGTAGAGATATCTACTAAGGCTAACTGAGTAATATAGTCTGGCAATAAATTGTTCCGAATATGTTTGACCTTGGTTACTTCTGCAGGTGGATGAACTAAACGAAAGAATAAAATTTCTAAATGCACAATGAATACTGCTACTGTTTCATTTCGCCTTTGTTTGCGAGGCTTTATCTGATTCCACAAATCATCTTCTACATCGGAATGCAAAAAATCTGCTTTTAGTCTAGCCACCAAAGAATCCCAGTTGTTTACTGAACCTTTTACACTCCTAAACCAGACAAACGCATCGCCGACAAATAATTCGGCTGCAGAAATAAACAAGTCATCTTGCATCACCTTACGAGATTCAGCAAGTTCGGTTACTCTTTCTAAAAAGTTATAAAGATTTTTACTATCACCATTGAATTTAATTGGCCAATCACCTATAGCTGGAGTATTGCCTGAATAATTAACAATGGGTGGTGCAACGTTAATGATCGGTGCTTGAGGAGCTGAATTGTTAGCAGTACTAGTGCCAGAAGATAAAGGTATAATGTTGTCATATAAACCCGCTTCAAGAACTAAGCAAGACGCGTGAGCTTCGTTTTTAAAATTACTAGCATCAACATTATCTTCTGGACAGTATAATCTGCCGATTCTACCAGAAAGGTGAATTAACCTAGAAGTAATTCTTAAGAATGTAGAATCTGTTGCACTACCTTCAAAATTCGCAATAATCTCTTTAATTGATTGCATTGTTTCCTCAATTGCAATTTCCTCTACCCTAAACTCGCGATTCCCAACAAGAGCAGTCACAATTTCGGATCTATTACTGCTAGTCTCTTTAGCTAAAAGTCGTCTCAAAATTTTACGCCTGCCTGCAACAGGTCTTGTCGATGCAACCGCACGAATGGCTAACTCGTAGCTTAATTCAGAATCTAATAAATGATTAGGCTGCATAGAATCTGTCATGATTGTTAGTAATTGTGAAAGCTTAAAAAAGTTCTACAAAACGAAAGAAAAAAATCAACAATGATATTAGGCGCTCTCAATTGCTAGTCATTCAAGAATGAATGTTATTAAATAAACTTAAGCAGTAAATTAATAAAATACTTTGACCACCCTGTATATAAAATTATAAATCAAAGCTATACCTAGATGCCTGTATAAAAATTTTGAAATTCAAAAAAATTTAAGATATTTTACAAGTCCAAATATTACTTTAGACCACCCTGTATACGATAAAAAAAATTTCGGAAAAATATCCAAGTGTCTATAAGTTAAAAAGTTATTTCAAAGGCAATTGAGAAAGATTCAAGAAAATTAAATTGTCAATTTAAAATATATTTATGCCACTCCGTACGCTAAATGATAGTAGCAGTATTTAAAAAAATGTTGTATTCCTTCAGAAATGTCCGCAGATATCAAAAATAAATTTAAAATAATTAAATCTCAATTCAAAAAATTTCTATAATTAGGACACCCTGTATAGTGAATTGTCCAACAATGTTGAAAAGTAATTATTTTTCTGTAACAAAGTTACTTAGACTTAATTGCTGTGAATAAAATAATATTAGGAACACTAAGTAAAACTTCAATAATTTAGACATTCTGTATAGTTATCATTAATTAAATTGGATATCAAGTAAAAGGTACTTATTAAAATTACAATGTACTGCATATAAATATCAAAAATAGAGACACTCAAGATTCAAAGCCAATATAGAAAAACTCACTAAAAATGTACCGAACCTTATACTTTCTGTAAATTATGCACTACAAAGTACGAATACCAAAAATGTAATCAAAAGCCCTTAATAGAAGTTCCTAAAAAAACCTAGAAGCAACAGAAATAGTTTAATACATACTCAAAGTGCAAAACCATAAAAATATACCAAATATCATTGAACTACTGTCTCTCTTACACCAAAATATTAGGCACTTCCATTAGGCAATATAAAAAAATATAGGTTTAAAAACTCTACAAATATAAATCCAAAAAAAATTGAGTTTTTAAACCAAGATAGATAAAGGTAATAAGGTAAAGGTATTGGTAGGTAACCACACTATATATATTATATTTGACAAAAGTCCAAACCAGGAAAAATATACCGTATATCAGTTCTATTGGAAAATCTATGCAATAAATAAAACCAAAGTTTTCCCACACAAATAATAAAGTTTTTTTATTAAATACTAAAAGGTTACTCAATAACAAAAGGGGTTGATTGTTTCAAATCTTAAAGGAAAATTCAAATTTTGCATTGACCTGTACTATTCTAATTATAGAATTATTATTAAAAAAGAAAAACAGCCTTCCCGGGCGCAAGAAATCAAATTGAACATTGGGTATAACCTCAAGGAAGATTCTAGAACCTTGGAAATCTTTTACTAGTGTATGGTTAAAAAAGTGTTACCCCTTGCCTAGATAGCTTAAAATTATTAGTTTAATTTTTGCTAGCGTCAATAAAAAGGTAATGGAGTTGAAATGCTTAAACGTGCTGAACCTTGGTGAATGATAAAAATGAATCAAATTATAACAACTTATCAAGGTTACTTCATACTGTCTTGAGAGTCCACGATGAATACTGCTATGCAGCTACGTCAATCAATCAGGGGGCCCTAAGTGGTCAGGCGGAATCGATCTATCGCAGGACGACTAAAACCCAAGCTGTTAGACTGCTACGTGGGCCTTAAAATTCCATGTGGTGCAAAACCCCTAAAAATAATAAAAAAGAAAAATTACCCACTGAATACTCACAAAACGATGACCAAGAAACAAAAGAAAAAAAATAGCTTACCTCTAAAAGGGGGTTGAGACCTCCTGGCCTTTTGCCAGAAATAAATGGCCTAATGGCGGCTGGCTGTACCTTCTTGGCTGAAGGATTTTCAGAAAGTGAAATTAAGGGCTTCGAGAAGTCTGAAGACCTTCCCCTTCTCTTCCAACGAAATTGGCTGACTCAATGTTGCCAACTGAACATAAACCCCAACAAAGGAAAATAAGAAGAAGAAGAGAACAGATACACAACATAAAGGATCCAAACGATCAGAACGAACAAGAGTCTGGGCTTTTGCCAGAACCTAAATTGCATAAGGAAATTAATCAAATAATTCCAAACAACTTTGTTTACGCATAAAGTTGCCCAAAATTACAAATGGGCGTTCTGCGCTTTCACGGGAACCAGAAACGCAGATATGTGATTCAACTTTACGCGGCGGTGGCTAGCGCCATTAACCTATAGAACAGCAAGAGTAGTGCGTTCGCCCCATATTTTGGCTAACGTTATGCAACTAAAGATGATACAACCTAATGAACAATTTTTAACAGTAAATAAAAAGGAATGCACAATGTGGAAACATATCTGCATAAATCCAAGGCAGTCTACCTTCCCCACAAAACAAATAATGGCAATTTTAAAATTGCTACAATGACATTTGACGCACTGGATTCAATCTTGGCCTATTGTATCTTCTTTATATAAATATCCACAGATAATACAGGAACAATCATCAGAATCCCCTTAGTGTCCTTGTTTTTGTTTTTCCTATGGTACTTGTATGGTTTCTTTTTTCGGGAATATGTCTTTTTGCTAACTTTCTTTTCAGTCGGACCGTCAAGCAAACCTTCAGGATCGTCTATATTAAGTGTCACGTCACTAGTACAGCTCAAAAGATTACCCATGTCTGGAGGATTGAGTACGCTTGGGCTTTCGACATCATTCCTTTCAGAGTCAGACTCGTCAACGTTTGCTTTTGGTGTTGAATATTCTAAGATACCCAACCGAAAGTGTTCGCACTCATTAATACAGCACCAACTGAGAGATTTCATCCTAACTTCTTTCGGCAAATATGCATTCCCTTGCATTTGGTGTACTTTTAAACTACCGTTAAGTGTAAGCAAATTTTAATTTGAATGTTCTTTGGAAATCAACACCTCAACTTTTTTAATTTCAGAGTCAGTTATCGTAAACACCGTAAAGTTTGGGCATCGATCCTGTAAGCATCGCAAAACTGTGTCAAGTTTGAAACATCACATCCAGAGGCCACGACAATATCTGCTGTTCTTTTGCAAGTAGCCCCGCAACATCTGGCGGACCCTTACCGGGGCCTGCTTCATGGATGGTAATTCCAATACCAACTGATAAAATTGGACCACACTTCGGATACTTTGCATGCAAATGCATAGTACATGGGCTTATTTGAGTATTGAGTCACCGGACCATCACTGAGGAAATGGATATTTTTGATGCTTGCTGGGAGCGCTTCTAAGACTGGTTGAAGGTAGGCCCAAATAGCGTGAACGTTGTGAGACAAATTGGCTGAAACCGTACAATGGGACCTTAGATAGAAATTTGCAGGTAGACAAGAACAGTATGTAGTGATATTTGAATCCTGAGACCTCCGAAGTGAAATGACTGAATCTCCTCGTTGTATTTTGTTGAATAGTTTTCTGAAAAATCCCTGTGCACGACTGTGTCTTTCTCAGTGAGCAATTCCTTTAACTTTTTCATGTATTAATATTTCATGGTTGAAGAGATTTTTGAGATTGTTTTTCAATTTTTGAAGAAGCTCGCGCACAGATGTTTCGGAAATGGTTGTGGTGTTTCTTGGTTTTGGGATCTGTTATTACTTCACATTTTGATACCCATTCTTGATATTTAACAGCCATTGTTTTGTCAAATACTTCTCACAAGGGAATAGATTTTGTATAGCAACTATCACAAGTTTACTCTAGGTAGCGTTCATTGTAACGTGTAGCCAATAAATTTTGATAGGTGGTGGATTGATGAATCGCAGCCTTATTTAGAGCAGTAACAACTGGCTGGAAGTTGCTGTGCATGGTGCACATGCATGTGTTTCTGTCAGTAACTTTTGGGGCTACAACTCAAAATGGTGCGAGCCTTGCTAACGTCGAATAGCTGACTGTAGGTCTCGTCTTCAAACATTCTCTATGTAAGTTCCGGAGCGTATCAACTCTGTACCGCTTTTGTCTCCTCATATTCTTTTTTTATATATACTCTTTATCACTTTCCTGTAGTGTTATCACTTTCTTGCCTAAGTGGATCCAGACAAGTGATATACAGGAAATTGACAATTTTGAGGTTATCAATTAATAACACAAAAACGCTGAATTTGAATGCAATGGTTATGCTTTATATTATATTTACACAAGGTATATTATACAAAACAATGAGGAATCTTTAAGAAACCCAAATACTGTTTACGTAAATACATACCATATAAGTGAAAAGTTGTCTGATCCGAACGCGTCTGCGGTCGACGAGATCTTCGTTACAACTATCTGATTGGCTGATTGGCGGCAGTTTAAGCGGCAATGAGCTCATTTCACTACGTGCTTTTTATCGGAAATTTGACAACAGCGCTCATTATTTAATTTGTTGGTGTTTTTGACATATTTTCAGCTGACAGGAATGCGATACACAATTCGTGTCGCCTCTATTCTATAATCAAAATTTGAATAAAAGTAGGGAGACACGTAATGTCTTTTTAGATTTTAGCAAAGTTGTATTAATTGTTACTGTGATTAGATACAACCTCTTTGATTTATGAACTTACTTTACGTATTATTTAGGTAGAAAGCTTGCGTTTTGTAAAATTGCCCCACAGGAATGTGACAATTTTGCTTACGTTTAGGCATTTTTCTCCAAAAAGATATTTTCTGACCTCGCTGAATTTCAGTACCCTAATAAAAGCTAATTAGTTCCCTATTCCAGATTTAAAATAAATCAGAAATGTTAAATAACTAAGGAGCTATGAGTTGAGCGCATCAAAATTCCTTCACTGTAAGAACTAGCCATTTGTTTTTATCGAAAACAGTTAATCTGAGCGAAAAAATTCAAAAGATGAATTTATTTTAATTTTAGTTTGATTGGATTAAATACACAATAGTAGGGGGAAGACGCAGAACTGTATGCCCATTTTCTATTGCAAGTTTATCACACATGTATTCTTTATCAATTTTAATAGCCTGTAATACTTCTAAAAGATCCCGTTATTTGTACGTTTTTTTCAAAATGTATATTAATATTTATTAGAAAAATTTGACTCTCTGCTTTTGTACTGTTAGAACTAGGAAACATTTTTACTTGACGACTATGAGAACTGCATTGTCCATTACAGTTACGGTATTTTCGGGTATATTTTTAAGAAGCCGATGTTCAAACCAATACTCAAAAAGTTGTGCGTCACTGTCTTGGTGGTAATCTAGAGAAGAATGTGCTATGTTTTTAGCACAGTTCGGAACAAATCCACAATGTATTATTGTTATTCTTTTACATTTATTTGAAAGAGCCTTGGTTTGACATGGTTTTAAAAAATTATTTCATCCTTTTCTTGCAGTGTCATGTGTATCGAACTATGTTTCGTCAAGGTAGATGATCGGTCGATTTTCGGCTCTATATTGTTTTGTTGCCGTGAAATATTTATGACGCCATTCCCATAAACGTTGAGATTCCATTAAGGTTCTTCTTTTATCAACTATGTGATATTTGAAACTAATTTTAAGCAAAATTTTTCTTAGGCTTGAAATGCAACAAGAAATGTTTGTTTCGTCGTTGGTAAGCTTCTTTTTTAGGGGAACAGGGAGGTACAGATTGTCTTTCATACATTTTTCTTCTTAGTAAATCCAAATAATTCTCGCCAATACTTCTACATATGACACAGTCACTTCGCTTTTTTCTGGAAATGATAGGTTTCAATACTATATCCTTTACCAAAAATAAAGAAGTACTTGTTAAAGCAGACGTCTCAGCTAAAGCATCACTTGAACTAAAATCTCTTTTCAGCAGAGATTGGTATCAATTTTTAATTATGCCTTTAGCATCGGGAGATAAATGCTTTCTTCTGAAAGTGACACAACAAGATGCCTCACTCTCAGTACGCCACATTCTAATACTAATAAAACAAAAATATTAGGCGCCGGTAAACCAAACACTAATATAATAAAATTCACTCGTCGGAAAACCAATTGGAACTAAAATAAATAGAAATTAATTTGCTGTTTATATATCTATCTATTATATATTTCTACCTACTTAAAATGCTATAGCAATAAGGGGTGCATTAATTCATACTCCGGCTCTACTCGAAGAGATGTAAATTTGGGGCATTTTATAGACAGAGGGATAATAGTTAGGGTTTTATTTGCAGTCAAATCAACGGTATATCTATAGCTACAGAGTTCGTTTTTCATAATTCGAAATATGAAATTTGTGCGCTAGCAGATGTGTACTTAAATTAGATCAGCTCCAGAACTATCCTAAATTATCTATGGGACTAATTTTATTGAGCTAACCGACAGTGAGAGTTAACCCTTAAACGTAAGTCGGCTTTTGTTTAACACTAAACTTAAAACCGTAAAAGCCTTTTTAATATTTAGGGGTTTCCCTCTCTCTCGCTCTTTACTTAGTTGTCGATTCATAGCGTTGCATAGAATTTATCTATCATAAGGTATTTTAGGCGATTTTGTTTTAAATATTGAGTAGTAATTTTATATTGAAGTCTTCATGTCCAATAATGTCCTTTGTTGAAAGAGTGGATAGTCGAAAGAGGACAATAAAAGAGGGCCAACAAATGCTTCCCAACGTTTCGTTTTAATGGACTAAAGAGCTTCTTCAAGGCTTGCATTTGCAAAAGGGGATGAGCTAATTTGACATTGGAAAACAATAAACTCTCTCGTTTCAGGATGGAAAAAAACATGGTAAGTGTAATATAATAAAAACATAATATTTTTAAAATATAATCAGAAGACAAACACACTAAATGCCAATGAGGAACGGTTGAAATTATTGTGGGTATTGAGTGTGCTTGTTTTGTGATTATTTATGTAATAGTATTATGTTTTTGGAAAATCACACTCACCCTAATGTTCTTTCCATCCCTAATAGTGAGTTTTTTGTTATGTTTTTAATGTCAAATTAGCTCATCCCCTTTTTACGAGCCCTGAAGAAGCTTTAATCCATTAAAGCGAAACGTTGGCAAGCATTTATTAGCCTCCTTTGACGACCATCTACCCTTTCAACAAATAAATAATTGTATTTTAGATTTGTAAAGCAGTTAAACGACTTCATAAAATATATTATTTTGACCAACTTTGTAGTAAATTCAATGAATATTGCATCGGTAGCGACAGAAGTTTTAGTTGTAAGTACTTAAATGTTATGTATTTTTGCCAGTATCTAAACATTTTGCACGCTCGACCATGCTGTGATGAAATAAAAATTTTCTTCTAGCGCATAGCATAAATTATAGAATGCACTACCGTAGGTACAAAAAGCCTATTTTGTTAGTAGTAACAATTTCTTAAATTGAACTCTTATTAATGAATAGGTAGTAACGCATTAAAGAAGAATGCCATTGGCCATAATCTGTCGAAAATCTCAGCTTGAATGTAGAAGATGTAGCTTTAGAGCGACATCTTGTCGCGATCAAGCGCATCACGTGGCCTGTCTAACAAGAAACAGTTAGAGACTGAGTTGGGAACTCCTGCAAAGACCAAACGGGCTGGTCATTAAATTACAGTAGCCGATAGAAGTGCAACATTGAAAGCCAATTCGGTTCACAACTATTAGAAATCTCATCATTAGTTGGCTCGACAAATGCATCCCCAGACGCGTTTCGCCGTATAATAGCTCGTCAGTCAGGCTATAATCAGAAGTTTCCTTCTCGGTCTCTAACTGATTCTTGTTAGACGGGCCAGGTGATGCATTTGATCGTCTAAAACTACAACTGCCGTTCTTCATCCACCTTTTAGGGTCAAGTAGATTCTCCGGTGTTGTTTCCTTGCATCGGATTCTATAGCCTCACATAGGGCGAAAGGATACAACCAACCATTATATTATTCGGCTTCAAATTAAGTGTCACGTAAAGTTCCTTTTTTTACAAGCACACATATTAGTAGGAACACTTTTGGCGCAGCATTTAATGTTAAAGTCTAAATTAAATGTAACACAATGTATAACCCGAATATTCTTCTAAAACTGCCTGCCTAAAGTGTCAAAAAGACAATTTCAACCCTAAAAGCTAAACCACGTACGGGCGGACTACAGTGGTTCGTCGTTTATTTATGCCATACAACCCTCTTGGTGGAATCAAGCGGGCAACCTCATTTGAACACTTGCCATAAATACATTGGTAAAAGAGGTTTAAGTCACTAACCTGCCATTGATCTTCTAAGCTTTTAAGGTTGTTTGTCAGGTCATGATCGCCAAATAAGCGAACGGCTCTTCTTTTAATGGAAATCAGTAGTCTTAGGGATGGTGGAACTTTGGACTTTATACAGGGTGCAAGGGTAACTATGGGGATCTCGGTTATGGTAAAGGACACAACTTTGATTATATTAAGAAAAAGTTCTGCAATTAAGGTACTAATAATATGACCCACGAAAAGTTTTGGTAAGATATTTAAGTTTTGAGTTGTGAAAAAAACTGAAATTTTGGATATTTTATATAATTTTTTCCTGACAAAACTTTGTTACAGCAACTTTTAATGAACTTAAAGATTGCATCACAATTTTCTTTATTACGTTTCGTTTCCAAGCAATCACAATCAAATTTATTTTTTCTAATACGGCCGTGATTTTACGTTGTCAAATTTTAGAGCATTTTTTATTATTAATTAAATGCGGTACGCTAACCTGTATTTTTCATAAAAACAGTTTAATATAGCAGGTAAGTATTAATTTAAGAATTTCAATAATAATTAAATATGAAAAATGAAACAACAAGTAGGTAAATTAACAAAGGACACACAACGATTAAAATAAAACTAAGATTAACTCAATCAAAATTCATTTTCCAAAAGGTGTTCAAAATAAATTAGTAGTTAGAGCTAGGCTGATTCGGGCCCAAAATCCCATAAGAAATAACATGGGCCGAAAAACTGCATTTTTAGTGCCATTTTAGGGCGTGGCACTTTTCCTGGAAGTCGCAATCGTCTCTTAACCCGAGTGGAACCCAGCTACTATCGTCATAACTGCTCGCAATAGATACAGGATCCATCTTAACCTAAGTGGTGCCCTCTGATATTACCAACCTAACTAAACAACATAATAAATAAATAATAACAGAATAGTAGATTCTGTAACGAGGTTGGAATGAAAATTCGATCCGAGTGGAAGATTCCGAACCACGAGTATCGAATTTTCATTCTAACCGAGTAGCAGACTATATTTTCTCCACGACCAAAAAGTACGAATAAAAAGAAATAAAATCTGTACAAAGCAATTAAGTTATTTATTCGCAATATTCGTAATTTCACTCATTTTTTGACTTGCACTAAAATTTGTCTGAAAATAATTATTACAACGCGGCCATTTTTATCTGACACTGACAGTTTCGAAATTCATGGCAACCTATGTCGTTTAGATCAATTACAGAATATTCATTCCGTATCTTGTTATGGAATGAAAATACACGCAAAACGCATAAGAAGCAAGTGTTTCAGAAAAAATATTCCAACTTAAGAGCGAGAATTTCTACATTCTATTATCAAAAATGATTTTGGAATTACTGCATTCAGTAATGGTCGTGGAGAAAAAAAGTTTGTGCATTCAGCAGGAATTGAACCATAAACCTCTGGGTTCGAACCTCAAAGCCTTGCGAGATACGCTAAGGGAGCATATGCCTTAAAACTGTTAAACAATGTTCGACAACGCGAAGCCACGGGGACACATCTAAACAGATTGCTGAAACAAAGGTCCTTAAGTGAGATTATGGTGATATTATGGTTATAATGTACAAAATTAAGGCAAACCAGGCTGTTTCATATACTTAGTAAAACTAACTAATTGATATCTGAATACTACTACCCGAAGTTAGGCAACCATTGTTTCAACAGTAAATATTTATATTATTGTGTAAAAAAATCAAGATAGACCCTTAGGCCGCCCCAGTTAATTAAAACCAAAAGTTAGTGCCTTATAGGCAATGAAGGAAGGATGTCATCGACTAAAAACAAAAGATTGTTGCCCCACTATGTCTTAAATTCGCTGCGTCTATTTTTAACATAAGTTCTTTTTGGTTGAAAAAGTCTAGAAATAATCTTTGTATACTTCCAGCTTTTGCTAGACTTTATATGACTTTTACCATTAAATCCCCTTCGGTGCGCACTGACACAAAAAGAATTTCTTTATATTTCTTCAACTCTGTATTGGAATATCCTGTAGGGTGTTCTTTTGTCAATAAATTCAGTAGTTCGATGGTTAAGGTATATTTTTCATTATAGATCATTGGTGTGTTATTTTCAATTTCTACAGGCTTATTTCCAATAAACCATTCATTTTCGCACATTCTAAAACCAAAGTCTAGTCCGTTTGTTACAGACATAAGCGCTAATTTAATTTTAGACATCTTATCTCGTGGACCTCTAACCTTCTAACGAGGTACTCAGCAACGGAACGGGTATTTAAAACAAAACGATATCACAACGTCAACACAACAGCATCACAACGTCAACACAACACTATCAAAACACTATCGTGATTCAGAAATGAAATGTTTTGCGCTTTCGGCCTTAAGCCATCATCAGTGCTTCCTGAAAGTGAGGAAAAACCTTTGGAGATATCTGAGTAAGTTTGAATGTAGTAAAAAATTTTTTATAAAAGTATTCTATAATTTTATATTATATAATTAGGTTGAATGTATTGAAATTTTTAAATTTTTGACTAAAGCATGGTGTTCTTAGGGTTATGTACTCACTTTGTCAGGAACCAGGAAGGAAATACTGCCGAACAAACTTTAGCGGACATTTTTCTTTTTTCTTTAAAACTATTACAAAGAACACTACATAAAACACATTAAAATACTTGTATATGGGACGAAACTTTGGGGATGAACCACTAAGAAGTCATTTTAATTTTTATTGTAACATTTTAGCCGAAGTATTTTGGCGGTATGGTTTCTGATTTCGATTGTAACGAGTGACAGCACTGACTTTGACATTGTTGAGAGTGTCGAAATCGAAAGAGCGGGTTATTTAAATTTGAATTAATTTTGAAAGTATTTTCGGTTTATAAATTTTGATTAAGGTTGGGTGAAAATTGATTTTAAATTTGAGTTTAATTTAATTTTTATAAGATTTAGTTTTTTAGTTGAGGAGGCGTCTATGTAATGGGACGTAACTTCTATTCAGGCTTACTTGTGTGTTCAGACAAGAGCAGTTGCCCTGTAATTCTTTGTTAATTTCTATATCTTCCAGCAAATCAAGTCTATTGAAATTTTTGGAAGAGATGTTGTGGATAATTTTGGAGTTCGAAGTTGGGCTAAAGTTGTGATTCGATGCTTTAAGGGGTTCACCAAACGCAGATGAGGATCTAGAAAGATGTTCTTTTATTCGTGTTTTTAGGGGTCTACATGTGCGACCTATATAAGTGCTGTTACATGAGTTGCAATTGAGTTTATAAATACCACTCTTTGAAAGATGACTGATTCTGTCTTTAGAATTGGTGATGTGAGATGACAGACTATTCTTAGTTTTAAAAGAAATACCCAGGTTATTGACAGATTGGCGTAGTACTTGTGTAACGCTGGAGTTGGTGTCTTGATCAAGAAATGGTATGGCAATGTATCTATTATTGTTGAGTTGAATAAGAGGGTAAATTTCTTTTTTGATTCTCCTATATTTTGTTCTTGAGATCATGGTGTCAGTCATGTTGGGGTCATAGTCGTTGTTGTAAGCTATTTGTTTTAGTATGTTGACTTCGTCATGATAGTTCTTTTTTGATAGAGGAATATTAAGCAATCTGTTTATGTAACAATGAAAAGAAGCTAGTTTTTTTTGTTGAGGGTGCTTTGAATTATATGGGATGACATGGTCAGTTTGGGTTGGTTTCCTGTATATTTGAAATTGTAAATTGTTAGTTATTTTTGATATGGAAATGTCTAAGAAGTTGATTTTATTATTGGTTTCTATTTCTAGGGTGAAAGATATGTTTGGGTGTATGGTATTAAGTTTATTAAGTAATTCGTTGGCTCCATGAGTATCACAATTTAAAAAACACAAGCAATCGTCTACGTACCTGTACCATTAGATGATCTCTGGGTTATTTGCTGAGATAATATGATTATTTTCCAAAGCATCCATGAACACGTCAGCCAAAAATGGAGATAGGCAACTTCCCATGGCGAGTCCGTCTGGTTGTTGGTAGTATTTATCGTTGAAGCAAAAGTAGTTTTGGGATAGGCAAAAATTAAGTAATGATAGAACATCGACAACCAAGCTCTCATCTGGGTTTTTTGATCTAAAAAGGCTTCCAATTATATCAACTGTTTCAGACTTAGGGACAGTGGTAAATAGGTTTGTCACGTCGAAGGAGACCAGTAAAGAGTTTTGTGGTAAATTAAAAAACACAAACTTAAAATAAGTTTGTGTATAGAGTTGTCCCTTATCCTTTCCGTCAGACCCAATCCTTGGACGCGTTTCGCCGTTTACGGCTCCTCAGCAAGGCTCCGGGTCTGACGAAAAGGTAAGGGACCTCAAAGTGCTTTAACACAGAAATGCAAGTTGACGAATGGGAGTTGCAGCACGTGGCTACATCTCGTGGCAACCACACGTATCAACCCAACCAGGACAGCGAGAATCCATATAGGTTCAAACGCTAGCAAGGCGGCCCATTGCGGGCAAACTACGTTGGGTGTCGCTGGAAGCCAGTGTATCGGTTCAGCCTACCGAAAGCATGTTTAAATTAAAAAACACAAACTTAAAATAAGTTGGTGTATAGAGTTGTCCCTTATCCTTTCCGTCACACCCAATCCTTGGACGCGTTTCGCCGTTTACGGCTCCTCAGCAAGGCTCCGGGTCTGACGAAAAGGTAAGGGACCTCAAAGTGCTTTAACACAGAAATGCAAGTTGACGAATGAGAGTTGCAGCACGTGGCTACATCTCGTGGCAACCACACGTATCAACCCAACCAGGACAGCGAGAATCCATATATCCATATAGGTAGGCTGAACCGATACACTGGCTTCCAGCGACACCCAACGTAGTTTGCCCGCAATGGGCCGCCTTGCCAGCGTTTGAACCTATATGGATTCTCGCTGTCCTGGTTGGGTTGATACGTGTGGTTGCCACGAGATGTAGCCACGTGCTGCAACTCTCATTCGTCAACTTGCATTTCTGTGTTAAAGCACTTTGAGGTCCCTTACCTTTTCGTCAGACCCGGAGCCTTGCTGAGGAGCCGTAAACGGCGAAACGCGTCCAAGGATTGGGTCTGACGGAAAGGATAAGGGACAACTCTATACACAAACTTATTTTAAGTTTGTGTTTTTTAGTTTTTTAATTTAAACATGCTTTCTGTAGGCTGAACCGATACACTGGCTTCCAGCGACACCCAACGTAGTTTGCCCGCAATGGGCCGCCTTGCCAGCGTTTGAACCTATATGGATTCTCGCTGTCCTGGTTGGGTTGATACGTGTGGTTGCCACGAGATGTAGCCACGTGCTGCAACTCTCATTCGTCGTTTTGTGGTAAGTTTAAATTTTTTAAATTGTTGACTAGATCTGATGTATTAAGAATTGTGTGTTTGGGTTTAAAGTTTGTAATGGATTTGATTAGATTAAGTGTGAAAACAGAGAGTATGGAGATTGGGGTATTAGTAAAACTTACCACAGGTCGTATAGGAGTGTCAGGTTTGTGGATCTTTGGTAATCCGTATAGGCGTGGCATGGTAGGATTGCTGGAAATGGTCTGTCTAACTGCATCGTTCTCTTCCAAAAATGTACTAAAATGTTTTAAGAATCTATTTGTTTTCCTAATGAATCTATCATGAGGATTGCCCCTCAGAATTTTAAAATTGTTCTCCTGCAAAAAAACTTTCTACTTTAGATATGTAATCTTGTTTAGTTAATATAACAACACAACTGCCCTTGTCTGCCTTGCTGATGATTAGATTTTGGTTTTTTATTTTGGATTTGAGACTTTTGAGAGTTTTGTTTCTGAAAGAAGATACTGAAAAATTGGCCTTTGGGAGATTTTTCTTTGTATTATATAAAATGTTGTGGATGTCATTCCTTATAGATTTTTTGAGATTAGGATCATTTGTGATTTGTTCTATAATGACATCCATCTCTACAGCATATTGTAGGATGTCATCATCTGACAACGGTGTTTTAAGACAATATTTTAAGCCCATATTTAGTAGTTCTATTTCTAAGTCTGAAACAGTTGATATAATTGGAAGCCTTCTTAGATCAAAAAACCCAGATGAGAGCTTGGTTGTCGATGTTCTATCATTACCTAATTTTTGCCTATCCCAAAACTACTTTTGCTTCAACGATAAATACTACCAACAACCAGACGGACTCGCCATGGGAAGTTGCCTATCTCCATTTTTGGCTGACGTGTTCATGGATGCTTCGGAAAATAATCATATTATTATCTCAGCAAATAACCCAGAGAACATCAAATGGTACAGGTACGTAGACGATTGCTTGTGTTTTTTAAATTGTGATACTCATGGAGCCAACGAATTACTTAATAAACTTAATACCATACACCCAAACATATCTTTCACCCTAGAAATAGAAACCAATAATTAAATCAACTTCTTAGACATTTCCATATCAAAAATAACTAACAATTTACAATTTCAAATATACAGGAAACCAACCCAAACTGACCATGCCTTCCCATATAATTCAAATCACCCTCAACAACAAAAACTAGCTTCTTTTCATTGTTACATAAACAGATTGCTTAATATTCCTCTATCAAAAAAGAACTATCATGACGAAGTCAACATACTAAAACAAATAGCTTACAACAACGACTATGACCCCAACATGATTGACACCATGATCTCAAGAACAAAATATAGGAGAATCAAAAAAGAAATTTACCCTCTTATTCAACTCAACAATAATAGATACATTGCCATACCATTTCTTGATCAAGACACCAACTCCAGCGTTACACAAGTACTACGCCAATCTGTCAATAACCTGGGTATTTCTTTTAAAACTAAGAATAGTCTGTCATCTCACATCACCAATTCTAAAGACAGAATCAGTCATCTTTCAAAGAGTGGTATTTATAAACTCAATTGCAACTCGTGTAACAGCACTTATATAGGTCGCACATGTAGACCCCTAAAAACACGAATAAAAGAACATCTTTCTAGATCCTCATCTGCGTTTGGTGAACACCTTAAAGCATCGAATCACAACTTTAGCCCAACTTCGAACTCTAAAATTATCCACAACATATCTTCCAAAAATTTCAATAGACTTGATTTCCTGGAAAATATAGAAATTAACAAAGAATTACAGGGCAACTGCTCTTGTCTGAACACACAAGTAAGCCTGAATAGAAGTTACGTCCCATTACATAGACGCCTCCTCAACTAAAAAACTAAATCTAATAAAAATTAAATTAAACTCAAATTTAAAATCAATTTTCACCCAACCTTAATCAAAATTTATAAACCGAAAATACTTTCAACCTTAATTCAAATTTAAATAACCCGCTCTTTCGATTTCGACACTCTCAACAATGTCAAAGTCAGTGCTGTCACTCGTTACAATAGAAATCAGAAACCATACCGCCAAAATACTTCGGATAAAATGTTACAATAAAAATTAAAATTACCTCTTAGTGGTTCATCCCCAAAGTTTCGTCCCATATACAAGTATTTTAATGTGTTTTATGTAGTGTTCTTTGTAATAGTTTTAAAGAATAATGCCCGCTAAAGTTTGTTCGGCAGTATTTCCTTCCTGGTTCCTGACAAAGTGAGTACATAACCCTAAGAACACCATGCTTTAGTCAAAAATTTAAAAATTTCAATGCATTCAACCTAATTATATAATATAAAATTATAGAATTCTTTTATAAAAAATTTTTTACTACTTTCAAACTTACTCAGATGTCTCCAAAGGTTTTTTCCTCACTTTCAGGAAGCACTGATGATGGCTTAAGGCCGAAAGCGCTCTGCATTGAAGTTAAGATTATACACTTAATACAAAACATTTCATTTCTGAATTTTCCAAAGTGTACACAGCCACACTCCCCCCCTTTTTTACTATCATGATTGTATCAATACATCACAACACAAACACGTCAGCATCACAACAAAAATAATGGGGCTGTTTCTAACATATAGCGATTGATGCTTTACATTTTCAACACAATTTAGTTTAGATAGAAATAAAACCAAAAAATAGTTATATATTAGTCGTAAAGCAATGTGACCCTCAGCTCAAAATCCCATAAGAAATAACATTGCGCTGAAATCTGCATTTTTCGGGCCATTTTAGGGCGTGGCACTTTTCCTGGAAGCCACCATCCTCTATTAACCTAAGTGGAACCCAGCTACTATCGCCACCTAGTGAGTGACGTCATAACTGCTCGATGCCGGTAATATAGGGCCCTATTGGCCTGTGTGGAACCCTCCACTGCTGCCACCTAACCCCCCACCCATTATTCTAACCTAACTTTTGCCCCAACGGAACCCAGATCACGTGTTACTCCGATTATATAGTAATATCATTGTAGGGGTGCCACCTAACGGGGGAGATGTACGTACCTGTAGCGCCACCTGCTTTTCATATAAGACATCTTGTTTACCGCGATGGTAGGTGTGACGTCGTAAATCAGTTAAAATATTTTAAAATATAATAATACCATAAAAAAGTTTTTGTCCTCGCGGCCTTGCAAAATACGCTACGAGAGCATATAGATTAAAACTGCTAAACAATGTTTGACAACGTGAAACCACGGGGACACATCTGATTAGATTGCTGGAACAAAAGGTCCTTAAGTGGGGTTATGGTGGTGTTTTATAATGTACAAAATTAGGGTAAACCAGGCTGGGCCCTCCAATGTTAATTTTCGGAGGGATTTTTATGACTCATATCTCCGGAACCAATGGGCCTAGGATATTGCGTATGCGTAGTTGGGGTCTATGAAATGGGTTCTTGCGCATGACCCGAAAATGACACCTGTCACCTGTCAATTAAGAACTGTCACCTGTCAGATGTCACCTGTCAAATGTCAAAATCGACAGCTGATGTATGTCACGTGTTTAGGGTGACGTCATGAGTCGTTTAAAAAAAGAACGGGGTTGATCGGGCCAATAGGGTCAAAGTTGATATAGCTATTGCCCTAACGGCAGGAGGGCGAAAGATTGCAAATACATATCGCGTGTTTAGGGTGACATCATGAGTCGTTTACAAAATGTCGACCTGAGTAAAGTTGTTTTATACCAAATAAAAGACTAGTTATACTTTAATATATTTATTGATTTTAGCTGTTCTTGTTGCGTTTTTAATAAACATGCTTTGTTTTTAAATCATAGTTTCATTTATTACAAAAGATTCAAGTATATTAATCTTTAAAGCAAAGACAATTTATCTTATATAAATTCTCAATGTGTTTAGAGAATAAATCTATAAGACTTTCATCCCAACAAAACAAGTATTGCTCATTTTCTTCAAATGTTAAACATCGGCTGCCGAGGTATGTATGGAAACGCAAATTGTAGTTGTCAATTATAATAGTAGTTTCAGGCCAGTATCCATGAACACCGCTGTAGGTAGTTATAAACTCCTCAAAATCATAATTGGAAAAATATAGCTCTCCTTCAGCAATCTCAACGATAACTCGCTCGTCTGCAGTAGAAAATGTTACTGTAACGTCATCTCCAACTTCATATCTGATTTGAACACTCATCTTGAATATTAAGTCTTGACAGTAACTTAACCAAAGATTTTCGGTCTTCGTAAAGCTTTATACGTTTCTTCAGCGCACGAATATTACTTAAATGATCTTTGATCTTCTCTTCAACTACCTTCGTCATAGGTTCGAGAGCAACTGATAGTTTCGAAACAGAGCCTAATTCTAAATAGATCCGTTGTGAACGGACTTTGTTTAACAGACCCTGTTCAACGGGTCCTGTTTAACAGACCCTGTTCAACGGACCCTGTTGACCTGAACAGCCCCGTTCAACAGACCCTGTTGACCTGAACAGCCCTGTTTAACAGACCCTGTTCAACGGACCCTGTTGACCTGAACAGCCCTGTTTAACAGACCCTGTTTAACAGACCCTGTTGACCTCTCTGTTACAGAACACAACCCCGATAAAGAAACAAAAACGTTTGAGCTACGTGGGAAATAAATAAAAGCTGGCTTGTTGAAAAATTTAAATATTTATTAAGGTAAAAGACTATAAATATATCGATACAACACTTTGGCATTTCTAATACTACAAACATGAATATCTAAAATGTGATATTTACAACCATCAACTCTCTCTCCCTTCTCTAATTTTGGTACACCAATGCTGTCTTCTAAGTTTATAATATATGGCGTCCTGCAGTTTAATTCCGAAAATGTTTTAACTAAAAATTCCTCTTTAACACGTCCTTTAACGTAAATAATGTCTGCGTCTATCAGATTGTTGGATATGATATTATGTAGTTCCTTGTAATCGGTATCACCATAATTATAAAGGATACCATGATGATTTCCAAATAGATATTTGACTTGTTTCTTGCAAGCCTTACTTAAGGTGTCGAATGGTTTAACTGGTTTAAAAAAGTAACTTTTCATACTATTCCCATCATAAATAGCCAATTCTTTAGCGCAAAATTCAGGTATGTTAAATCCTTGAATATCGACTACAACGAACTTCATTGTCTGAAGACTCAAATCAAACTGATTACATAAGGTCTCTTACTTGTCCAGTTAAAGCTTGATACTCGAGAATACGATCGTGAACAATGATACAGAAGGCACGTGCATTATTCGAAAAGTTTTCAGAACTTTGAAATTCTAACTTGACATCAACTGTTGCACTCTTGATGCTCTCGTTTTGTTTAGAACAATCAATTACAAAAAGAGTCCTTTTGGCAAACGCCGCAAAATCCATTAGTGGTTCACTAGTCGGCTTGCCTAGATATGATTTTTGAAATTCCGTGTACATCCTGTAAGCTTCTGTAAACTGTCTATTGTTAAAGTTAAAGTTTAACGATTCATATGGATACACTTCGGAATTTAGAAACAATTTAACATCGGTGATACTCAAATTATCTAAATATGTACAGTCGGACTTAAAATTATCCTTACGATTGTCCATAAAAAATACAATGACATATCGAGCACGTTCAGACATTGTTTTAACAGTCCAAATATCTTTCTTAGTTGTTTTTAATGCGGGTAATTCGTGTATTTCCCAATTTCGAAAAGGGATAAAAATCGGTTTATTTTCAGCAATGTCATCTAAAAGTCTCAATTTTATTGCATCGCTCGGATATATGTGTCTAACTTTCAAATCGATAGACTTTAAAGTTATGGCAGCCTTTTTTATCGCCATTAGCAGTAACATTTTTATAGCAGTTATCATCATGTCGAGCACGTACAAGCTTAATTTTTTGTTTTCCCATAATTACATTCTTATAATCAGCAAAAACACCTAGCAAGAAAGAGAGAGGAATACGTATATTAAACTCGTTTGTAGTTGCTCTCTAACGTTTTTAGTACACCACTGGGCCAATTCCATCCTGCAATCTCTAAAGCACGACTTTCTTGGTCATTTTAAACATAGCAAACTTTTTAACCATACTAAACGATACCAGGAATCT